>OX382269.1:14389790-15639790 GCA_947507595.1 Pyralis farinalis | reverse complement strand
AGACAGGTGACCTCAAAAAGCGGTCGCAAGAGGTTTAATGCGAAAAGCAGGTTCTATCGAAGGCAAGTATAAGGGAAAGGCTGCAGCAGTGAACACATACAGACTGATGACTTTCTTATGCAGTGTCGTGCCATTCCACTTGTTAATTTTATTTTACCAGTCATACC
This sequence comes from Pyralis farinalis, assembly GCA_947507595.1. Taxonomy (NCBI): domain Eukaryota; kingdom Metazoa; phylum Arthropoda; class Insecta; order Lepidoptera; family Pyralidae; genus Pyralis; species Pyralis farinalis. The sequence continues at coordinate 15,639,623 of OX382269.1, read as the reverse complement.
AATACGCAACCTGAGAGACGTTTTAACTGCCTATGTTACGGTTTAAAAATAAGAGCTTTAGTGTGGAATCGCTCGTAATATGTAGCTCACGTACACCTCCAGGTACCAGACTATCTCTGAATCAAATTTCATTACGATTTCTTCAATAATCTAAAATATTCTTAACTTACTTCGATTTTCTTAACACAGAAATTTAATGAAGATTATGAATTATGAAAATTTAAAGAAAAAGATAAAAAAAATAATTTGTAGATATCGATAAAGAATCATAATCGGACATATCATAATTATTGTTAAGCCTATGCCCATTATGGTAGGTTATCACAAAATGTTTTCATACAATGCAAGTATTTGTAGGGATATGCTTACTCTTATAAAGTAGTAGTGACTTGTTCAGTGTGCAGAACCACAAAAAAAACACATTATCCAAATTAAATGCCAACGCACCTGGACAGAAGGAACAAAAGATCGTACTGGGGGTTGAGTGGGCGGGGCCGTGCTGTACCCTTCATCACTGGAGTACGTCGGTTGGAACACATTCCTTGCGTAACGCGTGCTTATCTTACGTCCAAACACATCCTCGCCGTCCATACGCTTCAAGGCCCTGGAATAAATTTTAAAATTTAATAATAACAGTCAAGTGTACACTATTAAGGTCCACGGTCCGGTGATGATATTTTCTGTTCCTAATTTATACATTGCAACAAGCCATGGAAAAAAATGTAGGAACAAAAATGCTTGTTAATATGGTACATAAATTCCAATTTCCAACTAGTTTTCATTTTTGAGATACAAGCCTGTTACAAAAACAATGTGCGTTTGTTTCCCACACCGATCACCTTTGCGAGAAAAACGACCGAGAACAAAATGAAAGCGTCACATTCTGATCTCGCGTCATGTGATTATTGACGAGCTCGGTGGCTCAGTCGTGAAAGACGCGACTTTGACACCAACGCTCGTGGGTTCGATTCCCACACAAGACAAACATTTGTGTGCATGAACATATATGTTTGTCTTGGTCTGGATGTTGTAAGCCTTCAGAACCCGTTATATACCTTTTCCCATACATTTCGCGGTCATATATGACCACACGGGTTTCGAAGGTTTAAGAGAGGTATGGCGCATCAAAGATGCCTGGGGAAGTACCTCCACCTCACAGAAAACCGCAGCCAAATAACAACTCCCTAGAGGGTTGTTGTGATCCTGCGTGTGACTGAGTTCACCAGTAAGCTCCTAAGGAGTTGCTGTGCAAGCAGCAGAGGAGGCATCACGCGAGTGATATATGGTTACAAGCGTTAATAGGCTACGGTAACTACTTTACATCAGGTGGACCGTATGCTTGTATGCCTCCCGATGTTCTAAAAAAAAAAACCCGAAAATCAAAGATTTCAGATGTTAGACTTTTACGAGGTCAGAAGAGGTGTTGTGTATTGTTGTAGGTAATAAGCAGGTACTAGCTATTGTACCGATTTTGATAATAAATTTAAATTAATATAGAAAGCTGAATACATGCAGGTGGAATATGTATAACATAAAATATATGTACTTTTAGACATCTACTTCATTCCAATATCCACCATCCGAGCGTCTCTATGCTTTCGTTTCGGAACTTAGGATCCGCTACCTAAGTCATTTGGCAAATATTTTGACATGGAACGACCGTTGTCAAACCTCCACATCCCTATCGTTACGCCGCACGTCTTACGAAACGTTATTTCTCGTGCGTGCGGGTTTATTTACGATATCTTCCTTCTACCGCCGAACAGGGGATAATTTCAAATATGCACATAAATTCGAAAACACGGAATTTAGTAGTACCAAAGTTGAACCAAACACCAAGTTTTGGATCAGTACCAATCGGTTTATAAACCGGTTCTTTAATCGCTAGGTTCTCACGGCTCTTAGGTGTAAATTCAGTAATGTAGTATATGCGACTGAGTTTCGTTAAGTCAATCAAACGCCACACCACCATATTATTTATCGAGTCGAGTAAAGGACTTTGAGGTGTCAGTGGTTCACTATCAGGAATGGATTTCGTAATAAAATTATACTATTTGTACCATATTTTTATGTTACTTAGAATATAGTATTGAAAAGCCAGAATACTACGCAAAAATACTATAATTTTTCTACAGGTTAACCGACTATTATTATTATGTATTATCGGTGTAACTTATGAAATTCAAACAAACTCGTTGATTATCTGCTATCCAGATCAAAATTGAGTGAGTGGCTTACTCGTGATCGTTAAGATACTGGCAATATACATTCATTTACCACAATTCAATTAATTATAACTTCCTAAACTAGCTTGATTACTCCTCAGTGCTGTAAAAAACATGCATAAACGGAATGCATGTAAAATTTTATATAATGTTTTTTATTTTAATTAAAACAAATCGATGAAAATAGAATCTTAGTATAATTTTAGACTAATAGTATAATTTTAATTTCCATAGCCAAGAATTTACTGAAGATCTAAATCCAACCCTGCATGGAAACATTGTCGAAGTGTCGAAGACCAACCGGGAACCGGGAGTTCTGTTGCAACCGACCTAAGAGAAGCAGGTCTCGATAACCGATCAACCGCTGATCGCTAGCGAGTAAGAAAATTTATACCTGTATCTTGTTTTCAAAAACCTTCATAGGCGGTCCGTTTACGTAATTTTCGGAGGGTAGATATATTTAAGGAAAACAATACAATAACTATCAGAAAGTTGTTGTGTTCCTACGAGTGAGCTTACCACTAAGTTGCTGAAGACTTATTGTGTTAGAAATAGGGGAGGCAATGTGTGAGCGATACCCATTGTAATGCCAAACGTTCATATGCTATCGATGGTGTACAAAAAAAAACATTGTATAAAAAAGTATAAAATCTTTATTGATACACATATTTTAAGAGAGGTAGGGCGGATCAAAGCAGTCTGTCTGGGGATGTATATCCACCTCATAGAAATCCGCAGACAAATAACAACTCCCTAGAGGGTTGTTGTGTTCCTGCGCGTGAGTGCGGTCACCAGTAAGCTCCCAAGGAGTTGCTGTGTAAGCAGCAGAGGTATCATCGCGCTAGTGATACATAATGTATTGCACGCGTTTATAGGCTACGGTAACCGCTTTACATCAAGTGGGCCGTATGCTTGTATGCCTATTTGGAGCCTAATGTTTTTTGCCTATTGTTTTGCTCTATTTGGAGGTAAAGCCGTGAGTTTACTCGTATGTTGCGATTGTTTAGACGAGCGCAATGGCGCGGTGGTACGTAACACTACTTTGGCACCAACGCTGGTGAATTCGATTTCCACACACGACAAACATTTGTATGCATGAGTTGTATGTTCATGTGCATCACACAAAACATTTGTGTGCATGGCTGTCTGTTTGTCTTAGTCTGGGTGGAGCATCACACATTTAAGAAAGGTAGGGCGCATCAAAGTAGCACGTCTGGGGAAGTACCTTCACCTCACAGAAAACCGCAGCCAAATAATAACTGTCTAGAGGGTTGTTGTGTTCCTGCATATGAGTGACGTCAGGAATAAGCTCCTAAGGAGTTGCTGTGTTAATAGCAGAGGTGAGAGTGATACTTAATGTATTGCAAGCTTTCAGACTACAGAAACCGCTTTACATCAGGTGGGCTGTGTGGTTGTATAATTCGCGACGTTGTATAAAAAAATGCGGAGCGTAGACATATTCAAGGAAAACAATACAATGACAACTATGTGAGGGTTGTTGTGTTCCTGCGAGTGACTGAGCTTGGCATTAAGCTGCTGAGAACTTGTTGCGTTGACAGCAAGGACGGCAATGTGCGAGAATACCCTTATGTATTGCAATACTACAATTTTCATCAGGTGGGGCGTACGTTTGTATCGGGAGTCAACGAACTATACGACTGCCATGTTGTCATGTGATTACCGTAGCATATGAAGAGAAGTTTAATAAATATCAATTCTTAAACTTTTCTTCTCAGTAAAAAACTTGTCATTTTTATATTGTCTTACAAATGTAGTACATAATCTTATTCATACAGAGTAATGAATAGGTAACTGCTTACCATCGGGCAGGTCGTATGCTTGTTTACCAACTTAGTGGTTCTATAACATCAATTAAACGCCAGGGAAAGACCGAGTTACAGTCATGATTTATTTCTTTTTTAATAAATAACAATAGTGAAATACTTTATGCATTTAATTTATTAAACACTAGCTATTCGCCCCGGCTTCGCACGGGTGATATGATCGCTACCAAAACTTCACAGGATCACCTGCTGGGCTAACCTAAAGATTCACTGAAAAATTCATCAAATCTGCCCAGCCGTTTTTGAGTCCATATAGGGCATACAGACAAACATTCATTTATATATATATATAGATATTTTAAAACGAAAATAAATTGTTTTGTAGTATTACAATGATATGGCGTAAATTGGATTTTTTATTTGAGCCACCTAATGTGGTTAATTTTATGTATGCTCTTGAAATCCGTTTAAATTATACTGTCGTCTTTTTAGAGTCGCCAACGCATGAGTGACACCCCTGGTGTTGTAAATGTCCATAGCCTACTGTAACTGATTGCCATCAGGTGGGCCGTACGCTTGTTTGCCACCTTGGTGGTATAAAAATTTGGAGTATTTCGACTTCTGCGGTAGTACTTGTGATGCTAATTCACATGAAATTAATTATCTTTAGACACGTAACAATGGCAAAATCTTCGAATGAGGGGCGAAAGTCAATGAATAAAATTAAACAAGCCAACGTATATAGACATATATATCACATTCCTACTTGTAAAATTTATTTTTCAATCATTTAATTTTATAAGCGACTTCGCATTTTACAAACACGTCGTTTTTTATCTTCATAATTGTAACTAATTCCTCGGTTACCTATATTATGTATAAACCAGATGGTTGTCTTGTATAAAAAAATATATTCAAAATTTTACTACAACAGTACAGTACCAAAAGACAGACGAAATAGTCTAGACAGCTAAAATACACTACAATAATGGCTTATCATCATGCGGCCCATATACTTGTTGCCCAGCCTTAAAACGTGAGAGAGATATCTATAAATAATTAAATAACTTAAAAATAAAAGGACACAATATGACGTACAAAAGGGAGTGTCGATGTTAAAATAAAAAAAGGCATGCTCCGTTGGTTTGGGCATGTGGAAAGAATGCAGGGTGAAAGAAGACGAAACAGATATACAATGCGAAAGTGGAAGGATGTAAGAGCCGAGGAAGACCTAGACTAACCTACCATGACCAAATTTGTCGTGTTTTATCAGAAGGTGATGTCAGGAGCTTTAGGAACCGGCGAGCGTGCATAAAAAGAGCTATGAATGTTAAAGAAGCGAGCGAAGTATGTAAGGACCGCGTCTTATGGTGCTCGGTTCACTCTGCCTACCCCGCAAGGGACCTGGCGTGAAGATATACATACATATACAACAGTAATCGACTTCTTAGTCGTTAAAAGATATCTTATTCAATGTTTTTACGAAAACGTTATCCGTTAAATTTGATTTCCGTATGTCGTTACGCAGTCACTTTAAAAATGTAGGAAAGTCAAAAAATTGATGAAAGTCGTATATCGTTCAATACAATAACATACAGCCTTGTTTTACAGGTAAAATACGTTTGAAAAATACATAAAAGAACAAGTATTCGCTTTCGATTAAAAATTAAGTTCGCTGTCAGTCATTCGAATTTGTTGGCGGCCATTACGAATAAAAAATAAATATCTCACGATTCAATTTTAAACATAGAAAACCTATCCCATATTATTCAACTGCAATAATTTACAAATTGGCCTTATACAAGCGTGTCTAATAATCTACAAGAAAAACAAAGATATGTGTACCGACGTTTAAACAGCTGATTGTTAATAAAATCACACATTTGTTCCGTTAAAATAAATTATTTAAAATTTTGCAATAAAATATTTAAACTAGATATATTCACCTCATATATTATTTATGTAATAAATTATTCAACCGCTGACAAATCGAAAGTACGAAATTTAAATAAATGCCGTTACATTAGAAACTTGTTTCTATTTTTTTTAAAGTGTCATTTAAATCATTTTTAATCATCTCAAGGAAGTAAATACATTTAGATCTTTATTATATTGAATTTCATCACGCAATAATTAAAAATATGATAGTAAAAAAAATAATAACACTTACCCAGTAAGTAACATAACTAAATCACTTCTATCATTAAACAGTCGAATACTTATTAAATAGATTGTGTAAAATTGTAAAAAATCTCTTAACCTAAATAATTTGTCGTTCTTGCTTGTGTCTGGCGATGGAATGAACTTTTAAAATTGTAACTGTTCGCGATTTGTTACATTCCATTTTTTTTTTGCAAGTACCTACATATTGTCGCGTCTTGACTTGCGTTCTGTAATGCTTAAAAAAGACGAAAATCAATTTCATAGATAATATTTATTTCTTTTGATATAAAAAGGTCAAGCTTTTGTAACTGCTTAAATGAAAAGGTTGGCAAGTGGTAACAAGCCCTTGAATTAGCAGGGACAGCGCTCAAATGATACTCATTGTATTTGCAAGTCAAGTCAAAGTCAACCAATGGTTTACCGTAGCATATAGTGCTACGGTAAACAATTTCATATCTCTGGCGGAGCGTATGAGTTGAAGTCAACTTTAGTAGTGTCTTTTTACGTCACCAACATAACTTGACCTCTTTTTTTATACAACGTCGGGTAGCATATAATCATAAGGTTACCGTACGCTATGAGCTTTTCAAATACAAAGAATATCATTCGGACGTTGTCCCTAATAATGCAACGAGGAGCTCAACATTATGTTTAGTGCCACAATAAGTCAACCTCATCTGCAAGTGATGCACCATAGCCATATTAGCAAACGATGTTCTGATGACAATGAAGTAGAGGACCGCTATATTAAATAAGGTGCAATTAAATTTTAAAACATTACGGAAAGTCACACATCAATATCAATTCTCTTGAGGATTATCTTTATGCGCCATCTCACCAGGAAGCTAATGAGAGCTGCATAAGCAGGGAGACTGACTAAGGTAACCGATGTACATCAAGCGGGGCAAAATCACTCAAATATATATTAACAAGTCACTTCCTACTACGTACTTCTACTAGTTGTACTACCACCGTATCACAAGAATATGAAGATACATAATTTTCTAGTACATTAACTAAATAAATACCTAACGCTATTATTTTTATTCAATATACGATTATCATATTTATTTGACGATTCAATAGCAACATTGTATATTAGTGTTTATAATATATTATCGGTATGCTTGATACGGGTGTCGAAGTGTCTGACCTAGATTGTTTTTAAACAAATTATTATAATGACACACTTTTATCATGATTATCTAAAAACATGCATCTTGAAATAAAACCAAAACATTGAATAGCACTTATTACTATATAGCCAGTGCGCACTGAATATTTTGGATAACTCGTAAATAAAAAACAATAGACAACCAATTTTCAACTTAAAAGAGAATGAGAATTAAAGACTATTTTTTGATTAAAAATAAATTAAATTTAAAAAGTTTTAAGCAACCAGACGCGTCGAACTGTCAGTGTAGTCCCTATAGGAAATAAATGTCGTATTTCCATTTTACTATAACATATATACAGGACACCAATGATGCTGGCGAACTTTCGCATCTAACCTCATGTCATGTAAATAAGTGGACCTGATAAATGAGTTAGGGCACAGAGGTACACGCACAATTCGGAACAACAATAGACAACTATACCCTAGATCAGTATGGCGGCCGAAAGCTACATACATTTTGACAAGCTCGGTGGCTCAGTCGTGAATGACGCGACTTTGACACCAACGCTCGTGGGTTCGGTTCCCACACAAGGCAAACATTTGTGTGCATGAACATGGCTATCTGTCTTGGACAGGATGTTTTAAGAGAGGCGCATTAACGCAGCCCATCTGGGGAAATACCTCCACCTCACAGAAAACAGCAAAAAACCTCGCAGCCAAATAACAACTCGAGGGTTGATGATTGTTGTGTTCCTGCGTGAGACTGAGGTCACCAGTAAGCTCCCAAGGAGCTGCTGTGTAAGCAGCAGAGGAGGCATCGCGCGAGTGATACTTAATATATCACAAGCGTTAATAGGCTACGGTAGCCTCTTTACATCAGGTGGGCCGTATGCTTGTATGCCTCCCGACGTAGTATAAAAAAAACATATGTAGCGGTGGACGCAATGTGCGAATGTGTCTATATGTTACGATACAGGCATTGCATAAAACACATTATAATGATGTTATCTACCGACTTGCCTCGATAATAGGAAACAGATCCACACACACACACACATGTTGCATTGAAATCTCGCACATGAACTAACTGGTGGCGGAAGTACATAGCCATTTGTATCTACATATAATTGGCTGTTAATGAAATTTCCGCCAAATAACACCTGCACTCATTAACTAGCTTTGAGATCCATCACACGCGATTAAATATTCAATAAACTGGAATCGCTATTATTTACAGCGTATCGCTTCGTTTGAGCGATTCCTTCATAAAATAACAGTAACTCATACAATCTGAAATTTTGTAGTATGTGTAGTAGGAATAATTAAAATTACTGACGTTTTAATATATGTCTAACAAAATTATCTCATCAAATTTGCAAGGACAATGCAGTTGTACACGTTATGAAAAACATACAAATTTACTGAATAATCATATCACGAAATGACAACGGCCTTAGCGCAATTGACGCGCAGCAGGTCATCGGACTTTTCTTTTAAAAACCCCATGTGTACGATATTTTAGGAGCTAGAGTAGAGGCGTATCAAAGCAGTCAGTATGGGGAAGTGCCTCACCCAAAACTGCAGCCAAATAACAATTCCCTTGAGGAGTGCTGTGTTCCTGCGTGTGAGTGAGGTCACCTGTAAGCTCCTCACACTAGGGATACTCAATGTTATACAAGCGTTCATAGTTTACGGCAGCCGCTTTACATCAGGGGATCGTATGCTTGTAATGCCTCCCGACGTTGTATATACATTCTGTGTACTAAGTATCGGGAATTTGTCAATAAAACAAAAAATACAAATTATTCATCTAAATTTATTTTATCGCCTTCAAAGTAGGCCCCATCGCTTGCAATACAACATCTCCACCGCTTCACCCAGTCTTCCATACATTTTTCATAGGCTATTTGCGGTATGGCCTTTAGCTCATTCAGCGAATTTTCTTTTATGGCTTCTATCGACTCAAAACGTTTACCTCGAAGTGGTAATTTTAACTTGGGAAATAAAAAAAAGTCAGACGGAGCCATATCAGGTGAATACGGTGCTTGGTCGAGAACTTTTGTTGAATTTTTCGCTAAAAACTCTTTCACTATAATGGCTGTGTGTGATGGTGCATTATCATGGTGCAGCATCCATGAGTTGTGTTGCCACAAATCTGGACGTTTTCGGCGGATACTCTCACGCAAACGCTTCATGACGCCTAAATAATATTCTTTATTCACTGTTTCTCCCTCTGGAAGGAATTCGGAGTGAACCACACCACGGTAGTCAAAAAAAACTGTCAGCATCACCTTGATTTTGGAGCGACTTTGCCGCGGTTTTTTGGGTTTCGGCTCGTTTTCGAGACGCCATTCTGAAGACTGTTGGCTTGTTTGCATGTCGTACTCATAAACCCATGTCCCGTCGCCAGTTATTATACGTTTCATAAAGGTCGGATCCGTAGAAGCTCGGGAAACCATGTCTTCAGCGACATGCTTTCGCTGCGCTTTTTGAACAAAATTGAGCTCTTTTGGAACTAGTCGAGCGGCGACGCGTTTCATGCCTAAAATGTCAATGAGAATGTTGTGGACGGACTTAAAAGATATGTTCACCTCACTAGCCAACTCTCTCAGACTCATACGTCGATTTTCGAGCACTAGCTTCTTGATTCTGTCGATGTTTTCTCTGGTCGTAGCGGTTGAAGGTCTACCAGAACGAGGCAAGTCTACTACTACTTCTCGGCCTTCTTTAAAAGCCTTATACCATTCATAAGCCCTTGTTTTCGATATACACGATTCGCCGTAGGTATTTCGCAACATTTTTAGTGATTCACCACATGAAATATCATTTGAAACACAAAATTTAAGGCACACTCTTTGTTCAACAATATTTTCCATTGTAAAAATCGCCGAGGACTCAAAACTATGACCAATAAAAAGTGTAGTTTAAAACAAATTAAATGACAGATCCCGCTCAAATTTTGCGCGCTAAATCAGTACAGTGCTACCAACATGCAGTAAAAAAATTAGAACGACCTCTTTTACGCGGGTCTTTTTATTGACATATTCCCGATACTTTTTACACAGAGTAGTATATTTTATTACTAATTAACCAGTACAACACGTCATTTCTAGGGTTCTGTACATAAAAGGAAACACGGAGCGTTTATTTAAACTTTATATCTCTCTATCCCACTCCGGGGTTCGTATTATAAAAAATCTGAAAAAAATCACGTGGAATAGTTTTATGTGCATAATAGAAAAAAAGAATGGTTTTATAACACCGTCTGCTACGACCGTTTGTGACGGGTTTTCCTTCAAATATATAGTTACGTGGTTTTAGAGTTTTAGAAATCAGTAATATAGAATCTTCTTCTTAACGTTATCCCATTTCCTAATCCATTAGGACTGCCGGGATCCGCTACCTAAGCCTAAGGATTTCGCGAAGATACTGTTGTTCATATACAGCTTCATATTTCTTAGGTAAGGTCACAGATCTTCAAAATGTAATTTATTGGATGTCATTTGTAATAATAGATTATTTTTAATTGAAACCTACAAAAATTAATAATAGTACAAATCTATACTAAAATATAAATCGGTTTGTTTGAACGCGCTAATCTCTGGAACCAGTCGGATTTGAAAAATTCTCTTTGCATTTGATAGTCCAATTCTTAAAGGTTATTCAACATCACGAAACGAACCTTGGAAGCAGAGGAAAAATAAAAGTAGACAAACCGGTTCCTACGGAATACCGGGATACGCACGGACGAAGTGGCTGGTTCACTTAGCATGTATCTAAATCCGAAAACACGAATTTTGTGGTACATGCCAGGATTCAAACCGGGTATCAGTTGATCAATAGGCCGCCTCTTTATCCACAGGGCTTTCACCGCTGCAATTAACAATATATTGTTTAAATTCTTACCTCGAAGCATGGTCGGCCGTTGGAAACCTGAGTATTGCGGTGGCGGCAGTCACGCGTACAACCTTTCCGCCGCAGTTATCTGCCAACCTTCTCAGCCGCCGTGACACTCGTTCAGGCGGAATATCCACAGGCAGATTGGCCACTTCCATTTCACATGTCGGCACCTCATCTTCTTCTGTTTGGCTCAGCGTCTGATCATATATGAGACGTTTTAATTGATAATGTATGTGTAAAAGTAAAATTTTAATGATAATGATAATTAAAATATATTTATATTTTTAAATAGAAAATACAATAGAAAGCAGCAATATTTTTTGTCTATTGATGAAATAAAATATGCTCATACTTTCCAAAATATAGCATGTTTTTTATATAAATGTGAAATTATTTGAAATACTAATTGCACATCAATGTAAAATTGTATTTGAAAAAGAAAAAAATGTGTTTTCAATATTGTACATTGCTATTTTATGTACTGCAGGGAATATTATTTCATGTGTATACCTTAGGGTTCCTCGGTAGATTAGCAGTAAGTTCGTTATAACAATAATGTGAGGAGGCACACGCGATTAAGGCAGTTGATGTATTCTGTTTATGCACCAATATCACTTCCATACTCTTCCTATAAAAGATATTATGAATTAGATATAATGTACATAATTTCACACAACGTACTGTCTACTTCAAAATATGTTTAATACCAATATCATACGAAGAATCTTTAATGAGCAAATATTTAAGCCTCGTACATATTTTGAAAATGGTCTATAATAGTCTATATGATTTGTTAGATCAGAGCATAAAAATGTATGTACACAGAAGAAAAACTTATCTCTTCTACAGTGCAAGCCTACATCAGATATCACTTTCTCACTTACAACAGCAAACATAAATTAAAAAGTCTATTACCACCACTTTGTAAAAGTTGCTAAGTGAGAAATAAAGAATATTATAAAAATGGTAAACACGCTGGCCTTTACTGAGTTTCATTACAAGTCAAGCGACATGTATCCCCGTCCTTTTTCTCTCACAGATAAACACAGCTGTGTAACAGATACAAATGCATTGTCTGTAAATTTTTGTACGGGAGTCATGCATCAAATCATATGATCTATGCCTGTTTAAATAAGATACATTACAATATTACATATTTAGTAATAACATTGTGACTAAATTAGGACAAAATAGATCTTTATTTGAATTACAACCTGCTCGTATATCAATTTATGATACAAAATATGCCTACTTTGAAATCGTGTGTATATCTTATAAGCAGTTAGACAACATTTGTTATTTTAGTTTTTAACTTTAATTTTGTATGTATGTATATCTACACGTGGGGTAGGCAGAGGGAACCGAGCGCCATAAGACGCGGTCCTTACACACATCACTCGCTTCTCTAACATTCATAGCTCTTTTCATGCACGCTCGCCAGTTCCTGGGACTCCTGACATCATCATCTGTTTCGTCATTCTTTCATCCTGCACTCTTTCTACATGTCCGAACTAACAGAGTATGCCTATTCTTATCGTAACACCGACACTCTCTTTCAGACCAAATCTGTCTCTTACGTCATCATCTCGAACGCGGTCAGCAAGCGTTATGCCACAAATTTTGCGCAATGCTCTCATCTCAATCACATTTATTCTACTTTCATGCTCTCTCTACCATAGCCAGCTTTCACTTCCATAAGTGTTAACGTTTAAGATTAGCACCGCGTTATGCGATATAGAGCTGTGATTTCTGGCTTAGATGCCGGCTGCCTAGAAGTTTACCCAACGCTCCATTCATGCTGTTCCCTGCACTCACTCATCTTTCACACCAGCGGCCAAACGAGATGAAAGCACGACACCTAGCCAGCACTGGCGTGATTGTCCTGGTTCACCCCGAACCACAGCGCCATAATGTCACTGGGCAGATCTTCGGTGTCGCTTCCCTTTCGCTTGGTCTCTGACACACACAAAGCACCTAGATGCTTTGTGTGTCAGAGATGATGAACGAGAGATGCCTAGGCTCATCAACTCATTCATCTTGTCTTGTAATTCACATTCCATGTGCCTATATGACACTCAGCTCTCCTCGACCCGCCGGGTTAGGCGTTGCGTGGTGGGGGGCAACTGCCACCGTCGCATGCAACTACGCGTCGCCTACGGGGACGCCCTTCTCCGCGCGTATGTGCGGTTTGAGTCTGATTTTAATTTTGTGAAAGTAAATACATATTATGTTATATTAAATAAAATAGTAGATTATAAGATAGCCTAGTGGTGGTAACAATAGGAGGAAGAAAGGCACCCCTGAATGTTTGTATGCATTCTGTATCTAAACTACCTGAGCGCCGTTAAAACAATGTACAAAAACATGAAACTATTAGTATTTTATGTAATGTGTCATAATATGTTGAGATAGATATTAACTACATTACATTTAAAATGATTTTTGTCACGCTCAGTTCTCTCTGCTTACCCCGCAAGAGACTTGGCGTGAAGTTATAGATAGTTGAATAATACTTATCATTTATAGGCTGTTATAAACATGGCTTTATAAAACATTCTAACAAAACATTTATGCACAATCAAATAAAAAGATATTTAAATACCCACCTATGTCTAAAGTCACAAAGGTCAGCTGCAAAATTTATGTCACCAGATATCAATAACAACGCAGCGGGAGCCGAGTGCAGCTCCCCAAATCTCCTCATACATTGTCTTAGTTTCTCGTCTGCCGCATTCTTTTGTGTTCCACACACATGAATTAAGCTTACCTAAAAATATCCCAGTATCAACATCAATTCATATAACAATACTTGAAAGTCTGAATAAGAATTAATCTTCTTTATTACTAGAATTTGATAAAAAAAAGGATTAATTCACAAACTCTGAGTTAATATTTACTTAGTTAATACATAAACTAATTAGAGGTAAATCTTTTCACTAATCCCATTTGAATGTCACAATTATACAATCAGTCATGTAAAGTAATTAACTAATTATCAGTATGGCAATTTATAATAACTGATATAAAAATGATGTTAATGGACTATTATTTTATTTTATGTCAAGAGGCAAACAAGTGTACGGAGCTGTTAAAGATGCTCAGACGTTTTTAAGACGTTTTTTTAATTAAGTAAGATTAAAAATTATTTTAGTATTGCTCCTGCAATGTCGACACTGTTGCTAACGTAGGAAGTCGTTAATAGATTTCTGATGACCTTTCTGAGAGTTAACACTCACAGAAACACAACGAATTGCTTGGACATTGTTATTTGGTTGCAGTTTTTTAGAAGGTTGAGGTTCTTCTTCAGTGGAGCTGCTTCTTATTAATATGCTAACACCCTTGTTAACAATCTTGCTTGTTAACCGGCAAGATTGTTATGTGCAGGAGACATCGACTTTGATCCTAAGACAATATTGAGTTATTGTCTAGGGAAGAGATATTTGATTGTGATCTCTCAAAAGGTGCTTTATCTTCCCAATTATAATAATATACCTGTGCTCTATCACATTCTTCTACATCTCGTTTATACATACAAAGAAATTATTTGTATTTTATCAACTAACAGAATACCCTTACTTATCTAATTAGGAAATGACCTCAGCATTTTCTTGAGTTTGAGGAGTTTGATGGACATGCACGTTGACTGGATCATGTCTATGGATAGGTATGGTGGTATAGAGTTTCTCTTTATTAGAGGATATGTTAAGCCATTGGTCTCAGCTGTTACTGATAGATGACCGACACTAAGCTAACCTAAGAGAGGTAGGGCGCATCAAATTATCCCGATTGGGGAAGTGCATATATCTCACAGAAAATGGAGTAATGTGTTTCTGCAAGAGTGGTAGATTATCATTAAGCTTCTGAGCTTTTTTCCAAGGCAAACGATAATTTTTATATTGCAAATATTCATAGCCTACAGTAACCATTTATATCAGGTGGGCTATAGGCTTGTGTACCTCCCGAAAATGTATAAAAAAACATATTTGTGCCTGAGTACAATTTTGTTTACTTACTTGGGCATCATTGAGTTCTTGAAGCCTAAGTGCTGATTCCTTTCTAACATCACAAACCACTACAAAATCAGCTTCTCTTCTACCTGTGAGAAATTTGCAACGAATTGCTGCTACTACATCAATTGCAGAACAGCCACGAGGTACCTGGACAAAGAGAAATAGAAACATTACATTAAGTCTATTTTAATCATAGGAAAGTCAAAAACTCACATGTCTCTCTCACTCAAATTTTATGTCTATGACATAAAATTTTGCATTTTCACTAATGAGTCAGTTTTCATGCATTTATGGAAAATACATGGAAATACTTGCACATCCATTTTTCATAAGTTACAAAGAGTACATGTCAATGAGTACCATGCCATGTGATGTTTAATATTAATGAGTGAATTGTTTGTCTCTAAAATGTGATATATGAAATAGTATGTCTCAAATGTCTCAATCATAATGGAGAGAGTTAGAGCTTAAGCAGGTAAGTGAGAGCCAAGTGAGAGACAATGGTTGCTACATAGTTAAAAACAGCGCTATGCTTTATTTTGTTTAATGCTGTTTACTGTTCAATAAAATATCCACAAAACTGTTTTGACAAACCATTACTAACCAAACTGTATTAAAAAAAGCTAATCATACATGTTCCACAAGAAAAAATACAGCAAAAAACAAACAAAATATTGACTGCAGCAGGCAATACTTTTTGTTTTTATTTTTGTTATTTTAAGTTACATACTTTGTTAATACATTAACAAAGTATGTAACTCAAAATAATGTTATAAACACCATTTATCCACATATGGGAGACAAAATACAATCAGATGTCAATAAATTATGATCATTCAGAAAGTATGAATAATATATATATATACACTCAAATACATATTCATAATACTATACTTTAGATCTTTGAAAAATTGCAACATTACAATTAAAATTTCTAATACATATGTTCGGCAACTGATAGAACATACATTATTTAGAACAAAAAAGAATAAGACAAAATAATATTTTCTTAACGCATTGCTAGTCCACAAAGCTTGTTCGTTTTATATACGGAATAATGATTTTGTTATAATTAAAAACTAAATAAATTACCTGACAGTTTTCAATATCCCAGAATATACCAATTGGAACACTAGCTGATCTCTGCTTGTATCGGTGACGAGACCTCACGCGAGGTCGTTCCACATTTGCCACTCCATCACCCCTCACGCTGTCTTCCATTAAATCAGAAGAATCATCTTCAGCATCTAAAGTATAGCAAATTAAAATAATGTACTATTATCTAGTAGGCAGCTCAATGGCATTGTGCATGTCAGTGTAATTGTACATATTAGACTGACAGCTTGTTTACAGATGAGTTTATTTATATTAATCTTCTTCATACTTCAGGAGACATGCTAAAAAATAAATACAAGCTGTTTTCAAGAGATGAATTGTTAATCTAAGGAAGCATTTTGGTGGCTACACACTGTCATTTACCAAAAATAATTGAGCTGTGTGGCAATGTAAATAAGAATCTAAATCAGTTTAATTGTAGGGAGACAAGTGTAGTAGTAGTAGTAGACAAGTACATAGAGAAGCAATGCACTCGGTATGGCTTGATACAGAATATAATCAGTGTACATTTATAGAGTATATGAGTGATATATATCATCACATTAAAACAGTCATCCAATTACTGCTTATATCATCTCCCTTTCAATTGTACTAGTGACTTCATTTTGTAGTCAACACCTAAGGCAACTCTCTGACTCTATTCGGGAGAAGAGACAAACCGAGTAGTGACCAGGAAAATAACCCCATGGCTACAAGCAGCAGCATCATCACCGTAAACAGAAACAGATAGCAAATCATTAAATGCAAGGACAGTACATCAGAGATTACATCTGATATCAGCACCAGAGATGACAAAACATGAATATGAGCAATCATAATTGTATGTAGAACATAGATGAGCATTTTTATTGCATTATATGGGTCATAACAAATACTGTTTTTGTGACATACAATTATCATAGACAGGCTACTGGGTAGACGCTAGTGTTTTCAAAACTCCCAAAGCCACTAGCTTCAGTTCAACAACAGACGGAACCGACGGCTTTGCATGCCCTTTGCGGAAGAGCTTGGCACGCTAGCGTTCAATTCGACATGTACATTTACATCGATCTCTGCCGTTGTGTCTCACATCGATTCAAAATATTATAAACACATTTTATGTTACATGCTAATATGGGAAATGACCTTTCACAAACTGTTATATGAATTACCTGTTATCCATAATCGAGGTGGCAATGGTATTTTCAGTGCTGGACTAGAAACAGCCCTCAAGAGACCTTGAGCCGAATGACTTCTTGTTCCTTTACAAGCTTCAGAAGATTCGATATCCTTTTCACGACTCATGTTTACAAAGGGAAATATTCTTGAATACACAACGTTATCAACATATGTTGTAAAACAAAGAGAAACGACTGTGATAATATGTAATCACGAGACACATGAAACGTAACTAAAATACTAGTTAAAACTTAGATTCCTACATAAAATGCTTAAATCTTAGTCTGATTTGCGTCAAAAGTAAAATAATTGGCTATATACAAAATGTAAAAATTATCAACACTTTCTATGCCATGTTCATTTAGTAGCAACCATTCGCATTCTACATTACATTTTACGCAACGCACACTACAACAGATACAATTGTTCTTTTTATCCCCGAGGGGAAAGGCAAACGATCTAGCCCATACAGCCAAGGCTTCAGTTTAGAACCATTTGAAACTCTTAATTCTATATTCCAGCTTCAGGAGCTGTGCTAAAAAATACTTGGGAAGGGTACCCAGACTCAATCAACCCAGTTTAAATACCACCTGTAAAACGATAACAATTTTTATAAAGTTTTCTTGATGAACTTATTCACGTCTTCCAAAAAGTGCATAAACGTGTTATATTTGAGTTTTTTCATTGGTAAAAACTCAAATATAACACGTTTATGCACTTGTATAATTTCACTGGCACTTATGTTACAAAATACTGTCGAAATTGTCACATAAAACTAATTTTATACTGATTTGTAAAACAATTTCATTTCAAGTATAACAACAATGTCACTCGTCAAAAGCGCGGGAAGAAGTCCCAACAAGTACAATTGACTTTTATGACTTTTTATTGAATAGTACTATAAAGGCCTGTTAAAAATATGATATTTTTAAATGGATATGTGTGAAATAAAAATACACCTATATGTTTGTTATACATAAATTATTTTTATATTACAAATTTATTTTCATTTATCAATTGTGAACATAATAATGTAACAGGTAGGATCGAAAAAACAACTATTCACTTCAGAGGAATCTGTATTTTGTAGTAAGGCTATCATTGACGTATTTCTTGAAGGCATGCAATTTATTCACCCGTTTTAATATTTCATAGATTCTAATAAATATAATTCCTTAGAGATTTTTATAAACCACTACCTATGTAAAAATGGTAATCAGTTACCGTACCTGTAGTGTTTGTATCTATCTATACAATAGATAGAATACATTGTCTCACGTGCACTAGTAGAGGCGCTGAGGTCTATCGGGCATTCGGGCGTTAGACGCCGTGCAGATAAGACGTGCGCTAAAGCTGCCTCGGAGCTGCGTGTAGTGGTACTTATAGATAAAAGATCCCCTTGTGTGATAGCGACTGCTACAGTACCCTAATAACGCTTGCATCACTCGCGCGTTAATAAAAATGCCCTTGTGTTATGAAGCATTAGAAAAACTTTGTCAGGGAGTTCATTATACAACATAAATATTGCGGATGAAAACTTCGCTAGAATCGCACAATATTTTCATGTGCTGTATCGACGTAGTCTTAAAAACTCTAAATGGTCGATCCAATTCGACTAAAACCACAAAATATGATTAAAAGTCACAATATTTTTTGTACTTTTTGAAGCACACCAACGATTGACAAACTACTGATACTTTTTTAACTTCCTAATTCCAATCACACATATTAGTTAATAAAAAAAGTGTGTGTGTGTCAGCTCGGACGCACAACTGGGGTTTACTCCTTACGAACAATAACTATGATATATATTAAATAGAAAAAGAGTGTAAATGAATGCATCTTCTAAAATTCTACTTCGTTATAACTAGAATCAATTTCTTTCATATTTTCCAATTCTTTCTTGACTATAATCACTTGATGATTTGTTCAATAGCCTTATCCTTATCTTTAAGCTCCTAAGGAGTTGCTGTGCTAGCAGCAGAGAAGGCATCGCGCGAGTGATACTTAATGTATTACAAACTTTCGTAGGCTATGGTAACCGCTTTACATCAGGTGGATCGTATGCTTGTATGCCTTCCGACGTTATATAAAAAGAAACGAGTGTGCTTTAGAGCACACGACTGAAGTAAAACTTTTTAAGATCCATAGTGTGATACAGACAATAGGCCTGCACTGTGTCTTAGATATACGAAACTTAACTCGCTATGAGAGAAAGAAAGAAAGAAAATGTGTACTCCTCTCTCTCTTGCACCTACAGTAATATACGAAACGTAGCTCTCTCTCTTTCTATCTTCACTAACTTATATCTCCCTCTCAACTTCCGTTCGCCTCGCCCGATCACACTTTTCGTAACGCTTATCGTTATCAAGTGATTAAACATTTGAATTTGAAGATAACTTTGAATTTTCGATAGTAATGTAATGTATTACAAACTTTCGTAGCCATTTTTACGGAATAAAAAGATTTTGACTTTGACTTTGAATGCATTACTATCGAAAATTAATCACTTGATAACGATAAGCGTTACGATCAAATCTAATAATGATCTATTTGTACATATTTTCAATACAAATACACTGCGGTGTAAGCAGAGAGATCCAACCACCACATAATTCGTTAAACAATAAGTATTATTTAGACATGTTGTAGCTAATAGTGACCAATGTTAAGAAGTAGTAGTGGATCACCACTTTAGGGGTTAGGTGTTGTATGTGTTCTATTCTATGTGAATTGGTCAGAGAATGTCTATGCAGTGTGTATATATTTAATTTTAAATTGTTCAACTCTTACTTTATTCTGTTCTATACAACAGGTATGTTTAGGCTACATGCGTTGCGTTCAGTTGTCGGGCGACAACGCAACTGTTGTTTTATTTCATTCGTATAAAGTGTTGCGCATACCTGCACGTACGTACTGTGTCCCCACAAACGTAAAAATTTGAAAACAATTGACTAGCATTTCACTTAAACTTTATATATTTGTTTTATTTTTTTGCCTGTAAATCGATTTCATATTTGTATTATACATACTAACTATGAAGATTGAGCTGCATAGTCAAGGCATATTTGCCGGTAGTTTATCTGGACAATAAACGAAGAATAAATGCTGTCAATACTCATCAGTGTTGCCATTTGTACGAGGTTTATGAACCAATTATGAGATTTAAAAATAATTGTTCAGGATACGAGATTACGTTCATTCTTTTGTACATTTGTACGAGATTCATTGACAAAACTTGTTTAAGAATTTTCACAATGTCTTTTCTTTCTGTTATCTACAAAAATGAATTTAAGATACCCTTTATTATGATTTTCATAATACTGATTTTCAATTACAGGAGTCGAAGATATGCAATCGGAATTGAGTTTTCGGATCGAGAATGAACGATACATTAGATACGTTAACTAAGTATTTTAATTTATGATTATGTAGGGAAACAAAAACACATTTAAGCCATTTGACAAAACAAAAATGACGATACTTGGAATTTTATGAACATGTACAAGTATATGAAAGAAACTCAAAATTGTGTACCTACTAAGTTATTTTCAGAAAACTTGGTAAAGTCTAACTTTCCTGGCTTGACAACGACATTGACAGTGACATTATAAGATGCGTTTCCAAAATACGAATCTGGCAACCCCAGTTGTCTTTGATGCTTACCTGTATTCATCACATCACTGTCATTTCAAATGAGCTTGCATTTACGATTTTGATTTTCTATAAATTTCCTTTTGTTAGTGCTGGAGTGAAATTCTAAAGTAATATTTCACTAGTTTCGGTACAATTGTAAGTGTATAACGACAATACTGTTCTTATTCATAATATTATCTTTTAAGAAAAATTATAAGCAGAAATTGACCAAGTGGTGATAGTTTCACATTTCTTTCAGTTCATAAGCAAAGATGACGACCAACGGTGATATCGGAGGTCTCGATGCTAGTGGCAAAATAGTTAAAATGGAGGTAAAGTATTCGATGTAGCAGGACTATTGCATTTGTTACAGGTTATGATATGCATATAATTTTCAGATTGAGGACTCGTCTAAAAGTACAGTGACTAAACTGTGTAATTTCTGTTATGAATATTACACTCCCTAATATTTTATTATTATTTGTAGGTGGATTACAGTGCAACCTGCGATGAGAAAATTCCCTTATGGAAATCCTGGGCTTCCAAAGGAAAAATTCAAGAGGCTATAGATCAACTATTGGCTCTTGAAAAGCAAACAAGAACGGTAAACTTTTATTTTGTTTATGTAATGTAGCTTAGAGTGAAAGCACACTCAGTGGGAGCATTTTTTGATACTGGGTACATTGGGAGGCATACAAGCATACGGCCCACCTGATGTGAAGCGGGTACCGTAGCCTATGAACGCTTGCAACAACTGATGACCACACGCTCCCCTAGAAAGGCTGCTTTGATGCACCCTACGTCTCTTGAAGTTTGCCCCTAACCTCAGTCAACAAAAAAAAATTGTGTCTCTTGCAGTGGTCTTGGTAGTGTGCTGCTGTTAGGACTATGCTAGTAATATGCATATATGATGTATTATTTATTAACCTGCGTATATACTTATATTGTCTTATTGCTGGGCCCCAGAAGGGCTCCAGGATCAGAATTTTGAATGAAATTAACCTCTTACATACCAACATCATTAATTGTTGATTCTGAATGGATGGGACGATATATGGGCCATCAGTATATGACGAAAAATAATTTTTTTAAGATACATTGTACTCCCGGTAATCTGGTCCCTGTCTAATTCAGCGCTCCCTGTTATCCGATATTCTTGTCACTGTACATAAACTTTATTTCTATAAATCTTCACTCGTACATGATTGTGCAGGTTGTAATTTGTATGTGCCACTATTATGTGTTCATTATAGTTTATATATACTATACATGTTGTCTGTACATTGTCTCTGTTTGAATTTGACTGTGATAGAATCTTATCACTTTGAATTGTAATTTGTAGGATTACAACATACGTTTTTAAAAACAAAATTCAGATTAGATGTCTGTGGCAGTTCGATAGTCTGACATCACCCCCCAGAATGTTTGTTGGATTACTGGGAGTCCACTGAACTTCAAAAATTATTGCTTTTGATAATATTATAAACTGCAAAATGTTCTAGGGTCATGCTATTTAATTAAACTAACACTGCATGACAAGTAAATTTCTACCCTATATGATATAAAAAAAGTATAATAATAAAAACTACTTTCTATAATCACACATCATATTCATAAAGTTATACATACAAATATGCACAGCAAGTACATTTTATGTTAATTGTAAGAAGCTGGCATCTGATGTAGGTTACAAAAACCTATAGTACAGGTTGCTAGGTTCCCATCACTCAGATGTAAACACTGCATTCCTATTTATAGTGTAAAAACTATTGACATTAACTGACTACATCTAAATTATAGTATGAATGTACATAAAAATATAGTTAACACTAGAGATGCGGCGAGTACACAATTTACCGAGTATTAAATAGTTAATAGATTCAGGCGTTACTTTGCGAAAGTCAAATCTACAGGCAATTTGATCCAAACTACTTTGCACACAAAGTAGTCACATCCGGAATCCAGAATAACCAGAGTGCATAGTGTTCCTGTAGGTATTCACATTGGCACGGAAACTTCTCATTCAAATTGAAAAGTTGTCACACCTAGTGCAGCAAGATACATTTCTTTTCTTATTTGTAGTCCAGAGGGGTACTTTCAAAGGGTCTATATATATATATCTTTTGAGAATATTTTTGTACCGAGTAATAAACGAGTATTCCGCGCTTCTCTAGTTAACACCAATAAACCACAACACATTTACATGTTTAGTTATTATACTATTGTAGTTATAATGTTAGCAGCTGGGCTAGCAACACGCGAGCGATACTTCTGTTTTACTTACTTTCAACTGACTACATGTCGTCGTACAGGTAGTGTGCTTGTATATCTACTAACATATACACATATAATAAAATTAAAACAGGCCGATGTCTGTACATTATACATTGCTTTATTAGAGCAACAAACATGCAAAAACTACTCTATGGAATTGAATGCAGTTTTCACCTAGGAAAAAAATGGGCTCCATTAAACCGCGGGAAAATATCTTATTCCAATTGTTTTAAATTTAATATCACCTAGATCACTTAATGTAGTGTAGATGTTACTTAATGAGCTTAATGCTAAATTAACAGATTTAGAGGAAACTAGCTGGCCGTCGTCGCCGTAGCCTATAAACACTTGCAATACCATAAGTATCATTCACGCGATGCTATCTCTGCTGTTAACACAGCAACTCATTAGGAGCTTACTGTGACCTCACAGATATGTTAATCGTTTTGTGAAGCTGTTACAAAAAATCATAGATGGCGCCGTTTTTAATTTTAAAGGTATATCTCAACCGATTACAACTAATCCTGTACAATAATAATATTTAGCTTAGTAGTAGAAGTAAAAAAAAAACGTAAAAGTAGAAGTTAAAGTCCCAAATCCCAATCCTGTTTCGAAATAATATTGTAGAAACCGAATTTCTTACTGGCTGTGGAGGTGGTGAAGTAGTTTTCTTACCACGCATACCCCCTTTTTTTGAGAATGATCTCAACAATTTCCCATTAAAGCAAAACATATGTTCATGTACACACGGACAACTATATGTTGTTCGCTCACGGGTCACTAGCTCAGATAATTTGTTTATAATGGCTTCTATGAGTAGGACACCAAATGTTGTATAATAATATTTTTTTAGTTTTTGTTGTTTAGTTTAGCACAAAAATGAACACTGTGTATCTACCGGTTCCAAGTCCATTTTATCTACCTATCTATAACTTCACGCCAAATAGTAGGCAGAGGCAACCGAGCGCCACATGACTCGATCCTTACACACCTCACTCGCTTCTTTTAGATTAATTGCTCTTCTCATGCATGCTCACCGGTTTTTAAGGCTCCTTACATTACTTTCTGATAAAACACGATCAATTTGGTCATGGCAGGTAAGTCTTGCTCTTCCTCGACTCTTACATCCTTCTGCTTTCGCGTTGTACATCTGCTTCGTCAATCTTTCTTCCAGCATTCTTTCTACCTAGACCGGCCATAAGTTCTGTTACAAATTAATATGCATTTATTTTTTTATGAAGTAATGTAATCTTAATAAAACTTATATATATATACATATTTATGGAAATCGCAGCAAAAAAGAAAAAAAATATTATATGCTTGGGCCACCTTTGGCTTGGATTTGGAGTTTGGATTTACGAACTGTTCCGTGCAAAATTTAGCCACTGCTTTCTCCAGAGATTTCTAAAGAGGCTGTCGAAGCGTCGTTTCGAATAGGCCAAGTAGGCCATATTCTCTAAAACTGATCATAATTTGTAGTCTAAGGGTTCAGGTCTATGCTAGACGAGGGCCACTCTTCAGCTCTTATAAAGGTCGGAACGTAGCCTTCGAGCCAGGCTTGGGTAGTTCGTGCCTTGTGACCAGGTGCAGTCCTGCTGGAATGTCCACTGCACATTTTTTTTAAATGTATTGCTGAGAGGTTTCATAACACGATCCAAGATAGTGCTTTGATACACTTTGGCTGAAGTCTTCACTCCTTTTTCACAAAAATGAAGCTTTGTGAATCATTGATAAGACACGCCCCACCAAACCATTACAGACTTACTTGATGTAGTGCTCTTTAAGCGCGAAAATTTTTTCATCAGTAAAGAGGATATTTTTGTGCATTTCATCTGCGTATCGGGGTAGAAGGCGCTTTGATCGATCCACGCTCTTCAACTGTAGGGCATGTCCTGTATATCGATGATAAGCGCCGAGTTGTTTTATTATACGCGACAGAGTCCTAGCGGGAATCTTCATTTCTCGCGATAATATTTTTTGTTTCCTACTGTGATATAGGCGAATTCTGGCATTAACATCCAACAACAACAACCGTTGTTGTTCTAACGGCAAGCGGTCGCCGCGATGTTTCATGGTCTTCAAAGAAGGAAGTTTTGGTATATCTGTCGATAGTACGACATACGAGCGCTGATTCCAAGCTTTTGAAGTGTCTTGCGGCCATCGGTCGGAAATAAATAAGATACAATAAGATTATATTTCAAAAACTGTAAGACGTGTCTAAGTGCCCGCGAGGGCCCAATGGCAAATGAAGAATTTTTTTTATAGCCGCCGCTCTGAATCGCCTGATTCAAAGCGGCGACATCCTTCTTTATTTTTACACATTTATATTTGCAGCCTGCCCGTTGTAAGGTTTCGCGCACATCTCCGAGGCCTTGACCGGGCGGTAACATCATTATCATTAATTTCTTTTTTCAGGGGGCAGACATGGCGTCCACTGCTAGGATTTTGGTAACAATTGTTCAAATTTGCTTTGAAGCTAAGAACTGGTCTGCACTCAATGACCACATTGTGCTCCTTTCTAAACGAAGGTAGGTGTTTGTTTTCTACTCGAAGTTATCTGAAATAGTATTGTCTTATATATAATATTATTGTCTTATCTGAAATATCACCAATCCCAGTATTTTTTAGGAATTTCCTGAAAACCATTTGTAAAATATTCATTCAGGTTCCTTGGCACGTGTAGTCCCAAGGAACCTGAATGAAATTTTAAGACCAGCAATCAGGGTGATTTGTTATTATAAGCATCATTTATGTTATCTTGATTTAT
Organism: Pyralis farinalis; assembly: GCA_947507595.1. Taxonomy (NCBI): domain Eukaryota; kingdom Metazoa; phylum Arthropoda; class Insecta; order Lepidoptera; family Pyralidae; genus Pyralis; species Pyralis farinalis. The sequence continues at coordinate 15,613,473 of OX382269.1, read as the reverse complement.
GCATGCAGTTGAAATCGGTATGTAATTATTAGAAATGGAAGATGGTGACGCTCATTATATACAAAAGCGTTAAAAACTTAGTATTGTAGATTGCTCTCTGATCAAAAACATATTTACAGGTCACAACTTAAACAAGCTGTTGTTAAAATGGTGCAAGAATGCTATACCTATGTTGATAAAACTCCAGATAAAGAAACTAAGATAAAGCTAATTGAAACATTAAGATCTATTACAGAAGGTAAAATTTACGTTGAGGTTGAAAGAGCGAGACTAACTCATATTTTAGCTAAAATACGAGAGGAAGAATCTAATGTTACGGAGGCAGCAAAGATCATACAGGAACTACAGGTAGAAACGTACGGCTCTATGGACAAACGTGAAAAAGTAGAACTAATTTTGGAACAGATGAGGCTTTGCCTGGCCATCAAAGATTATATACGAACTCAAATTATTTCTAAGAAAATTAATACTAAGTTCTTTGAGGAAGACAATACACAGGTAATTTGATTACTGTTAAATATGAAATTTCTTGGCTTTTTCACAGCTATTTTTATAAAATAAAAACTACTGCTAAGTTGGCTAACCAGGTTTACCTAGTTGCAATTGCTTATTAGAGGTTTGTCAAAGCACTAGTAACGCCCCTTATATTGGAAGCGCGTATATATAAGCGCGTAAGATACCGGGTAAAAGCTGCAGCTGTACTAACGATCGCTATAAAAATGCCTGAGTTTTTAAAATGATCATGTTTCTACTGCAACAACGTTCCAGTAGTGCTCACTGTTCTATTATAAAATCTTGGCTGCAGCATTTGTCAAAGTTATAGGCACTCTTATAGGCTATTGTGAAATATAATAATATGACATGTGTTAGATAAATTGCAAGATGCATACAGCTAATGCTGACAAAGAGGTAGAATAAAATCTTGTAAAAAATTTTTTTTTGGTGTAACTTCCCCTACGCATAAAGTGGGGGTGAAATTTCTTTATTCGCGCCTACCCCTTAACACCCAATATATTTATAGATAACACCCAAAACAAATTAACATGTCACACAGAAGCAGTACTCGAACCCCAGACACTTGATGTCAATGTATTCATTGCTGTACGATTGACCACCAGGTTCAACTTTTTTTTTATACAACTAGATTGACAAACAAGCATGCATTAGATGGTAAGTGGTCATCGCAGCTTATTGACGTTCGCAACAGCACGGGGATGTTACGCGCGCGCTGCCAATTTTGTAACCTAAGGCTGTTTCGTCACAGTACCCAGTAATTGCTCTGCCGTAACTCACCCTTCAAACCGGAACACAGCTATGTAAATATAGCTACTTGGCGGTAGAAATATGCGAGGTACCCACGCAGACGACTTTTGTACAAAGTCTCCCTCTGGTATGTTATCATTATCTGTAAAATAAGTAATTAATTTGTTTTTAGGAATTAAAGGAGAAATTCTACCGTTTGATGATAGCAGTAGACCAGCACAATGCGCAATATTTGGCTGTATGCCGTCATTTCCGTGCGCTAGGCCAGGCTGCCGGGGCGGACGCCCTAATCGGCAGCGTGGTGTTCCTTATACTTGCACCCTACGACAATGAACAGGCTGATCTTACGCACAGAGTCAATGAAGACAAGGATTTGGATAAGCTGCCCGAGTACAAGTATGCATACATATTTGTGATTAATTAAGTTGGCTTATAATTTATCTGAACAAAATAGTATTCCGTGTGATACCGGACAAGGCGATGTTGGAGCATAAAATACTATCTAGCTCTACCCAAAATTTTCTTGGAAGCCAACTTGGCTTTGCACTCCAAGTGACCGCGAAAATAAACATCACTTGACATGCCGACTCTCAGGATACCGATGGATGTTAGGCCAAATGCTAAAGGTAGTGCCCTCCAATCTGAGAGCTACGAAAAATATACACTTCGCGCAAAATATTTGTATTATCATAATTTTATACATAAATAAATCATTACCAAGTAGACTGAGCCTACTGCAGCCATCTACAAAAGATGCTATCATTTCATCCAAAGATAAAACCAAGAACAATGTAATAGTAGTAAAAATAATAATCGTTTTTATAAATAGTATATTAGCCATACATATTCAGCTATGAAAACTAAAAGAAACTATGCAAAAAAGGTATTCGGAACCTAGATGCCACTGATACACTGCCAGTGGTGTCAATAAATCAATACCTCTCTTTTTGAATTGGTAACCCCAGTCATGCGACTTTAAACCTGATTATGACGAGGCTAAATTTCTGTATTTATCAATAAGGTATATTTTTTCTGGACTTGGGCTCCACCTGTTTGAGCAAGAAATATCGCTCTCTTTTTTTGCAGCACTTTGATTAACCAGTAAACTATTTGACGTTGCATAAAGTATCATTCTCTCATTCACAAAACCATAGTGTTTTAGCACCTAATATCTCGTCAATTCGGAACGTGTCTGTTGACCAATGGGAGGATATTTTAGCCAGTAAGTGACGCGATGTCGACCCGTGAACTAGCCAATCAGAGCTGCGCGTTCTACTTTACCCTCCAACCCGTAGCGGTAAAGATAAAGATATATTTATTTGCACAAAACATGAGTAATATGCGATCGCATGCAAATATGGTGTTACAATGATTTCCTTCATGTTTTGCCTTGTCGGCGTACAACATTTGAGAGATAGAGCAATATTATTATAAGATAAATTGTATAGTTGAAATGTCAATTATTAATAATACAATTACAAGCTTTCATCAGTAATGAAATCGTTAACGCTATAGTAACATTTTTTTATTAAGAGGTTTTTGAAATGTTTTTTAAACATACTGTTATTCAGTGTCTTCAGATAGTTTGGAATTTTATTAAATATTTTCAGTGCCATACATAGAATATTTTTTTTCGTATCAGCGCAGTTTTGGCGGAATGGGTACAAAGTTTATTCACATGAACATTAACGTCTATCCTAGTCTCATTATCAGATAGCTTTCGGAATCGTTGTGGATTATTCTTGACAAATAATGCTATCTCCATGATGTATAATGACGGAAGTATTAGAATTCTATGTTTAATAAAATAAGGCATACAACTATCGGTGTACTGGAGACCAAACATATGGCTCTAATGCAACGCTTCTGAATTTTAAAAACTGTCTGCGTGTCGATTGAGTTCCCCCAGAAAATAACTCCATATCTGAGAGTAGATTCGACCAATCCATAATATGCCGTGAGTAGTGAAACAGTATTTAAGGTAAGAGCTAGTTTTTTGAGCAAATATGTTAGGCTACTTTTGGATTTTTGAAGTTACTTCTATATGTTTCTTCTAGTTGAATTTTTTGTCTATAACTAAACAGAGATATTTCGTAGCATGTATATTAATATTCTGATAAGTTAATTTAATGTCAAATGGATTATTTATTCTTTGTCCAAAATGTAGAATGTTAGTTTTATTAAATTTATTTTTAAATTATTATAATTGAGCCATGTAATTATTGATGTCAAGGATTTTTCAATGTCAGATTCATATAAGTTTTTATTTTTGCATGCTATTGTCACTTTACTATCATCCGCAAAGTGTCATTGGTTCAGTGGTAGCACTGTTTAGGTCATTAATAAATATGATGAACAAAAGAGGACCCAGAACACTGCCCTGTGGAACCCCGTAAACTACATTACGTTCTGTAGAGGAATATGGTTCTTGCCATTTTGTTTTAAAGTTGACTACTTATTTCAGTCCCCTACCAGACAAATATAAATATGTCAAAGATAACATGTGCGGTAACAGCGGATAATATGTAGCGGTGAATTAAGTTACTATTGCAAAATAGTCTCATCGGTTTTCCATAGGTTATTTAATTCATTTTTGCATGTAACACGAGTATGCAGCATGGCGGAGTACGCCAAAGAGTTGACGCGTATTCTAAAGGATATTGAGGTAGATATTTTATTATTTACAGACAGCTTCTCGGCCTGTTCATCAATCCAGAAATCATCAGGTGGAATACACTTTGTTCTACGTATGAGAAGATGTTGCGAGCGACGCCATACTTTGATTCTTCTGACGAGAAAGGACAGGGGCGGTGGAACGATCTCAAGAACAGAGTTGTGGAACATGTTAGTGGTCGATTAAAATTAGAATTAGGCTCGTGGGATCGATTCCCACACAAGTCAAACATTTGTGTGCATAAACACGTCTGTTTGTTTTGGTCTAGGTGTTTTTAAAAGTAGGAGGTATAAGCTCTGTTGGGGAAGTATCCCAACCTCACAGGAAACCGCAGCCAAACAACAACTTCCTGTAGGATTGTTGTGTTCTTGCACGTGAGTGAGATTCTAGTGCATATGGAGTTGCTGTTTGAGCAGCAAAGGTGACAACATGCATAGTTTCTGTGTTGCAAGCTCATAGACTACGCTAATCACTTTATATCAGGTGGGCTGTATGGGTGTATGCCTTCCGACGTTGTCTACAAAGAAAAGTTGTGAAATCCCACTGTTCCATATATCCACACCAGACATCCCTCTGTAATAGAAAAACCTTAGCAACCTAAACATAGCAACTATAGTAAAAATCGCTGACGATATTAAGGCAAGGAGTTATTTCTCTAGGTAGGTGTTTGTTATTTTGGTAGATTTATCTTTGTTTAAAATCATCTTTGTATCTCTTCAAATAAGTTAATGTGAAATTATTTTTTGAGCTTAGAGTATTAGTCCCATTGTAAAGTTAATATATTGAGACAATCTTAAAAAATACTCTGTACTGTTTTTCATCCACCACCGGATATCACATCTGGTGAGGAAAAGTAGTTGTTTTCTTATATAAATACTAATCGCTCAGATACTGCACAGTGGATAAATAAATGAAAAAAAAAAACACATTTATACAACGTTGGGAAGCAAATAAGCGTAGAACGATTATCGTAGTCATTTAATTGCGTTTAGTAACGAGGTGTTTTTTATCTATAATAGTTTAATTTTGTACAAAAAAAAGTCGCATAAAATTGAAATTTATGTCAATCAAGACAAATGCCAATTCATATTTTTTACCTAGTTTAATTGGTTCATAATGGTTTCAATTCCAATTTTAAGCGACTACATGCTTTTCTTGAAATTATGCCTATATGTAATTAATAAAAATGTACATCTTAAATCGGTTATAGTTAATTTCTTTTTATGTATTTTAACAGAATATCCGCATAATGTCGATGTATTACACCCGCATTTCGGTTAAACGTATGAGCGAGCTGCTTGGGCTGAGCGAAACAGAAACTGAGGAGGCCCTCAGTCAACTAGTGGTGAGCTCGGTTGTGCGCGCCAAGATCGACCGTCCGGCTGGCGTGGTGCACTTCAGGTACATGAGTTATTTATTTCAATCTGTACTTATAAAACGATACACTATGTGGCAGACTGACTGCAAGATAACGCACAACCTAAACGAAGAGACTTGAAATGTAGGGAGAGTATTACTATAGTATAAGAATTATATTTAATTCTAGCTGCTATTTGTAACAGTTTTACGCAGTTATCTAAAATATTCCCGAGATAACAGAAATATTTTGGGTTGATCCAGTATATAACTGCTATGAGTAAAATCATCAAAGTTCACCCGTATTGTATATTACGGTATCACGCCAAAATTTGTCGTTATGCGATCATAATTATAGCCTAAATACGTCCACATTAGACTTCCACAACGATCAGTCGACTGCAGCTTGGGTCTATTGGCTCCCTACGATATTCACCAGATCGTTGATGGGGGTGTCCTACGCTGGAGTGTAATGCCAAAATTACAGATATTTTTCGTGTTTTTTTTATATCCGGTGCTATTTTGATTAGCGATTTCTTCGGCTTCTACTTTCGGCACAATTTATATTAAAAAAAAAGTACAAAATTGGTTCTGGTACGTATTTATTATAAATAAAAAAGTCAACAAAACACAAGTATACCGAACCGCCTACTATGATGCAGTTGCAATTCTCCAGTCGGTCTTATTGCTTATCGATTTTTACCTTTCATTTACAAAATTACATCAACGATTAATGAGATGTAGCGAGCCATTTCCAATAGTGATTTAATTTATCCCTAAATTCAAATATTTCCAGTTTGAACATGGATGCATCGGATCGTCTCAACGAATGGTCCAACAATCTGAACACGCTGATGCAACTCGTCAACAAAACGACCCACCTCATCAACAAGGAGGAATGCGTCCATAAACATCTACTGGCCACGGCTGAATGATATAACTGATACATTATTTATTACGACTTATTGCAAAGGGAGAAGTACATAAAATTGTTAGTATATCTTAACAAATTTATATATTCCACCCTTTGCAATAAGGCGAAGTCAGCAAACACAGCCTGTCAATACTATGTCAGAATGAATTCCGTCTCTAACAACTGCGACAAAGTAGGGTAGGACAAATTTCGCGAAGTGTGGATTTCTCTGCTAAAAATATTGTGAATGCTACAATAAGTCGGCCTTTGAATATTTGACTATTGTACAGTCAAAGAACACGATACCCAAGTAAAAACATTAAGGTTAAGAATAAATACTTCGCAGCCAAATAACAACTCCCCTAGAGGGTTGTTGTGTTCCTGCGTGTGAGTGAGGTCACCAGTAAGCTCCCATGGACTTGCTGTGTAAGCAGCAGAGGATCCATCGCGCGAGTGATACTTAATATATCGCAAGCGTTTATAGGTTACGGTACCCGCTTTACATCAGGTGGGCCGTATGCTTGTATGCCTCCCGACGTAGTATAAAAAATACTTGTTTATTCTTTGAATATATAATAAGTTTATAATTATATGTACTTTTAATGGGAATAAACATTTACGTCATATATTTTATTAGTAATTTGCGAGTTGAGCCACTTTATTTTTTTTTCGATTATATGCAGCATCTCAATTGTACACATTTTTGCCAGTGAAAACCGCAGTGTAGTGTACTTCGTGAATATGTACCGACCTTTTTCGCAGCTAATAGCTTGGCACACAAAACAAGTTTTATCTTCAAGCTAGCTTTCACTTAGTGTGTTTGACGTTTTAAGGGTTTTACAACAGTACTATAATGTTCGCGTTATATGGAAGTGCATTTTGTTATAATATCAATCTGGCATTGTAATAGGTAAATTTATTGAATAAACTTTACTGTGTAAATATGATAGTCTTTTATTATTTTAACTGAAACGGGATTTCGTTTGGATCGGTTTATATTTTTCGTGAGTTTATGTTCATTTGTGAGCTAATGAATATTATACTTTGTAGGTAACGTTCATTTTATAAAAAATATTCTTATTTACAAATCATTTATTAATTTTTGCCAACCAAAATGCATAGATTTGTATTGAACCCTTTACGAATGCAACGGGATGAGCTCGTCGCCGTCGTCTCCCTACCCGCTGATTTCCTGAAAGGGGTCTAAGAGATCTTTGTAATCTTGAACCTATTTGTTATACAAGGCAAATAAGTACTTTACAAATATAACATAACAATTCCTTATGAAACTATTAGTTATTACTTAAGGATTACCTAATATCATAATATAAACGTCATAAAGTCATCACCTTTTGATTCTATCCTTGTTTTAATTGATTACTTTGTATAAAAATCGGTTATCTATTGTGACTTACTATAATTTATAAGGTACTTACATATGAACTCGTGGTTTTTTTTTCTGACTAATGATGAGTACATGTAGTCAATAGTTTTCGCAGCACACACCAAACAATGAATTTTATATTTCTGTATAGCAATTTTCGTAGGGATCTCCGACTTTCTTTGTAAGTAAAATACAGCCCTTGTCATTCGGTGATAATCTAAGTTACATTAGAGTATCAAGAAATGTATATTAAAAAGTTAGGTGATTTTTTTTTAATCGATTTTATACAAAAATCATATCTTTTCTCCTTCTATTAGTTTATTTGTTATATTGAGAGATATGTATATGTTATTTTGTATATGTACACACAGATACCAAAAAGTCGCGCTTCACACTTTGACCTTTGAATAGGCGTCCGTAAAGTTAGAATCTGAGCATCAATCATAGCATGCTCTTTCATGTCACATCCGTACGCATTCGCCTGGCGGGAGGCAGGTTTCTCTTCAATCCGAGGGGTTTAGAGTATACTACATTACGATTGTCAATTATATATTGTAACATTACACTCTGTATGTGCAAGCCAACTAAAGTTACTGACTTGGCTAACGACTGTTATATCGACAACAGTGGGGATTGAAGTCTTAAAGCACGTAGAAGCTCAGGATGAAAGTAAACATACAGATACTTATAGTCTACTACCAGTAAATGTTTTTATTCCACTAAGATGGCGAACAAGCGTAGAGCCTGCCTTGCAACACTAGAAGATCACTCGTGGATTGCCGGCCCTAAGAAATTTACTAGTAGTATATTCCAAAACCTAGGAGTTCGCGGAAGAAAACCTGTTTGCAACAGCAATATGGTTCCAATGAATGAGGATGAATTTTATGTAGATGACGATTGTAGAAGATAGCAGCGTGGTTATAGAAGGATGCTGTGGCCGTCATATTGAACAATGAACACAACCCATTGCACGATCATTGGAATACACAAAGGGAGTCAAAGTTTCTCCTTAGATGTATAGTGCTCAATGCCGTAGATTTACAATCTTGGAATCCTGAATAATTGTCACAGTTTGTCTTTTTATACTGGTATCCGGGGGCTTCCGCCCAAATGTTTTGAGTCATCTTATTTTTGACCCCGGATATGTGATTCAAGACTATACACGTTATCGGATAATTATGGCATCTATTCGTGGCCATTATACGGATTTTGATAACATACAAACCACTAACTAAATTGAGTAGGTAGGTATGTCACAAACAAAAATGATAAGATACGTGAGGTGGGTACCTGCATACACATTTCATTTCATTCAAGTATAATTACAAACTGCTATCGTGCATTTGACTATTTTTTTATTTATTGAATTATTTATTTTATATACAAAATGTTAACAGTTTTGAGTTCTTTACTATTTCCGGTTTGTTTAGTGTTAGTATTTAGATTTGTGAATAAAAAACATAAGCCGCCCATATTTGGAATATATCAAAGGAAAAACAAGTACTTTTATTTCAAGTTTGCGTGTATGTACGTGTTACTAAAAATTAGACAGGTACGTAAATTTTATTTAATTTTATAATGATTTCTATATGTTTTTGTTGTAATAAAAATAGGTTTGCTCATTTGGAGTTATAAAAATATGGTAAGGTATCGTAAGCAGGTATGTAAGTAAATACATACTGATATCCTCCTTAACGACATGACAGATTTTAAAAGAAATTTTGCTAGGCAACGTTCGCTATATCTAGATGGACAGCTAATGCCTCATCTTGACTCCCAATCGACAAAGCTTAACTGTGTGTAAGATACACTAGAAGATTACCAGTAGAGTTTTTAAGAGAGGTAGGGTGGATCAAAACAGTGCGTCTGGGGAAGTACCTCCACCTAACAGAAAACCGCAGTCAAATAACAATTGCCTGGAGGATTGTTGTGTTCCTGCGTGTGAGTGAGGTCACCAGTAAGCTCCTAAGGAGTTGCTTTGCTAGAAGCGAGGTGGCATCGTGCGAGTGATGCTTAATGTATTGCGAGCGTTCATAGGCTACGGAACTGCTTTCCATCAGGTGAAGCATATGCTTGTATGCCTCTTGACGTTGTAGAAAAAGAAAGTCGAACAATCGTGGCAACAGTACGACTTGGTCCGCAACCGCTAATAGTCACATTGGCCAGGTATGCCAGAGGACTCGTTTATGTTATAGCGATAAACGTGTAATTTGTTGGGTCTGATCTTCCATGAAGACATTATTATATTATTTGCAACACAGTAAGTCACAGGCTGAAGGCTCTCTAGCCCAATGGTCGTGATCTGGTGGCCTGGGCCAGTAAAACGTATGTACCTCTCAACCGATCCAAATATTGTGACATTTGTCTATAGCATTTGCTTTTTACAATCCGAACCCGAGCGGAGTCGGGAGTGTTAGCATGCGTCCGAAAAGTATTTGGAGTCATTTAAAAGAAACAAGAAATACGAAACAGACATACAACGCTGCGAACGTAGAACGATGTAGGAGCCGAGGAAGGCCAGAACACCTATAATGACCAAATTAATCTTGTTTTATCAGAAGGTAGGCGTACATTAGAAGAGCAATACATCTTAAAGAAGCTAGAAGCCATAAAACGCCTTATGCACCTCACTTGCTTTTTAATATTCGTAGCTCTTTTCATGAGTACTCAAGTTCCTAGGGCTCCTGATAAAACACGACTGATATGGTCTTGGCAGGTAAGTCTTGGCCGTCCTCGTCTCCTAAACTTTCACATTGTATAAGTATATGTTTCCTCATTCTTTAGACCTGCATTTTTCTACATGCTCTGCTAGAACCATCGGAGCACGCCTTTTCTAATCCTAACACTATCTCATTCTTATATCATCGTTGCAAACTTTCCTTCCTTAAAATATCAACCAAAATTCTAATCGTGAACACAGTCATATTTTTTTATGTAATATTAAACGAAACATTAGTCATTATCATCATTAGCTAATAGCCACTGCTGGATATGTAAACTTAACAGACGCTTTCCGTTATATGCGATCTTCTCTTTAGAGGTCATCTCTCCCTCTAGAGGGGAACAGTTCTCCAATACGTCGTCAGCCTCTACGAGGTAAAATAATGTGATTATAAATCAAAGACTGGTAGTTCTTATGGTCTGAACCCATTTTATATTTCCATTAGGTACATCTCTGTGCCTATATAAGATGACAAAATGACTGTAATATTACCGCGAAGCATATGGAATTGCTAATTACTTTCATGGATATCTCGTGGGAATTAAAAAAAATCTTCATGATAATATTTTTGAAAATTCGTTAGATATCGATGAATGTAAATCATTGTATTTAGCTACAACATTCAACTAAGTACTTACAGCATTGATAAAAATCAATATCACTGCATATTTCATAACGTTATTATTAATCAGTATTTATTTAACCTATTTAAGTACCAGAATTCACCATTTATCAAGTTGTCATAAAAAGATTAGGTCATTTTTATCTATTTTAATTATTCGACTTTCACCTCTTTGACGTCGTCAAGATTTAGATCCCTTTTCACAGTTATTTAAGAATAATCCAACTTCGCTGTAAGCAATGGATCTGGTTGGCGTCAGTGGAGTTACTTTGGAATGCAAATACGATACATAGTAATTGGAATTATATTATTAAATCACGGCAATGGCGTCTCATTGGTTTGATCTTAATCATTGATTGCCTAGTTGGACACTATAATTAAACCATGTTGACAAAGAATATTGGCTTGATTACGCAATTAATAAATCTATATTTCGATATTGAACCTGGATTATTGTTGGAGATAGCGTCACGAGTAACTACAGGTGTGGATCAAGATAATTAACAATACAATATCGTACCACATCGTACTACGAGTATATCCTATAGACATTTGCAAAACAAGCAGTATCCTTATAAACGGGCAAGAGCATAACAACTCGGGGGAATTGTTGTTCAGGCCCAGTCTTAAGTGACTTTTTAAGTCTAGCTGCTTTCAATTAACTTCAAATTAAGTTTTCCATGATTTAATTTACTTAATCTGAAAGAAATATATTTATTGTTGGAGATAGCGTCACGAGCAACTACAGGTGTGGATCAAGATAATTAACAATACAATATCGTACCACATCGTACTACGAGTATATCCTATAGACATTTGCAAAACAAGCAGTATCCTTATAAACGGGCAAGAGCATAACAACTCGGGGGAATTGTTGTTTAGGCCCAGTCTTAAGTGACTTTTTAAGTCTAGCTTTTCAATTAACTTCAAATTAAGTTTTCCATGATTTAATTTACTTAATCTGAAAGAAATATATTTATTACAACTAAACATTTCCAATGATACAATATCCTGTGACTCCTAAACTAGACTAATTTTCTTTTCCTATTCATGTAAAATCAGAGTACCAACTTTTAAAATTCATTTCTTATCTTTACTAATACATAAAGCGGAAGAGTTTGTTTATTTGAACGTGCTAATCTTTGGAATTACCAGTAGGATTTGAAAAATTCTTTTCACTTTTGATAGACCCATTCTTGAGAAAGGTTTATAGGCTATTCAACATTACGATAGGACTCTTAGAAGCCGAGAAAAAGAAAGACAGTAGGAAAAGAGGGTCCCACGGAATACTGGTATATGCGCGAATGAAGTAGGCGGGTGGAACTAGTACTATATAAGGATCACACTGTTGAAATTTCGTGATTTTACCTTCAATACTTTCGATTATACACTAATACACGCTGTTAATTAATATAGACAATCTTTATTATTACATATATACCTACATAGATAAATAAATAGATATTATTATCCAATAGAACAAAGAAATTAATATGTACAATTTTACTTATTTTACAGTTCTACGCGTATGTAAAACCATTACTAGACGTAGAAATGGGTCGCAGTGCTGACGGCACCTCACACGTGCACCAACGAGATGCAACTTTGGAAAACAAGTATTTTTTGGGAGATGAGCCACTGGTAAGGAACAGTACTAGTAGATACTTTTAGGACATACGATCTGTATCTGGACTTTTAGATAGATTTGAACTTTTAAATGCATTTTTAGTCGTTTGAAATAGGCCCTTAGAAATATATATTTAAATATATGTACAATTCTGGATTCTCTCCAGACATTAAATTATTTAATCACCAAATTACGGCAAAAAGTATACAAATGTACTTGTCTCCCAAACTACGAGTCTTTAGTATATTTATGCTGTATCAATACTAAATAACTTCATCTTTGAGCTCTGTACGTTTGGCGGACCGTTTACCGGTGGCTGGTATTTGGTCTGCCAAACTGTACACTTACTTATTTAATTTATTAAACCTTCCACTGTCAACTTGTATCTGTACTGGTTCGCATTTCAGGCAGTGGATGCTATTTACTTTAATGGAATGTCGAAAGAAGGCGAATCGGTGGTCTGTGGAATATCACGGAGACAAGGTTACGTTTGCGATGCCTTTCTTATGTTGAAAGTAAGTATTTATATGTTTATAACAATATTATTAGAATCAGTGCCTATGGTTCAGGCGTGATGAATAAAGTTACAACCAAAGGTGTTTATACCCATTAATGTGAACAATTTTTCTTTGGACGACATCAAAAAACATTAAAATAATTAGCTTCACCATACAAAAGTGACAGATTATTCAATTTTGTTTATGCTAAGTTCATATTTTTTTTATACAACGTCGGGAGGCATACAAGCATACCCATCTGTTATAAAATGGTTACCTTAGCCTATGAACCCTTGTAATACATTGAGTATCACTCGCGCCCTACCACCTCTCCTACTATCACAACAACTCCTTAGGAGCTTACCGGTGACCTCACTCACAGGAACACAATAGTCCTCCAGAGAGTTGTTATTTGCCTGCGGTTTTCTGTGAGGTGGGGGCACTTCCCCAGATAGACTGCTTTTATGCGCTGCACCTTTCTTAAAAACACCCGGACCAAACGGACATGTGCATGCACACAAATGTTTGTCCTGTGGACCCCACGAGCGGTGGTGTCAAATTCGCGTTATTAACCGCTGCGCCACCGAGCCCGTCAAAAGAGTAGATTCACTTCCTTTCGGTTTGACCATAGAGTCTGGACCCCATTCTGTACATTACATACATACCCTCGGTAACAGGTTTTATTTCTTTTTTACAACATTGGGTAAAAAACAACTTTTTACTTGCTACTCAATCTATATATATAAAAATGAATGTTTGTTTGTATGTCCTCTATGAACTCAAAAACGACTGGGTAGATTTTGATGAAATTTTCAGTGAATCTTCAGGTTAGCCCAGCAGGTGATCCTGTGAAGTTTGGTAGCGATCATAACACCCGTGCGATGCTGGGGCGGATAGCTAGTATTGAATAAAAAATACGAGCTAGCAGCCCGTTTACAACAAGTCACTTTAGTCTTTTGTCTATACCTGTACATAGTATAGAATTGAGAGTATACTGGATATATGTTGTAGGTAAATGGCGAAGAATTGCTGCTGTCGCCTGCTCTACCCGACACTCATTTAAAACAAGAAACAATAGAGCAAGGGGAGTATAGGGCGCAGGGCATACAAGCAGTAAACTTCATACCTATGAGAACGTGGAATATAACCTACGACGGAGAAATGAAGTAAGTCACTCATAATTTTGAAAGAGGCATTATAATTTCATTCTTATAGGTACCTATTACCCTGATGATACGATTATTGAATCCTATATTAAAAGTTAACACACGCGTGTTGTCACCCGAGCTACCTATTTAGCATCTCTACGTGAGTCTCACCTCCTTTTAGTCGGATTACGTAGATCTTCAGGAACACCGTTCCTATATGAAATCTATATGTTTGTCTGTGTGTGTGTCTGTCTGTCGCTTTTTTCCGAATATTCGAATTTTGACTTCAGATTCGGATTCAGTATAAAAAAGTAAAATAGGAATGTTTGAAAAACCAACCTCCTAGGAACATGGTCAAAATGGCCGACAAATTAAAAAAAAAAAAAATTGTTATATAATTGACAAGCTTGCGCATTCTCAACTGGTTTTTTGTTGGTTTTTGTATTATCTACTTATTACTATACTATATCTTCACGCCCCTTGTAGGGCAGAACGCCACGTGACATACACTCCTCATTCGCTTCTTCAATATTCGCAACTCTATCCGTGCATTTTTCTAGGGTTCCTCAGATCGCCATTCGATAAAACGATCAATTTGGGCATAATAAGTGCGTCTTGACCTTCCTCGGCTCTTACTTTTTAGCTCAAGCTTTTATTGTTTAGAAGTTTTCTCAATTCTTCATTCACACAATTCCTTGCACTCACTCGTCTATCCATACCGGTTGTACCTTCCAAGCCTGTTAATAGCGCATCCAAGGTAATAAATAATTGCACCTTCTTGTTCAAGCATCATCAACCGCAATCCTTGTATCCGTTCTGGTTTCCTCTCTACCAAATACAATCTTGGTTTTCTTGCATTCAGTTGTAAGTCCTTCTTTGTACAAAAGGTTTTCCTCATTGTGATTATTTGTTGACACTAGGTCCATAGTCGTGCGCGGAATCATGCATTACAGTACATAATTATCGAGGTACAGATAATGCTACGCCAACACCATTCAATATTTGATGATATTTGCTCAGCAGTACAATTTTTCAATTCGGATCTTGATGCAGTAAGGACTTTGATCTATTAGTCAACTACCTAAAATCACGATCGGTAATTATCAGTAGTAGCAAGATAATGCCTAAACCGGGTTTGTTACCAAAGATAATATACCGAGATACCGTACACTCCTAAATTTAAAAACTATATATATATATATAGATATATAGTTTGTCTATATAGATAGGTTACCGTAACTGCTTTACATCAGGTGAGCCGTATGCTTGTATGCCTCCTTACGTAGTATAAAAAAAACCTACGCTGCCGATTCAACCTCCGTCGAGTGTAGTAAATTCAAAAAAACCGGCCAAGTGCGAGTCGGACTTGCGCATGAAGGGTTCCGTACCATTATATATAAAAACGAGCAAAAAAATCACGTTTGTTGTATGGGAGCCCCCTTAAATATTTATGTTATTCTGTTTTTTAGTATTTGTTGTTATAGCGGCAACAGAAATACATCACCTGTGAAAATTTCAACTGTCTAACTATCACGATTCGTGAGATACAGCTTGCTGACAGACGGACGGACGGATAGCGGAGTCTCAGTAATAGGGTTCCGTTTTACCCTTTGGGTACGAACCCTAAAAATGGCTGCCTCTAATCTTGTTCGAAGTGTTTTTATTGGATAATTGCGAAAACCAAAAACATATAGGTACAACGCTTCTAGTATGTTGACTTTCCACTGTAGCCGTGCAACAAAAGTGTAGCTTTTAAAAAGCACCATTACCGTTAATGACAATAAGCACCTACAGAATGGACTACAATGTCAGCGAGTACGGGCGTACTGTGGAGCGCAGTCTAAGCCCACCCCAAAGCAAATCGATGAGCAAGTGATGAAAGCGTGCAAGGCTTACGACTAACTGAATACCAGTTGTCAGCTCACTGTCGACTTACATTTCATGACTGACCTGGGTCTGGATTCCTTAGACCACGTAGAGGTAGTAGAGACTTAAAAAAATTATTGCATCAGCAATTGAAATAATCTAACTTATATGGGTTTATATTAATTTCCAGACCAAGGAACGCCACAGACTTGACGGTCAAGGTGAAAGTAGACTTAACGTGGAGTGCCCACTATCCTCCATTCATTCCTAGCGGTCTACTCCCGCCATGTAGTTTGGCTGCCGATATAGCTCGGGAGCCGTGGTCGCGTGGCTACTTCAAAATGCTGAAGAGGTACCTACATGTTAAATTATGTCAATTCCATAGACTATTCATTAAATATTTTAATTCTTTAATTTCATTTATATTAGGTAGGTACTTTATATATTTCACATGTGCTAACTGGTGGCGAAAGTACCGCTACGTGTTAATACACGCAATCTATCGCTACGCTAGCCACAAATGGCGTTTCAATGACTAAAAACGAGCATCAGATTGGTGGCCATAAATGGGCAGAGGCGAGTGTAAGAGCCGGGGCAGCAGCGGTGGCGATTAAATAAAAGCATGCATAGATTGCAATTATGCAACCACCACCGCTGTTATAGATGCCGGGCAAGGGTAAAGATGACTACAGAAGCCGGAGTAAAGGAGCGATGGCTGCGATGACGTTAGCATCTTGATCATTTTCGGAAATAATTTAAAAACTTGACATTCAATAAAAAAATGTTACAGAAAATACGAATATTATAACTAAGCGCTTTTGTATGATAGCCCACTAAATGCCTACTGAAAAGTCTAAATGAGTACATTCTGAAAATAACACCGTCTAAAATATTTCATCTGGCAAGATAAAGTTAAACGCAAACCCATCATCTTTATGAAAATGCATCGCCTCACCAACCCCAAAAAAATTAAATTTGATTAGGGACTTAAACTCGAAAACTACACAATAAACTCAAGAGATATAAATAAGACTTCAATGTATGTATATTTTGTATTATAATTGATAAACAACAAAAAAAATGCGATATTAGCATACCTACTCATGTATCAATTCAAATAATACTGGCAAGTGCAAGTCAATTCTAAATAAACCATAATGCTTTAAAGAGGTAGGTTCCTGTGAGTAAGTGAAGTTACCGGTAAATCCCCAAGAAGTTACTATGTTATCAGCACATGTGGCAACACGCGAATGATACGTACAGTATAGCAAACGTTGACAGGCTACAGTAGCCACTTTATATCAGGTAGGCCGTAGATTTGCATGGCTCTCGATATTGTATAATAAAAATTTTGCTTGTAACTGACAATTTACTTAATTTTCCAATATAAGTCGCTGGCATTTACTTGAAGTTGTACATAGATACTGCTCAACACGAATCTTAATTTTGAAAGAAATTAGAGGGCAACATGTTCCGTCACATTTTTTTTTATTTATCTTAACCAAGTTTGATTTCCTTTTTTTCTATTTTATCTGATTTCAGGTTAAATGAGACTCGCTACCAACAAATGGGTTACATCAAAGGCACAGTGACGCTGGGTGACCAAGAACACACTCTGCATATGCCCAGCGTCAGAGAACACAGTTTCGGTAATATACACATCTGATAACACATGGGATATTAGTAAAAGCATAATAATAGATCCGCAGGGCAGCTTGTGGCGAGCTGTTGGTGCGTAACAACACCACGGGTACCCGTGTGCTCCAGAGAGTCGATCAGGGCCTTCGTCTCCGCCGTGTCTTAGTCGGTCGGAGTGGAAACACAAGAAGGCCCGCAGGACATTCAGCTCGGGCTTGCCTTCATTGGCCGTACATATTGCTCCAGGGGTGGAAATGTTAAAGGGCATAACTCCGCGAGTAACTTCGGAGAAAGTGCAGCACACCTTTCGACACCCCTGACTCACTCATGCCGATGTTACCCCCGGCCGACTTTCTCTGTCATTGCGGAGGTCAATCCAGTGAGTGGCGATCCACCGCCTGTCGGAAGTAACAATCAGATATAAGAGTTATGGCATGCGTCCGTCCATCTTCTGTGATAGCCCGGTGCCAATATTCACCAGAGGGAGACTTTGAACAAAAGTCGTCGTACCTCTGTCTCACCTACTTCTACCGCTAAGCAGCTATATTTATATCTGTGTTCCGGTTTGAAGGGTGAGATATGGCAGAGAAATTACTAGGTACTGTGACGAAACAGCCTTAGGTCACAAGATTGGCAGCGCGCGAATAACAACCCCGTGGAGTTGTGAGCCTCAATAGGCTGCGGTGACCACTTACCATCTAATGCCGGCCGCATGCTTGTTTGCCAATCTAGTTGTATAAAATAAAATACCAGATCTCATTTCCGACTCATTCGCAATAGTTCCAATAAATGCTGACTGATATGTTCAAGGATATATTGTTCCATTGATATCCCTTAGTGTGGCTCAGTGCGGATATACAACATTACATTAATCTTCTTGAAGAGCCTCCTACAATTTGGATCCATATTCCCGCGAACACCTTTTAAAATCACCGGGATTAATACCCGTGATTATAGAGAGACAGTAATGAAAGTAGCGACTCACAACGGAGTTGCACCGGCAGTCTTTTCGGACACTTTGGAGTTCCATCTAGTGAGTGGCGAGTCACTGTCTGATGGATGTCATGATTAGTCAGATTCGATAGTTATGGCAGGCATCCGCCCCTCTTTTGCAAATTGTTTCATTAACTCCCTCCAGTAGGGGTATTTACATTACCTCGGAAAGCCATATTCGAAAATTTTCACTCAGATTCCATATATGTTTTTAGACTCCGATTCGAATATGGTTTCTCTTCTTCGCGTTATCCCGTTTCCTAAACCATTAGAATTGGCGGGATCCAACCTAAGCCTAAAGATTTGGCGAAGATACTGGTTTTTACTTATACCACTAAGGTGGCAAACAAGCATACGATGCCTGATGGTAAGCAGTTACCGTAGCCTATGGATATTTGCAACACCAGGGGTGTCACTCTTGCGTTGCCGATCCTAAAATTCTCAGAGGAGGACGAGTTCTTTACCGTACTGTATTTATTGTTAATTAAACTCACGGATTCAACTACTATTTGGTTGTACCGAAGTATATTTGTATTATTTGAGTACAAATGAAAGTAGGTACAAACATACCGATTTTTTATACTTTTTTTTATATAAGCATACCGCCGACCTGATGTAAGGTGGTTCGTGTATCCTATGAAATTGGCACCCTTCAGGGATCTGTTATTTGGATGCGATTGTGAAGATGATATGTCAATCAACTGCTTATCTACGCCCTATCTCTCTTAAGTTAGCTTAACGGCTGTTATCTATCGCAAATAACCGATATCGACAGCTTATTGTTACTTCGAGTACGAAGGAACTCGACATGACTGAACCAACATAACAGGTTGCTGTCGACGCTGTTTAACTTGCGAGTTTGATTAAACTAATACGCGTAACGGCGGTATCGAGCTCCTCAAGGTTCTAATATTCCTGTTAAAAGGAGGCCGGCTGTAATACTGAATTGTTTTAAATACTGAAAAGTTTGAATTGTATTTTTTTAGGTCCATTCCGGGATTGGCGGGTTTATCATCGCTATGTAGTACATTACATATTCCTTGAAAACGGAGACTGCATAAATCTCAGCGTGAAATCTAAGCCTACAGTTTTGTCGCAGTAAGTTTTTGAAGTTATAGGTACATCTTTAGGCGCGTTATGAAAAAAATGATTAGAGTGAAATTTTAAGATGTGCGCGCATCACTGTAACACAAAAGTTACAGGTTGAAGCTGCCCGCTAAACGGTCGGGGTAGCCATGGCAGCGGCGGCGGCATGCATCTACGTTCGTACCGGATTATACCTAATCGGTACCGAAAGCGCACATAGTATTTTAAATCAAGAGCTAATAAAGTATATTAAGTAGTGATTTAAATTGAATATTTTGATTAATATTATTTACTATTCGTAAATATTGTTATGCCTGATGTTAAGCAGTTAACAATAGAGCATCACACGTGTGTTGCCGATCTAATAAAATCCTCTTCACGCCTTTTTTGGAGAACTTAATTTTGTAATCCCGTAGGAAAACCCCGGAGTTTAGTACTTGTCGCTTAGTATATAAAAGCACATAATATATATACGTGGAATTTCTCACTTGACAACATGAAATTCAGTGTTGCTGCCGCACTCCGTGACGTTTAATCGCACTTCGTAGGTTTGTTTGCCTATAAAATTAAAAGCAAACGATTTAATTAACGCCTGAATTGACGAGCTCCGTGGCGCAGTCGCGAATGACGCGACTTTGACACTATTCCCACACAAGACAAACATTTGTGTGCATGAACATGTCTTTTGCCTTGGTCTGGATGTTTTTAAGAGAGGCAGGGTGCATTAAAGCTCGTCTGGGGAAGTACCTCCACCTCACAGAAAACCGCAGCGGAATAACAACTCCGTAGATGGTACTTGTGTTCCTTTGTAGGAGTGACGGCCCTAGTAAGCATCTAAGGAGTTGCTGTGTTAGTAGCAGAGGTATTTAATTATGTAATAAAACCTAAGAGACCAAATTTGCAACCACTTCAAATTGCTTTGAGTAGTCCTGATAGTAATGGAGCTGACATGACGATAGAGATCAGAGGTGGTCGTGACGTAAGGGCTCGTTTGACTTTTTTTTATACTACGTCAGGAGTCAAGCAAGCATACGGTCCACCCGATGTAAAGCAGTTACCGTAGCCTATTATCACTCGCGCGATGCCTCCTCTGCTGCTTACACAGCAACTCCTTAGGAGCTTACCGGTGACCTCACTCACACACAGGAACACAACAACCCTCTAGGGAGTTGTGATTTGGCTGCGGTTTTCTGTGAGGTGGAGGTACTTCCCCAGACGCGCTGCTTTGATGCGCCCTACCTCTCTTAAAACATCCAGACCAAGACAAACAGACATATTCATGCACACAAATGTTTGTCTTGTGTGGGAATCGAACCCATGAGCGTTGGTGTCAAAGTCGCGTCATTCACGACTGAGCCACCGAGCTCGACTTGTACGTTGTGACTTGTACGAAGAACGAACCAAAAAACAATAGCAAGACCATCTAGTTTGACATGCCTTACTGAGCCATTTGGTAATACAGCGAATTTAGATAAAAAGTTCTCCCTTTCTTAAAAAAATGAGTTGTCTGTAAAGTCAGTTTATGGACCATAATTTATGTGATAACATCATTAGAAAACATTGATAAAGATTTGTATACTTTTATGAATTGAATTATTATCACTGAATTATCATTATTTGTCGTTGTAATAAACAATGGAAACCACATTAACTTTTCACTTCACTTTATAAACAGTTGACAAAACAATTCACGTGTAGATTGTGTGCTGCCGCTTTCTTTCTTCTACTCGGACGCATCGGCCGATGCAGTGGAAGAGAAATAGATGCGTCACAAGCCGAACGCTTAGGCCGATCGTGCCTCTCTATCGCTTGTTCCGCGTTCTCGCTTGCACAGGCGGACCGTGAATTTTTTTCGTGCGTGCACCCGGCGTTCATCGATTTATAAGACGTTATCACGTCAAAAAAACTCTTAAAAAAATCTTCGTCTTAATTTTGTCTGTGGGTAAATTGGACTTGCGGGTTGGGTTGTTTATCAATGATTTATATCTGTCATTGCACAGTGTGTTTACTTGCGGAGTTACAGTGTTTTGTTCAATGTTTCAGCATAACTGTCGGCTATGTCTGTCGCAACTCAGACAATCAGAAGTTGTTTCCGATAGACTGGTGTGACTTTCAGCTGTACCAGCACGGAGAGAACCAAATAATGCCTAAGGACTATGGATTTATCTTTGAAGCAGGTAAATATATTTTATTGTTGTATAAGTTAGGCTTTTAAGAATTTGTCTTATAAGTTTTTCGAAAGCATATAGCAGTGATAGCCCAGTGGATAAAGAACTGCCCTAGTGACCAACAGGTTCGAATCCTGGCATGTACCACTAAATTCGTGTCTTCGTTATGTACATATTTGTTCGGCGGTGGAGGAAAACATCTGCGAGGAAACCCGCACGTCCAAAAAATTATATTTCGGAAGACGTGTGACCTTACCTAAGAATGATCTGGTTTTCCCTCTGGGTTGTGCAGGTCTGACGGCAGTCGTCCATGTAAAAATCTGTATTCCCGCTATATCCTTAGACTTAAGTAGCGTACCCCTTCAATCATTATGAATTAGGAAACGGAATAACGCTAAGAAGAAGAAAATAAGCTTTTCGAAACATTTGAGTAGAACGCAGAATCGAATTCACTTCCGATTTCGCCGGATCATCGCTAGGTGCTGCACTTTTCAACATGTGAGTTTAACCAACTTACCTAAATCATCCAGTTCCTCAAACGCACAGAGTTCGTACTAATTTTATATTGATTTGTTGTGAATTAAATCAATTATTATATTAATTGTATTATTTATTCACAAGTTTCACAAATCGTATGTTATTTCGAAATAACGGCTTTTATCTTCATTTGGTTATTTAAAATATGTTAATGATAATGGAGATACATCCATAGTTGGACAGCACATTAATATTTCTCTGCGTGATATTGACCCTCTCGCCACAGCTTTGTTTATTATTTTCACTTCAGCAGGTTAGAGTACGTTTGACTCGAATGACCCTTACATAACTTTTATATACACTAAATTTGAGGTAGCATGACATGGATCGTGCGTTTATTAGGCACCTTAGTAAATGCATTTGTAATTTTATAGTTTCCCATTACCTTTTTTTTTGACACAACGTCGGGTTGCATGCAAGCATACGGCCCGCCTGCTGTAATGCGGTTACCATTTCCTATGAACGCTTGTAATACATTAAGTATCACACGGGCGATGCCACCTCTGCTTCTAACACAGCAACTCCATAGGAGCTCACTGGTGACCTCATTTATACGCAGGAACACAACTCTCTAGGGAGTTCAGCAGACATGTTCATGCACATAGGGGCCGTCCATTAATCACGTGAGGCTCGAAAGAGGGTCGAGGGGGTTCGGCAAAAATCACGAAATGTCACAAGAGGGGAGGGGGGTGTAGTAAGATATCACGTGTATTTATTTTTTATAACCTAATCCGAGCAATAATAGTCTAGAGGTGCACAATGTTCTTCCTTCACACATCCTCACGCCACGATCAATCGGCAGATCGAGAGAGATTCTCTGCGTAATGCGCGAAAATGACGCCAAGTGGCTTGATGAAACTGACGTTCATCTTCAACAAAGCACAGTGACTTGCAAGATGCTTATCCAGTTGTTATTAGTGTTGAAGAAAGTCTTGCTAATCCGTGGTCGGAGGACAATATACATTAAATATGTTCATATACTAGTACAATATATGTTTTTTGCATGATTAATTCCTGTCTTCCTTAATTATTATGATTAATCCATTCCTTTAATATTATATTTAAGCCAGTCAAAAACAACCTGCAACCATTCTGACATTATACACCATAGACATTTTTATCAGGGTCCTTAATTTTCTAGAATAAAATTAGATTATATCTTATATCAGTATTTAAAGATAATATTCTAAAAATATTAAGATTTTTTGTAGGTACCAAAAATACATGTGATTTTGGGTGAGGTGGGGGGCTTAGTCTTAAACCTCACCACGTATCACCAAGGGAGAGGGAGGGGGTTAAAAAATGCTAAAAAAACATCACGTGATTAATGGACGGCCCCATAAATGTTTGTCCTGTGTAGGAATCGAACCCACGAGCGTTGATGTCAATGTCGTATCATTCACCACTGCGCCACCGAGCTCGTCAATTCAGCGTTAATTGAATCGTTTGTTTTTAATTTTGCAGGCAAAAAAACCTACGAAGTGCGATTAAACGTGACCGATGAAGAGCCGCTCTATATGGGCAAAGACAGAGAAGCGCAGCTGTATGAACGATGGAGTACAGTCGAGGTGAACGGTGTTAAAGGTTGGGCGTGTGTCGAATGGCAATATAACAATTTGACAAAGACACAATCTGCAAAACGTGATTCATAAGTGCTTCTACACGGCGTGGGTGACATGCGTCGATAGTATTAATATGCAACGTGTACATTGTCATGTAAAGAAGTGCAAGCTTAAGTTATTGATTCAAGCATGTACCTACCGGAAGCCGCGCCATTACTTGAAAAATAAATTATTCCTTATTTGACTAATCCAATATTTGTATGGCTCTACCGTTAGAAGTAACAATGTTTAACATGGACGCCGGCAGCAGGTTGGAAGGGGGTGCAGTGGCACCTCCTTAGCAGAAAGAAAAATTAACAGAAAAAGATATATGACATTGTTTCTTAACAAATTTTATGACTCTAGGTCAAAGAGAAGTACCCTGTAGGTTTTGATTCCCTTGTCAAAATATACGCATAAACGAGGCATAAACATTCCTATCTTTTGATTGCGTGCACTTAGACGTTTGATTTTTTCACTGCTCGAAAGGATTACGGACCTGAGTATTTGATATTATTTTAAGCTTGATAGCTCCAGCCGTTCCTGAGAAAAGGTCTTGACAGACAGACAGACAGACGGACAACAAAGTGATCCTATAAGGGTTCTGTTTTTCCTTTTAATCTAACTCTACTATGAACTCTAAAAATGAAGGCGTCTAGGTTG
Organism: Pyralis farinalis; assembly: GCA_947507595.1. Taxonomy (NCBI): domain Eukaryota; kingdom Metazoa; phylum Arthropoda; class Insecta; order Lepidoptera; family Pyralidae; genus Pyralis; species Pyralis farinalis. The sequence continues at coordinate 15,588,715 of OX382269.1, read as the reverse complement.
TTGTCCAAATTTGACAATCACCTTGTCAATAAATTTAGTGCCCTCATTTTCCTGTGAACTAAGTATGCATATGCTTTGCAGTTAGCATGCCTTAGTCTCGCGTCGCCCATTGTTAACCGATTCCACGTTTTAACACGTCGTAACGTGATAAATGTTGCTGGAATGGTTAAACTAGTTTTGATTGTGTAGCAGGGCATATTATAAAGTATCTGACTATATTAATGATAAAAATGCCTGGGAGTGAGTCTATCCAATTATAATGTAATTAATAAATTATGTAAATATTTGGATATCAAAAGAGGGATGCCTGAGTTTTTTGGCAGTATTTTTATCAGTGCTCACCTAGTCATAAACTGCACGGTAAGGAAAAAAAAATGTGAAAATCGATTTCTTAGAGAAGAAATAATAAGAGTCGAAATGATGAAGATAGATTTGTTGAAAAATTCTTTTACATTTAAAGATGGTTGGTTTAATAAAAATTTATAAAAAAAACCTGCCTTGCCGCTACACGAGGACGCCTAAATTCAAGATTCCGTTTTTCCCAATTTTTTTACACTTTTTGAAAATGATCGCAATCTCTCTTGAGTTATATCACTCTGATGCAAAGATGATACGTAATCCAGCCACAATTTCCTCTTTTTTTTTTCACGGAGGATTAAACCTCCGCATCCCACCAGGCATCTCCTTTCAGTGTTCTACGTCTCTTTGCGCATCCACATGCTTCTTTCGCACTGTCCACCATACTTTCTTTCTACTAGAACTTTCCAACATTCGTCTACATCTGAGAGACTCACCTAATCCCCAGTTTTATTTTAACCCAGAGAAGTCTCCGAATACAATGTATTTAAAAGGATAAAAATCAAACACCAAGTAGCGGAGAAAGATATATTTAGCGAATTATTTCGTAACTTAGTCAACTTAAATCTACAAATAATGGACTAGCAAACATGTGATGTTTAAAACAAAAATGTCTTTTGTACTTTTAAACGATATAAATAATATTTGAACTTTTCTTTGGCATGTTTTGAAAACAGCTGTATTTTGCCAATGTATAGCAATTAAATTGCAAATGTACCAAAGACTTATATATATACCACTAAACGAGGTGATTGTAGAAAATATTCACGTACCGAGTTGCGCTCTCTTTTCGGTCTCTGCGACAGCAAATCCTTTAGTCCATTGAAAGCAACGATAAATGAAGATCGTTGTGCCAAGTCGCGTAAGTTGTAAAAAAAACCCACATATTATAGAGCGAAATATAAAACATTGCAGTGTTATGACACAATTTAAATTTTGAACCGTTTGTCTAGTGGCATACATAGTAGTCTTTGAAATATACGAGTAAAGTAATACTTAGAACTCATCCAAAATTATTTCTTATGCTATTTTCAATTACAGTTTGTGTTCTATTAACTAAATTCGAACTCAGCAATGGGGTTCAGTACATGTATTCGTCAGTTCAGTGTCTAAATTAAACATTTTTAAATTTTGCATTTATATGTATATTATTGTCGCTTAGATAGAAGAGCCTGTATGAAGTAGTAATAAGCGTAAATAGTACGATGAGGTATCTACGCGAATGTCCGCATAAACATGTGGCGCAAAAAAAAAAATATACATACATACAAAGAAGAATGACAACTGAAGTATGGATTGCAGTACCAAGTGTCATAATTTCCTATTTTACAAACTATATTTATTCAAATATCGCACCCGGCGACACGTTTTGATAATAAAAAATTAAGATAAAGTTTAGAACTAATAAACAACAAAACAAAAATAAATAAGAAATAAAACATTCGAAGATAACCTAAAACTTAGATTTCGTATGAAATTTAACTAATCTTACTTTGTAGTTAATAAATGGTATGATAGTCTAAGATACGTTAAATGTCGACCTGCACCGATCAAGTAAGCGAATAAAATGTGTTCTTTATGAAAAAAAGTAATAACGAATATAACGTAGATGAGTTGCATGAGAGATCGGTGACGATATGGAAAATAAAAATATTTTTTTTTTTTAATTAAACATAACCTTGAACTGATTTTAATAGGCAACTCATCTACATTACATTCATTAACATATATTCTTTCATAAAAAAACACATTTTGTTCAGTTAATTGATCGGTGCAGGTCGACATCTATTGCGGATCCTGCACTATGAGTAAATAAATAAAGGAGTATATAAGATATAAATAGAAATTAATATATAGATACAAAATTAATAACAATAAAAATTGCCTAGCCCATAAACTCAGTTGTATGGGCAAACCTATGACTTCATTCATAGCAATAGCTTAAAAATGTTGACTTGATTAATGTGTCCATTGCCATTAGCCAATTCAGTGGACGCAAACGTACATACAAACTTAAAATTGAAATTTAAAAATGAGAATATTCCTGATATAAATTAAATTATTTCTTCCACAATTTGAGCTAAATGATATAAAAATAACATTTGTCTTGACATGACAAACGATACTAGAATAATCATCCTTCTTTATTGTATGTATGTATTATCTACAAAAATGTACATAGGTACAATAATTTTTTATTTTAAATAAGTACAAATTAGTTTTATTTAAAATGCCTATTGTGTACCATATTTTAAACCGCGTGCTATGAATATACAACATAAACTATTAATACCATAGACAAATACAGTAGCTTTACACTCGACTTTTCATCATCATCAGTTACAAGTTATGGAAGACAGATTGATTTAGTTCGAATATCTGAAAATACATTCACTTGCAAAGAAAGGACATATTATGCTCTACATATTTCCATAGTAATTTTGAATTACGTATTGACTTTGTTTTGTTATTAGACAATTTTATGTTTAAGTGTATAGGCACTACTATCATGAAATTCAATTAGGTAGTTCTATTTATACACTGTTGATAGAAGTTAAGAGTTCACTTTTCGACCTTGGTATGAGATTATTTGGTGGGCATATTTAATTTATTATCTCGTGATATTTACAATAATATTGTGCAGCTGTGGAAATGAAAACAACAGTAAGTCAATAATATCGATTATTTGTTTCAATTTATATTACTAATACGAGCTGCAACGGTGATGTTGAAAAATAAGAGTTAAGTAAAATATGATTTACGCTGAATTTAAAAATAATATAGAGAATATATTCATCCCTCGTATATGTACTGATGAGACCGCCATCTTCTAAATAATAAATAACAGTACAATATGAAGATATTGTGCGGTTATACAAATGAAAACAATGGTAACTCCGTAATCAGCTTTTATTATCAACTAAACAAAACAACCTCTCTTTGGTTATACTCAGAGCCGACATATTTCATTCTCAATACTTTTATAAATATCCGTTTTCCCTTGTTATTTTTTGTCATCGAAAACAACTTTTGTTATCTCCAAGCACGGCAATAAAAGTTAACGAAGTCAAGGTGGAAGAGATTCTTTATGAACAAATATTTTTCCACAAGAGAGTTGAAGTATTTTTGATGAAAATTTACATCAACCCTGTTATATACATATTCTGTTGAATTATGACATTCAATTCTAAGAGTTATGACGTTCAATTGTAATGTATATCAATCGACACATTTGCTTAGATTTGAATTAGTACGATTGGTTACAGAAATTTTTAAAATCTTAATGATTTTCACAAACTGGCAGAAATTTGACTGCAACAAATTACACAACCGTAAATTTCAACTATGAAATTAGTTCTTATTAAATTGACAACGTTGTCTAATTTTTTAACATCGTAATAGAATTAGAGTCCCTTCGAGGAAGCTCTAATTTTTTAAAAGATATCCTGCTAATAGTTTCAAATTTAAGGAAATCTACAAAAGTGAACCTACCATTCTAAACCATCGCGAGAGTCGTTCAATGAATTCACGGCAATATTTTTTAAAATAATGCAATTTGCATTTAATTTACTATTCAACGATATTGATTAATTTGTTTAAAATCATTTGACTTATACAGGTGATAACGGATCTGAATTAGCAGCTTAAAAATAAAAACTAATTAAATATGATTTACATTGATTTTAAAAATAGTATGCAGAATATACTGAATGCCCTTTGTATGTCCTAATAAGACACAATCTCTTTACAATTCCTACGGAAAATAATAAGTCTCGACGCGATTTTTGAAATTTTTAATTTAGAATTTTGCTACGTCTACTTTTTCTATCGTATATTTTTTAAAGTGACAATGTCCTATTCTAATTACACAACAAGAAACATTACCCTGATTATTCAATTGATCAATCAGGATTGTGTCCACTTCACAAGCCTCAATGGCACTTACAAATGTTAAAAATGATCAGTTCCTTTTAAAAAAGTTTTTTCTGTATGTGTGTATATATTGCGGCAGTTTCAGGTACTTATGGAATAAAAAAAAATGAGAATTGGACCGCATTAACATAGTTTTACCTCTACTACATTGTTCTAAAACTTAAGACGATACCCAATAATGCGAATAAAGTACGTTTTAATAAAACTACGAGATATTTTAATACTGGTCAGAAACTAAGACAAACAACTAACATATGTATTTATATATGTAGGCAAAACTGCGCATACCATTTATTTCAATTAACTATGATATCTTTAATATTAGCATTTAAGAGATTTTTTCCTATATCGTCAGTTTAATAACGCCAACTAAGTCAAGAGTCTATACTATTAGAAGAGAAGAGTCTATACTATTCTCAAGCCCGGAGACACAACAAACGCCATAATGCATTGATAAAGGGCAAAACAATATATTTTGTTTCGACTCGATGACATGTTCATTAGTGCTGTAGATAATTTCTTATTTATGCAACGAGATGCGCTTATTGATTAAAGGGGTGTGACTTTAAAGTATTTAATTCGTCGGCTTATCTTTTAAATTAGGAATATTTGAAATTTCTTTTAAGTTGAGGTAATCTACTGAAATCAAAATTTTCCCACATGCTAAGAAACCTAAATACCGTGTAAATAAACTTCTTCTAAAGTTCACACTCTCAATGTAAATGTTAAAAATTTTCGTAGATTAATGAAAAAAATGTGTGTTAGCTCTGACGCACGACTGGAGCTTACTCCTTACGAACGATAATTATGATATATATAGAATAGAAAAAGAGGGTAAATTAATGATCATCTATAATATATATGATAATCATCTTCTGAAATAATAAGAATAAAATTTATATTATTCATAAATGTGAACTTTAGTTCATATCCTACACGCTTACGAATTAACCGCATTTACGTGTTTTTCTTTCTTCTTTGTTACGACTCGAATTAATTTCTTTCATATATTCCAATTTTTTTTTTAAATAATCACTTGATGATTTGTAGTACATACGTAAAATATACTAAGCTTCGTAATACGCAGGCGCGCACACACGCACAACGTTCGGTCGGTATCTTTGTCTTCGCGTTCGCGTTTGCATTCGCCTTCATATTTATCTTTGATTTTTCTTTCGTGTGATACCTAATATATTACAAACGTTCATAGGCTACGGTAACCGCTTTACATCAGATGGGCGGTATTTTTTTTTTAAGCGGACGAGCGTAACTTTTTTTTGTTAACGAGTTCACTTGATTTTACTCCTCTATAAAATTTCCGTACCAGGTCTAATAACTCAAAATCGTTTCGTTGGAGTAAACTCCAATAAAAGAAATCACATCGGTTGAACAATTGACTTAAGTATCTAATGAACTAATGGATAATAACAACTAATGGACTCTAAAAACGAATAATTCATTGACGTGGTGTGCATGCGTATATCAAATCAGTGAAAAAAGTAGTTTTACAACATTTAGTTCGCATGTAATTTATACGTTGAGTACATAATCGTAGCGTAAGATATACTTACATTAAAAAGAACACCTGTATACATAATCATCGTAAATAACGCCCTACAACGAAGTTTATGCTCAGTGATTCATTATTAAACGCTCTCTTGACTTGCCACCCACTGTTGTTTTTATGTTGGACGTACAAATATCTAAGCAATGTGATCAGTTAACTCAAGTGAAAGCATAATTACAACACGAGTAAGCTACTATACAATACAATATAATGTATCCTATACAATTATCAGGGCACAGTATTAACCTCTCAAAATACCAATCGAACGCAAAAAGCAAAATTCGACAAAAAAGTTGGTTTTACGACAATAAATGGGTTTTATGACAATAACATGGAAATCGCAGTATATAAAAATTAATAATTTACGCTTTTGAATGTTTCCAAAATTGTTGTAGATTCATACTCTTGTATAAACGATTGGCTGTTCGCGTTCGAGATTTTGAGATGTTTCCTAAAAAATCCTAACATGGTCTGGAATGGATACAAGACTAGAAACAGTGTAAATCACAGCACCTAATCATTTACAAAATGTTCATAACATTTCGAGACGGCTAGATAACACAGTGTTAAGGCAGGAAACATCCAATCAAGTTCAATAAACTTATCCAGTCCGTGCAAATCTTAAATGCAGTCCTGTTATGTTCGCGCATTACCCCCTTCTTGTATTTTTTAAACTCTACATGAACGAACTTCAGACGGCATTAAAATTTGAGCGTACTGTATAATTTCACATTATATATACCTACACATAATTAATAACAAAGCTCATCTTGTATACTACGGCTTCAGCCGATTTTCTTACTAGAATATAATGTAAACTAATAGGATTCCTACATAATAACTGGTTTTTGAATGATATCAAGTTACTAAAATTCACATGAGTTTCACATTAATATTTAATTAGGGTGGTCCGTTATCCCGAACCGATTTGCAGTAGTTTTCTCGAAAATTAAAACGAGGCGGAGCGCGCTGCACGCAGCTGATCAAGTATTATGGTGATAATTGCTATGAAAATAGACGTAGATTGTCACGAGGATACGACACGCACAGATCAAAATGTCCCATCGAACTTGGCGTGTTCTGTGTGACGAATTACGCCTATTTTCACAGCATGGTAGCTTTGCGCTGCCTACGTCAGCTATTTGATATATCCTTACTAGCCACCGTTCACCAATTGAATTGGGCAGTTAGTAAGTTGTATTGTCGCGACGTGTAACATACAGCGTTGTCTCATAAATTGGCCCTGCTGGGCATGTAGAAGATAAACATTATAGAATACAATGTCGAGCTTGTTACGTAGGTAATAAAATATCTTTATGTCATTAACCTGACGCTGAAAATTATATTATTAATAGACAAGTGTGACAATATAAATATAACGGGCCACTCGTGTGTTTTAGTCGGTAAACCAGTCATCACCCCGTCACATCGAGCTGTAATGGAGGATAGATGGCTTTCTTGATTAAAATACGCATGTGTTAAATTGATTTAAGGGGGCTTTCAAAAGGGCAGAAGTATTTGTATTTTAACTGATGTCACCACGAGCGAGCTTTTGCAACACTAATCCGCTCTTCGCACTACACCGACTCGACCCCGTCTACCTCGCACCCTCCTAGGAGTGAGTCAGTGTTTAGTGCTTTGATTTACGAGATAAGTGGTTTTGAAAAAATTGAAACCTTTAGATATTCCAACAAAAGTAGAAAAAAGTTTTATTACTGGATTTTATGTATATTTATATCTGCCGGCCAGGTCCTTTGCGGGGTAGGCAGATATAACTTAAAATCCTAATAGAGATTAATGACTTAAAAATACTTTATCCTTTTTATACCCCTCTTAAGGGACTATTTTATGTTTATCATCTATTGTATGATTCATTTCTTATAAAATGAAGACGACTTTTATGCTTGTAAACAGTATAGAGGCTTGTGCTATATCATGCGAACCAAAGCGAACCGAGAAAGTGTGTATGTTTCTTAAAAACTTAAAAGTATATGCGAACATCTATGAAATAGCACAAAATAACAAGACCTGCTGTATATTAACGTGCGTAAACGCTTACGTGAGGATTATGCTAAGATCATACGCGACTAAGGACGTGGTCGTAACCATACCAGAGCAGGCCTTCCGGGTCAATCGTGATCGCCGATCGCTTAAAAAATCCTAGCACGTTTCTGCAAGGATTATTTACTATAAGTTCTTTGCTAAATACTGTATCTAGAAAATAAATAATATTTTACCAATAATAACTACTTATTAACACACAATGGCGATACGTTTGTATAATATTAAATAACACCAAAACACTGAATTGTATTCACAACATGATGAAAATAATAAATAATTTGTGCTTGTAATTAAACTTAAAGATCGTCAAGTACGCAGACTGGATTTTAATATACTAGTAGTGGTTCTTACTGACTAGACTTGTCTTTTGATAAATAAATGAACACGTTTACGACGAAACCACATGTATACGGTATAACCTAAAATAAACTATAACTAAAATAATTTTACTAAATTATTTATAATAAATTAACATTTAGTATGTCTTTCCACATCATTGCACTCGAATTTACTTACACCTAACTTAGTGCCATAAAAAATAAATATTAAAACATTTTAAAGTGTAAACTAATTAAATATCAACAAAATACTGCTCAATTTGTATGTTCACTAACAAAACTTAAAAGTTTACATGTAATTAACATCCATCAGAAGTGATATCTAGCTTTTGAGTACTTTTCAGGACTGCACGTTATACTATCTTAATGTATATTAAAAAACTGTTTTTGTAGTAGACGTCAGAATATTAATCCTTGCAGACGTCACCAAACTGTAGCCCATAAGCACCACCATAAATAGACCTACTCAATATTAGATACTGCATTGACTTAAACTCGTCACAATCGAAATTATGTGTTATTTTTTTGGACACAACGTCGGGAGGCATATGAGCATACAACCCACCTGAAGTGGTTACCGTGCTCTATGAAGGCCTGCAATACATTAAGTGTCGCTCGCGCGATGAGCTTACTGGTGACCCTAACTCACTCGCAGGAACGTAACAACCCCCCAAAGGGAGTTGTTATGTGGCTGCGGTTTTCTGTGAAGTACCTCCCTGCACGGGCTGTTGTGATGCCCCTTATCTTTATTAAAACAACATATAAAGACAAACAGACGTATAAAGACATATATACAAATGTTTGTCCTGTATGGAACAATTTGTGCTTGTAATTAAACTAAAATCTAACACACGAGCCTTAGGGTCATTCTCACTGAAGGAGCAGCGGTGCGCCGCATCTTGTCGGTGCGAGAAATTACCGAATATTTTGAATCTTATTTTATTATTTATTTATTATTTTTCTATTCATTATCTAAAGAAAATTTTCGATTTTATTTTAAGCCGTAGAATAGCCAGCGAAGCTCAAGGGGCAGCCGCGAGGCCGCAGGAGCCTTGTAGCGACTTGTCCAAGGAGGTATCACGCGGCAACCCACGGCCGCTGCTCTTTCAGTGGGAATTGACCCTTAGTGTCAAAGTAGCATTATTAGTCACACGGCCAGTGAGCTCGTCAGATATGATGAGGCAGCCGGGCCCTTAGCCTGACGGAGAAACGAAAATCAAAAATTTCATACAGAATACCTACTTAATTCTTCATTAAAATATGAAGAACAGCACGCCAAATCCTTTTATATCATTATCTCAGTAGAAAATTGGGCATTATATGTGTCAATATTCTATATTGATTCATATAATAGTCCTAATAATATTCAGTGCAGAAAAAGTTTGGAGACTTCAGAGGTCAACGTTATAAATACACACTATGTTAAAAGAACCAACAATTGATAACTTTAACCATGTTTTGTATTCTAACTTTATATACGAGTTCAACAGCTCCATGGCTATTCTCTAATTGGTAAATTAAAGATAGCCTAATATTAAACATAGGCAAGTATATACGTGCGATCCAGCTGCGTGCTTTCTACATAATACACCATCTGTAAATAACCTATGACGTTTGAAAGAGCAACCTCTTAAGAACTTTTATGTGCCTATATTTTTTTATATTTCTTGGAACCTATAATAAAATAAACTTACAAAAAATTAAGTACGAATGTACTAGAGAATTCCAGCAAAATCAATAGTCGTAAATTAATATTGACTAGTTTTATGACTATCATTATTAACGTATGAAAAGTACATATATTTGAAAATACTTGAAAATTTCAAATAGTATGAAAGTCTCAAACCGATATACAGTCTTAATAAAAATATATAAATATCGTTTTTTATGCCACTAAGGTGGCGGTAAAATAGTTTTTTATTATTATTATTGTACAGTGCATACTGCGGAGGTACCGGGGGCGTGGTCGAGAAGGGCTCGCCTTCGTTTGATACCTTCTAGGTATACTTCCCGATTGAACAAGCCAGCCGCCAGAGGGACTCTGTGAAAAAATGTTACCAAAATAAAATCTATTTACTATCAATATAATAGCAATTACACATAATATTAAATTAATATTAAATATTAAAAATACGCATGAATATCGTAAAAAAGAACACAATATTTGGATTCGGACCCTGCTCTTCCTATATTATTCACTATGTTTTCTCCTTTCGAGATAATCTTAGTTAAATATATATATATATATATATATACTTTTGGTATTTGATAGAGTGGTACCATAAAGAGAACAGTGTACCTATGACAGCACTACATAAAGTAGAAAGGGAATCAAATGCAATTTTAATAACTCCATTTGCTTAATATTTGTCAAACAATTGTATATTTCTAATATCTAAATCTCGGGATATTTCTAATGTACACGAAATCTGGTTGTGACAAAGAAAAATCTGGTTGTTCACATAGTATTCATACTGAAAGGGTCAAAGTAATGAAGGAAAGAATCCGAAGAAAACATATCCGAGAGCAAAAGAGTTAACTCGAGAAATGAATGTAGCGCTCGAAACAATGTCACGTATTTTAAGGGAATAACTCAGGACTTGCTAGCTTATAAGAAACATACAACTTATTACTTAAACATATTCTTCATAGCGTTATTCCGTTTCCCAATCCAGTAAGATTGGCGGTGGCCTAAGAATTTGGCGTAGATACTGTTTTTAACATGGAGCGACTGCCGTCAGATTCCCACCACCCTGAGGGAAATCGACACCTTTATTAGACTGGGGGTCTCACGTGTTTAGGAATATCTATATTTATTTTCGGCTGCGCGGGTTTCCTCTCGATATTTTATTTACTTAAACTTATTAACTAACTAAACATGAAATATTCGTTTCAATTTTTATTACCGAGCAATATTCTAATAAATATTTAATTTAATTAATAGGACCATTTTTTTTGTTTAAAGCTCAAGCTCTAGAAAAGCGTCTTAATTAGTAATTCGGGAGGGCCGTGGACACCAACCGTGTTTAGCGAGTTATGTAAGGTGTTAGTTATCTAGGGATGTACATTTTTGAAAAAAGTAATCTAAATGTATGTCCGGATACGATTCCTGAGGTGAAGCAATCTCTGGTTACAACGTTTAAACAATTATAGTAAGGTCAATAGATATTATTTTTCATGTACTTTGTGGTATGTCACAATAAATAGAAAAAAAAAAAACAAAAATAAATCTGTATTTGAATCACATCATAGGAACTGCATGCTTGATTGCCACCCGACGTAGCAAACAAAAGACTGATCATATGCTCTTCATAGCTTCCAGCTAATCAAAAATCTTTAGAACTTACACGTCGGTGCCTGGTCGCAAAGAGGCCGAGAACAACGCCCACACAGGCTTATGGTCACTTGTGCACACAGATTGAACAGAGTTGTACGCCAGGCACTTCAGACCCGCAGCCACCGGCACAGGAATGCTGCTAATACGGCGTAAACCTGTAACACAATACACCCTATTATTAGTATTAAACTATATATATAAACAATTTATTTATATATCAAGTCCGGCCATAAGTTCTGTTACAAATGATTATGCATTTTTTTTAGGTAATGCAATCTTAATAATACTTATATGTCATATTTACGGAAATCTGAGCAAAAAATAAAAAAATGATTCTATTCGAATTTTGAAGTGATAACTTCTTATGGTAGGGTAAACCGCTTCGTTACGTAACGCGTTATGGTGCCAGTCTGTCTGGCTTCCCTTTCTCTCACGCATACGGCAGCTTTAATTATATGTAGATTAGTTTAAGTTATCACTTCTGTCGGGCGTTGCGAGATGCACATGTTTTTTTTTCTATTTTTGTTTATATTAGAGGGGGCAAACGAGCATGTGAGTCACCTAAAGTGGTGGTAGTGGGTAAGTGGTCATTGATCCTTTGTCAGCCTTTTAGAGAATCATAGGCTCTTTACTTGAAGGCACCCATATCGTATTTGTTCGGGAACACTCTGTGGGTAGAAAATATCTCAAAAAGCGTACTGTGGTGGATTCCCACTCATCAAGATGTTGAGGGTGAAATTTTAGTTTGTGGCAAGTGGTACGATAGTGGAATTCAGCGAAATAGCCACCTTTGGCTTTGATTCAGGTCTTTAATCTGTCTGGCCACAATCTATGGATTTATGCACGGTTTTCATGTGAAATTTAGCCACCGCTTGCTCCAGTGATTTCTTAAGACACACAATGTCGATGTATCGTTTCGAACAGGTCATGTCCTTTAAAACTGACCATAATTTGTAGTCTAAGGGGTTCATATCTTGGCTAGACGAGGGCCAGTCTTCAGCTCTTATAAAGTCCGGAACGTTGGTTTCGACCCAGGCTTGGGTAGTTCGTGCCTTGTGACCAGGTGCAGAGACCTGTTGGAAAGTACACGGGACATTAAAAAAAAAGTATTGCCGAGAGGTTTCACAAACGATCCAAGACAGTCTCTTGATAGACTTTAGCTGAAGTCTTCCCTCCTTTTTTGGGTTCCGTACCAAAAGGAAAATAGGAACCCTTATAGGACCACTTTGTCGTCCGTCTGTCTGTCAGGACCATTTTTCTCAGGGAACAATCCCTTCGAGTAGTGAAAAAATCAAACTTCTAAGTCAACGCAATCAAAAGATTCGGCTGTTTATGCGCATATTTGACACTCGCAAGGGAATCATAACTTCCCGTTGACTTAGAATTATGAAATTTGGTATGAAATCACGTCATGTAGCACAAGTAAAGGATAAAATCCGAAAACCGTAAATTTGTAGTTACAGCACGAAAAAAACGAAGGATTTTTTACGGAACCCCTCGGTGCGCGAGTCGGGCTCGCATTTGACAACTTTTTTCACACTCTTTTTTGGGACTCCTTGATAAGACACTCCTACCAAACCATTATAGACGCAGGGGGACGATCCCGTTGTATCTTTCCGCCTACTGGGGTGGCTTCTTTAGAATTGTGTGCGTACACTTAGTCATTTTGCTTGTTGTAGTGCTCTTCAATCGTGAAAAATTTTTCTTCGGTAAGAAAGATATTGATGTGCCTTACACCTGCGTATCGGCACAGAAGGGTTTTGATCGATCCACTCTTCAACTGTAGGGATTTATTTGATGTCCTGTATATCGACGATAAGCGCCTAGCTAAGGTCTCGTTTTATTATACGCGATAGAATCCTACGGGGGTTTTAGGCGTTCTAAGTCTTAATTCTGGCTGTAACAGAATGAACGGCCTTTATAGTTCTAACAGCACGCGGTTGCCCGATTTTTTATGGTTTCAACAGAGGAAGTGTTGGTATATCTGTCCATAGTACGATATGCGAACATACGGCTGATTGCAAGCTTTTGAAGTGTCATGAATGTGACAGACGGCTTCATACCCACTTTGTGTAACTCAATCACTGTAATCCTATTCATATTGTAACACATACCATATTGTAATTTGATAATAAACACGAAAAAAATATGTAAAACGGCGGGAAATCGAAAGAAGTTTTTAACATAATAAACGTGTTCCAAATTCAAAATAATTAAAGAGTTAAGAAAAAAGAAAAGTTTCTATGTAACAGTATTTATGGCCAGACTAGTTATGTATACCAAACAAAAGTCGACTCAATCGCCCACAATTTATGGTATCGTATACACACGTATGTATGAGAACCGCTCCTCGGATTAAAAGCTCTTCCAATTACTATCCTATGGATTTTTAGTGGGGCAACGTTATGCGGCGGTTTCATTGTTTTACCTGAGAAGGCAGATGAGGAATTGGCTGTCATCGATTTAGCTTTGAACAGTATTCTGTCAGTATAGGCTGGCGCCCTCTGTTTACTAGATGTGTCAAATTGTTGGCTACCAGGATCGTACTGAAACAACAGGTATACATTTTTTTTATTTATTCATCAATCCATACTTATCCCACTGTCGGGACACGGGTTTAGCGCTTCAGATTGCGCTAAGCCACGCTGGCTGCCCTATTATCATCCACTTCGGGAATTTTTATTACTTATTTATATATCTATCTATCCAGAACTTCATGACAAATCCTTTAGGAGAAGGCAGAGAGAACCGAGCGCCACATGACTCGGTTCTTACACACCTCACTCGCTTGTTTAACATTCATAGCTTTTCTCGTGCACGCTCGACGGTTTCTAGGGTTCCTGACATCACCTTCTGATAAAACACGACCAATTTGGTCATGGTAGGTTAGTCTTGGTCTGGCGCAATCCTACATACGTAGACATTATTCTCTGCATACAACTATCGAGATATAGAATGAACATTCGAGCAGACAGCATGTCACGTTGCTTGACACCAATTTTGACGTCAAATAAGGGGGCGACCACGTAGCAGTACACAATCCCATATCTCAGCGACATATCCAATAGTTTCTCTAGCCCAACCCTATCAAATAATTTCTCAAAATCCACAAAACCGCATGAATTGCAAAGCGAATAAATCGACTCCTACATCCCCATCTATTTCGGAATCCTCTCTGTGCCTCCCACAGCATACAATCTGTTTTTACCCTCATTCTCGTTTCAATTATCTTACCGTATACTTTTACTGTTAAGCTGATCAAACTGATGGCCCTGTAGCTGGCGCAGTCCATGTTTGACTCCTTGCCTTTATTACAAGGGTACGATGACTGCGCGTCTCCAATGCATTGGTATTGGGAATATTAAAGCATTTAATTTAATAATAAAAGGAGAATCTCACATGTTGCCACCGCCGCTGCTAACGCGGCTGTTATTTAGGAGCTTACATGTAACCTACTTTACTCGCAAACACAACAATCCTCCCGGGAAAATTGATTAGCCTGCGACCTTTTGTGAGGTTAAGCAGATTCCCTAATCAAGCTATATAATTAAATAGATCTAGCTATCTTTCCCGCCTCCTTTTCTGAGTTTTTCCAGAAATCTAAATTGCATCAACAATTCATAATTTTCAGCGGAATAGTATGTTTTTATCGCCCATAGAGAGTTATTATATTTAAGACGTCACCGTCGCCTATATTTAGAGTTACTGTTCTATACCTTATAAGTAGGCGGAAAAGTAATTGGGGCTTCTCTGAAGTCTCTGAAAGCAGCGCCATCCTCTAAAACTGCTGACAGTTGGTCTGCATGTAGTAGTCCGTGCGGAAGATAAGGCGGTAATGGGAACTGCAAAAAGGTAAATGTATTATTGACGACCCAATCCATCTTTGAGTATCGCCAGTTTATTCTATCTATATATTCACAATAAGTATCTAGCAGGGTATCTAGAGAACCAAGTGCCGTCCCGATGTTACAATACTCACTTACTCATACTTTAACATTCCCGACCCTTTTCATGCACGATCGCCGGTTAATAGGGTTCCTGGCATAGAAAGTAAAAACATTTTTTCTCTATTAAGCATACAACCCACCTGAAGTAAAGTGATTAACGTAGTCTATGAACGCCTGTAACACGTTAGCGCTGGCACGATGCCACCGTTGACTGCTAACACAGCAACTCCTTGGGAGCTTACTGGTAACCTCACTCACTCGTTTCACAAGAAAACGCAGCCAAATGGGGAAGTGTTGTGTTCCACACTTACCCATTTGGCTGCGTTTTCTTTTGAGATGGAGGAACTTCTCCAGACGGGCTGCATTGATGCGCCCTATCTCTCTATAAACACCAGACCTGTTCAATGTTTGTCCTGTGTAAGAATAGAACCCACGAGTATTGGGGTTAAAGTAGCATTGCTAACCACTACGCCACCGAACTCGTCATTTCAACATTCATAGCTTTTTCATGCACGCTCGGCGGTTTTTAGGGTTCCTGGCGTAACCTGATATAGCAATTTCTTTGGCGATCTTGGTAGAAATGTAAGTAAAAACGATTGTTCAGGAAGAGTGGGATCTGCAAGACCAATGGAAAGTTTAAAGGAAAGTCTTTAAACTTTCCAGACAGGGAAGTGTTTCATTTATCGTCTAAATATCTGTTTTATGATTAAAGTTAAAAAAAATACTACGAAATAGTTCACTTAATTAAGAATAACTAAACACTTAATTAACCCTTCGAAGCCCGGGTGGTCGTATACGACCGCGAAATGTATGGGAAAACGTATATAACGGGTTCTGACTGCTCAATGGGGCAAAATACCCATTTTGTTACAGTATCTATACTACAGAGGTAGTTTTTAAAGGTCAAGGAGTTGCTGTGTAAGCAGCAGAGAAGGTATGTTGCGAGTGATACTTAATATATCGCAAGCGTTAATAGGCTACGGTACCCGCTTTACATCAGGTGGGCCGTATGCCTCCCGACGTAGTATATAAAAAAAATATTATCCGAAGTTATGTACACATTTGTAATTATCACTAGCTAGGCGGTGACGGAAAGCATCATGAGGAAACTGGCACCTCAAAGAAATGGTATTTCGAAAGACGTGTGACCTAAGCTAAGATAGATCTGGTTTTTCCTCTGGGTTGTGGGTGTCTGATAGTAGTTGCTCAAAAAAAATCAGTATCTTTGTCAAATCATTAGGCTGAGGTAGCGGTCACCGTCAATCCGAATTGATTATGAAACGGGCTACCGCTTAGAAGAAGAAGAAAATACATTAAGATTAGTTAAAACATTAATGAATCGCCTAAAATAAAGATACCCAAAGATATCGAGCCCCGGGGTCAAAGGCGTGTACACAAGCGAGTAATTTTCATATATTCATATATATATTGTACATGGCTATTTACTTGTGTTTGCTCTATCCACCGCAGCACGGCGGCCCTGGGTTCGCCCAGTCGGAAGTTGAGATCACCGCACCAGAACACGTAGTCGAAATTGTTCGTTACATCTGAAATCAAATTGGGTGAACTATAAAGAACTAAAACGTAGTATAATTATTAGTTTATTTTTATACACTTCTATGTATTGAGGCAAACAAACACACGACTTGCTTAATCCACATGTGGAGTCGTTACCGTACTATTAATATATGTACGGGACTTACCGAGATTTGTTTTTATATTTCATCCCGTGACCATACTAATAGTGGAAACCGTGAAAGTTTAAAATTGTTACCGTATTACGATCTTGCCATGTAATAAAAACCGACCAAGTGCTATATGGGCTCGCATATAAAGGAAATCGTACCACCGTATTATATTACATACTACATATATTTTTAAATGGGTTAGCAAACCAAAACCTCCAGAAAAACAAGTCTTTTGTATGGGACCCTTTTCATTTCATAACGTTAAAAACGATTCAGTTTTATGTCCGAAGTTCCGATGTTAAACTTCGGGCTCCTTAAGTCCTGTGTGAGAATCAAACCCACGAGCGTTGGTGTCAAAGTGAGCCACCGCCGAGCTCGTCAAAAATACTAAGTAAAACAGTGCCAAATCGATTCCTATTGACGTAGTTTACTTCAACTTTACTGGTGTCGACTTCAATGTTTCTAATTAAATTTATAATTCTACAGTTTTTGTTTAATATTTTCTTAGTTTACGATAACTTTAGAAAAATTGCGTGAAAATGTCAAAGAACTTCACAACGCGTAGAAAGGAGTTTTAGAAAGTTTCTTTAAACAACAAACAACTTGCAATATAAGTAATTATAAACATATCTTCACCAAGAAACGTATATTTTGGCGTTTTCTACGGTGGTACAGAACCGATAAAATGAGGTGAATTCCTTTTCATGCGATTTCTGGTTGACTCTAAGAGATTTCTATTAGAATAAGTCTGCCATTGCATAATTTATTTTAAGTTCTTTTTGTTTTTATTATTTTAATGTTAATTATTATACAATAAAGTCTTAACAAACCGTCCATGTTCGAGTGCGGCTCGCACCTAGCTGATTTTATTAATGACTGAAAATACTAAAAACATATACCCTAATTCGATCCGGCTACGATTTACAATACAATACACTTTATTGCACCAAAAGATAAACACATAAAAAACAACAATTAAGAAGTATCATTATATATATATATATATATATATATATATATATACACCCTGTTGTTTGTATGATCAAGATGTATCACGTGTAAGTGAAATCTGAGATAAGGACCCCCCCCCCCAAATTAGAAAGAACCTAAAGTTGTTGCTACAGTGTCAGAGGGGGTCAGCGTTACGCATCAATATCACGCGTTCACAGTTTACGGTACATACATCAGGTGGGTAGTATCCTTGTTTGTCCGATGCAGATTAAAATAATCCCTAAATTTATAGCTATATTTGGTATCCGCATGTTATAGTAATAAATTTATGTGTCCCCTTGTTTGAAACACAAAGACCCAACGACCGTGAAAGCGTATCAGCATAATGATAATGACGATCATATCGTAAAGATCTCCTGAGTGTATGTAATTGCGTCATAACATACCAACGATTAATGTTTAAAATGATTCATCAAGGAATGAGAATTAATAGAGAAATAAATCGTAAGTCCAATAACATATTAATTTACATAAATTACGGATCATCAGAGATTTTTTATAAAAAATAACGGCACAGTGTGAGTCGAGCTTGCGCACGGAGGGTTCCGTAAAAGCTTAGGTATGTACGAATGCAACATTGCTCTTACGAATACATAAACTGGATTGAAATCACGTTTCCATTTCAAGGTGGAAACGTAATTTTGCCGTTCCGAACATCGTAAATCTTAAAACAAAAAAAAAAAAATCTTGTGATGTAACTACAAATTTACGGTATTCGGGTCTTTCCCATTACTTGTGCTACATAACATTATTTCTTGCTAAATTTCATAACTCTAGGTAAACGGGAAATACCCTACAGGTTTTGATACCTTTGCGAGTGTCAAATATGCTACATAAACGGGGGAAAAATGGTAGTATTTTTTGATTGCGTTGACTAAGTTTGATTTTTTCACTGCTCAAAAGGATTACAGACTTGAGTATTTTATATTAATTGCAACTTGACACGTTGCTGATAAGAAAGACGGACAATAAAGGGATCTGTTTTTTTTCTGTTGAGGTGCAGAACACCTTAAAATTGTAGTCTATCGACGACTGGCTAAGATTAAACGTAATTTTGTTAAGAAAAATATCAACAAAATTGCGTTCATATTTCTACATCACAAAAAGTTCTCGTATAAACAGAAAATCAAGAACAAATTAGTGCAAACGTGATTATTAAAACCGCTATACGACATCAAAATTGTCATGTTTTGAATATGTTTTACTACGATAGCATCAATGTGAATGCTTGAATTGCGAAAATACAACTAATATTTAGATGAAATCCATACATTTCTTCATAGGTATCATAGTTTGTGACGTCATCTACCGCGGCCTCTTAGTATGAAGCGTTTTCAAGTCACGAAATGAAATGCCACACTAGAAAAAATTTACTTGTAGAAATGTAGAGAACATTGTTCGAAAATTATTTTAGTTAATGTAGCAGAGAAAAATATCCAGGCTCTGCCGTTGTTTCCTCATTATTGTATTTATTTCTGCATAGAAATATGTATTAATGTTGTCTCTGAACAAGTGTTAAAAGTTAAAAAAAAAAGTAACTATTTCACCATAACTACCTGGATTTTATCTTATTGTGAAAATCTTCTTTAACAACCAAATTCAAATACATGCAACATTACATTTTAGTTCTTCTGTTTCTTACGATGTTAAAATTGGAATTTGATTAAAGCAAGATAACAGAATACTACAAACTATTTATTCCTTTTAGTTACATATCCAATATAATAATAGTCTATAACTTGCCCTCATTTTTAGAGTCGAATCTAATCTCACCTCCAGGTGATGTATCCCTATCGATTATACAATCAGAGAAGACCGTAGTCAAATCTGGACTAAAACGTCGTAAAACGATTACCAAACAACTTACAGTGGAACAATCCTAGTACCAATAGTACCTCCATTTCATAGACCAAGATTTGAAAGACTCCCTGGAGAATTGAGTAATACCACTAGCCAAAGAAGGCAAGCAGGGGTATATTTAAAAAGGAATAGCGTGACTCTTCAGTCCACTACTGCTACTTCCTCAAGTATTTCCACATTACAGAAGCATAGTTATGATAAACATAGTGTACCTATGATTCAGTACTGTCACAAGAGAGCTGGTGAATACTGCGTTGGTGCTATCGCCACTGCCACAGAGCAGGGCCGCAACGGGGATATTCCTTATGTTGCAAAAGTCTGTAATTTACACTACGATAACTGCTTCAAATTAAAAAACCGTAGTTTTGCTACTCAACAGTATATAAATCTATATAATCTAGTTTATAACAATGACGTGTTACTTTTTATTGCAAAAAATAAACAGAATAAGTCAAAGGATATTAAATGTTGTTTTTCTATAATCTACTTAATTGTATGTTCTTATCTTAAAGGTGCAAAAAGTCTAATTCAAACATACCTTTATTCTTATGCCGACATGGCAAATTCTTCGGTAAATCAATTGACCTTATAATTCTTTTAATATCAGACACTCTCTCTTTTACTTTTTCTTGATGCGCAGTCAAGTGCGCAGTAACGAATAAAAAAGATGATCCAAAGAGTGCAAAAGATATAGCTACAGCTCCTTTGGTCCTGAAAGCAGTACCAGGCCGCACCGAAAGACTGGCGTCTTCGGGCAGTGAGCAGTACCATATGAGATCTCTACGTATAAATATTGTTAGGTGAAGTGTTCCTGAAAATATAATACAAAATAAATATGTAATGAATGAGTAATAGTACAAGTTGAGATGTATACCAGTTTAGATCTTTTTGTATTGATTCATGAACCAAAACGATTGTCTAGGATATTATTTTCTATTTTTTTATTATTTCAGCCATTGCAGCCTTCAGGATTTCATTGCTTTTATGGAAGAAAACAAGGTTACGATATGGTAAGAGTATTCTTGGGTGGGCTGGCCAAATAAACGTTTTTTTTTTTGCTTTTTCTCTGTCAATTAGTATGATTTATAGGTTCCAGCGTCATTCACGAATTAGGTAGTATTATCAATATCCGTCTAGGATATTGATAACATTTATTTTATATAAAAGCTGTTAAACATCAGTTAATAAAGTTAATAAACAGTACAGTTAATAAACAGTAGTCATCAAGTTAAACTAATAGTTTAAACTTGAAAACAAATATATATTTTATTTCTTTAAGATAATGAGTACAGGAGATATTAACACTCACACCGTATGAGATTCTTCCAGTCTGTGTGCCCACGTGGATCCCATTGTGGCGAAAATAAGGTGTCAATCTTTCTGAGTACTGGAGACGGCGAATAATACTTAATGTATTGCAAGCGTTTATAAGGCTACGGTAACCGCTTTACTTCAATTAAGCTGTATGCTTGTATGCCTCCCGACGTAGTACAAAAAAAAAGTAAATTATTATATGCATGAATAGCAGATTTCTTAATTTCTTGTTTTGAAATTCAACATATTTCAAATACTTACCTAAGTAATACGAATGTAACAAAATATGCGACGGCCCCAGCACCTCTTGTATCGTTATCTCCCATTCTGTTCGCTCTGAATATGATTCTTGTGTGCCTATTGCAAATATATCAGGAACATGCTTCACTTGGTTCGGGAAAATGAAGTCTGCTAACTCCCTGATAGATAAAATTAATAGTTACTATGTTGAAAAGACATACTTTGCATGTTTAAACATGATTTTATCATCATAGTGTCACTTCAAGTCACACAACAAGTCAAGAACCAATTTCATTCTAGCTGAATTTGAATATAAGAAAATGTTTATCAAAATAAAAAATATGTTTATATAATAACCAAAAAACTTACCATATCTTTAGTTGAAAAAAAAAACTATTTTGATAAATATTTCCTCAAATTCAAATTCACCAAGACATAAATTGCATTAAAAATTTTCTTTTCTTTTTGGAAAGAGATTTCGGTGGACATGGTGGCCAAAATTAGTTATAATTTTTTGCACATATACAAATACAATATTGAAGACATTCGTGTCAGTCTTCCAGTCATGAAATTGGATAGCCAGTGTGCCACGGAGACTTCATAGAGAATTTTATAAAATCTTCTGAATTATTGTGTCAGTTGTGATTTTTTCATCACAACTTACGTATTTTAATGTACACGACTGTATTAAATACATTTTGGGACTGTTGAATTAAAATATATTAGTTCCAAGAATTAAATCACCGATTTTACTTATTGTATCTCTGCAATTACTTACCTAGGCGGTGCTTGTCCGTTCATATTCCACGTTCCCACAAAGATCTTGACTTCCCTGTCTGGGAAGACATGTTCCAATTCAGCGGCGCCAAGCAAAGAGTGGGAAGCCAGCCTGCCGTACAGGTAGTTCCTGTAAAAATACCCACAATCACAATTAATGAGGCACTGCTGTAATGCGTAACCACGTCTGCTTCCAATAAGAAATACTTATAATGATCTATTTTTCACATGGAAACTTTAGTAACAAACGAAACACTTATATCGCTTAAGCTCTTTCATAAAATCATCTTATCTATGTATTTTAGTAGCAATTTGACATCCTTTGCGAATTCATTTTTACTTGTGTGATTCATTCAAACCAAGAAATATTGCATGCATTTAAAGCATCCAGCGTTGTGACTATAACTAATGTCGTGTATATCTAATGTCTCTCGAACCTTTTTCGAATATTTCGAACCACTGCGTGAACACTGTCATACGCTTTCAGGAGAGAGGTCATAAAACTCGGCGATCAGAAACAGATCAACTACGATACACATCAGCTTTACAACACTTTCATTGTCAGCGATGTATTCAAAAACATTTGTACTGCTTCCGACGCCCGTTCCTGACTTTTTGAAGTGATAACTATTAGTGTCAGTGAACAAATAATTAGAAGAATTTTGGCAAAAGAAATTGTCGAGAGTTTTGGGCGCCTTCTGTTCTCGAACTTCTCTCAAATACGTAGCATATACCAGTTCCGCAGAGGGCTGCTTGCATGAATACTAACTTTCGCCAGATCTTGTTCATCAATTAAGCAGGGTACATGAGAAGATGCAGCACCTAATGATGAATTTGGATTTAATTTTAAAATAAAAGTAAGCCCCTAAGTCCAAAATGAACATGTAATATGGATATGAAAGTATGTACATGGCATCATTACCTAGCTATATACCTATGTATCTAACTATACTTCAAATCCTAATGTCTAGTCATTGTTATAATATTATCGTTAAAAATTGTTGCTATAATAAACATAACAACACTATACCCGTAATATTACATAGGGTGGAAATTGGCGATAGAGGAGGAGAGAGAATATACATAAACATTATGTTTGTATGTCTGGGCCAAAGTCCTAGTTTAAAATTTGTGATACTCTTAAATATTATTTTGAACTTCTACTAATTGCAAAAATATTGAAATTTTATTAATTAGTTGTATTATTATCAAGAGAATATTATGGTCTGTAATTAAAATTTTATTAATGCTTAAGTACTGGCAACATAAAAATTACAAGAAAAAATATATATTTAAATTGAATCACGAAATTTATACTCTATGTGTCTATTTAAACGAAGCTAGTGTAAAAAATGTACGACGCACGGGGCGTCCTTTTAAGTATAGAGTACACACTAATTAAAAATATATATAATAATGTTATTTGATAAAGGATATGCTGAATAAAAAGCAATAATAGTTAGACTATAGTCCCTTGCGGGGTAGGCAGAGGGAACCGAGTATAATAAGCCGCGTGCCTTACACATCTCACTCATTTCATTAACATTAATAGCTATTTTCATGTACGCTCGCCGGTTCCTAGAGAAACAACTAATTTGGTCATGGTAGGTCAGTCTTTGTTTTCCTCAGCTACATCCTACCATTTCGCACTGTATATATCTTTCGTTATTCCTTTATCCAGCGTTTTTTTTAAATGTCAGAACCAACGAAAATGTAAGAACGGAAGTTGATCTGAAAGAGAGTGTATGCGTTAAGATGCCTTTTCTATCTTAACACATACACTCTCTTTCAGATCAACTCTCTTTCTTACATCATCATTGCGAACGTGGTCAGCAAACGTTACGCCACAAATTATGCGCAAGATGCGAGCATATCTGGATATAATATTCAAAGCATAACTTTTAAACTACTCTAGGATAATACAATTCAGTGTTACTTGTAAATGATTACCTCTTCTATCGCCTACATTCCATTGGTCCAATACACAAGGGATACCTGTTTTATAGGCGACAATAGCTTATCTCACTAACATATTTATTTACGGTCGGCGACATATAACGTGAGCGGTACGTGTGAGAGTACACGTATCGCTAGCCTAGTTAATTATATTTTAAGTATATAGTTTTCCTGACACTATAGTCCATATGAAATAAGGTGCATCATTAATATGAACAACTTTTGCTCTAGGACAAACTTACTTGGATCGTAAATGGTGTAGAATGATTTGCTCAAATTTGTAGATCTTGTCTTTCATAGCCAAATACATATTATTGTATCTATGGCGAATTTAATATACTGGATAGATTTAAGCCTTATTTAGCGGAAGTCAAATATTTTGTTCCGCCACCGCAGTCAGTTTATGTGAGCTCATGCCAATACGTGTGCGCATGTCACAGAGTCGACCAGAACAGCTTGCACATGCACTCGCCACCATTGCATGCGATTCCTGAATATATTTTTCCCTAATATAGGATAATTCCAAAAAAAATAAAAAACAAACCTCTATATACTGTATTTATTTAATACCACACATGGTCTCAGTATTTGATATTTTAGATAGATAGATATTGATAGACCATAGTGTAGTGATATTATATAAATAGCATAAAGCCCGTGATAGACATAGCTATAATATATCGATAGATAACTTGCCATCTCGTTCTAAATATGTGCAACAAGGTGAATCCGTAGTTTCCTGTTTCAGCATGTCCATACATCTAGAGTAAGACAGCAGGTTATCTTACGATATGTTATAGCTACGTTTGTGCCTGGCTTAAATCAACTTAAAAACAAAAATAGTTCCAACAGTTGATTCTTTTAGTATCGGGTAGGGAATATCTTTTTATTTCAATGTTGCTTATAAAATTTGTGCAAATTAACCTCTTTGCAGAAGTACTGAAATATTTTGGAAAAGCATCAGAGAGCAGCAGCAGATACAATACAAATAAAAATAAGATGACTTAAATTATAGCAATGTTTTACCTTTCTCTAGCTTCTTGTGTAGGAATGAGGCGTAATACTTGTGCCGCTAGAAGAGAGTTGCGTGCGAGGCTGTCAGTACTGCCTGCGCGGGAATGTGACCTTGTGATTGTTGACTTGCTTCTAATAAAAAATGTTGACAAAGGGGATTATTGTTTCAAACTACTGTTATATAGTAAATTTATAGTGCAGTTTGCAGTACATTTTTAATATGTAATATTTTTTTATTACATTTATACCAGAGTAGCTTAATGGCATTGTAACGTAGGTTACTCTAATCAAACACACAGGTTAAGCAATGTTAATTGCAGCCTGTTTATGTATGAGCTTATCTATGACAAGCTACTCTATGCTCAGTGGGCACATTAAGCAATCGGTTCCAGTTTTTGTCAATAATAGCCATTTGTTTAGGTGACCTCCATCAGCGAAACCACAGTTTAGAAGCTTGGCGGAGTATGCCCTGAAACCCCTTCAGTTGGGAAGACACCCTAATCCCTGTAGTAGGATGAGTAAGAGTTGGTGTATTGCGGTATATTTATATCAGGTAGAAACCAGCATAAATCTAAAAAATTAACTTTAAGTATTGCTTGTACTCTGCCAGACTGCCACTGTGGCAACTGCCATTTGAGTCACATTAAAAGGTCTCCTTTCAGATTGACAATTAGATATTACAGTAAATTCACATATAGGTACAATAATGATATCAAATTGTAGAATTATAGATTATCAAGAAAAGGTTACCTGTGCTGAATTATTTCCATTTGCATGAATGACAATTACAATTAATTAAAAAATATATTACAAATTTCATTAGTATCCAAAATATCTTTGGACAAATTTAAACATTATTAACATTAATTTATTAAATTAAACATTATTGGACAAATTAAAGGCTACTACATTTGTTAGTTTTGTTATTTAAATAGGATGGAAGGAGGTTGAAATAACTTATCTTGGATGACTGAATTTATAACCAAAATGTATTTTTGTTGACATTAAAACAACAATATCTCAGGAGTCTATCTAAGGAAGGTGCATCAGAGAGGAGATGATCTGCTTGAGCAATAAATAAAGTTAAGCTATAGTAGATTGTTCTTGACTCGGAAGAGAACATACACTTTGGGTTACAGCAACTGAGTCTGAGTATGCAAGCAAACATATTTTTGGCAATGACAAAATTTTCAAGAGATCTTTTAGGTACACTTCATATTTTAGGGTAAGCTATAATAACTGCTCCAAAGTTGAATTTCAAATTTGTATGAATGCAATCTTCTCACCAGGTCCCTTGCGGGGTAAGCAGGGAGAAAAATTCTAATTTAGTTGATATTTTATTGCCTCCTAAGTATAACATTTTTGAGTGGATGGTTATGTGTACAAGATTTGTAGAGCCTGGTAGCTGAGTAGTTAGCAAGGTTATTAGTCAGCTCCTAAGAAGTTACATTGTTAATATCAGGGGTGGCAATGCACAAGCAATACTTCCTGTTTTATAAACATTCATAAGCTGCTGTGACCACTTTACATCAGGTGATTCATATGCTTGTCAGTCTCCTGATATTGTATATAAATAAAACCTTGGGTATCATAAATCCTTGAGCATGTAAACAATGTTTTGCATGCTTATTTTTCAAAAATGTTTTAGTAATTGAACTGGATTTCTTTGAATCTAAGTGTATCTTGGGTTAACTTAACTGATTAGATTTTCAGCTTATTCAAACCAAGGTTTTAAAAATATTTAAATATTTTATTTAGTTTCACTTTATAATAACTTTATACGTAACTTACCGCCTTTTCCGGTCTAATGAACTGCTTCTATCACTCTCCGGAGAAGAAGATCGATAAAATTGTTTTGATTCAGTAGAAATCAAATGATCTGCTGATAACCGTTTAACAAACAATTTATTCTTTGGTTTAATACCTTCAAATGAACCAGAATGCTCAAAATACTTTTTAGGATCATCACTTTTCGGAAATTTCACAGTCGCTTTGGGTATATCGTCAGAGTTTGATTGGGGACACGACAGTGCATGATCACTTAAACTATTATTTGAATTATTCACTGGACTACATGGCTTCGATTGCGACCTTTCTTTAGAAGATTGACCATCGACGAGACTTCTTGGACGGGACCGTCTGAAGAACGTACGGCAGCACTTTGGATTGTTTTCATCGTCGTATTGTGTATGATCAGTCCTTTCTTTCGAGTTGTGAGTAACTGGTTCAGAGAGTGCATGGCGTTGGTTTTCCGATGGTACAGCACTTGTATCGACACTCTGGGCACTGTGTGCCAGGAAAGGGTCTGCAGGAGAGATGGGTCGAGACGCCGATGGAGTAAATTCATCATTTGAATCCGTATCAACATAGCAACCAACTTTTGGCGATTTTTTCACAAAGAGGCGCTTTCGTAGTGATAACTTTTGCTTGGTCCTGGTAGGTGAAGTCGTCATGATTATTTACGAGCACTCAAAACTTCTAATTTAACTTAATAATTTCATTTTTACTAAAGACATCTTAACCTAGTATATGAAGACTATGAAGTACGGAACTAAACTCAACCCAACTGACAACTTAAACTGTGTGACCATATTTCATTTCATAAATTTACTACATCAGTTTGTGAAAATCTTCCAAAGTAGTAGATTATTTGTTAATTATTTATTAAAAATTCATTCAGGTGACGTGGCAATTTGAAAAGATTCCCCGAGCTCCAGGTAAACTAAAATAGTAGATTGTATAACAAGGGAGCCAAATAGTTTTTTTACGACGAGGGTGCTACTTTGAACCACGAGCGAAGCGAAGGATGCCAGAATAGTAGCGAGGGATTCTAGCGTAGAATAATAGTAGCGTAGAATTCTGAGCGCAGCGAGGGATTTAAAGTACATCGCCCGAGGGAAAAATAATTTGCTCTCGAGTCATATACTCTACTTTTCATTACCTTTCTATGAGAAAATATTAGTAACTATCAATTTTAATATTTTTATTGGTATTGGATGTAGTAGCATTGAGTATATACACCAAAGGGTAGAAGGTTGTTTAGTTTTTACCAATTCTTGAAAATAGGCCAGAAACACATTTTCCGAAAACGTTTTCGTTCCTTTTCTTGTTTTCCATAGAATGAAATTGTGATAGGCCCTTAAATAATTCTCCCGGGATTTCGTGGGTAATAAGTTTTGTACGAGGTTGTTAGCTTCTATAGTTATTGTTTCAGGAGTTAATGCATTGTCACTTTCATAATTCGACGTAATTCATACAATTTGTGTTCGATTTCTATGAATGATACGTGTTCCAAATTCAAATCTCATTTCCGCCCGCTAAAAAGTTTTTATCTGAAAAGAGCTATTTTGCTCCCATTTATAGAGGAACAAAGCGACACTTTTCGAATAGAAGGAATGAAAACTTAATTAGTGTTCAGTTACGTTAGGATAAACTCACCATAAAAAAGGCGTCAAGTGCGAGTCCGACTCGCGCTCTGAGGGTAAAAATAATTTCGTAAATTATTGTCGCAAAAAAAAAAACGGTTTGCACTCCGGGAGTGCCGGCAGAAGTGAAAATTTGAACATTAACGTTGTGCATTTTATATTACATTAAAACTTTAACACTTCAGAACTATTACAATTATTTTACATTAAGGTTAAGGTACGGAACCCTAAACACAGTTCTGTAACTTTAGCGGTTTAGGTGAAAATAGCGCTCACACCTGTATAGACAAATAGATGTTAATCTCTTCTTCTACAATACACACATTCAGCAAGCTAAAATTAACTAAAGTCGGCTGTTCCATTAACAGTTGAGATGTTAAAAAAATAAAATCTATCGGTTGGAATCATAGCTTTGCAGAAGCCATGTCATCCTTCCCGGAAGCTTCTCGGTCTCGGCACTATTGACAATGTCATGCTATGATGGAATGACTGAAATATTCGTCGCAATAACAGGTTTAGCAATGTGAATTTCCATGATTCTTTACGGCAAAACATTTCTTGTAATTTAAGATTACGTCCCCACACATCGCGATATCTTCATTTCATCTTCATAATATTGTGCGAAATATCTGAGAAAAATTGACTTTATTATATAATTAGCCACCTATTTAATGCAACCATGTTTAAGGAAAACCCTTTACACTTTTTTTTTTAAACTCGCTTGGAGGAAAATGGTCCATCAACATTCACATAATAATATTTTTCTTTCTAGA
The DNA here is from genome assembly GCA_947507595.1 of Pyralis farinalis. NCBI lineage: Eukaryota > Metazoa > Arthropoda > Insecta > Lepidoptera > Pyralidae > Pyralis > Pyralis farinalis. The sequence goes on along the minus strand of OX382269.1, from coordinate 15,559,114 downwards.
AATAAGCAACCTTATATCCTTATTTAAATACCCTATTTACTTTCTGAATAATCCTAATTTGATTCCGAGCTCTTGTTAATCGGACACGACGCACGATCAAAACCTATTGTTCTTTTTTTTGCAAGCCACTGGGCCATGACGTTCAAAATGTACTAAAAAAGTGAAAATCTCATCATATTGGACTGACATTTTACTTTACAGAAAATGTCTAACTGACTGCGTAAATCGTTTTTCTTAATTTGCTCTCGGGTTAAACCAGGGCGTTCTGCCATGGTTGCACTCAAAAACTCGAATCTGTTCTTCTATACCTCCATTACAGTCTTGAATTAAAATTTTCGAATATTTTTTCTTACCAAAATAAAAAGGAAAATTGAAACGTACTTATGAGCACATAATTTATATTAAGTAAATAATAAACATTGTGAATATAGAAATGTATAGTTTCGGTCCAAATATAGCGCCACTGCCAGTGCCAGGTACAAGAAGGTTTTCTCCTTCGTACAACGGTGTGGGCGAAAGATTTGCGCCGCCTATTGATTGAATTCCGTTACCTGTTAATGATGAAAGCTTTTTAATTATTCAGTAAGCACTGTCAAAACTATATTAGTAACTACAGTCCGATGATACATAGAAATGTTTGCCCTGTGTGGGAAACGAGCATTGGTGTTAAAGAAGCGTTACTAACCACTGTTTTTGGCGAACTCGGCAGCGATCTCGTCAAAAGCCGTATCGCCAGTAGGTAACGCTGTGCTACTTCATTAAATCAACAAATGATGGAGCCGGCCTGACAGCGTTTTTTGACCTGAGAGTGGGTGCACAAAGGAAGCCAAAGGAGTCTACATAGCGAGGACAAGCATCGTAAGTTCACTCTTCAGTACAACGTGTTTTTTTAACAAATGAGCCTCTGGCGAAATATAGGAGGGTACATGGAAACAACCCGACTGACGAAGTACGGAAGTGCACCACAGAAGACCGCAGTACCTACCTCACAAAACACCGTAGCCAAATACCAACTGACTGGAGATTTGTAGTGTTCGTCCGAACGAGTGACGTTAGCAATATGTTCCTGAGGAACTCCTGTGTTAGCAGCAAGCGTTACTCTTTGTTTTGCTAGAATTCGTAAGCAACTTTACAACAGGTTGGTCGTACGTATGCTTTTGCCAATGTTGCATAAAAAGTTACGCTCAAAAAGTTTGGCATGGAGTTGTGTCTTGGACAGAAGTTCTTATAGCGTATATAAAGCAGCTGAAGCTCTCCTCTTTTCTCGCTTTAATGGTGACGCTGTATTGAGGTGGAGAGGAACCTAGCGGGGAAGTGTTTTCATACATTTGGCAGCTCGCTTTCCTCCGCTCGATACGTTAAATGTTATAATAAAATAAAAATCTCTAAAGTGGCGATGCTAACCTATTTGGCTGGACACCTGTCTGACAGTACAGTGTTGGCATTTACAGCAATGCGCGCCGGTGCAACAACATTCTTATAATTGTAGTAAAACTTCACGTAAGGTAAGGTCGTTATGCTGTGGTTTAATAAAGTAGGTAACGCGCGTTGCATTCTCCGCTCCGTCCTAACACGGCAACTGCTCAGGAGCCTACTTGTGTCTACAGTTGTAAAGAGGATTGTGAACGGTTACTGTAGCTTATGAACGCTTGCAATACAAGGATAATCGCTACCACGTAGCCACTCCCGTTGCAATGGCAGCGTGTAAAAAAGAAATGTAAGAACACTTTACTTACAGATAATCTCAATCATAAACAACAATACTTACCACTTTTCAGGTAAGTATCCGTTATTTGCTGCATTCTCTGGTAAGTAGTAATTTATTTTAATCTACTTTCTCAGTCGTATTATATTATAACGCGCCGTTAGAATAAGTCCATACCTACTACCGCCCTGGTAGCAAGCTGCCAACGGTCTCTGCTTTTATGTACCTACCTAATATGTGGGACCTGAACTTACCAACGTTACATAAATCACTAGTGCAAGCTCTGTAGAAGGTACGAAAAGTATAGTCCGTGATATCATGGTTCAGAAAATCCGGCTCGTCGTCACAACCTCGACTGAAACTTGCAATCTGCCCAGCGGGATCCTGAAATAGATAATATATTTAATATACTTATTATTGTTGGTTTCTTAAATATCTTAAAATATATAATTCTTCTGTACATGTGTATGTTATTAAACTCCTAAACGACTGGACGAATTTTAATGTTATTTTTGTGTGTGTTTGAGTAAGTCCTTGGATGGTTTAGATTCTGCAACAACATTTGTTGGGCTCGCCAGTCTATACCACCTATATAAATAGGTAAAAACAAAACAGTTTAGTAGGTACCCCGTAAATTTTACCTCAAATTTACAATATTCATTATAATCGAAATCGACCACTGAGGAAAGCATTCGACATGATTTACTTACTATATTGTATGTAATAAATATATTAAAATGGTAAGCACCTATAATTTTAAGACAGGTAGGGCGCATCCAAGCAGCCCGACCGGGGATGTACCTTACAAAAAATCGCAGTTAAATGACAACTGATTTTAAATGAGGTTTATTGAAATCTAACTTAATGGGATGTTTCATACTTATATTTTACTAGCTGTGCCCGCGACTTCGTCCGCGTGGAATATTATTTATTTATATTAATAAAAAATATTTCTAAAATAAAAGTAGCCTAAGTTACTCCTTATTACATCAGCTACCTGCCAGTGAAAGTCCCGTCAAAATCGGTCCTGCCATTTCAGAGATTACAGAACGAAACAAACAGACAGATAGACAGACAAAAATTGTAAAAATATTCATTTTGGTATATGTACCGTGTATACATCCATATGCATTTAGTAAAAAGCGAATATTTTAATATTACAAACAGACACTCCAATTTTATTTATCTGTATAGATGAACATTGATACTGAATCAATGTTTAACAAATATGAGTATGAATCAGACAAAATAATTTTCTCGGGATACTGCGTTATGTAGTAACAAATCAAGGGATTTTCATATAAATTTTTAGTATGAAGATATATGGGTCATTTGCAGGATATATGTTCATCCCATTGAAAACTGCTTACAGTTAACTTGACCTAAACCTAAACCCAACCTATGTTGGGCATAAGACTATAATACGAGTATAATATTAATACATAATAAACTCCTGCTAAGATGGTGCCCTGCAGTAGCAGCATGGACAAAGCGTACCTACTGCTTACGTACCTAATTGTAAAGTTGTTACCGGAGCGTATGAATGCTTGCATACAAAATGCGATGCTATTTCTGCTGTTCATATAGCAACACTTTAGGGGTTATAATGGCAACCTTTTACTTACAGGAATACAACGACTTCTTCCCGCGCTTTTGTGTGTGTGACATTGTTGTTTTACTTGAAATTTTTACAATTCAGTATAAAATTAGTTTTGTGCGACAATTTCGATAGTATTTTGTAACATAAGTGCTAGTGAAATTATACAGTAATGAAAAAACTCAAATATAACACGTTTATGCACTTTTTGGAAGACGTGAATAAGTTCATCAAGAAGACCTTTTAAAAATCACTATCGTTTTACGGGTGGTATTTAAATTGGGTTGATTGGGTCTGGGTACCCTTCCCAAGTATTTTTTCAGCACAGTTCCTGAAGCTGGAACATAGAATTAAGATTTTCAAATGGTTCTAAACTGATGACTTGGCTGTATGGGCTAGATCCCTTTGCCTTTCCCCTCGTGGATAAAAAGAACCAAAAAAAAAAAAAGGAATACAACAACCCGTTAGGGAGTTGTAATTTGGCTATTTATCTAAGGTGGAGGTACTTCCCCCATCAGGTTGCTTCGCCCTACAACCTTTGAAAATACTCAGAACGACACATGTGTATATATATATATATATATGTTCATGTGCACAAATGTACAATGTGTTGGGATTAAACGCAAAAAAGCATTCGTGTTAAAGTAGCATTACTAACCACTCCACCATCGAGCTCCATTCATTAATCTTGGGTCGAAACTCTATTAAAAATCGGCCAAGTGCGAGTCGGACTCGCGCACGAAGGGTTCCGTACCATTATCCATAAAAACGGCAAAAAAATCACGTTTGTTGTATAGGAGCCCCCTTAAATATTTACTATATTCTATTTTTTAGTATTTGTTGTTATAGCGGCAACAGAAATACATAATCTGTGAAAATTTCAACTATCTAACTATCACGGTTCATGAGATACAGCCTGGTGACAGACGGACGGACGGACGGACGGACGGACGGACAGCGGAGCCTCAGTAATAGGGTTCCGTTTTACCCTTTGGGTACGGAACTCTAATTAGTTACGGTAATTGCCTTATAGCCATGGATTATCGCCATGTAAAATTTTATGTTTGAATGATTGATATGTCACTGGCGGGACTTGAAACCGCGGCTATTTAACCGCGAGTAGTTATTTCGAGCACCTCGACCACCGTCGTCATTAAAAAATGTGTACTTATTTAAACAGTATTACCATAAACATACTCACTAAGAAATCTTGCCTAAATATCGTGCAATATGCGAAAGGACATTCCACGCTGTGTGTGTCGTTGGTTACGGTCAGACACGACCGATCCGAATCTACCGACGAAAAACTGCATGCATAACAACGTAGTTGACCTGCAAATGTTTCGATTACATTCTTAAGGCACGTATTTTGGGTCATGGCAGTCAATAAGATCCTTATCGGGAGTTCACATACAGCAAGCCTAGATCCATCAACAGAAGCACATTCAATCATATTCTGTGAAATAACCCATATGAATACATAAGCTTGCCACCTATATCCACCGCAATGCTTACAGGGTTCTTTTTGTTGTTGAAAACGAGTTGAGTTGAGAGACTTGATATTTGTGTATACTATGTGAAATACCCAAAACTGAATCTTTACAAATCTACTAATCAATTTAGTTATTTTCTGTGGGTCGTCCCATATATAAAATATAGCCAAAAAGAAAACGATTTACGCGGGGTGAGTAAATTTTTGTTTTAATTTAGCACGTGATGTGTCATTGCGCTCATGTAGTAGAAATATTAAAATAAATATACATATTACAATAACAAATATTTTTTGTCTTCAAAGTGAAAAAATCATAGTGTGTATTTATAATTACAAATATTTATAACGCCGATTTATAAAATTTATTTTAAGTAAACTACTAAAAATAAGTAGTTTTAAAAATTGTTTCTAGAGAACTTGACTTTAATATGCTCCCTGGTCAAGTAACAAATATGTTTGAGACCCATGTGCCTTAACTATCGCGCACATAAATGACGAAATATTCGTAGAATTTGGTAATTCGACATATAACAATCACGATCGTAAACATGTTCCTTTAATGCAGGAAAACTGATTCAATATTTATGTATTGACCCTTTGAGGTTATTATATAAAATACACGTCTCGTATACTAATAAGTTCCATTCAAAGTTATCAAAACACAAAGGCAATTGAGTTTTAACTGCCTTTGTGTTTAGATAACCGAATATATTTTAGCCACTCACATGTATATCATCATATACAGTTCAGAATATAAATGACTGTGTCAAAGGACGACGACGACAAACAAACACGACGGTGTTTAAACTTCATACAAACTTCCTACATGTGCAAGCGAGAAACGGCACATCTAAATTGTCCGTCTGGGAGTACCTCCACCTCACAGAAAACCGCAGCCAAGTAACAACTTCCTAGAGGGTTGTGTTCCTGCGCGCGAGTGTGGTCTCCAATAAGCTCCATAGGAGTTGCTGTATTAGCAGCAGAGGTGGCATTGTGAGAGTGATACTTAAAGTATTATTTATTTATATTAATAAAAAATATTTCTAAAATAAAAGTAGCCTAAGTTACTCCTTATTACATCAGCTACCTGCCAGTGAAAGTCCCGTCAAAATCGGTCCTGCCATTTCAGAGATTACAGAACGAAACAAACAGACAGATAGACAGACAAAAATTGTAAAAATATTCATTTTGGTATATGTACCGTGTATACATCCATATGCATTTAGTAAAAAGCGAATATTTTAATATTACAAACAGACACTCCAATTTTATTTATCTGTATAGATGAACATTGATACTGAATCAATGTTTAACAAATATGAGTATGAATCAGACAAAATAATTTTCTCGGGATACTGCGTTATGTAGTAACAAATCAAGGGATTTTCATATAAATTTTTAGTATGAAGATATATGGGTCATTTGCAGGATATATGTTCATCCCATTGAAAACTGCTTACAGTTAACTTGACCTAAACCTAAACCCAACCTATGTTGGGCATAAGACTATAATACGAGTATAATATTAATACATAATAAACTCCTGCTAAGATGGTGCCCTGCAGTAGCAGCATGGACAAAGCGTACCTACTGCTTACGTACCTAATTGTAAAGTTGTTACCGGAGCGTATGAATGCTTGCATACAAAATGCGATGCTATTTCTGCTGTTCATATAGCAACACTTTAGGGGTTATAATGGCAACCTTTTACTTACAGGAATACAACGACTTCTTCCCGCGCTTTTGTGTGTGTGACATTGTTGTTTTACTTGAAATTTTTACAATTCAGTATAAAATTAGTTTTGTGCGACAATTTCGATAGTATTTTGTAACATAAGTGCTAGTGAAATTATACAGTAATGAAAAACCTCTAATATAACACGTTTATGCACTTTTTGGAAGACGTGAATAAGTTCATCAAGAAGACCTTTTAAAAATCACTATCGTTTTACGGGTGGTATTTAAATTGGGTTGATTGGGTCTGGGTACCCTTCCCAAGTATTTTTTCAGCACAGTTCCTGAAGCTGGAACATAGAATTAAGATTTTCAAATGGTTCTAAACTGATGACTTGGCTGTATGGGCTAGATCCCTTTGCCTTTCCCCTCGTGGATAAAAAGAACCAAAAAAAAAAAAAGGAATACAACAACCCGTTAGGGAGTTGTAATTTGGCTATTTATCTAAGGTGGAGGTACTTCCCCCATCAGGTTGCTTCGCCCTACAACCTTTGAAAATACTCAGAACGACACATGTGTATATATATATATATATATGTTCATGTGCACAAATGTACAATGTGTTGGGATTAAACGCAAAAAAGCATTCGTGTTAAAGTAGCATTACTAACCACTCCACCATCGAGCTCCATTCATTAATCTTGGGTCGAAACTCTATTAAAAATCGGCCAAGTGCGAGTCGGACTCGCGCACGAAGGGTTCCGTACCATTATCCATAAAAACGGCAAAAAAATCACGTTTGTTGTTATAACTAACTACTATAAATAACTTCGCAAATCGAGGCTGTCATTTGGATATAGCCCTTGTCATTTCTTTTTTTTAAATTAATTTGTGATTTGTAATTCGATATAATTACTGCAACTGTAAAAAAGTCAGTGTCGCACAGGTACGACTCTTAACGTCGCGTGCCGGTGACGCGAGCATATCGGTTCTCGATGCCGTGCCGCCTTTTGTGCCCAGTGACTCCCCGGGGCGTCGCAACGCACAGTTATAAAACTCCTGCCATATACCATAAAACCTATACTATAATAAACCCTAAAATATATGTTTAGTCTACTCATCTATACGCAGCCGCCGGCGACAATCGTCATCAAATGTTAAAAAACTGCGCCATTATACTTAATTTTTTATCTCTTCGTAAAATTTACTACCACAAGGACAATCACAATGAGGAGTTCAAAAATCTGGGGAATTCCTAATATATGAATGAAAAAGCGAAAATAAAAATGGCTAAATGATGTTATCTAGGTACACATTTAAGGCAGTACTAAATACATTTCCTTATTAAAACAATACCGTATGAACGTACTGTTAATCGATTTATTATTGTGTCATGCTTCCGGTTGAATACGATAGATTATATCTACACGCTATGAGATTTTCATGTTTGTCCGCCTAAGGTAAACGCTTTTCCACCTGTGAAGCGAGATGGGGCAAGGCGAAGTCAGAATTGAAATAATGGCCTCATCTTGCGTCAAAGCGCAATAAAATGTCATAATCAGGTGTAAGTTGCCCTCAAGGGATTGTTTATGCACAACTGACCGTGCCAGTTTGTACCATATCATACTATAAAACTTACCTACAGACTTTCCAATTAATACACACAATATCACCAAAAACACTTTTATATCCATGTTGACTAAACGGATACCGTTAGACTGAAAAATAAAACTGCAGGTAAACTCCCTTGTACTGTGTAATTACATTATTTAATCTGCACTAAATAATATTGGAAGTGAACATTATCTTATCAATGGTTGTTATTTGTAGTCCAAGAGCTCGCTGTAAATGGACTTCGTAATCTGATAGCATAATTAGACCGGAGTGACGACAAGCCTAAAATAAATCTGCATTTGGGCGAAAATGGCGACATTATCTATCCTAGCTAGGGGTGAGATTGTTTTCTATAGAACTAAAAATATTACAAATTTTTATTTATACTGATGAAATTAAATTTTATATAGAATATAATCGAGATATTGAAGTAATACTTAGACATTTTATACCCTACATCACCGGTTCTGTAGTGGTGTCTGGTGAGGTTGTTAATTTGCAGTCCGGCCCTCGAACTGTTGCTGAACAATCACTGCTAAATAATTATCTATCGATTTTGTGGAAATGACGTACTGTGTGTAGTTTTAATCAGTTTTATCAACTTGCTAATAAAAAAATGCAATTAATTTCAATATATTTTTTTAGGTCACGCTAAGTAATAAATATCGTAGGTAATAAAAGCTACAAAATTTCAACCACTTCAAATTTTGTATCAACTATACTTCAGATGACATTGCAGTAATAAATAAGGATCTATATTTAGTTTCAATGGTTAAAATTAAATTGATCTAGTTTGGGATATGGATTAGACTTAATGTTGGCAATACAGCGCGTTTATCATACTCCCATTATAGTGAAACATATTGAAATAGGTACAAAAGTCTCTCTCTCTTTTGTGTGTAAGCACATACATACGTAAACAACATGTTTCCCTCAATATCTTTATCTCAAAAGGTAAAAGGGAACCCTGATGGGATTACCTTGGGGCACGAAATTTGTAATTAGGCAATGTCACGTGGTAGATTTGTTTTATAAAAGTTACATACAATTATTATATATTTGACGAGCTCGGTGGCTCAGTCGCGAATGACGCGACTTTGACACCAACGCTCGTGGGTTCGATTCCCACACAAGGTCAACATTTGTGTGCATGAACATGGCTATTTGTCTTAGCCTGGTAGTCTTAAGAGAGGTAGGGCGCATCAAAGCAGCCCGTCTGGGGAAGTACCTCCACTTCACAGAAAACCGCAGCCAAATAACAACTCCCTAGAGGGTTGTTGTGTTCCTGCGTTTGAGTAAGGTCACCAGTTGCCAAGGAGTTGCTGTGTAAGCAGCACAGAGGAGGCATAGCGCGAGTGATACTTAATATATCGCAAGCGTTAATAGGTTACGGTACCCGCTTTACATCAGGTGGGCCTTATGCCTGTACGTCTCCTGACGTAGTATAAAAAAAATTACGATTATTGAAGGGAGATTGAGGGCGAAAACCGATGGAATGCTTTAGGGAGCACAGTGTGAATTTCGAAACGGCAGAGGATCAACGGATAACAGTTTTTCCAGTCTGCAATGTCATGGAGCAGCATCTGCCTATGGACTAGAAGGTATTCTGCGGTTATGTGGATCTTGAGAAAGCATTTGATAAGGCATTTGATAGTGCAAAAGGATATGGGATTGACGGTGACTTGCTCCGTGCTATGTAATGCACTTATTAGGATTGTACAGCATGTGTGCGGATAGACGGCAGTTTGTTGGCCTAGTCTAATATTAGTATTACTGTCAGACAGGGATGCGTGCTATCGGCTTGGCTATTCATCCTTTATCTGGACTGTTGTCTTCAGAGAATAAGCAATATGAAAGAAATGCGATTAGGTGACTCAGTGGTGAACTGTCTGCCTTACGAAGACGACCACTTCCAACCACATTCGTACTGCAAACTTGTTGTTTGTTGTTGTTGTTATAAATCAAAGTCTATGGGGTAGGCATAGGTTGACCATAGCCTATGAACGCTTGTAATGCACCAAGTATCAGTCACGCGATGCGATCTCTGCTGCTAACACAGCAACTCTTTAGGGGGTTGCTGGTGACCTCACGCACACTTAGGAACATACTACCTTCCAGAAAGTTGTTGTTTGGCCGCGGTTTTGTGTGAGATGGCACTCCCCGGACGAACTGCTTTGATGCGTCTAACCTCTCTTAATAACACCCAACCAAGACAAATAGACATGTTCATGCACACAAATGATGTCCTGTGTGGAAATCGAACTTACGAGCGTTGCTCTTTTTTCGAGACTTTTAGTCGCGTAAAAACTAATTAGTTCATCCGGCCTAGCGCCGGCCGGCACTCACCCACTACTGTTAGTTGATGCAACATGCCGATGCTGCCATGGCTGCTCCGGTAGTCTCTGCCTCGGCTGCTGCGGTCGTCCGCCATCTGGAACAGAAACCGCATGCCTCCACCACCGTCGCTGCCACGACTGGCCTGGTCGTCGCTGCGACACGTGTTTTGCCTCTCCACGAGGCATCATCAGGCGTTAGACGTTAATCGTAAGAATAACATGCTACAAGTGACAAATCCATTGCAGTGTCGTCCCTTATATTGAATTGAGGGTGGGGGTGGATGGTGTGAGCGAAAGGATATTTAATAGTGGGGAATTATTTACGTCAGTTTGTTCATAAGAGTAATTTTAGAATTATTATGTTTATTAATTTCTAATTGTTACCTAATATTTAGTTTTAAACCTTTGTCTATGGTATGTGTGTATGTTGTCTTTGAGTGAATTACGGGATTTGAGAGCAACATACTTAGAAAAAACAACATACGTGTTGCTCTCAAATCCCGTAATTCAATCAAATCACTTCGCAACACTAAAGATAAAATTCCGCCCAATAAAAAATCCGGCGTCCATAAGCTGTTCTGCGATGAACGTGAATACGTTTATATCGGTCAAACTGGTCGTAATTTTCAAACACGATTTCACGAACACGTATTCGTCGTATAAAAACAATCGCCCAGAAAGGTCGCACTTCGCCGAGCATCTCATAGACAAAGGACATAATTTATCCCCCACTAATACATATCAAGTTTTACACACCATAGACAAAGGTTTAGAACTAAATATTAGGGAACAATTAAAAATTAATAAACATAAAAATTCTAAAACTACTCTTATGAACAAATAGACTGACGTAAATAATTCCTCACTATTAAATATCTTTTCGCTCACACCATCCACCCCCACCCTCAATTCAGTATAGGGGACGGCACTGCGATGGATTTGTCACTTGTAGCATATTATTCTTACGATTAACGTCTACAACGCTTGATGATGCCCCGTGGAAAATCGAAACACGTGTCGCAGCGACGACGACCAGGCCAGTCGTGGCAGCGACGGTGGTGGGGACCAGTTTGACCGATATAAACGTATTCACGTTCATCGCAGAACAGCTTATGGACGCCGGATTTTTTATTGGGCGGAATTTTATCTTTAGTGTTGCGAAGTGATTTGATTGAATTACGGGATTTGAGAGCAACACGTATGTTGTTTTTTCTAAGTATGTTGCTTTCAAATCCCGTAATTCACTCAAAGACAACATACACACATACCATAGACAAAGGTTTAAAACTAAATATTAGGGAACAATTAGAAATTAATAAACATAATAATTCTAAAATTACTCTTATGAACAAACTGACGTAAATGCGGCTTCTGTTCCAGATGGCGGACGACCGCAGCAGCCGAGGCAGAATCTACCGTAGCAGCCATGGCAGCGTCGACATGTTGCATCAACTAACAGTAGTGGGTGGGTGCCGGCCGGCGCTAGGCCGCATGAACTAATTGGTGGCGGAAGCACACAAAGCAGATTAGATCAAATTGCATGTAAATTTGACTTTCGCAAAATAACGCCTGAATCAATTAAAAATTCAAAGTAGTAAAGGTAAAATCGTATTAAATTTTAATTTATAGTTGAGTACATACTTCTCCGTCTTTACACTACATACCTGTGTTAATTATAGGTAAGGGTACATGGGTAACCGTCTGATCATTTAAAGGGAACACCGCGCCGCCGTGCAGGCTGCAATTAGGTGATAGCGACTCACTTTTGCAAATTACTGGACTAATCGGCCCTAACTTGACAAGGAAACTAGCGGTGCTGTGATCACACAAGTGGCTTGTCGGACAGTTGACAGTATTTATCATAAATTGCCATTTCACGGCGAGATCACTATGCGAGAGATCGAGGTGGTTGCCATTAATCGAATCTCACATGACCAGTTTGCAGAATCTATTACAGGGTTTTGGACATGACTTTTAAAGTAGTAAAATAAAGTAGATCAGACATACTGCTGATATATTCTCATCTCTATTTTTCTTAGACAGTCATTATATACTAGGCTGTTTAAAGTCTAAACGCAGAAGTTAAGTAATGTAATAGAATATTAGGTTCATATTGAGACATTCTAAAAATGCATGTGCATTCTCAGCATAGTTATTATTTTGTACAAAGTTGTTATAATTGCCATTTGTTTATACGCTTGTAATACATCAAGTATTACTCGCGCGATTCCACCTCTGCTTTTAACACGGCAACTCCTTAGGAGCTTACTGGTGACCTTACTTACACGCAGGAACACAACATCCCTTTAGGGAGTTGAGGCTGAGGTTTCCTGTGAGGTGGAGGTACTTCCCCAGACGAGCTGCTTTGATGCGCCCTACTTTTTCTCTGCCATAATTGATAACATTAAATAATCTTCATGTAACATACTTATAATATTATGTACGCATACCAAAAACATTACTTATAAATTGATATTTAATGTAGGAATAGAATAAATGTGTTTCAAATTGCTTAAGTATAGAGAACAAAATGGTGATCATAGGCAGGATTTCTGACTATTGTTAGTAACGTCCCTCAAGCTAGGGCAGCGCTGCTCGTCTTCCTTGCCTTCATACTCCCTTTTCTTATATTATTATATTTTCTCTGAACGCTATAAACACATATAAAATACTACAATAATCAAAATTATGATTATTAATAATAAAATATAATTGATTATTAATAATAATGCTAACAAAAATATATGCCGAACATTTTATGATTTTCAATAACGTGACAATAGAGGTTACGCGACACATAGTGTTGTGCAAGCCTAAAGTGGTAAGCCTAAAATTTTAATTAAGGTAATTACGTATATCTTATTAATAATCCTTGTATCCAATATTCAGCTCATGGTATGGATGGTGATACTATGATTATATAAATGCCAATTATCAAAGTGGCGATAGGAAGTTATTTATTGTTGATACCTTTGTCTTGTCATAGAAGTTTCACGTACAACAATATACATATATATCAAATACAAAGAACCATGGGCATTTTTGTATAAACCCTGGGCCCGCTTTTCAACATTGTCCAACAGTGATGGGACTCATGTCATATGAACGCTCTTATGGTATACTTCGTTCCATTATATGACAGCTAAGTTCAAATCAAGCGCGAAAATGGTATTTAGGTGCATTAAAAGAAAAAAAAAACCTAATACGATAGTTAATTTTTTTATTTCTACATTCAGAACATATTTTTACATCTGTTATATCATGAATTGTGTGACACGAGTATTTTTTTTATGCAACTATATTGACAAACAAAGTAGTAGCAATTAGTAAGTAGACTTTAAAATGTTGCTCACAATCTACAATAATATCTGAATGAATAGCTGGTCGATGAAAACCATATCCATGTCAACCCAATCCCAAATACCATATTATGGAAATGACTTGACCACAACTTCCAATATTTTTAAACTTCTAATAGTTAAATTTTTAGTCTATTAAGAATTATATATAATTGTAGCTACAGACTAACAGCTATTTATTTAATAACTAAAAAAATATCTCTGTCAGTCTGTAGTTAAAATAATAAATAACTAAATGTTTAAAATGTATGAAATTACCATATTCATGCTCGATTTGAACTTAGCTGCCATAGAATAAAATTTAGTATACTCCAAGAGCGTTCATATCACATGAGTTTGACCACTGTTGGACAAAGTTAGGAAAAAGGGCCCAAATTGACGCATGGACCTTTTATAATATTTATATTTTTTTAATATTTGGTATTGACAATGTTATTGATTACAATAATCTGTATAATAGTTGAAATATATGACAATAAGTTTCTATAAAATGATAACGAATGACATATCAATTCATATACGCATTATATTTATGAATGATATTTATGTCTTTTTTATTGAAATTGTATTGTAATACATGTTTAAAATTTTAATGATTATTATGTACAGAATAGCACAATCTCAGTTACATAATGTTCATAATATAATTTACGCTCTGATTTTATGAGAAAGTGACTTTATATGTGTGTTGCATGTTTACTAAGACTAAAATATATATCCTTCACTTGTAATCAACCACATTTATTGCAATAAATCTTATTCATTAATTCTATAAAAAAACATCAGACTTAGATCATATTGGTACGCACAAAAAAAAAATTCAAAACATTTAACAAGTTATTGAGGCGCAACAGAACTTATCTGTATGATAGCACGTCACGGGTGAGCGCAATCGCAACAGACTGCATGGCAGCCGCTGTCGATCACGAGGCGGCAAAACCGGTTTGAATCTAATTGCCTTAGTACCACTTCTTGCCATACCACTTGCCTGTACTTATAAGGCGGAATTGACATTTTTACACGTAATGAAATTCACGAGACTGCGAAAATAAAAATGAGTTGGCAAATTGGCATTAAATGAACATTAATTATTAGACTGTTTATGAGTAAACTATTTTAGTATAGTGAATGATAACAAATAATTATTTATAACAAATTAATAAAAACGGTGATCAACTGAGACGTGTCAACAAGGAGGAATGGTAAATAATGTAAAATGGTTGAAAAACTTAGAACCTTGCCTAAATGGCTGATGAATATACTTACTTTTATATATACAATACAATACGCTTTATTGCACTTTTCCTGGCGTTATCTCGTTTCTTAAACCATTAGGATTGATACGGACCGCTAGTTAAGCCTAAGAATTTGGCGAAGATATTGGTTTTGACATGGAGCGACTGCCGTCAGACTTCTATAACCCAAAGGGAAAACCAGACCTTTCTTAGGTTAGGTTACACAACTTTCGAAATATAAATTCTTGAGTGTATACGGGTTTCCTCACGATGTTTTTTTTCACCGCCGAGCAGGTGAAAATTACAAATATGTACATAAATCACGAATTTATGGTAAAAGTACGCTTCATTGCACCTATATAAATTATATCGTAAAAGCTAACAATAAAAAAAAGTACAACGAACGTTCTTATAGCGAGAAATTTTGCCTACTTTTTTATTGAATGCTCGGTTTGGTTCACATATTCGTGAAGAACCAATTTCGCATTTCTAAACATTTGTAATTATGAATTACTAGCGACGCACCCCGGTTAAAGCTCCCAGACTTTTTCCGATATTTTCAACAACTATCATCATATTTCAACCGATTTACACTAAACCTTAAGAAGTTGTACACCTAAACCTTCCTCAAGAATCACTCCGTCTATTGGTGAAATCCGCATTAAAATTCGTTCAGTAGTTTTTGAGTTTATCGCGAACATACAGACATACAGATGATCTGTTTTAGTTGTAAAAGTTTGCTGATGTTACGGCATCATTGAAGTCGGTTTTGGCGGTTTTTAAACATAAATAACTAGGGAAAGAGGGAGCTGGGCCTGCGGCGCATTGGCAGAGCTGTTTTTCCACAATAAGTAAATAACAGCAAGCTGCGTAAGCAGAGCTGCTAACCCTAACCCTAAGCCTTGTGTCAATAAATATTTTGACAATTAATTTGACCCGGAATATAAATTTGCAAAACTTGAAAAATTATAAAAATATTAAAAACCTAAAAAAATTATAAAAATAAGATGGAAGAATTCCCCATAATCGTAAAATGACGATTCTGTTATTGATATATCGTGTTGTTGTTTTTCAGTGCTCGCCATACGCGCTCCAATTGACTTTGTATTGGAACGGTTTTTGAGGCGATAACATCACTTATCGATATCTTTTATTGAGCTAATCGAAATTTAATCTATTTTAGGGGAATCTACAATACTTAAGGTACATTCACGTCGAACAATCAGCTCTCTAGCTTCAAAACTGAAGGAGTACTACGTGTAACAGTCGAAAACCGCAAAACTGCAAAAAAGACAATTTTCTCGGTTATATAGCTTCGCTGGCTAACGCAGCTCTGCAATTATATTACCATACTTTTTTTGTGTAACATATTAAAACATTTCATATGTGACAATTTTATACGTATAAGTTGTAACTACAACTACAAATACATTGCACCAGAGGGAGACTTTGTACAAAAGTCGTCTGCGTGGGTACCTCTGTCTCACTTATTTCTACCGCCAAGCAGCTATATTATATAGCTGTGTTCCGGTTTGAAGGGTGAGATATGTCAGAGACATTATTGGGTACTGCGACGAAACAGCCTTAGGTCACAAGATTAGCAGCGCGCGAGTAACATCCCTGTGGTGTTGTGAGCGTCAATAGGCTGCGGTAACCCATTACCATCTATAGCGAGCCGTATGCCCGTTTGCCAATCTAGTTGTATAATTTAAATTTTTTTCGTGTAGGTTGAGCGGAAAACTTGATGATACTACATAAACATTTGTCATTAAATTTTCGTTTGTTCAAAGTACAAGATTTTAATTTTCAAATATTTCAAAGAGTTCAATTTGTAAAACATAAATTATAAAACATTTTAAATATATATAATATATATTATCATAAACAATAATTATACAAATTCGTGCTCACTTTAATTCCAATTCTGTTAAAGATATTAGAAAAAGCGTTACATACTACACTGACATCTTTTCTAAATAAATATAATTTTTCAAGAAAAAATCGTTTTCTAAAAAATAAATCTTCTACTCTCGCTACTATGTCATTGATCGAAAGCATCCTTGCGGGACAGAAGACTGTTTATAGTTTTACTATCTGTTATATCGTGGAGCTATTAGAAGAATAAGATAACATGGTTGTCGTAACCTTTATTCCCCACCACATCAACCCTTACTCATTCCACTGCAGGGATATGGGTCTCCCTTCAACCGAAGGGGTAACATATGGCTCGTAAATTATATAGCAATATAATTATTTTTTTAAAACTTTGTCGGCCACTTTGACCATGTTCCTTAAGAAATATGATATTGGTTAATTTATTTTTCGAATCTGAAATATTTTTTTTTAATTTGTCGGTCATTTTGACCATTGGCCATTTTGATAGGAGGTTGGTTTTTCAGACATTCCTACTCTACTTTTTTATGGTGACTTTAAATCTAAAGTCAAAATTCGAATATTCGAAAAAAAGCGACAGACACACACAGAGACAAACATAGATTTCATATAGCAACGGTGTTCCTTATAAATATAATATGTGTCCGTATCGCTATCTAATATATAATTTATAGATTTGAAATCGTTTATATATTGTGCAACTCAGTAAAAAGTTTACTTTACATATACAAGCTTAATCTACTTGACTAAAATTATGTGAGTTGATGTTATTTAATTCTTTTTTCTTTAATTTTCTTTTCTGCCTGCGATGTACCAAAATTTCAATCATCAATAAGAGAAGTGACATTACTATGCCATAGGCAAACATCATTAATACTGGGTAGAAGTCCATAACGTTAACAGAGACGAAACTGCCGACTCGGACGAAGCACGTTGGTTTCTTCGAGTATATCAAACGGTTTACTTGGTCTATTAAACCGTGTTCTTTGCTTCTTTGTAGTCTGGAATCAAGAAATTAATAGAGCGGTTAAGTGCGAGTATTCATGTATTCACTATTTCGGATAGGTATTAGGTTATTACGGTACGAACCTCAGGAGAAAATTCGTACCGTAATATGTCCGTGATTTATTGTATTAGGCCTAGTCTCTAGCTGCTATAGTCGCCTTTTTCTTTATCTAACTCACCTTATCGTATCTTATTTTAGTTTATTTATAAATATAGTAGCTTAGCAGAAACCAACAGAAAAGAAAAATGTAACCAACATTAGACCGGTGTACCAGGATTTACCTGCTACCAAGATAACATTTTGTCATAGATACAACCAAAATGAGGTAGGATTGAGTAATAGGGTGAGTTAGATAAAGGAAAATGATTTTTTTACTACTCGACTCAGTATAAAATAAAATCATACGACGGAGCCAGATGTGAAATGGTTACTGTAGTATATGTTTGTTTTCATGAGTTTTTGTTTAAACTTTAAGTGGTTTAAGGAAAAGTTTGTCTCAGGCAAAGAAAAAAAATCTGAGAGAACAACTGCATATGCAAGAAAAAATGACGATTTTTTTTACGTATCGTACGTATACAACAGTGTAAGTCATAAATACGTACGTATTTTGTGACATACACTGTTGTACGTTTCTTGTGTGTCTAATTAACGTTAAATATTAAGTTGTCTGTTAATTTGAGAGTTTCTAGCACGGTTTATATATGATAAAAGGCCACAAGATTAATAAAAAAAATGCTGTTCACCTAGGTGAATCAATTCCAAGGTGAACAAAGGATTTCCCTTATGTCGAATCATTTCACCTGGGTGATTTTACCTAGTTGATATGGTTCCAAGCTGAAATGAAGACACCAAAGATTCCACTTTCTTCACCTTCACCTTCATATATATATATATATTCGGAAGGATTATTCCACTATGTTTACTTAGGCGATATCACCTGGGTGAAGAAAGTGGAATATATATATATATATCTATATATATATATATATATATACTTAGTCTGGCCATAAATACTGTTACAATAAACAAAATATTACATTTGAATTTGGAATCTGTCAGTTTTATATGATTGTGCATTGCGTTTTCTCATTTTGGCGCCAATACATTGTACAATATTTTGCGATATTAAAATGGAATGGGGTGATAAAGAGAACCGAATCGCTGTGATGGCATTACACAAAGAAGGTATGGAGCCAAATGCAATTTTTAAAACTCTCTTTACGCTTGGTATTAGTAAAATGTTTATGTACCGGGCTAATAATAGCTACAATGAGACCTCCTCTGTTTGTGACAGAAAAAGATCTGGCCGTCCACGTAGTGTTCGTACGAAAAAGGTGGTCAAAGCAGTAAGGGAAAGAATTCGAAGAAATCCTGTCCGAAAGCAAAAGATTTTATCTCGGGAGATGAAGATAACACCTAGAACCATGTCGCGTATTTTAAAAGATGACTTAGGACTTGCAGCCTATAAGAGACGTTCTGGTCATTTCTTAACTGACAATTTAAAAAAGAATAGGGTGGTACAATCGAAATAACTACTGAAGCGGTACGCAAAGGGAGGTCACAGAAAAATTTTGTTTACGGATGAGATTTTTTTTTACAATTGAGCAACATTTTAACAAACAAAATGACCGTATTTATGCTCAAAGCTCTAAGGAAGCTTCCCAATTAGTCGACAGAGTGCAACGTGGGCACTATCCGACTTCAGTGATGGTTTGGTGGGGTATTAGCAATGAAGGAGTGACTGAGCCATACTTTTGTGAAAAAGGTATCAAAACATCGGCACAAGTGTATCAAGATACCATTCTTGAGAAGGTAGTGAAGCCCCTTAACAACACCATGTTCAATAACCAAGAATGGTCCTTCCAGCAAAACTCGGCGCCGGGTCATAAAGCTCGGTCTACGCACGCAGTCTTGGTTGGAAACGAACGTTTCGGACTTCATCAGAGCTGAAGACTGGCCGTCGTCTAGTCCCGATCTTAATCCGCTGGATTATGATTTATGGTCAGTTTTAGAGAGTACGGCTTGCTCTAAACGCCATGATAATTTGGAGTCCCTAAAACAATCCGTACGATTGGCAGTGAACAATTTTCCCATGGAAAGAGTGCGTGCTTTTATTGATAACTGGCCTCAACGTTTAAAGGACTGTATGGCAGCCAATGGAGATCACTTCGAATAAGCTTTTTATATTTTAAATTGTAAAAGTAATAAATGTTATTTGCAATATATATAGAGTATAAGATATAGAAACTATTTGATCAACAGGTGGGATTGCGTTTTGTATGTATGGTTAATTTTTTTATCGGTTATCGAAGTAGGAAAAAATGTTTATAATGATGTATAATATCACCTTTCATGTTTGAAGACTGACCAAAACACGCTCAGTATATACTGTTATATAGCGGATGCTCATATACCGACTCTTTAACTAGCAGAGACAGGTAATAATGCCAACATTGTCTAGATCTAGCACATCTAGTGCATTCGTCAATCAAATTGTTCATAGTAGTAGTATGTATCCAGTCATAATCAGATCTCTCATCATCAGATCCGATTCTGACAGGATACAAATTACTTTTGATATGTACCATATCATATGTCTACCACAAAAGATTTAGGGCGACTTTTAACTATTGAGTCATTGTAACTCCAAAAGATGAACGTGTTAGAACAATCACCAAATCTAATTGGTTGATTACACCTAGATATACTAATACTAAGCTAATATCGCGAGGGTATACATGTCATTACTTTCCAGAACAGTCCAAGAGACAACGGAGACAAAGATTTTCAAAGAAGTCTGAAGTCCGAAGTCCGAAGAAGAAAATTCAAAGAAGGAGAAAGCCATATAGAACGGCTAATTGAATTCAGAAGATTTCGGTACACGTCCTCAATGTAGTACACATATGATCCACGTTACTGTAGCATTTACAAAGCAGAGCCTGTTCCGGAAGCCGGTAGTCATCAAGACTTCGTGTGATAACCTACAAGGGTTCTCTTCTGGAAGGAATCTTGAGACCACAAAAGAAGGCCTTTCACTCATCAACATCCAGTGTTTTAGCGCCTAATATCCCAGTGATTCAAGCCTGAGGTTCAATGGGTGGATATTTTAACCAATAAGCCAATGAGTACTGCGATGTTGATCCGTAACTTGCGTTCGACAATGACGTTCTGTTTTACCCCCTGCCCTTAACGGTTATATATATATAGATATATATATCTATACATCTATACATATAAATAAAATTGAAGTGTCTGTCTGTGATTTCAAAATAAAGCCTTTATCTTAAGCTCATATTGTTATTTTCACGTTACCAAAGCTTAAACATGCATTTTTAACTTTTTTGTCTGTCTGTCTGTCTGTTTGTTTGTCCGGGCTAATCTTCGAAATGGCTGAACCGATTTTGACGGGACTTTCACTGGTTGGTAGAGGACTGTTCAGAGCAGAATATAGGCTACTTTTTATCCCGTAAATATTTAGGGTTCCTGCGTAAAACATGAAATTCTGTTAAAATTAGGGGAAATATTGGTAACTTTGCGATTTTATTTTTATTATTTTCACAGAATACGTATTTTTTGGGACATAAAATAACTACGCATTTTTTATGTAATAAAAATAAAATAAATATACGTTGCCTCCCGTAAAGGTCAATAGATGGCGCTGTATGAAAATTAAATCGCTCTATTGTTGCATCTACGTCCCTGAACTTTATTTTTTTTTTAAACAGAAAGAATTTCAGGTCTACAGAGAAATAAAATCTACTAAAAGCCCAAATCTCATGCGTGCGAAGCCGCGGGCTTCAGCTAGTATATATATAAAACTCGTTAAATATAGATTTATTTATATATACATATATTTAACGAGTTTATTTACTACGCATAATCGTGTCATCAGGTCTCAGTAGGTTATGTTCTTCATGCTTGGGAATGAAATCTGTTGTGTAATACTTAAATAATATATTGTCATACTTGAAGAACAACATGATACTCTTAGCCCACTCGATCTGTGTAGTCCCAGCATTACAATTACTCGCCAGGAGTGTAGTGGGAGAAGTAAAAATAGAATAAAGAAGAGAATTAAAAATATTAACACTGAAAATTGACTTCAAAACACTTATTGGACATTGTTACGATTCAACTATATAAATAAAATAATATGATGATTTATATATATATTAAATAGTTGAATACCCAATTTTAAAAATTTCCACATAGGGTGATGTTTTAGGACATGCCAGCCAGGGTTCGTTGTCTTGCACGTAAATTATTTCTTGAAGTCCACATTTTTCATGTTCCTTGAAGTATTTATTTACAAGTCTATATCCAACTCCAGTATTCATGTTAAGAGCAAAGGGTTTCTGCAAATTCATAAACGTGTTAGTTAACGCTTTTATAAGTCGTATTTCGGATCGTATCTAATCGGATTTCCAAGCACTTGAAAGATGATAGCGATATAATCTACAGTGAAATAAATGAAGTTTGAATTCGATTGGAAACGAAACGATAGGTAATGACGTATAAAAAATAGAACAAACAAAGCACGTTTCTTGTATGAGGAACCAAGTTTCAAGTCAGACCACATGTGGAGCACCTGTATAACAGCTAGGAACGCGGAATTCTGTTCGGAGAAATGAGCTGTGAGAATTGTCGATAATCTTTTTTTTATTTAAAGTCCGAAGACATATAAGCATACGGCTCACCTGATGTAAAGCGGTTACCTCATCTGCTGCTAACACAGCAACTCCTTAGGAGCTTTTTTTTTTTTTTTTTTTTTAAATTCATACACCCCTGCCATGGGCAAGGCGCTGTTTGCAGCAATATATATATGAATAATACCCTTTATTTATTGAAATTAAAAATATAAATAATAACACATTCATACATCATCCTTTCTTACATTCCGCAATTCATTCTTCATCTTTCATTTTTATGTCCTATAATTTTTTATTTTGCCCATTTGAGAACGTCGGTGAAACGATAATGTCTGTTTCCAAACTTCCCTCCCCATACTGCGTCAGTCCAGACACGGGCGACAGCGAGCTTCACAGCTCCACCTAGCCACCGCGATCCCATCGGCTATACAAAATATAGCCGAGGTATACAGCATTAGTCCTAGGTGGAGCTGCTCAGCTTATTACGATCTATGACAGCCGTGGCTAGACCGACGCAGTATTTTAAAAATTTTGCCCGAGATTTACCTACCACTATTTCGGAGACCGTTTCTTCGGTGGCCCGCATTCCCAACTCCTGCTCCAAATCGTACCTCTGTTTGGAGAATGCGGGACACCGAAACAATATGTGCTGCACTGTCTGGTCCACGCCGGGCTCGCAGAAGCAGGACGGGTCATCCGCGCACTTGAACCTGTGCAAGTACGCGGAGAACCCACCATGCCCCGAGAGGACCTGCGTGGTGATGCTCGACGGCACCATTTTGCCCACGATGCCGTACGCCTCCGCCGCACTGTGCACCAGACGCGACTCACCTCGGCCTGCCGGATGTCGTCGCGTATGGTACTATAGGTCAGCAGACTATATTGGATGGCATGGAATGCTACATTCCCATTCGCCTAGTAATAGAGAAGCCAATCTTCTTTAAGCAGGCTGCTTTCAAGGCTTGGAACATGGCGCGTGTTAATGGGGATCCCGATGTCTCTGTTTTTAAGCGCAAACTCAATGCTGCCTCGAGGTTCAGTAAAAGTAGCAGTTGCTAGAGTAAAATTCGATTTCGTCGGCAGAGTTGGTGAGCGGCTTGCGAGCTGGGAACCGAGCTTTCTGATCGCTCGCTAAAGCTGCCGAGGGAAATTTATATAAATCATACATGCCACCACTGCGAAAACCGGATGGCAGTTTGGTCCATAGCGCAAGGAGAAAGCAGATTTACTCAGTAAACTGTTTATCTCTAACTTGAATATGAATGACGAGGGAGCTGTACTACCTATCATCTCGTGGTGGAGTAGCTCAATGCCGGAAATTTACTCTCTCTCGACATTCATATGTCGAGTGGGCCACACGGTATACCGGCAGTGGTGTTGAAGCTGTACGCTCCTGAGTTGTGTTCTGTACTAACGCACCTTTTCGTACTTTCCTACTCAACTGGGCAAATCCCGTCTTCATGGAAAACCGCCAAAGTACCCTGTGCCCAAAAAGGGCGATAGATCAGATCCATTGAATTACAGGCCTATCGCTATATAACATTCATTCTCTCCAAGGTTATGGAGCGTGCGATTAACACACGACTCCTGGCGTACCTAGCGGTTCACGACTTGATCAGCGACCGTCAGGTCGAGTTCCGTCACGGTCGGTCGACTGGTGACCTTCTAGTGTATCTAACACACCGCTGGGCTTCGGCAATTTAGAGTCAAGTTGAGGCATTTGCAGTCAGCTTAGATATGGCGGAGGTGTTCGATCGGGTCTGGGGTAGGGTCTTCTATCGAAGTTAACATCTTACGGGCTGCTGCATCTACGGGCGGCTGCTCCGATAGTATCAATGCTGGTGTCCCACAAGGTTCTGTACTGTCTCCAATGCTGTTTCTGCTGCATTTTTTTTATACAACGTCGGGAGGCATAAAAGCATATGGTCCACCTGATGTAAAGCAGTTACCGTAGGCTATTAACGCTTGTAACATATATCACTCACACAATGCCTCTGCTGCTTATACAGGAACGCAACAACCCTCTAGGGAGTTGTTCTTTGGCTGAATATCAATGATATGTTGTTAATTGATAGCATTAATTGTTATGCGGACGACAGCACCGGGGACACTTATTATACAGGCTAACATAACATCCCTCGTTCTCCTGTGGAGAAAAGCTGCGATAAAGTTAAGTCTGACATTGAGGGTACTTTGACAAAGTATCTGACTGGGGGCGACTGGTCCAATTTGGTCCAATTCAACCCCATAAAGACACAAGTTTGCGCGTTCACGGCTAAGAAAACTCCATTTGCTGTTCAATTCCAGAACACACCACTAACCATCGCCAAAAGCATTGGGGATTTCGGTGTTGAGATCTGCAGCGATGTTCAATACCGGAATCACCTGGAGGAGAAGGTTAAACTGGCGTCCAAGAAATTTGGTGTGCTCAACAGGGCAAAGCAGTACTTCAGTGCGGAACAAAGATTTATATTATACAAGTCTCAAGTCAGACCGCACATGGAGTACTGTAGTCACTTTAAGGCAGGCGCGCGCCACAAGGTACCCTGTGATTCAGTTCAGAGACGAGCTGTGAGAATTGTCGGCGGTCCCAAGCTTACAGACGGTATTGAGCCCTTATGTTTAAGGTGAGATTTTGTCTCCCTTTGTGTGTTCTACCGATTGTACAACGGGCTGTGTTCTGAAGTGTTGTTCGATATGATGCCGACAGTTTCACCGCACCGCTCGCCGACGACGGCGGGGAGTTCACACGCACACACTGGAGCCGCAATGGTTGCGTACTGTACGATTCCAGCGAAGTTTTCTTCGGAGAACACTCACGTTGTGGAATGAACTCCCAGTCGAGATTTTCCCAAGGGACTACAGCATGGGGTTCTTCAAGAAATGTGTGAAGAGGCTTGATTGCTACCTTAGTGGTATAAAAAAATAACTACTTACTATCAGGCAGGCTGTTCTCTTGTTTGTAACAAAAAACTTGGCATGTGGCAGTCTTATACAAAATAGTTATAATATCAGTCAATACATACGGTTTGCATTCTCTTAATTCCTTCTTCTATGTTAAAGTAATTTGGTTTACGTCCACGGGGGGCTATTTTGTTTTCGAAAATTGCTTTTCTAAGAGGTTCAGTAGCTACCTGAAAATAATGATATTTTGTTACTTTTTAACGATCACTTATATCTCAAAACAAGTCTATATCTAAACCTAATTTTAAGATAGCAACTAAACTCAATATTTGTAAATAGGTATTAAGGATGCAATCAAATAACAGCAGATGTACATCAAACGTTTGTCTAGAAACGTATAACAGGCGATGTCGCGGTAGATATTTCTAGTCACTCAATCTCCGAGTATATATATAAACATAATTATTAGTTTCATACATCTGTTCACAGCCACTAGGCATCATATTATCCAAATATAGTTGGAGTGTTCTAAATAAATGGCTAAT
Source organism: Pyralis farinalis (assembly GCA_947507595.1). Classification (NCBI taxonomy): domain Eukaryota; kingdom Metazoa; phylum Arthropoda; class Insecta; order Lepidoptera; family Pyralidae; genus Pyralis; species Pyralis farinalis. The sequence goes on along the minus strand of OX382269.1, from coordinate 15,533,105 downwards.
CCCTTAGAACACTAATGCCCTGAAATGAATGCTATTAAATGTACTCTATTAAACCATATAATCATGAAGGCACAAATACCACAATGTGAAATAGCCAAAAACTTAAAAAATTCAATTTGCAACAAAATTGATCGTACTTTTTCGTTTTTAAAATAACAATTGAGAAACTTCTCAGTTAATGGTCAAGGTTTCTGTATTTAGTTTCAAGAGAAAACTAAAGAAACACTATCTAAATATGTTATCATCTAACGAGAAATAATATATAGGTATATATATATATATATTTGTATATATGTATGTGGTTGTATGTCGTATGTATGTATATTTTTTAATGTATCTGTTTTTATTTTGCTAGTTGGCACATATATTTGTTAAAGCCCTTGTACAAATTCGTTCCACATTCATTAGGGTGGGCTGGAATAAATCTCTTGAAGAGATAAGCTCACCTTTGTACACTGTATTTGTCACTGATTATTATTTACTATTTGTGTGTGCAATAAAGAATATTATACAATACAGGATTATTTGACGACTTAACCATTGCAGTAGTCACACACCGTTTTTGATCGATCAGCATCGTTGTTAACTAATTAACAATGTTCTTATTTGTGAACATACCTCTTTGTTCTGATCTATCATTTATTTCTCTATGAAGATAAATAGAGATTCGTTTATATATAACAAATACATCAAAAATGTTTCGTAATCGTCGTCAAAATATTTTGTATGTATGTATGTATATCTTCACGCCAGGTCCCTTGCGGGGTAGGCAGAGAGAACCGAGCGCCATAAGACGCGGTCCTTACACACTTCACTCGCTTCTTTCACATTCATAGCTCTTTTCATGCACGCTCGCCGGTTCCTAAGGCTCCTGACATCACCTTCTGATAAAACACGACCAATTTGGTCATGGTAGGTTAGTCTTGGTCTTCCTCGGCTCCTACATCCTTCCACTTTCGCATTGTATATCTGTTTCGTCATTCTTACATCTTGCATTCTTTCTACATGTCCAAACCAACGGAGCATACCCTTTCTTATCTTAACACCGACACTCTCTTTCAGTCCAACTCTCTTTCGTACGTCATCATTTCGAACGCGGTCAGCAAGCGTTATGCCACAAATTTTTCGCAGTGCTCGCATCTCGACCGCATTTATTCTACTTTCATGCTCTCTCTGCCATACCCAGCTCTCACTTCCATAAGTTAGCGTTGGGATTAACACCGCGTTGTGTACAGCGAGCTGTGCCTTCTGGCTTAGATTTCGGCTGCCAAACAGTTTACCCAACGCTCCATTCACGCTATTCCCTGCACTCACTCGTCTCTCCACATCAGCGGTGTACCTTCCATCGCTTCTAAAAGCGCTTCCAAGATATACAAACTCATCCACTTGCTCCAACACTACATCATCAACCGTAATCCTAGTGTTCGTTCTGGTTGTTTCTCTTTCAAATACCATTATTTTGGTTTTCTTCGCATTCAATTGTAAGCCTTTCTTCATACAATCGTCTTTCATTGTTGTGACTAGTGTTTGCAGTTCGGATGATGATTCTGCTATTAATACTGCGTCATCTGCATAAAGCAGGCAGTTAACCACTGAGCCACCCATTCGCATTCCCACATTTATATTTCTCATTCTCTGAAGACAACTGTCCAGATACAGGATGAATAGCCGAGACGACAGCACGCATCCCTGTCTGACACCAATATTGGTATCAAACCAGGGTGATAAGCTGCCGTCCACTCTCACACATGCTGTGCAATCCTCATAGGTGGATTGCACAGCACGTAGAAGGTCACCGTCAAACCCATATCTGGGCAAGATGTTCCAGAGATTCTTTCGCACGACCCTATCAAATGCTTTTTCAAGGTCCACAAAACCGCAGAAAACCTTCTGGTCCGTAGCCAGATGCTTTTCCACGATATTGCGGAGCGAAAAAACTTGATCCGTACATCCTCTGTCGCTTCGAAATCCCCCCTGTGCTTCCCAAAGCATTCCATCGGATTTCACCCTCATTCTCCTTTCAATGATTTTTCCATACACTTTAGCTGCTACGCTGATCAAACTGATGGCCCTATAGTTGGCGCAGTCCATACGTGAGCCCTTGCCTTTATACAAGGGCACGATGACTGCGCGTCTCCAATCGCTCGGGACTCTTCCGGTTCTCCAGCATAATTTGCTCAAAAACCAGAAAGCGTCCCTAACGTAGGTGCCACCCAGTTTGATCATCTCAGCTGTTACCATATCGATTCCCGCTGACTTTCCATTTTTCAAACTTCGTATCGACCATTCAATCTCATCCATGCTAATGTCTTCATGGTACGTTGGCACTGCCGAATCAGTCACAGACTCATTCACAGTGCCAGCGCCCTGGACATAATCATACATTTCTCTAAAATATTCGCTCCACCGTTCTAACACCTCCTGAGTGTTAGCAAGAATGCCACCAGCTTTACCTTTTATCTTGTCCATTCCGGATGCCGACGAACCACTCCGAGACTTCTTTACCTCTCTCCAGAAGAGTTTGGTATTAGCCTCGAAGTTCTTCGTCAGCCTCTCTTCCTCATTCATAAGTAGTCTTTCACGCCTCTCTTTCACTAAAGCTTTGGTTTCATTCTTGCATCGACGGTATATTTCTTTCTTCTTCTCTTTCATACTATCACTCTGGTGCAAAGATGATACGTAATCCAGCCACGCTCTCCTCTTTTTATCCACGGAGGATTGAACCTCCGCATCCCACCAGGCATCTCCTTTCAGTGTTCTACGTCTCTTCGCGCATCCACATGCTTCTTTCGCACTGTCCACCATACTTTCTTTCAGAACTTTCCAACATTCGTCTACATCTGAGTCGGAAAGACTCGCGTTCCCAAGTCTTTCACTGACTAGACGTACATACGTACTCCTCACACTTTCATCTTCCAATTTTTCACTTCTTATTCTTTCATGGTCTCCGAAAGGAATACGCACTCGCCAATGCCTCCACTTCTTGAAAAGGCCCACAAATCGGCTTATCACCAGATAGTGGTCCGTTTCAAGAGTGGGGCCTCTGAAGGCTCTTGTATCCATTAACGACTTTCGGAGACGTCCATCTATCAAAATCAGATCAATCACACTTTTCTGTTCATTCCGTCTCCATGTGTACGTGTGAATATCCTTGTGATGGAAGAACGTGTTCGTCACAAGGAGGTTTCGTTCCATACATACGTCTAAAAGTAACTTACCAGCATCGTTCACTCTCTTATCTCCGTATGGACCAAGCACAGCCTCATAACTGCTTCGCTTGGTCCCAACCCATCCATTCAGGTCTCCACACATAATTATCCGTTCATTCGCATCAACCAAATCCAGAACACCCCTTGCGGTCTCCCAAAACTTCTCGAGCTCCTGGGGATTAGTAGAGCTTACAGGAGCATATGCTGCAACCAAAAAGACTCGCGTAATCCCCAGTTTTATTTTAACCCAGAGAAGTCTTGGCCCTACTAAATCGTAATCTTTCACACCAGCGGCCAAGCGAGATGAAAGCACAACGCCTACGCCAGCGCTGGCATGATCGTCCTGGTTCACCCCGGACCACAGGGCCATCATGCCACCGGGCAGATCTTCGGCGTCGCTTCCCTTTCGCTTAGTCTCTGACACACACAAAACATCTAGGCATCTCTCATTCATTATATCTATCAACTCATTCATCTTATCTTGTAATCCACCTCTCACATTCCATGTGCCTATACGACACTCAGCTCTCCTCGACCCGCCAGGTTGGGCGTTGCGTGGTGGGTGGCGGCCCCCACCGCCGCATGCACTTAAACCCGCACCGACGAGGGCGGATCGGTGCGCGTCGCCTACGGGGGACGCCCTAATCCGCGCGTCTGTGCGGTTTGTTTTTAAGTCCAGAATTGCAGTCCAGTGTTGGACTGGCAGGGTCGCGACGTGCACGCTTCTGGTACCGACCCCTCAAAATATTTTGTTGTCTAAAATTATTTATTAAGAGAAACGACATATATGATATATTCTACCATTGGTAGTAAACATTTGTGTCGTTACTTTACTCCGTCCTGTAGGTAGAAGTATACATGGTCCAGTTCCTCCTACTTCAACAACGGCCAAAATGTTAAAGGCTAATCTATAGCAGAAAATATATGATACAAGGGACCAAAAACTAACTATAAGCAGATAGGAGATAAGGTTTCATAGTCGACCATAAAATTTTATATCGTATATACCATAGAAAGTACATTTACGTCTAATTGTTCAAGAACTGACAAATCAATAAAACAAGCTGACGCGACGTGGTGCAAGGAGTGTAGTTTAAATATTTGACAATGACGACGAATGGAATATATTTAATATTATAATTGGAGTTGGCGAGGAGACTTGGTTTTATAATAATAACGTATTAATTAGGTTCACCATTTGAGACAAAGAGCGTCCAGACTGTGCAAAAGCAAAACTGTGGCAACATTATTTACAGCAAGTTGCCATTTTTAGATAGCAAAGCAAAAGTTCCTTGCTTTGTGTCATTTGAAGAGCACAGAGATGCAATAATTATTCACTCGTTCAATTAATTAGCTATTTATTTCTTCACTTTCTAAAACTAAACATGGACTTCGATGCACTAATTCCCTCAACCTTAGGGACGCGACGCTCGGAATTTGGGGACGATACTAATTTTGCCATGAAGCCACTTCTCCTAACCTCCGAAAACCAGAGTGAAATCAAGACGTTTCTTAGGTAATATAATTTCTAAGAAGGTTGCCGGTGCGGGTTTCCTCACTATGTTTTCTTTTACTGCCCAGTAAGTGATATTTATAAATATGTAATAAGCCGATAACTAAAGCGATGTTGCTCCGTAAACTAGCCAATAAGAACTGCGCGTTCTGCATTAGCTCCCAATCCGTAGTGGCAAGTCAAATTACAAAGCAAAAACGTCTCATCAGTATAATACCTATTGGTTATTTCGTTTATGCCTGTCATCATCGTCTGAACGTTATTCCCGGTTGCGTATTACGCTTTCGCTTCAGAGCCCGGCGTCGGTATATCGGCTGTTATAATTAGGAATCTGTTATAATTTAGGAGTTCCCTATACTGATGTATTGCATTCATAACAACAATATGCAATGTTATTAGCAATATATCGAATTTTAATATTTCAACATGTTATAAAATTCTGCTGGTCAATATGCCTAAGTTTAGAACCCTACAAGTAAGTTCCTTGTACATTTTTAAATATAGAAACACTTACACTTATGAGTATATTAGGTAGTAAGTGTCCCAGTAGGTATCTACTCGTATCATCTTTTAAGGCGACACATCGAAAAATTAGACCAACTTTCATCGAATAGTATAGGCTAATGACTAAACTGACGGATCTAAGATTTTAATATAAATAACTTCATTTCTTTATCTTGAATTTGCTTGCTCAAATACGCGATTGTGTAAAATTGATTCGATAATAATTACTTTCGAAAACACCTCCTGAAATTCATTATTTTTGAAATTACAACGAAGTTGTTCTGTTTATACGCTTCAAAATTACTTAAATCTATTAGTAATATCTATGTTTATAATATGCTTGCTGCATATTTTGATAAGTGAAACATGAAATTTTTTAAAAATATTTTAAGTTTCTGACAATTTCTAAGCGATCACATTCGTCTTGGGTGCTACGTGTTTTCGACCTTATTGTGCGGTAATGAGGATTATAAACGCGTTGACTAACTACATCCAGCCAGTCCGGCTGCAGCCCGCTTCGAGGTAAGACCTATGTCGACTGTCTGCTCGAGCTCGCTCCATTTACATCGCGACACCGAAGTTTTTATAATTAATAGTTGTAAATATTCAATATTATAGTATTTAGCGTAAGTGTATTATTATTAGATATAAGTAGTAAATAATATTATAGGTTTATATATATTTATTATACTGTTGTAATAATGGGGAACACTAAAAAGAAAATATATAGAATAAAAATACAAAGAAAATGTTCGTAGAATGGGGGAGGCGAACAAGACAAGGTATTTATTTTTTTTAATTATTATATTCATTAAACATATTATAATAACATTGTGTAGACATATTTCTAGTTTTTAGAACAGTTCCTAGGTATGGTTGGCCCAAGCTATTTAATTCCTCTTCAAACTTTTTTTTAATTTTGATTACTTAATAACTCTATATAAAACTGCATTAATTAAATAAGAGTTATTTTTTGCAGGAATAAACAGTAACATTTGATAATTGGTATACATTATCCACAGGCTGACCGCGTACCTATATAGGACGTCAAACTCCTATTTTGTCCATTATAATCTGACCGAACTCCGACTTAGAAGTTGTACGTCGGTGGAGGTCAGGTTACGTTGGAAATTTATACCAATAAGGTTCGCGTTCTCAGCACATAGCAACCAGTGGAGACTCTTTATTTCTTTGTATTAAAATAAAAACTTATAAAATAGAATATTTTTGCTGTTTTGTTTTTTAGGAGAAACTTACTAAATAAACATATTCCACTAGAAGAATCACTACTCGATTTATATGCTACTTTAACGTAAGTGTCATACGGGACGACAAACTCATAGTAACCATTATAAGCTCACCGAACTCCGACTTAGACATTGTACGTAGGTGAAGGTTAGTTTACGTTGGAAATTTATCCAATCAGAAGATAGAAAACCAGTGGAGGTTTTTTTTTTTTTGTATTAAAATAATTACTGGTAAAATAGTATATTTTGATAGTTTTTAAAAAAACTCGGTATGTTTCATGTTAAAGAAGCGAGCGAGGTGTGTAAGTACCGAGTCATGTGGCGCTCACGAGGGATTTAGCGTGAAGATATAGATAGATAGTATACTTATACCCATGGTACTCGTGAAAACAAATAATATTTACTATGAACCAACACTGAAAACACAAAAAAATCATCTATTCTATACATTGTGGTTAGTATTGAACTATTGTACGGATTAGATTTATTTTGCAACATCAGAGATGGTCCTGGTTCTTTCTTCTTGAGAGTTTAATAAATAACAAGGAAACGTACAACAATACAAAACACAGAGTATACATAAGTAAAATACAATAAATGTCATTATACTGAAGTTAAAGTTATGAAACAGCAAGAAAATCATTTGTCACATGTTTTTTTTAAATATGAATAGATTATAAAATCTATTTGTATATATGTATATTAGGGTGTCCCTTATTTTTCAAAGTTTTTATTTTCTAACGCATATGTCTTAGTTTTGTTCATTTGCTTTTAAAACACTCGGAAATTAATTTTTAACTTATTTGGATTACGATAATCCGTGCCGAATTACATCGAAACATGTTCATACAAGTTGCGCGGCAGTGCCGCACGTACTCGCGGTATTCATTTGTTCAAATTCAAAGTCAAAATCTTTTTATTCCGTAAAAATGGCTACATTTGTTTGGAATCGTCACATTTTTTTTCCCTACCGTGCAGTTTATGACTAGGTGAGCACTGATAAAAATACTGCCAAAAAACTCAGGCATCCCTCTTTTGGTATCCAAACAAATTTACATATTTTGTTAATTACATTATAATTGGATCGACTCACTCCCAGGCATTTTTATCATTAATATAGTCAGATACTTTATAATATGCCCTGCTACACAATTTGGCTTTAATAGTAGTTTTAAATTTGTTTATTGACAAATCTCTTATATTGCTGGGAAGTTTGTTATAGAACCGTATAATTGCCCCATAAAATAATTACTTGTTTTGTGGAGACGGCTTGCATATAACACAAGATTATGCTTATATCTAGTATTTATGCTATGAATATCACTCTTTTTACAAAATGAGTCTATGTTTTTATGGACATACAAAAGATTTTCATAGATATATTGCGATGCGACTGTTAAAATATTTATTTCTTTGAATTTTTCTCTAAGGCTCTCACGGGGACCAAGTTTGTAGATAGCTCTTATGGCTCTCTTTTGCAATAAAAAGATGGTGTTAATATCCGCGGAGTTACCCCAAAGAAGAATTCCATATGACATAATACTATGAAAGTAGCTGAAATAAACTATTCTAGCCGTATCAATATCAGTGAGCCGTCTAATAGTTTTCACTGCATAAGCTGCAGAACTTAGTTTTCCTGATAATTTTTCAATCTGTGGGCCCCTTTGTAGTCTGGAGTCAATTGTTATACCCAAGAACACAGTTGTCTCCACAGAGGCTAAATTAGTTCCATTAACATGTACATTGGTAGCCACCTGCCTTACATTAGGTGTTGAGAACTTAATTACTTTAGTCTTTTTATCATTTAAAAGCAGATTACTAACACTAAACCAATGAATAACTTTAGAGAGAGCATCGTTAACTTCGTCATAATTACCTAACCGTCTATTAATTTTGAATGTCAGTTATTCTCGTGATTAATACGTAATGTTTTAACTTTTATAAGATGGCAGTGGAATTGAGAAGCAATAAATCAAGTATTTTCTTAGTTGGAGACGTAAATTATCAAATAATAGGCGCAAAATTACCGTCTAACCGTCAAGTTCTTCCTGTACTTTTTTATAAAATTCGCGAAGTTAAATTGACTGTTAGTGAAAGCGCATACCTAGTCATTCGAGAGTGTATTATATTTAGGGAAAAAGCTAGGATCCCTACCAGAGCTATACCTAACTGTGTAAAATAACTTGTGAATCTTCACCAGGAGGGAGTTGCAAAAAATTCCAATTTTCTATTTCAATTTCAATCTAATTCAATCTGATAATTTTATTACTCTTATTTATTCGAAATAAAAAAATCCTGTGTTTACTCGGCGCTATCAGCCATTATGACACTCGAACATCTATAACTTCAAGCCAAATCCCTTGCGGGATAGGCAGAGAGAGCCGAGCGCCACGTGACTCGATCCTTACATATCTCACTCGCTTCTTTAACATTCATTGCTCTTCTCATGCACGCACGCCGGTTTCTAGGGCTCCTGACATCACCTTCTGATAGAACATGACCAATTTGGTCATGGTAGGTAAGTCTTGGCCTTCCCCGGCTCCTACATCCTTCCACTTTTGCATTGTATATCTGCTTCGTCATTCTTTCATCTTGCATTCTTTCTACATGCCCGAACCATCGGAGCATGCCTCTTCTTATTTTAACACCGACGCTCTCTTTCAGACCAACTCTATTTCTAACATCATCATTACGAATACGGTCTACAAGCCTTACGCCACAAATTTTGCGCAGCGCTCGCATTTCAACCGCGTTTATTCTACTTTCATGCTCTTTCTGCCATACCCAACTCTCGCTTCCATAAGTTAGCGTTGGGACCAACACTGCATTGTGTATAGCGAGTTGTGCCTTCTGGCTCAGGATTTTACTGCCAAGAAGTTTTCCCAACGCTCCATTCACACTATTCCCAGCACTCACTCGTCTTTCCACATCTGCGGTGTACCTTCCATCCCTGCTGAAAGCGCATCCAAGATATACAAACTCATCCACTTGTTCCAACACTTCATCATCAATCGTAATCCTTACATTAGTTCTGGATTCTTCTCTTTCAAATACCATTATCTTTGTTTTCTTCGCATTCAGCAGTAAGCCTTTCTCCATACAGTCGTCTTTCATCGCTGTGACCAGTGTTTGCAGTTTAGATGGTGTATCTGCTAACTAAACATATGTGTCCGAATCAACAAATGGCCCGCTTTAGCCTCTCGATAAACAATGTTGTATTATGTAGCTGGTGTTTCATTCTTCTTAAGGGGGATACATGCCGTCCAGTGGCGCCTCAAGGAATAAAATATCGTATCTTAGCGTGGAAGATAAACATTATAAAGTCATGTGTTGCGTGTGTTACAAATACAATAACGTACTTTTACGTCATTAAACCAACAATTGAAATGTTTTGCTTTCGTTGTTATAGGCATAATTGCCAAAAAACGGCCTCTTTTAGCACTTTTGCTTATAACAACGATAGTGGAATATTTTGAGTGTTGGTTTAATGACGTAAAAATACTTTACTATCTTCGTAATAAATGCAACATAAGATTTCATAATGTTTATCTTCTATGCTATAATATGTTTTTTTATTCAATGAGGGCGCCACTGGACGAGACCTAAGTAAGAACAACATAGATACCAAGACATGTTAACTTATAGAGATATAAACATAAAACGATGTCATTGATTTCTCTTTCAATAAACTTTTAAAAGTGAATACGTTTCTGTAGTTTTTTATTACTATTATTACTATTGTTTTCCGTCTAGCTTAAATAAATATGTTTGGTTTAGTATGTATAAAGCTAAATAATAATTAAATCAATAATTTTTATTAAATATTGATATTATAAATTTTATTTAAGTGTGACGCGACTCTGTAGCTTTTCTGTTCGTTTGCATTGACTATACGTTGACCCCAGGTTACCTATTAGGCGCTAATTTCAAATTTTACAAATCGAGCCTCGAGTGTCAATTGAGGGGCGCGGGGTGATTGGGCGGAGCCATTTTAAAGCTTCACGATCGAGGTGTCGCCTTAAGTCGAAGCCGAACTAAAGTGCACGTAGTGCATTTGCTGAGTCTGACGAAAGAAAAGTTAGGGCGCATCAAATTAGTCCGACTGTGGAAGACTCTCCACCGCACACAAGACTGCAGCCAAATAACAATTTTCTAGAGAGAGCCATAAGGCTGTATCTGCCATCTATCCTTATTGAATTCCTGAGAGTGAGTGAGTTCCTTGAGGCTCCTGCGAGTTGCTGCAGCGGGGATAGCAATGCGCAAGCGATGATAATCTTTATATTGCAAGCTATCAAAGGTGTGGATTTCACTTCAGATTGGGTTGGCTACGAGTATAAACTTTTTGTCTGCCGACGTTGAATTGAAAAATAAACTCTAAGGTCTTATACTAATAGATATACTTAATAATTATTTTAGGTATGGTATTCTTACCGAAAATAAGTGTTTATTGTAAGGAAGATCTTCTAAACCCAGCTCGAGATTCGAGTGGTATAAATCGGAGAGAGTTCGGATTTGATTAGAACTGGATTGAAGCAACGCCACAATACTTGCAGAATATGAAGTATACAGAAATAGGAAAGTGAGGAATAAAAAAAATGTAATTATTCTCCCGACTGTTCCTGAAACAAAAATTGTAGTGATTAGGGGGGTAGTTCTCTAACGATTTCAATCTATCGGCATTGTTTTATGTAGCCCATATCTCTATTATTCATGAAGAAATTTCTATTTTTTCCTAATTTATTTTGGTTTATGGTTTATTTCCCTTGCCTTTGATTGAATCGAAATTCGCTAACAAAAGATATTAACTAATTAAAGTAATATCGTTCAATCGAAAAGGTCACATAATTCTAACGGGTATGCTTTTTTTACATAATAACTTACACATAACTTTTTAAGTCCTATTCTCGGAAGTCCGAAAATAAATATCATCCATTTTACATCATAAAGATCACTCTTCATAAAAATATTTAATACTAATGATCGAAATATTATCATCTAATCATTGTAATATATAACGGTAATAGTATGCCTATTAGCTTCGATTTGTTTTATACTAGTATTTGTTTTCATATATTTCTTAATCATATGTGTTATTTATCTGTATTGGATTGCAACTTTTTTCCATTGCAATCCAATACGGTTAAATAAGGTAGTAGAAAAAATAAAAGGTTGCTAGGCTCGATAGGTTGCAGCGGCGGGCTATACGCATAATCGACGACGAAGAGGTCACCAAAAACTTAGAACCTTTGCAACTTGGTAGGGACATTCGCTCGCTAAGCATATTTTACCGCCTGTACCATGGTGAGTGCTCTGAAGAACTGTTTTCCCTTATCCCACCCTTTCCCTTCGGTCACCGAACCACAGATGCAGGCTTGCGATGTCATCATTCCACTGTTGAGGACACTTCTTATAAAAAGTTCGGCAACTCCTATCTCTGTGGTACTATTGAAAAGTGGAACGCCTTGCATGCACATGTGTTTCCTCATTCCTACAATATGGGATCCTTCAAACGAAGCGTGAAGAAGCACCTTGCGGGCCAGTATGGTAGCGTCAACTGACAGGACTCTGTAGTCCTTTGTCAGGTGCCGCTGCAATTTGGGCTCCTATTTTCGCTTACCATCAGGCGAAGCGGAGCCACTATGCTGAGCCTATATAAAAAAAATGCTTTTAACGTCGATTAATAAATCAGCAATATCTAGGTATAGAATACTATTATTACATTGCCTAAACGAATACTCACGAATGGCAACTAACCTTTCAATTCAATGACGCTTCCCTGTTGACACATAGCGCTAATGATCAAAACAGCAATATCACTGATATCAGCCCTGACTGTTGTGGGATCCGAGGATTCCTAAAAATATTGATTAGTAACAGGTTTTTAATAAATGTCATCTATTCTAACAGATACTTAAAAGAACTACATCACTCAATGACCTCGAACGGTGTGATACTGTGGTTCTTAATGTAAGTAGCAACGACGTTGCAGGATGAATATGAATGCATAAAAAATGTCGAATTTAATATTTGAAAAAAAAAAGTATTAAAAAAACAATAAGTAAAAATTACACTTCTTGTGCATCATATATATTTGACGTTCTTACGTACCTATTTACCAAATCAAGTATTTGTAATTATCACTTGTACAGCGGTGTAGGAAAACATTTTTTTATTTATTATTTATATAAATAAAAACATACGAACCCTCCAAAATTTGTTAAATTCCTGCATTATTTTATCAGTTGATAGTACTTCTCCAGTCAGGCTGCACCTAAATAAGTTCCTTGAGACTATTTATCATTCGCTAGACTTTAGTTTACGGATTTAAAGGTTAAGGCACGTTTAGATGTTAGGTGCACCCTAAATAAATAAACAGACACTAAAGATCTAATTATAGATCTAATACCATATTATAACTCACCTTTTTAAGATTATATTTCGTCACCTCCCAATAAGCGTCAATATAAATAATAAACATCAACACGAGTATGAATCCACCAATACAGAACCAGACCGTGGTAGTGAAAGGGAGCAAGAACAAATTACTGTTGGTTGATAGAGGAGGCTCCCGAAACACAAAGCTCACTTTAATGTTTGTAGGAAAACATATATACTTGACTGCGTCAAACCGATCTTGATTTATAAACATCACAGACGCTAAAAACAATAATAAATGTTATATCTGAAATAATCCGCCACATGTACTAGTTTCATCCGGTTTTGAACAGATATTAAAGAGAAGTTCTTCACTCTGTTTCATTCTGGTCCTTTTCTTTACTAGCTCAACTAACAATATTAATTCTTTTGGGGTGAAAAAGGAGAGATAAAATACGTAAATACTCCAAGTGTGGTCTGACTTGAGACTTATATAACATATGTCTTTTAAAAAAACTCAGTGAGAGAAATAATAACATACTGAGATTGTACAAGACATGCACATCGCATAATTTGTACGGAGGCACTTAAGATAACGCTCATGAGCCATTGTGGCCAATTCAGAAAGACTGCGTTGATAAATTTGTGTCGTTGTGGTATAATGGCATTCGTCCGCAATGCATTGTGGTAATGAACAAAAACCATGACGCGTTTTGAGATCTATTTGTTGTAACCATGATATGATGGATAAATTGTTAACATATATCTTTGCTAACATCTTCATCGGCATTGTTTATTCTTTTCTCATTGATGATTGAAAAAAATCTGTTAAAGGACGTGTGTCTTGTGTGCGATAATGATAGCGATGTAGCGCAAATAGGAGGTATATATTTGGGTTATTTTTTTATAATACGTATAATAACATTTTTAACATCTGACCTTTAATATTATTCAATCTTGCAGCATTAGTTGAAAGGATCCTTGCCAAGCGTACATTATTAGAGCACAACACCCAAGGATTTTCTGCTATACTCGTATATTTTTTATTGCACAATGGTATTACATGGAATATTGTTACATAAAATGTGTACAAAGGTGAGCTTATCTATTCCAGAGATCTCTTCCAGCAAATCTCATACATGGTTGAAGAAATCGTCAATGGCCAGGTGACAAAGTAACAGGTGCAAAACAGTGCTAAGAATCAGCAAAGTAATAACATATTTAATAGATTCAGGCGTTATTTTGCGAAAGTCAAGTTTACATGCAATTTGATCTAACCTGCTTTGTGCAGGTTATTTTAGGTTAGGTTATATATATATTTACAAAGTTGATTCCAACAACAATTGACAACGAATATTACAATCTTCATCAAAAGATAAATATATACATATACGCATTTACACACATACATACCTCACATGAATATACATTTATAATACTATTTAAGAAATATAGTGTTCTTTTAATATTAAAAAAAAATGTTTCTGGTGGACATCCTCTTTTTTTGCTGTGGTAATTTATTCCAGAACAGCGCTGCGTGAACATTGAAAGAGTTACAGAAATGTCTATGCAGGTTGCTGTCATAAGCTAAAATTTTGTGATTCACAACGGATATTATTCTTCTAGTTACAAGATTTATTAAAAAATATTAAAAACTGCCTCTGCAATACCTCAAATTTCGAACGTAACACTCAGAAAACCTAAAGTTTTAATTACAATCAATAAAAGAAATCTTTAATTGCATGTGACGTTATGTACCGCAGTTGCAACAAATCGCACTGTGTTGCCGTTATAGATAAAGTTTAGAAAATATTTACAATTTGTAAAATAAAGGTTTTTTTATTTCAAATGAAATAAAATATGTTTTAGGTACTCCATTATTTGTCAGGATGACCACAATGCGTAATACTTACAACTACTAAAGGGCATTATCCTAAATTTCGTGAAGTATTTTTTTTTTTCAAAGAAACCACAATGCATTCGTCATATTTTGCAATGCAATTTTGTTCTATGAATGTAACTTATATGTATATTTGATGTTGATAATCACAGAAACCGTTAGCAAAGTTACGTACACGTTTTTCGGGAAGGCTTTTGTGTTTTTCTTCATACAGGACAATGTCTGCAAGACTCTGCTATAAATGTACCTACTTCGTTAATTATTTGTTGTACAAATTATTTCATTTCACGTAATAATGATCCAGCATACCTGAAATATCTGCTTCTCCACGTAAAAAAAGGTCAATAATACCATTCCAAGAGCCATTTACTAAGTAACCCCACGTATTGGTAAACTTATTAATTCTTGTGGCATTTATAAAATCGTAAAGAGGTTCTGTATGACGAAAGTTAGCCTTCGAAACTGTATCAATTTCGAGGTGACTGTAATACAAAAATTAGAATATTTCATCAAATTATTTTTTTACAAAAAGAAGAATCGGGCAATGGACAATTTAATAGTAAAGTTAAAATTTAAACGATGTTTGTTGTAATGTTATGCTTTCAGATAATTATTAAACAAAATAAATTTTAAATTATAACTTTAAGGTAAGACATATCAGTAAGTAGTAAAATATTTTAGTTTTGTATTGAAGACGATCAACTTCTACATGTATTTTCTGTATAAATTAAACTCTAGGTGAAAGATAGATTAGGTATACATACTTTAAATCATATAAATTCTCCTTTGTTCTATTGTCAACGGCTACTAGGGCGCTACTAATTGACTGTTTTTGGAAATTCTTTCGTCTCATTGCACTGGAAATATACATAACTTCTAACTTATGAAGACCAACTGTAGACGTCCAGTTACCAAAAGATTCTCTACGCCATATATCATTCTGTTTAATTTTATAAACTAAATATAAGAAAAAAATATAATTATTAAATGTACTAATGTGTTTTTAAATACTCGTATATCGTCGGGGATAGTGCAAATCCGCGAATCTACCATACGTAAAGGGTGCGTATCTGCACTACGTGTAATTTTACAGGAGAGGGTTTAAACTTCATATTTTTTTAATTTTAACGGCTTTTGACCTCATTTTTACATGAAGAGTAATAATTTATGTGTTATATGTTATGTTGACAACAGAAATCTATTAAAGTCGTTAATTTAGTCGCTACGACAATTACGCGGATTTGATTTGACCACAAATTTATCAAAATGGTAACTAATACTAAGTTATGCGGTATTGAAATTAAACAAGTAATAATGCTATAAGTAATATTTAATAATCCAAACAAAACATAATTTACAAAATCTGTTCAAAAGCTTTATCCCTTACGAGACCTTGTTTTTAATTGAAAAAAAACCAAAAACTTTTTCTCTGAAATCTTCTCGATTACTAACATCTATAATACGATAATATCAACAGAGGTTATGTAATATTGCCTACTTTGTATGAACAACATAGATCACATGCATCTTTTTTCGGTTGAAATAAAGCTATGTTTTCATCTTTCAAAACTTCTTCGAAAAGTTTTGCGGAATCCACTTTCTGTGCATTTTTTGTTGTATCTTTAACATAGATACGATAAACTTCACGTTTAGACTGTATTATAGGTTCTAGATATAATTTTGTACTTTCTTTTCTGCAGTAGTGAGAAGGCATTTTAGGCATGGCTCTTAAAAATGTTCGTACTAACATTTTCAACGTAGGGGATGCAGTATCTACGCTCCGGTTTATTGTTGTTTCTTTATTTGGTTTCTCTCCTAGCCAGTACTTTACTGTCCACTCCTTAATACCCAACGTTCCTAAGAATGTCTTTAAACATACTCTCATTTTTTGCTTATTTAATTTCAAATAATAGACTTTTGTAATACCTCGTCTTGTATCAGCCCTTTCGGTAGTTTTCCTTTTAGTCGATTTTTTATCTACTAAAGATGACACAAACATTTTCTTCGCTATCCAGCTCCTCTCCCAAAATTCTTTAAAAATATTCAATCGTTCACTTTCTGAAAATTTTTGCAGTTAATGACATTGCTTCGTAAACATTTGCGGGAGTTACAAGCCTCTCCAAGTTTACGCGCGGGTTTCATAGAATCTTGTGAAAATTTTTCATCATCAGAAAGTATGTATTGTTGACCCAGCATTCTCAACTTTTTATTCCTTAACTTTTTTGATGACATTTGTTCTGCTATCAGTTTTCTTGTCCTAGATTCTAATGCCACTTCAGCTTCCAAGTTCCTTTCTGGAAACAAATCACTATTGCCGTCGGTTGATGTTGAAGCTATCGGGGGAACATTTGTAATTTCAGAGAGTGGAATGTAGTTTGGGTCAATAGCAACAGTCATCTGATGAAAAGTCAAAACTTAGTAATGCACTTGGTGGACTATTAATGTCAGTACGTAAATCCTCCCCAGAAACAAAACGTACCAAATTTACAGTTGACGATGTAGTAGGGTCAGAAATATAGTCTGGATGACCAGCTTCTGTACTCAAAGTGGTTGTGTCACAGTTAGCTAAAGCTACAATTTCATCAGTAAACTCTTTTTGATTTTCCGTTTTGGAAAAAATATTAGGTGATTGCTTAAGCAAAATCATTTTTTTAATCTTCAATAATTTTTCGCGCCTTTTTATTAATACTGAGTTATGTTTGCAAAAAAGTTTAGCCATTAATGAGGTTAGTTAGAGTGATAAAATAAACTGAAAATCATTTAAAATGGTAGTCATTACCGATATCCAATATACTTAATCGACATTGTATTAACACTTACCTGAAGTTGTACTGATTATTTTTAAATAAACACAGAGTTTAGCAACATAAATAAACTACAATTTCGGTCCCGATGCCAACTGACCACATACGCGGTGTCGACATTTGTCGGTCGTAAACAAGCGGTATTGTTATTGGGCGATTTCTTGCATTCTATAGGTCGGACTAAAATCACGTAAAAGAGGTGTCTGCCAATTAAGATCTTGCGTGCATCGCCCGCGAAATTTTAAATTGGCTACTTTTGTCAGATACACGGAATTATCCAATGCAAGTTACGCGAATTTGCACTATCCCCGACGATATTAATTATCATAACAATGTTGTAACCACGTACCAAGATTCAACGTGAATGTGTTTCCCATGCTCTGAGCCAGAATAACCTCCGAATCGGGGAGAATGTCTAGATCTTCAATTTCTAAAGGAATTATACTTTCGTTGTTCCACTCTCCTAGAATTAGCCATCGGTAAGGATTTGCAAACAGAGCGGAAGTATTAGCCTGCCAAGCAAATTTAAAGAGACTTTATAGCATACATAATTAACAATGTCTTACACGGCAATCTTCACAAGGAATAAACAGCAAGGTTTCAATACAAATAAAACAATATTTATGTTACACAAAATTCTAGAAAGTATTATACGAGATAACACTATATTATTACATTAAGATGGTCTTTTTCTATATGGTTTACATAAAAACACGGGCAAGTATTTATGGTGTATTAGGTATACATTTTTACTAAATATTTTACATAATCAGCTGGTGGCGAGCTGTTGGTGCGTAACGACATCACGGGTAACCGAGTGCACCAGAAAGTCGATCAGGGCCTTCTTCTCAGGCGTGTCTTCGTCGGTCGGAGTAGAAACTCAGGAAGGACTCTCAGCACTGACTTGCCTTCATTGGCCGTCCAGAGAGGAGTCGATAGAGCAATTTGCTCCAGGAATGGAAGTGTTAAAGCCGCATAACGCCGCGAGTAACTTCGGAGAAAGCTCAGCACATCTCTCGACACTCCCGAGTCACTCACACTGGTGTTGCTCCGGCCGACTTTCTCTGGCATTTCGGGGGTCCATCCATTGAATGGCGAGCCACCGCCTGGCGGAAGTAACATTAGATATGATAGTTATGTCTGTTCCTCTTCTGTAATAGCCCAGCATTAATAATCCCTCCAGATCTCATTTCAATAGCCCAATAATTTCCGACACATTCGCAATTAGTTATCTGTTCATCTGTTCATGGGTATATTGTCCCATTGATATCTCAAGGAGCTGCTCACAGCCGGTATAAATAATAACATCAGACTTTTCGAAGGGGCCTCTACACGTTGGATCCATATCCCCACGCACGCCTATCAAGTGACCGGGGTTATAATACTAATAAAGCAAAACCAACATTTACAGATTTTGCCACTACGACGGTTGTCGCTGTTGATTTTGGTTATATAGGAGATATAATAGTGGGAATGTGTGGTAGCCTTGTTATTCTAGTGTAAATTATTATAGCGTAAAAAAAATGTTTTACAGTCATTGCGTTTCGTAGTTCGTAATTTGTTAATATAAATGTGAATTAAATTGAAATTGTTCACATAACAAAACTATTGATAACTGGTTGTTTTTATTAAAACCAAAAAATTAAATATGTATCGTTTGTTGTATTACCTTTTCGAGAAACGTCAATACGTTGGAGCAATTCATATCTACCACGAACATAACATGTTCTTGTCGTACATCCTTATGCGTAAACTTGTTATTTATAAATCGAATTGTTCTTGGTTGGCTATCGTCAGTTGTTAAATTTCCAAAATAATTTACAAACTCTTTCTTCTTTGCTAAAAATACATTCATATATTTTTTACAATAAGTTATTTCAAAAGTATATGTTTGGTATGAGCAAAAAAACCAGTTCACATGCACGTGATATGTATGTACCTACTTACTCTTAGCACTAAAGCAGTAAGGCAATGAGATAAGATTTCACGGTTAATATATATTTTTTATTAATATCAGGACGAGCTTTTTCGCTTCGCTTTTTCTGCTTTTAGACAGAGGTACTTCCCCAAAGTACCTCAATCTAAAAGCAGAAAAGGCAGCAACAAAGCACCAACATCCTAGTATTTATACACATCATTAATGTCGCAAACAAGGAAACGGCTTGCCTCATTGTCAACTTGACCATAGTCTATGGATACTATCACCAGTAGGAGCATCATTCGTGGATTATAAAACCTTAAGCTGATCAGTCTGTATATATTTCTAAAATAAGGATGATTCGGCTCAAATAACTCGATAGTCTACGGCGGTGGTTAGTTCATTGCAGTTCTTTAATAAGGTTTATAATACTTTTTTGAAATAGCATTAAGATAAATGTAAATATGCGTCAACATAAATAAGGAGATTTTTTTTATACCACGTCGGGAGGCATACAAGCATACGGCCCACCTGATGTAAAGCGGGTACCGTAGCCTGTTAACGCTTGCGATATATTAAGTATCACTCGCGCGATGCCTCCTCTGCTGCTTACACAGCGACTCCTTGGGTGCTTACTGGTGACCTCACTCACACGCAGGAACACAACAACCCTCTAGCTAGAGAGTTGAATTTTGGCTGCGGTTTTCTGTGAGATGGAGGTACTTCTCCAGACGGACTGCTTTGATGCGCCCTACCTCTCTTAAAACGTCCAGACCAAGACAAACAGACATGTTTATGCACACAAATGTTTGCCTTGTGCGGGAATCGAACCCACGAGCGTTGGTGTCAAAGTCGCGTCATTCACGACTCAGCCACCGGGCTCGTCATATATTTAGTTAAAAAGTTTTATTTTACGTTTATTAAAAAAATATTTACGGGCCTCTGGCATGTACCTGATTATAATACTAATTAAACTATCAAAATCGGTGAGGCCATTTCCAAAATATTGCCGAAAATAGGTTTTAGGCAAAAAGGCCAAAAGCCACCTTGCAATAGTTTAATTACGTAACACAACTAAACTAGACATTGTTTCAGACTACGCTCTTTTCTTAATCTCTTCAAATTCATAGTACGTACCGTCGCCTTGATAAGTAGAATCCGAAGTAGTAGGATTCGTAGAGACTAGGTCTAACCTAATAATATATATATGTCCGTGGAGGAAGTGTCAATAGGTAAAGGCCTACCATTAGGCAGGTAACTATATATTTTACCGCAATAAGATAGACAACAAGCGTACTGTTTTAAATCTTAGTGCTGTAAAATATATAGATAAAAGATAATGTAATATATATTTTTATAAACTTCTTCTTTTTCAAGATGACCAAAAAGGACCACATGTTTATGGTTAGGTACATTAACAATTCAAATAGGTACTAATTTTACTATATTAACATGACTATGATAACTAGAATACTTACATGGTTTCCAACATAAATTCGCTAATATTGAAGAAGGCTTTTCATACGAGTTAATGACATCTGCAATCATATTTATTTCATTATCTGTATTTGTTGTTATACTCTTTAAGTAGACCAGTAACAAAATTATAAATATCCATTTAAACTTCATAGTCAAAAAAAATAAATAAATTGGTAGGGTTCAGTCAATAAAGTTCTATGATATGCTTCAAGCGACTTTATACTGCACTGATTATGGGTACTATGGATGTGAGGACGCTTTAGAATTATTAATTGCATGTGTTAGATAGGGGTTATATGTTTTTAGCAACCATGCAACTGACAGATGTGGCTAATAGGCAAAAACGATCGCTTTATAATTTTGAGATTAAAAATTAGTTTGTATAGCTATTTGTTTCTCGGTCTCCAATCACCAACTACAATATTTCATTCAGTTTCGTTGTTCAACCGGTTTCGATTAAAAAAGTGTTTGCTTTATGAGACATTATCATTACAGTTATCTACATATTTAAGTACTTAGACAATACCGACATGTGTAATTGTATTTGCTGTAGTCAATTTTGTTATGTAATATGTATCTAATAATTTGGGTTAATAAAAGAGTTTCGTAGTAAATGTCATCCTTAGATAGGGTAGATAGCTAGTTCGTAAAGCGGAAGTTTTAAACCGTTCATAAAGATTTACTTAAATATTATATAAACGGGAAAAGTTAATTAAATAAAAAATACAAAAAACATGGCTGCCTTAAAAGCAATTTTAAAATATGGAAACAAGATGTTTATGGTTGTAAAGAAAACTTAAAATATAGAACAAATTTACTCTTTGATCATACAGCCAGTACGATAACTTAAACTAACCACTGCACCACCGAGCTCGTCATCAAACATTATACAACATATAGTTAGTAAATATTGTAACATAATTGAAAACTACAACTACCGACACTTCAAATTATTAAGATCGTAAATGATCAATTTAAGGAAAAATGGTTTGAAAGACTTAGACATGATTTTTAAAGACCTATTCAATGAACACTTGACATAGTTCGACTTTCAGATTTTCTTTATGACATTATGTCCTCTGGTGCGCGCCATGTTGACTTTTGATTATTGTTATAACTTTGTTGACTCACAAGATTAATGCAAATCGATTGTCCTACGACAATCGATTTGATTCCCATATACTAGGTATAGTAAGTACATGCTACTTAGATAGCATATTTCATTTCCCCTCTATTTTGCTCGCAGGTGCTATCTTCAAAATATAGTATCAGTCACTGCTATTATCAAGACAAATGTAATGACACTTCATATGTTAAATTCATGTCAACCCGATTAGGCTACAGAGAGGCGCACAATGAGATTTCAACGTTTATATTATATGCTGGAAACATGATACCCTCCGGTAGTTGGGCAAGAATCGAATGACGTGAATTAAAATAGCACAGTTTTTAAGAAATTACCAAAAATTAAGACATAAGAAAGTCCGACGCGACCCTATTTAAAAAAAGAGTAATTTTCAATTCGTAACAGTATCTCGCGAATTGTGAACTGATTTTGACTTACAGATTTTAGCAGAGTAAATCGTAACTACATTCTAATTAAATATACACGACAGGTGGAAAATAACATTCTGGTTAGCAATTATTTAGTGCCTCTTTTAACACATAATGCTTACAGCAGGCAAAAGCGAGATAAAGATATTGTTGAAAGATTAATTTAAAAAGAACTTTATAAAAGGGAAACTCAATACAGGCAGCAAACATTGACCTAACTTGAAATTAAATATATAGCTGTTTGTGTTGTTAGGCAATTTAAAGGAAAATTTAGTATCTATCTATCAATGACGAGCTCGGTGGCGCAGTGGTGAAACGCGTTGTTAAGCTACTTTGACACCAACGCTCGTGGGTTCGATTCCCACACAGTACAAACATTTGTGTGCATGAACATGTCTGTTTGTCTTGGTCTGGGTATTTTCTATGTATAATAAGAATGTATTTACAAAAAAAAATGTATTTACGTATGTTTATCAGTTATCTAGTACCCATAACACAAGCTTCGCTTACTTTGGGGCTAGATGGCGCTGTGTAATTTGTCCGACAATATTTATTATTATTTTATTATTATTAATAATGCAGGTATTGTATCAAAATGTGTTCCTGTCTTGGATGTTTTCGTCATAAATGTTAAAATAAATATTAGTAAATTGTAGTCCATGGGCTGCAGTTGCGAGGAACACTTTTGTTCCCATCACGTAATCTAGTGACACAAAGATATCGTTGGACGCCAAAAAAAACGCTAAAGCCAAAATAACTCTTGAGAGACTTACTCTCTAGTAATCTCTCAACTCCACTATACGAAGAGAAGTAAGAATTACGAGAAAATCAAGCTATAGAATATGTACATAAGTATAATAGAATCAGGCGTTATTTTGCGAAAGTCAATTTACAGGCTCTTTCGATTAGTTCATGCGAACTAATGCACTATTGCTGACCGGCATTCGCCCACTACCGTCCTTAGATGCATGCCGCCACTGTCATGACTGCTCCGGTCGTCTCTGCCTCGACTGCTGCGAATGTTCGCCATCTGAAACGTGAATCATATGCCCGCCACTGATTGTCCTGGTTGCTCCGCACGTCTCTGTAACACGTGTTTCGCGTCTCCACGAGGCATCCTCAGGTGCTGTAGATGTTAGTAGTTAAAATAATATGCTACGAATGAAGGATCAAGCTTCTATTCTTATACCATCATGAAAGAGCGATGACAGTCTTACATATGATTATGAAATAATTAATGATAATGTCCTATTTGGTATTCAAGCTGCCTTACAAATCAATATTGTTTCATTGAATTTATCCATTTTTTATCCATTACTTAATCTATGATTACACTAATTGTGTATATACCTAAATGGTATTGATTGTTAGAAGCAATGAAATACCCATAATTACAGACTAGCTAGTTGACTAGTAATATACTACACCAAATTAATAAAATGTTACGTCAATAGTATATGTTTGTTGATGCATAGCGTCGTAATTGTGCATGGTCTAATCTAACCTAATAAATATTTCTTTTGTGTGTGCGATGTATTTTGTGTGAAAGAATGTGTCAAGTAGTCTTATATAAATAAATAATTTTGCGAAATTTCGTTCAATCTATTTTTTTTATATAAATTATATGCAAATTACTGCTTTCCATTCCATTGTTTGGTTGTTAATAATCGTCGATTCTATAAGAGAAATGTTAACAACTGTTATCATTTCTTATGCTGATTAATTTATTGCAGCTCTTAAATTTAATTAAGTTAAAATAAATTTAACAAACAGCAAAGTATAATTTCTCGTAAATGTTGCATTGACTAACCGGACTTGATGTAACCACGGAAATAGACCAATCGAAGTTAATTCTTCTTCAGCACTACCTACTGATGAGCTCAATGGCATCTTTGCGCATATTAGTCTAATCGGACAAGCAACACGTTAAGCAACGTCGTGGACAACAACGTGTTGTGGACTTTCCTTGCATAAAATCGAATTGTTCTTCTTTTATTAAATTATGTTTCATTATATCAACGATGAAAGACGAATGTATGGAGAAAGGCTTACTACTGAATGCGAAGAAAACAAAGATAATGGTATTTGAAAGAGAAGAATCCAGAACTAATGTAAGGATTACGATTGATGATGAAGTGTTGGAACAAGTGGATGAGTTTGTATATCTTGGATGCGCTTACAGCAAGGATGGAAGGTACACCGCAGATGTGGAAACACGAGTGACTGCTGGGAATAGTGTGAATGGAGCGTTGGGAAAACTTCTTGGCAGTAAAATCCTGAGCCAGAAGGCACAACTCGCTATACACAATGTAGTGTTGGTCCCAACGCTAACTTATGGAAGCGAGAGCTGGGTATGGCAGAAAGAGCATGAAAGTAGAATAAACGCGGTCGAAATGCGAGCGCTGCGCAAAATTTGTGGCGTAAGGCTTGTAGACCGTATTCGCAATGATGATGTTACTCGTAGAAACAGAGTTGGTCTGAAAGAGAGCGTCGGTGTTAAAATAAGAAGAGGCATGTAAAAAGAATGCAAGATGAAAGAATGACGAAGCAGATATACAATGCAAAAGTGGAAGGATGCAGGAGCCGGGGAAGGCCAAGACCTACTACCATGACCAAATTGGTCGTGTTGTATCAGAAGGTGATGTCAGGAGCCCTAGAAACCGGCGAGCGTGCATGAGAAGAGCAATGAATGTTACAGAAGCGAGTGAGATATGTAAGGATCGAGTCACGTGGCGCTCGGTTCTCTCTGCCTACCCCGCAAGGGATTTGGCGTGAAGTTATAGATAGATAGATAGATGTTTCATTATAAAATTGTATATTCGTTTATGCATAACTTTTTCGATTACTTTGGACATTACCGGTATAAGAGCCGTTAAGCTGCATGTAATTTTGACAAACGCGTAATAAATACATTTTGGAATCGTAATCTTCATTGAAAGCCGGAACTGAAAAATTCAGAGAATAATTCACATTTTTTTTATATGTATATAGGAGGCATACAAGAATACGGCCCACCTGATATAAAGCGGGTACCGTAGCCTATTAACGCTTGCAATATATTAAGTATCACTCGCGCGATGCCTCCTCTGCTGCTTACACAGCAACTCCTTGGGAGCTCTCTGGTGACCTCACTCACAAGCAGGAACACAATAACCCTCTAGGGAGTTGTTATTTGGCTGCGGTTTTCTGTGAGGTGGAGGCACTTCCCCAGACGGGCTGCTTTAATCCACCCTACCTCTCTTAAAACTATAACATATCCCTGACGGGTCAGTTGTAGTCGTGTCACGGTACTTCATTGTTGCGGGAATCCAATTCATACCCTCCTAGACGACTGAACAATATTAAATTGGTTAAAATAAATTTAACAAGTATACTTTCTCGTAAATGTTGCATTGACTGACTGGACTTGATGTAATTGTGTATTATTATTATTATTATTATTCGAGGAGCTTGAAAACAGTAGTGTTTGTCAATTCGCAGTTGACCAGCGCGGTCGAACATGCTCATAACCCCTCTTCAGTTGAAGGGAGATCAGTATCATGGTATGTTGGTATGAACTACGTACTGAAATGATTGATTATGTACACGTTTAGTGCTAAGAGTGCTAGAAGAATGATGATAGATAATTCTAAGAATTTCACCTAAATAGCTAATGAATATGCATACACCATCTTTTCTAATTGCTTAATTATTTTTAAATTATATAAGAATATTACAATATGCTTTTTGATTTGTTTATTATACTATCATTATTTCAGCCGAATGACTCCACTCTTCAAGGAAGCCTACAGGAGGCTGAACATAGGCCTCTCTCTTAGACCTACACAGCGATCAGGAGTGACGTATGGGTAAGGAAAACATGTTACAGGATGACGGACAGCAGCGTCATCTCGCGCATTGCCTTATACTGCGATAACCAATCCGACTGCCAAGTGTGGTGATTCCCCAAATGACGGACTCATGATACACATAGCCCTAGTCCCTGGTGATCCCGCTTTTTCGCACAACAGGGCAGGGGGTGCGAATATCCCCGACAGTATTATATCATAGTAGCTTATAATAAAATAAAGTATA
Source organism: Pyralis farinalis (assembly GCA_947507595.1). Classification (NCBI taxonomy): domain Eukaryota; kingdom Metazoa; phylum Arthropoda; class Insecta; order Lepidoptera; family Pyralidae; genus Pyralis; species Pyralis farinalis. The sequence continues at coordinate 15,506,528 of OX382269.1, read as the reverse complement.
ACGAACGTTTTTAAATTTAATCCAATTAGAATAATTTCAAACGCAAGATTTATTGCAGAGCAATTTCGTGCACACATCTATTGAGAAGAAATTTGGTACACACAAGGGTCTACCCTTATTAGAAAAACACAAATATGACAAAGTAAGAAGTTATTATTTATTTAATTAGTTTTCTATCTAATACGAAGGCATCTATGAAAACGAAAAATTAATGGTCGGTCAAAAAGGAAGAAGGTGTCTATGTTACACAACATTTTCATCAAAACAGAACCCTTTTTTTAAATTAGAATTTTTTTTTATGGTCTGACAATTTGGTGTTTGTAAACTTTTGTAATTATCTAAATAACTTTTTTTAGTCGAAAAACTACTATTAGTATCCGCAAATAAATCAAATTCGGGTTTTAAATCAATTATAGTCACTAACATATGTCTATTGTGCAACAAATTAAAAGATTTCATAGCTCAACACTATTATACCTATCTCTAAAAAAAATATTTTAATTTTCTCTTTCAAGTAAAATAAATTTAGCTCAGCCTATGTGGATTTAAAATTGTTACTATTTATTCGTAGTTACTAATACATCGTTCATGACATAACGTGTTGCAACTGCAATTACATGACACATCGCAAGTTCCCTTTTATCAAATGGGCGGCGGTTTGAAAACTTAATGATGCTACATAAACGTTTGTCATTAAATTTTAACTGCTCGTCTACGACGTGGGGTGTTGTTACTTCACGCGACAATACTACTATGTAGTATACTCAATCTGGTATTTATCGATAAGAGTTTGAAAGTATTATCTATCTGTATATGTACATTCCAATAAAATGTAACTTTGTAGGGGTAATGTACAAGTACAATGGGTATTACGTAAAACTACGAATTTAGTAAAAATGTGTGTTCGACGAAAGGTCAATGATACGAGTATATATCATAGCGCGGCTGACGCTCAGCGATCTTTGGCCATTGGACACGGACTTTTTTTGACACATTTATTAACTGAAATGTGTGATTTTTCGAAATGAGTAATACACATTTATTAACAAATTAATAAATTTTGTTTGTTTATCTCAATATTTTTTTATATTTTTTATCAACAAAATTTTTTTGTAACATTTACTTACAAATAAATAAATTTCAAATTTCAATATTTTCCAACAGCCACGGCCAGTGAAGGCAAGCCGGAGCAGATATATTGCGTTCTCGGGTTTCCATTTCGATCGCCTAATTTACGTCAAAGACGAAAGTCCCAAATTACTCTCTGGATATCCATAATTGTGATTGTGCTGCTCGTCTACGGCTGGGCATTTACTGTTATTACCAAGACGTATTTAGTTTGCTACCAAGTTGATATTGAATGTCTTATCTATTAGTACATAGTATTTGTGCCTATTCAGTGAAGTAGTAAGTGTCCTGATTCGGTCTCACAATATTTGCATTTGCGTTTAACGTCAATTAACAAATCGGCAATATCTAGGTATAGATTACTATTATTAAATTAGCTAAACGAAAACTCACGAATGGCAACTAACCTTTCAATTCAATGGCGCTTCCCTGTTGATACATATCACTAATGATCAAAACAGCAATATCACTGATATCTGCTCAGACTCCTGTGGGGTATGAGGATTCCTAAAATGACCATAAGTAAGAGATTTTAATAAATACTACCAATTCTAATTGATACTAACGAGTGATGTGTCTTATTAAGTATCTATTAGAAATAAACGATCTTGAACGAAGTTCTCAATACAATTATGGCAATACAAGCAGGCTGTGAATGAGGTCGCATGCAAAATCCATAATTGATCTATTTTAGGTTGTTGGAGTTATCAGCTCACATAAAACAGAGTCTAATCAAGGCTTACAAGATTAATGATAAGATTTATTAAATTTATCAAAGAACTTCTTCAGAATTAGCTCAAAGATACAATAAGTAAAAAACTGTTTACTTGCAGGTGATGTTACAAGAAAATGCAACAGAATAACAGATATTTTATTTATTTAATTTCTTTTTTTATGTTAATTATTCTAAAAGATGAATATCTTGACCCGATAATGCACTCAAAAAGTAATTAGATCTGTACAAACATGTACATCAGTTTTAGTGTGCGACTTCATGCATTTGCATAGGCCTAATGCAGTAGGTAAATTTAAATGTATTTGTAATCTAGCTTAAAGCATGATACGAGTAATATAAACTAGTTAAATATATAAAAATATGTTGTCCATATGAAAGGAAATTTATTTCCCCTTTAATTACATTTAATATGCCATGTATGATATAAACATATATTATGAAAGTTAGTTTATGTTTCCTATTAATTATGTCGAAAAGCGACTGTAAAGAATAAATACTATAAATGAATAATAACTAAATAATGAATACATTCTCTTTATATAAGTTTGTGCATTACCTTGTCTTACCTTCCTGATAGGTGTAGGTTAAATCAGGTGGCGCTTATTTTCCTTCTTTTATCTATTGTCTTTGAAACAGACTAATTATTGAATTTCCTGGTTTTTGATCTGTAAAACTACTCAAACCTACGCCTGGCAAATTTTGAAATACATTTAAAATTACAGATTTATATTATGACAATATATTAGGAATTGTGTAATATTTTGTTTTTGTATTGAAAACGAATATTTAAATAAATTTAAATATAAATATTGTCGGACAAATTACACAGCGCCACATAGCCCCAAAGTAAGCGAAGCTTGTGTTATGGGTACTAGACAACTGATAAACATACGTAAATATATATATGTTGCTAAGCATGGTCAATGCTCGGCTGATGCCTTTTCCTTCCACGACTTGATATATCTTTAGCACAAAGTCCGCCCGCCTAAAGCAAGACCCAAAATCCTTCTGCATCGCAGTTTTGGTAGGATGAATACAGACCGATTACATGAGGATGCTTTAAACATGGATTGGTCAACAATAAGTTTAGCACCGACTGTAGACGAGCAAGTTAACTTATTTAACGATAAATTAATATCACTGTACGACACTCATGCTCCTATTCATCCTGTGAGGGTAAAGCATCTTCCGGCACCATGGCTGACTAACGAAATCAAGAACCTCATAGTATTGTCTTAGGTTTTCGCGATTGTTACACATTGAATTAAACAATTTTTAACGGAAGTATCGCGTATTTTATTTATTTTGTTGAACCTGACGTTTCGAACGCTTTGCAGCGTCCGTGGTCGCAGGAAGACTTCCTGCGACCACGGACGCTGCAAAGCGTATTTGTATTCAATGTGTAACAATCGCGAAAACCTAAGACTTTAGCTGGATCTCCATTTTCTACGGGCTTATGAATATGGCGTTTTTGTGCTTCCCTACACATCCTATTGCAGATATTGCGGGCACGAACGTACTTGTCACGATACCGATCCGGGTCTGCCCTATACTTAGCTCTCGCAATATTTTTTTTAGAAATGAGGTTCTTGAATTAAACAATTTTTAACGGAAGTATCGCGTATTTTATTTATTTTGTTGAACCTGACGTTTCGAACGCTTTGCAGCGTCCGTGGTCGCAGGAAGACTTCCTGCGACCACGGACGCTCATAAGTCCGTAGAAAATGGAGATCCAGCTAAAGTCTGGAAATTTTTAAAATCTTTAGGAGTTGGAAAAAAACATAACAATAATCCTGTAAACGTCGACATAGATAGACTCAACACACATTTTTCATCTTCTACCACATTTGATGCCGGTACCAAGGCAACTACCATTGCATATCTTTCATCACTTCCAACTCCAGATTATCCACCTTTCTTCTTTAATCAGTTTACCGATTGTGATGTTGAGAAGAATATACGTTCTGTAACTTCGAACGCCGTGGGGGATGACAATGTTAGTCGTTTAATGATCTTACCTATCCTAGACATCGTCCTTCCAACTATCACCATGATCCTCAACAACTCAATTACCGCTGCTGTCTTTCCAACTATCTGGAAAACTGGCCAGGTTGTCCCACTGCCTAAAAAATCCAATCCATCATCTTTTTCTGACTATCGTCCCATCTCCATTCTTCCATTCCTATCCAAAATCTTAGAACGTCTAGTACAGCAACAATTACTCGATTTCTTAAACATAAATCACCTCCTCAATCCCTACCAATCCGGTTTCCGTCCCGGTCATAGTACAACTAGTGCTCTTATCAAAATTACTGATGATATCCGTTGCAATATGGATAAATCTCACCTCACCGTGTTGACGCTTCTGGACTTCAGTAATGCATTCAACACAGTGGATTTTGATGTTCTACTGCAACGGCTGCGTTCTCTCAACATATCTCCAACGGTAATTGATTGGTTTCATTCTTACTTGTATGAACGTAGCCAGCGGGTGCGTATTGAGAATACATTTTCTTCGTATTGTGCAATATCTGCTGGTGTGCCTCAGGGTGGCGTTCTGTCTCCTCTTCTATTTTCCGTATTTATCAATTCAATTACTTCTGAACTTCGCTCCTCCTACCATCTTTACGCAGATGACCTTCAAATTTATGCGCATGCACCGTTAGATCAAATTCCTAATGCTATTTCCACAATAAATGACGATCTTACGCTTATAGCCCGGTGGAGTAAGTCTCACGGCCTCACTGTTAATCCAACCAAAACACAATGCATTATAATAGGTAGCCCTCGTTTAATATCTAACATTAACTGGAGTTGTTTAAACAATGTAGTATTCGATGGGATTGTAATACAATATAGTGAGAAAGTAAAGAGTCTCGGTGTGTACCGAAGATCTAACTTTATCTTGGTCTGCACACATTACAGATATTAGCAGAAGATTGTTTGCTGCCAATTGCTCTCTTAGAAGACTGCGTAACTTCTTACCGATGGACACCAAAATTGCGCTTGCACAATCCATTCTCCTTCCCATTCTTGATTATGCCGATTCCTGCTACCTTGACCTCACTGTACAGCAATTAAATAAACTTGAGCGTCTTCAAAACCTTTGTATTCTATTTATATTTGGACTCCGCAAATATGATCATGTCTCCGAATTTCGTACTCAGCTCAAGTGGCTCCCAATCTCACTTCGCCGCAACTTGCATTTGATATCTCTTCTCTATTCTATTTTATTCAATCCCGCTTCTCCTAATTACCTGAAAGATCGATTTATATTTTATAGCGATGTACAGGGTCGTGAATTACGTCAAAACCTTCTTCTTCGACATAAAACTCCATTTCACTCCTCTCAATTCTATTCCAAATCGTTTTCTGTTTAAGCAGTACGTCTTTGGAATGCTCTACCACTTAATATTCGTTGTGCTCAAACATTTTCCTCTTTTAAATCTCTTGTCAAAGAACACTACCTTTCCTGTAACTCTATTTGATCGTTCTCTTTCTCTTTCTTGATCATCACTGAGTCTCTGACATTACTGTAACTACAATAACTTTTAATACTTTTTCATGTGTATAATAATTTTGTTTTAATTCGTATGGTTTGCTCTGCACCACCTACCTGTATTATTACAAGATAATAGTTTTCTCTCATCTTAAGGTTGTCTGGAAGAGATTGCTTAGCGATAAGACCGCCTAATTGTACTATAGTCTCTAAGTATCTTATGTTTACAATTTTAATTTGGTGCAATAAAGAATATTTGTATTGTATTGTATTGTATATATATATATATATATATATATATATGTGTATATATATATATATTTTGTGAATACATACTTATTATACATAGAAAATACCCAGACCAATACAAACAGACATGTTCATGCACACAAATGTTTGTACTGTGTGGGAATCGAACCCACGAGCGTTGGTGTCAAAGTAGCGTAACAGCGCGTTCCACCACTGAGCCACCGAGCTCGTCTAAATTCGAGCTCGAATATATATTGTTCATTTTCCGTACTAATCGCACTGATAAAATATATATAAACGGAAACACAGATGGCACTGGTCTGGACCCCTCTCTGCTAGACCTACTGCTGACCATCCACTACTCGACGCTACCGGGTTGAGGTCAGGGCGCCCCTGGGCATATCTGACCACTGCCTAGTATCCAGCACAGTGCCAAGCGCGATTTCACCACAACACACGGAGGTTAAGCATCGTGTCTGGCACTGCTCGTCAGCAAGTGAAATATTCCGCAATTTGAGAAATTGGTTCATATTTTCTCAATAGCAAAGTTCCCTGGGACTGCGGAGTGCTGTTCCAATGTATGATGATGAATTCATTGCCGCCGTCGATTAGCAATGGGATTATACAACGAGGCTGTTTGCAATATCGTACAGCTCTTGGTTACACAAGACATAGTGTAATCGATAGAACACACAAAGGGAGACAAAATGTTTCCTCAAAATCAAGCGCTCGATACCGTGTATGACCTTAGGATTATCGACAATTCTCACAGATCTTCGTTGCACCGAATCACAAGGTCCAGGTATTATCGTCCATGGGTGACTACACTACTCCATGTCCGTTATAATTGATACTAAAGACTATATAATTAAAGTCTAATTTGTATAACTAAAGTCTTGATCGCGGGCTGAATTACTGTTTCGCGGTATTCAGCACGCCAAGATTCTTTCTCCTCCAGATGGCTTCGGAATTGAACTTCACTGAAGATCTCGACGCCTAATGTCTACGCTCTTAGCGATGGTAAAGTAGCGTGTTTCCGACGTTAGAGACTACAATGAATGAGATTTTCTTAGCGGAGAACGCGCAGACTTGCGTCTCTGGAAAGGGTTGAATTGGACCAAGTTTAAAACCATCCTCAGTCAGACACTAGTGAAGGTACCTATTTCAGACAAGTTAATTGCGTCTTTCAATGACATCTATTATTGTCAACATACGAATATCATTACCATGCAGCATAAATGAGTTGGGTACAAAACAGAGCCTTGGTACTTACCAGGGACACTTATTGCACCAGCATTGCAGACCCATGAGCAGCAACCATCATTAACGGTTTTTATGCCTCAGCTAGATAATAAGTTGGCAATTCATTTACACCAATCTTCGGACTAAGAAGTTAAATTTTTCACTGCTGGAAGGGATTGCAGACCTGAGTATTTGATATTAATTTCAGCTTGATAGCTCCACCCGAGAAAGAGGGTCTTGACAGATGGACAAACAGACGGACATTGTTTCTTACCAAATGTCATGATTCTACGTCAACGGGAAGTTCCCTATAGGTTTTGATTCCCTTGCGAGTGTCAAAATATACGCATAAACGCAGCTGAATTTTTTAATTGCGTTGACTTAGAATTTTACTTAGAATACTGCTGGTTTTCACACTAACGGACAGACAGACAGTCTGACGGAACCCTTATAGGATCACTTTCCACAGGTCCCTCAGGTCCACAAAGTGATCCTATAAGTGATATATAAGATCCTATAATAAGTTCCGTTTTTCCTTTTGTGGTAGGGAACCCTAAAAAATAACATCTTTCACTACGATAACGCGTCCACATATTCCGCTAAAGTAAAGGAAGCTTTGAATGTAGAAATGATGACGCATCCGCCATATACGAGTATGTCGCACCTTGCAACAACATTTTGTTTCTTAAAATATAGAGACACATGTTTTACGAACCCTGAATCGCCGCGAATGCGTTCTACGAAGCTATTGATGAGGCCCTTAAGGAAGATTATACCAACTGTTTTTTACGGTGGTTCTAGCGAATACAAAAAAGGAAAAATGTGAAGGCATATATTTTGAAAAACAATAAATGAATCATAAGCCTAATATCTCATCTTATTTATTAGAATCTAGAAATCTATTACCTAAGTTTTTAAACATTGTTTCCTAAAATATAGAGACACATGTTTTACGAACCCTGAATCGCCGCGAATGCGTTCTACGAAGCTTTTGATGAGGCCCTTAAGGAAGATTATACCAACTGTTTTTTACGGTGGTTCTAGCGAATACAAAAAAGGAAAAATGTGAAGGCATATATTTTGAAAAACAATAAAAGAATCATAAGCCTAATATCTCATCTTATTTATTAGAATCTAGAAATCTATTACCTAAGTTTTTAAACATTGTAATGAATTACAATTAGGTTCAATTTATTATAATTACTAATGAAGGCAATAATTTATTGTTAACCTTTTCAGTTACTACAAAGTACTACACTACAATTCATATTTTTTTAAATCCTTTTAATTTAATGGCGTTGAATTATTTAACTTCTGCACATGATGTGTACAAGCGATCTTCTTCAAGATAATTTCCTTACGATGATATAGAAGCTCAAAAAACAGGATACCGAGTGCAATCAATGTCCCATAAGATAGTATCAACAGTGCAGGATAGCAGTCGACCATGCTTACTGATACGAAATTGGACTCACTTCCAGAACATTTTGGTCTCTTTTCGTACAACAGACGGTTTTCTCTAGTTTGTAGTCCATGTTCTTGAATGCGTTTCATACTGTATAATAAAAATAATTTATTTTAATTTAATAATACTTAATGAAAATCATTATCAGCCTGGATCTATCTAATGCTAGACATTTGCTTTCTTTCTATGCATATCTGGGTTTTTCGCAGTAGGCCACCAACTTCTGCTTGAATTTCATCCAGAATAGACTTGATAAAACATAACACCAACATAAATAAATATAGTAAACAAATAGATCTCTACTGTTGGACATAAGCACCTGCCTTTCAATATGTAGACTTCCACAATTTGATGTCAAGTCATGCCGTTCGTCACTTTTATTGATGTATTGGTCCTATTAAAAATATTATTTTAGCATCACAAAAAAACCATTACGTACCCAATTTTAAACATTTCTTTATATGGTGTATCTCTTCGTACAGCTAAAAAGGGGTCAATAACTTGAAGATACTGTATTTCTTTCAAGCCACATTTTTCACCCTCCTTAAAATATTTTCCAACAAATTTATATCCGACACCGGTTTCCATGTGAAATGCAAATAAACCCTGAAAATAGTGTACAAATTAGTAAGCTTATTTTTTTTATCATGAATAATAATTTATAATTCAATTAACAAATGCATAAATCTGTCCATTATATAGAAGGAAACTTAAATATTAATGTGATAATAAATATAATGTTAGTTAATCTGTCTTCCACATTTCATCTTTTTTTTAGGGTTTCGTACCTTAAAAGGAGAAACGGTACCCTTATAGAATTATATATATATATATATATAAATACTTTTAAACTAATAAAATTTAGCTTAATGAAATAATTTTTGTAACTGATCAACTAGTGCGTTCTGATCAAATTGGACTACTCGTTTCTTTCTCTATTTCTAAAGTTTCTAACGGTATATACTATGGATAGTTCCGTCGATAATACGACATACCTTCTGCATTTTCTTCACGCCTTCTTCCATACTCATAAATCTTGGAGTAACGCCAGGTGGCGCCACTTTCTTCTCATAAATTGCCTTCCTGATTGGTTCCGTAGCCGTCTGAAGTACAATTACAAAACTTTAGGTTAACTATCTATATACCACTAGATGGCATGTTTTCGTTCATTTCACCTCCACCTCGCGCTCCACGCCCTGCCATTCATGGCACAATAATGTATGAAATTTCACTAGAAAGTTCTGACACATGCTTGAATGGCAATAGCTTACTTTTTATGATTACGACATTGCTAACAGTTTGTACGTACAGACAAAGACAATTAAAACTATACATGCATCGTATATCATAGCAGCAAAACGAGATTTGCATGATTTTCAATTAGATTGACACACATGATGACAGATCAATCACATCCATTGTAAGCACATTAGGTTTGATGGATCTGTGATCATCTGTACTCACTGCTGAAAATACGCTTACGATAACGCGGTTTACCATATGGCACCCTCCGTGTTCCGCATACAGCCACCTTCAGTTAAGTATTCGAACGCGATCGAGTATTCATCTAGCTGATGGATTAGCAGCGGAAATGGCAATGTCCGAGTTACTCCTTGTGTCGCTATCATCATCATCTCAGCCCGTATTTATTCATTCCTGAACATAGGCCTCCCCTCTAGAGTGCCATTCGTTTCGATCCTGTTCCACATGCATCCATCGACTTCTTAGAAACCTCTTGTGGTCCTCGCACCGTCTAGTGGGGGGTCGGCCCACACTGCGTGTACCAGTACGGGAACGCCATGCGAGAACCTTTCTTCCCCAGCGGTTGTCGATTCTACGTACTATGTAGCTGGCCCACTGTCACTTTATCTTGCTTATTCTGTGGGCAATGTCGGTTACCTAAGTTCCACTGCGGATATCGTCATTTCTGATTCTATCACACAGAGAAACACCGAGCGTGTGTCGCTATGCAACTCTACATATTATAACCACCAGAGTTATTTACCGTAAAATAATACCTATTGAAGACATTATCATGCACTCCAAACTTGATTCTGGAATTAAGTAGATCTTCTAATGTCTTGATTTGAGAAGAACTTGATTGTAGAAGTGCGACAATGTTTGCAGAGTAGGACGTATAAAGAAACATTAGCGCTAAGAACAGAATCAACATCACAACTCGACCCAAAGAACCTGGAAATAATTAACGGCAAAATTGTTCTCATACTTAATAAGCCTGGACATTGAACTACTATTGGTGTAGGTAGGAGACAACAAAGGGAATTCTCACGCGAGTTGGAACTACTCAATCCCGACTAAATACATCTTGAAAAACATCAATAGTAATTTCAATTTCACTCATAAATTATCTATGAAAATTAGGTCCGTCTTAATGCAGAACATATGTAACTTGTCTCTGTCTTTTTCTTTGACCTTGTTTTTTTATTATTTTAATACATACCCGTACTATGCAAGTGAACCCGCGATTGAAGACTAAATAATTATTAAACAACAATATCGATATTATGTAAACTATGTTAGGAGTTAAATTCTCGGGATTATTTACATATATACGAGTATCAACGAATAATATAGTGCATATAAATTGAATTGAATTACTTGTTTGGTATAGATAGTATAGATAATTACTTGTTTGGTATAGATAGTATAGATATAATTAGAATCACCGCGAGTGTTATGGTGAGGTTATGTCTTAAATAAAACAAAAAAATTTGTTAAAAAAAATGTATTCAACATGTTTTCATTTCGTTCTTTTTTCAACAGTATTTGAAAAAAGAATGAAATGAAATGAAAACATGTTGAAATCTCTTTCGTCAGAACATCATTTGTTTTACTCATAGCATAGTGATTCACGTGCAAATTAAGTTAGCTTTGACTGTAGAGATGATACTGAATCACTTACAGTCCAAACTAATTATATTATAGTGTTGTGACTTCTGGATTTATCTCAGGATGAAATTAAATAAATATATATATATATATATATATATATATATATTTTATAAGCATTTATTTCTTCATTACATAGGTTACTTAATTTTACAATATTTACAATAATAAGTGTCATGACTTTTTTGGAGATTCAATTACATTTTACGATATATAAAACTAATTTAAATTTTAAATGATTGCAAACAAAAAGTGTTGTATTTTTATTATTTTTTCTGTGGATAGAATTGAATCTTAGTAGTTTTTTTTACGTAGATGTGTACCACTCGGACGACTATTGAGTTGGTCAAATAGTGAAAGACTGTTCAAACAACTTCTACGTTCACCTCCTCTTGTGTCGGTTATAGTTAGTAAAAAACATTACCTTTGAGTTCTACTGGGCTTCCTTGCTGACAAGTAGCGCCGAATATGAGTACAACGATGTCAAACAAATTGGCTCTTAGAATTCCTGGCTCTTTATTTCTCTGAAACAATGAATATATACACACATATCTATACCATGTAAATTTATATATAACATATAAAGCGAAAGAGTTCGTTTATTTGAACATTTGTTAATCTCTGGATCATCAGATGGTATACCCGCTGAGTTACGTACTGGTGATGGTGGAGACAATATAATTCCACTGATAGTTTTTTTTTTATGTAAAAATGGTTTATTATTAAATTCTACTAAATACAAAAGACATTTTTTACAAAACTGGTAAAATGATTACACGACACGCGTACTACTCAATCAATCAAAGCGTATTCAAATTATACGAAATGAATATAATTGAATTGCTGAGCTGTTTGGCACATGTTTAGAGCATAGTTCCAAACAGACCCAATCTAGTACAAAAAAAGTACATCTAATACTTCAAGTGTCCATACACTCTTCAATTATAATACAATTTGACACAATGATACATACCAATTCAAATTGTTCTTTATTCTTCTTCCATTCCCATAAAGCGGCGACAAATACAGCCAAATGCAGTAGAATGACCAACGCGAGACTGCTGTACCATACTGTTGCTTTGAACGACAGTAAAAACAAATTGTTTTCATATGATAACTTGGGCTGTTGGAATACAAATTTTGACCTCGTTGGCGTCGGACTTGCTATGAACTCTACTACTGATATCCGTTCTGATGTAAAAAACATCGGGGAACCTAGAAACGTATTCACAATAGTGAGAAATAATTTTCATCTTTACGACAAAGATAAAAATACAAAATACATATGTAAATGTATTATTTAATATATATAGATGTGTAGCAATGAAATGTATATACCTAATATGTTGTATTGTACCATGTATTTTTTTATACAACAAGACAAGCAGGGAGGCAGACAAGCGTACGGCCCACCTGATGCAAAGTAAGTGCGAATTCTGCCTATGATCGCTCGCAATAAGGAGTATTTTTCACTCGTTGCCACTCCTGTGGTTAGCATGGAAACTCCTTATTGATAACCTCATTTACTTGCAGAAACACAACAACCCTCCAGGGAGTTGTTATTTGACTGCGGTCTTCTGTCAGGTGTGGTAGTTACGCAGCCCGTCTGGGTTGCTTCATTGCGCTCTACCTCTTTTTCGCCAGACCCTCTTAGCAGAGTGCATACTCTTCCTCATACTGAATAGGGTGGCTATGACTCTATGTGTTACTTACATCCAAAAATTGTATGTCACGGATAGAAATGCATTTCCTGCCTAAATTGAGACATAACCTTGGGAAAGAAACATATACGAGTATACCAGGTTTGGTCCAATATATTTTTTTTCTTATCATATTTGTCCTCACGCGAGTAAACCCATTGTCGCCGCTGCTGCTGTCCCTGGTTGTTCACTGGACCGGCGCCCTTGAGGCTCGCAGTCTGTGTTTCGCTCTCAGAACGTTCCCACTGATCACACCTTAGCAACCATCCACACACTGATTTGATTTGGTTTGGATGTTTTAAGAGAGGTAGGGCGCATCAAAGCAGCCCGTCTGGGGATGTACCTCCACCTCACTGAAAACAGCAGCCTGTTCCTGCGTGTGAGGTCACCAGTAAGTTTCCAAGCAGTTGCTATACAGATACTTAAAATATCGCAAGCGGTACCCGCTTTACATCAGGTGGGCCGTATGCTTGTATGCCTCCGGTCGTAGTATAAACAAAAAACACTGAATAGCATCCATAAATAATTTTGAATGTCGCCAATTTCGTAAATACTATGTTAAGAATTATTTCAATATCTTAAAATAGGTAGGCGAAAATGAATAAATTTCATCGTTAAAATAAATTAATATAATTTTAACACCTTTCAAAATCAATCACACACTGCAAAAACATAGCATAATTTTTTAACATGCATCCACTAGTTTCAATCTGGTGCTTTCTTCAAAATTTCTACTGATCTTCATTCTGAAAGTTTGACATCTTAGTTTTGGAACCACTAAAGTCGTCAGGATAATATACTGGCTAATTCAGCGTTAAGAATAAATATTGTCAAACGCATAAAGGTATTGAATATTAGTTCTTCAAATTTCCTTGAAACTTAGCTACTGGAAACTAAACTTGATAAATGTTATAAAATGTCAGATCACAAGTTATACCTATTATTATATGCTGTCTATCTATTTATAATTTCACACCAAATCCCTTGCGACAACGTGATTCGGTTCTTACAAACGTTACTTGCTTTATTAACATTCACAGTTCTTTTCACGCACTCTCGCCGGTTTCTAAGGCCCTGACATCACCTTGTGATAAAACACTATCAATTTGATCATGGTAGGTGATGTGTATACATTCTGTGTACTAAGTATCGGGAATTTGTCAATAAAACAAAAAATACAAATTATTCATCTAAATTTATTTTATCGCCTTCAAAGTAGGCCCCATCGCTTGCAATACAACATCTCCACCGCTTCACCCAGTCTTCCATACATTTTTCATAGGCTATTTGCGGTATGGCCTTTAGCTCATTCAGCGAATTTTCTTTTATGGCTTCTATCGACTCAAAACGTTTTCCTCGAAGTGGTAATTTTAACTTGGGAAATAAAAAAAAGTCAGACGGAGCCATATCAGGTGAATACGGTGCTTGGTCGAGAACTTTTGTTGAATTTTTCGCTAAAAACTCTTTCACTATAATGGCTGTGTGTGATGGTGCATTATCATGGTGCAGCATCCATGAGTTGTGTTGCCACAAATCTGGACGTTTTCGGCGGATACTCTCACGCAAACGCTTCATGACGCCTAAATAATATTCTTTATTCACTGTTTCTCCCTCTGGAAGGAATTCGGAGTGAACCACACCACGGTAGTCAAAAAAAACTGTCAGCATCACCTTGATTTTGGAGCGACTTTGCCGCGGTTTTTTGGGTTTCGGCTCGTTTTCGAGACGCCATTCTGAAGACTGTTGGCTTGTTTGCATGTCGTACTCATAAACCCATGTCTCGTCGCCAGTTATTATACGTTTCATAAAGGTCGGATCCGTAGAAGCTCGGGAAACCATGTCTTCAGCGACATGCTTTCGCTGCGCTTTTTGAACAAAATTGAGCTCTTTTGGAACTAGTCGAGCGGCGACGCGTTTCATGCCTAAAATGTCAATGAGAATGTTGTGGACGGACTTAAAAGATATGTTCACCTCACTAGCCAACTCTCTCAGACTCATACGTCGATTTTCGAGCACTAGCTTCTTGATTCTGTCGATGTTTTCTCTGGTCGTAGCGGTTGAAGGTCTACCAGAACGAGGCAAGTCTACTACTACTTCTCGGCCTTCTTTAAAAGCCTTATACCATTCATAAGCCCTTGTTTTCGATATACACGATTCGCCGTAGGTATTTCGCAACATTTTTAGTGATTCACCACATGAAATATCATTTGAAACACAAAATTTAAGGCACACTCTTTGTTCAACAATATTTTCCATTGTAAAAATCGCCGAGGACTCAAAACTATGACCAACAAAAAGTGTAGTTTAAAACAAATTAAATGACAGATCCCGCTCAAATTTTGCGCGCTAAATCAGTACAGTGTTACCAACATGCAGTAAAAAAATTAGAACGACCTCTTTTACGCGGGTCTTTTTATTGACATATTCCCGATACTTTTTACACAGAGTAGTATGTCTTGACGTCCCTTGGCTCCTACATAGTTCTAATTTTGGTCCGAACCAACAGAGCGTGCCTCTTCTTATTTTAATATCGATACTCCTTTTTAAACCAACTAATTCTCACGGCATCATTTCGAATGCGGTCTACAAGCATTATCCCATAAATTTTGCGCAACGCACGATTTTCCGCCACATTTATCCTACTTTCATGCTCTCTTTGCTATACTTAACTCTTGTTTTCATAAGTTAGCGTTGAGCCAGTATAGTTGCGTTGTGTATAGCGAGCTGTGCCTTCTGACTCAAGAATTTTTCCCAATGGCCAAGAAGCCTAATGCTCCATTCACGTGTATTTATTAGATAGTTTAAATTAATGATCATACACGTCTGTATTTACCTCCTATTTCAACTTCTTCTCTAACAAGATACCCAGTCATGCCATTCCATGTGCCGTTGACTCGATAACCCCAAGTGTTGGCGAAAACATATTTCCTGTTTGCGTTGAGGAAATCTAGCAAATGATTCGTAGTCGGGAAATTCACCTTGGTTATTGTATCTATGTGATCGTTTCTAAAAAATGTTTACACATGTTTTTTAAGTATATTCATGTAAGTTATTAGAGTTAACTAGGTGTTTGGCTGTAAACATATACACATGAAACACTAGCATAAATAAGCATCGAACAAACCAACAACAACTACAAAATACTTCTACTACATAAAAGTCTCATGAGATAATGTATACCGATTATCTAAAACCAAAGCAATACCACGAGATAAGCCAAATTCTTCAATATCAGTATTGACAAGATATTAGTACGTCGTATGGTAACAAAATAAAAATTTACAACCCGCGTGAGCACAATTTTGAAATTTAAGTAAAAACGTGTTAACAACATTTGACTTTTGATCAATTACATCCATCCATAGAATAAAAAGTTAAAGACAGCAAATATTCGCCTGTCGATTATTCCTAGCGGATGTAAAGTTAAAAAAACAAGCATTGGCATTAACGCAAACTCACGAAACCACCACATCAATCCTTACTCGTCCCACTGCTGGGATACGGGCCTGCCTTCAACCGAAGGGGTTTAGAGCATACTCCAACACGCTGCTCAAATGCGGATTGGCGGAGGCCAGTGTTTTCAAGCCGACCGAGGGCCACTGACTTAGCTTAACGACTCTATCGACAACAGCCGGGAGCGACGGCTTAACATGCCCTCCGAACACGGAGAAACTCGTGATAGATAAATCCATCCATAGACAGGCTGCGATAGATATTGCTTAATTCTAAAAACTGCATTATTCTAAAAAGTGCGACAATGTTACACAAATTCTCATCTTACACTTCATCGGTCAAGTGATTTATACTGTCGTTGTCAGTAAGAACATAACAGATGCTGATTACATAACCGTCCAAATTTAGTCTTCGCAAAGAGGCTGTTTCAATAAAATTCGCCTCTTTCTCAAACCGAGTCTTAATATTCCAAACCCCAAATAATTCCGTATGCCATATATTTCCAGCTCCCACCCTGTAAACTGAAATGTGTAAAAAAAGTCTCAAAGACAAGGAAATATTTTTTTACATGATAATATAGCGATATATAATAAAGCGAAGGTTATTAGGTAGAGTTTAATTGTTAACACTATTGTCCTAAACGCCTGTTAACATATTTGTATGATTGTACGGCCGAATAGTGCTAATAATGTCAACATACATAAAATTACATGTGAAATGTTATGAAACAAAACGTAAGGAAATGTTAAAATGTTAATGTCATGGGACCATGAAACTCTTAATACTCGTATTATGATTGGTTAAGGTTACGCGTGATAGGTTTTGGCTTTCTTTTTCTTTTTCAGGGTTCCGTACCTCGAAAGGAAAAACGGAACCCTTATGGAATCACTTTGTTGTCCGTCTGTCTGTCTGTCAACCTGTCTATCCGTCTGTCAAGACCCCTTTTCTCAGGGACGGGTAGAGCAACTAAACTCAAATTAATATGCAGTCCCCTCGAGCAGTGAAAAAATTCAAACTTCTACGAGTCAACGCAATCAAAAAATACGGCTGTTTATGTCCTGTTTATATTTTGGCATTCGCAAGAGATTCAAAACCTATTGGATATTTCCCGTTGACCTAGAATCATGAAATTTGGTAATAAGCAATGTAGTACAAGTAAAGGAAAAAATCCGAAAAACGTTAATTTGTAGTTACGTCAAAAAAAAAAATTTTTTTGCGAAAATAATTTTACGGAGCCCTCAGTGCGTCAGTCGGACTCGCACTTGGCGGCTTTTCTTTTATACAACATCGGGAGGCACGCAAGAATACGGCCGACCTGATGTAAAGAGTTTACCGTCGCCTATGAACGCTGGTAATACATTAAGTAGGTATCATTCGCGCGATGCGAACTCTGTTACTAATACAGCAACTCCTTAGGAGCTTACTGGTGTACGCACTTCTACGCAATAACAAAACAACCCTCCAGAGAGTTGTTGGTTGCGGTTTTTTGTGCGGTAGAGGTACTTCCCCAGACGGACTGCTCTGAGGCGCTCTACCGTAAAGAGATTAAAAAAATTTTTCCTCTTGCATCATATTTTTTTTCCGTACACACTCATGTGTGTATGTGCATGTGTGTGTATATATGTTTATGGGGAAATGTATCTCTTTATCAATTGTTTACTGATTTTATTGTTATGCGTTACTGATGTTACTAACATTGTTTTGGTCTATACTCATTAAGCACAGTTAAGTATATATATTGTAATATGTATGACTGTTTATGGCATAGATAAAAAGATATTGTTCTTGGTTTTTCACATTTCTAGCCGTCGTCGTCAAAAAAGGAGGAGGTTCTGTGTTTGGCTGTACGTATTTTTTTACACATGTCGTCGGGAACGACTTAATGGATTTGTATAAATCGATCTACTAAAATAAGATTTATATACATATTAAGTTGATGAATTTCTACGAGTACCTCTTTACCTTCTGCCTCCCTTGGACTTTTTATTTCATTTATAATATTTAGGAGCAGACCTTTGATGATTTAATGTTTATTTATTGAAGATTTGATGTAGATATGGTGAAGATAAAATGATAAACTAAAAAATGATGATATGAAACCTTTAAATTAAAATTGTGGAACTAAGTTCATTGAACTGGTCGCCTATTTATATAGCAGCGTTACATTTATTGGTTCCACTTTTTTAATTAAGATGTTTTATAATAATTCTGATAAACAAAACATATATATCTACTTATAACGAAATCTAAAAAAGATCGAGCTTTTACATAGTATATTTGTTAATAGTAATAAAAATATATTGATTTACTATATACTTAAATTAATGTGCTTTATTACCATAAACAGAGACTGACATAATTAGATAAAAATAAGACTATTTATATAAACATATACAGAGTCGTTATAGGGTATAGTCATAATAAAAATAACAAACCATATTATAGTTAACAACTAATTTAATACTTACTTAAAGAAATCACATAATTATTTTTAATATTGCGGGCAACGATAACTTCAGAATCGGGGTAAATATCGATGTTGTCGATAAGTGGAGGAACGACACTAACGTTAATTGAATCGTTATATTCAGAACTATCGAGGAACAGCCATCGAAATGGCGACCGAAAGTACTTTTCTTCTTCCATCTTAAAAATAATGAAATAAACGATTTAGTAAACTGTTGTGATTCGCCACCATTTTTAGGAACAAACTCATTAACCAACGAAATAAAATAGAAATAGAAAGGACAGACCGAAGATTGTTTTAATTAAAAGAAGTGGCCTCCTTCTTGGGAAAGTACTTCCTCTTCATCGAATCGAAGATCGCTTACAGCAGCCAAATTATAATTACTTAAAGCTCCATTGTTTTCTGCGTGTGAGAGAGGTCAGGAAGGTGTTGCGTTAGCACTGAGTTGTATAGCACGAGTGATTTATAAATCTTTATGTAAATGTACATGTACATAATTACAGTAATGTAATCGCCTCACACCAGGCGGGCAGTGTACTTGTTTGCTACCTGATGTGGAACAAAAGGAGTAAAGTGACTCATTCAATCAATCAATCAATTCATTCCAAAAATAATTGTTCCAATAAAAAGTTCTATTCTGTTAGGTATATGTTGATACCACCTATAAACTAAATAGAAATTAGTTTCGGACTATATCTATAATAGAAGCCTATTTCAGGGGACCTCGCAAATTTAGTATAATTGTGGCGTACTCTGTATTTATTAACGTACTCGTATTAAGATTGGATAATAGAAAATAGACAGGTATTAAGTAATAAAGAAAACACAAACCTTTTCAAGATAATTAGACACGTTAGGACAACTAAGATCTATCAAAAATATTATATGTTGATCTCGAGATTGTTGTTTCTGAGTGTAGCTGTATTTGATGAACTGAATTGTACTTTGTTGAGTCGCGTTCATATTGGCAAGTAACGAAAACAGATACAGCTTTTTGTCTGAAAAAACAATGACAATGATATCAAGTATTTGAATTTACCAAATCTAAATTTAAATGTTCCTTACAGTTCGGCCAACAAAGCGTGGCGACCACGGCTGATGGCTTTTCCATAGTGCCAATGACGTCAGCAACCATTGACGCTTCCAAATCTATTTCCGCATTGCTCAATGTTAGAAAAACTACAATCAAAGAAATGCATCGAACTCTTTCCATGTTGAACTACGAATGAATTCTATTTTTCCAGTTCATCTTTTTTATAAAAAAAAAACTCCCACGTAATACAATGAAGATCAATTTCATGATTCAACAATAAGGCTCTAATAACACCGAAGGTGGCGTCACTTTTGATAATATTCATAATATCTGAATTTGTTGTCTGTTACTGAACAAAAAGGGGATTACGTCATGTCTTTTCATATAGTCTTTTGCCACAGTTTGTCATAAATACGAGTACAATGATACTAAACACATTTGCAATAGTCCCTATACCTGTCGTGACCTGTTCGTGGGTATATCCTCCCATTAATATCCCCTAGAGCAGGTCACAGCGGGTATAATACATTACATAAATCTTTTCTAAAGCCTCTATGCGTTGGATCCATATCACCGCACACACCTATCAAATGACCGGGCTTAACACCCGCGTGATTAAAGAAGAATTATAATAAATAAATATTCCGGAATCCTTAAAATTATAAATAAAATTAAATACTTTCATAACATATATTAGTTACGTTTATGAACTGTGATTGTTTTTCCCTAGGGACTGAGGTTTTGGTGTTACGAGCGCCTTACAGTAGTTGCCCATCCATATTTTACAAATAAAATCGTGGCCGTGTTAGCCGCATTATTTGCTTGAGTCAGTAAGTGGATTGAAGAAATTGAGCACAGATATTTTATTTTAAAGTATCTAGTGTTGAATGAATAATGTATTTATTGATCGATTAGATATTGTTCTCTTTATTATTTTATGTTTTGTTTACTGTGTCTAAAACACAGCTACAGCGTGGTGGAGTATGCTCTAAACCCCTTCGGTTGAAGGGAGACTCGTATCTCTGCAGTGGGATGAGTAAAGGTTGATATGGTGGTGGACGTGGAGCGTGTATAAGAAGAGCAATGAATGTTAAAGAAGCGTGTGAGGTTTGTAGGTCATGTGGCCCTTGGTACGCTCTGCCTACCCCGCAAGGAATTTGGCGTGAAGTTAGTATGATATAATACTTAAGAAAAATTAAAAATATAAATAAAATGGAAAGAATGAATTTTCTTTCTATGCCCATTAACTAAAAGGGATATTAAAATACGAGACTTAATATTTAAATTTACCTCTAATTTACAGTGACCAATCAAGTGAATAATCATCTGTAGACGAAGTTGACGAGCTCGGTGGCTCAGTCGAGAATGACGCGACTTGACCAACGCTCGTGGGTTCGATTCCCACACAAGGCAAACATTTGTGTGCATGTCTGTTTGTCTTGGTCTGTATGTTGAAGAGAGGTTGGGCGCATCAAAGCAATCAAAATCAAGTCTGGGAAAGCACCTCCACCTCACAGAAAACCGCAGCCAAATAATAACTCCCTTGAGAGTTGTTGTGTTCCTGCGTGTGAGTGAGGTCACCAGTAAGCTCCCAAGGAGTTGCTGTGTAACGACAGCAGAGGAAGCATCGTGCGTGTGATAATTAATATATCGCAAGGGTTAATAGGCTGAGTACCCGCTTTACATCATGTGGGCCGTATGCTTGTATACCTCCCGACGTAGTATATATAAAAAAAGTAAACATTTAAAAAAAATTATATAAAATGCACCGAAGAAAATGAAGAATGTATGGAATATTTTGAATAAATTGGTAAAATGAAACATTGGCAGGAGGATTAATTATTCTTTGAAGTAGAACAGCGGACAATATTGTTAACATATGTAAATATATTTTTACCAATGTTCTATTTAGGACTACACTCCAATTGCTTTTGTAATATACACACATCAAAAGTGTCTAGGGATCAACATATATTTTTGCAATAACTTTTCTCCTGATTGATATTAATTAAAATTTTCTTTAAGGATTCATCAAATAAAGTGTTTTCGTTTGTCTACAGTAACGATAAACCAAGTCACCTTTGCATTAATAAAGAAATTTGCCATTTTCATAATAAAGGGATTTTTGACATTTGAACCACTAACATTGAAGTTCGAAAAAAAGACTGAAATAACAGTTTTCTTTAAAATTTTATTGGGTAACTTAAACAATTAATAATCCGTGTTTCTACCGCGAACACTAACAACACAAGAACATCGGTTTGGCATACTCAAAATGAGTTCATCCAAATCACGCTGTGGAATGGCCGCCCATGTTCGTTGCAACAACAAAAAAAGGTCTTCTTGCGACTGGATACCCTCCATATTCGGCAGAGCTCTTCTCTGTAGCATATCCCATGCATGCTCAATCGGGTTCAAGTCTGGCGACTGAGCAGGCCAGGGCATGACATTGATGTTAGCTGCGGCGAGAGTCTGTCTTACAACTCTTGCGGTGTGCGGTCGTGCATTATCATACATTAACTGAAATAAGGGACCGATTTGCACTTGTAGAGGAACGATGACGTCTGATACAATCGTCTCAGCATAAATTTGAGCGTTGAGGTTGCCTCTGATCCAAATCAACTCAGTTCTTCCGCCGATCCAAATACCCGCCCATACCATGATGGTTTCACCACTATAAGGATGGACTTCCTGGCAGGATTTTAATCGCTGTTGGCGTCCAGGGGTTCACCAGTGTCGTATACGTCTTGTATCCGGTCTCATACCAAAACGAGACTCATCAGAAAAGCACACGAAACGCCATTGTTCTTCTGCCCAATTTTAGTGTTCAAGAGTCCATTGATATCGAATCCTACGATTGTGCATTGCTATAGGTGGTACCCTTAGCGGTCTTCGGGAATGAAGGTTCACTTCATGCAAGCGGTTTCTGACTGTTTGGTCGCTAATTAAGTTCCCTGAGGAGTGATGAAGCGTCACGGCTAACATCATGGCGGTTATTGTTGGAGCTCTTCGAGTTGTGATTTGAATGTATCGGTCTAGTCTCCGTGTCCATGCATGGGATATGCTACAGAGAAGAGCTCTGCCGAATATGGAGGGTATCCAGTCGCAAGAAGACCTTTTTTTGTTGTTGCAACGAACATGGGCGGCCATTCCACAGCGTGATTTGGATGAACTCATTTTGAGTATGCCAAACCGATGTTCTTGTGTTGTTAGTGTTCGCGGTAGAAACACGGATTATTAATTGTTTAAGTTACCCAATAAAATTTTAAAGAAAACTGTTATTTCAGTCTTTTTTTCGAACTTTAATGTTAGTGGTTCAAATGTCAAAAATCCCTTTATTATGAAAATGGCAAATTTCTTTATTAATGCAAAGGTGACTTGGTTTATCGTTACTGTAGACAAACGAAAACACTTTATTTGATGAATCCTTAAAGAAAATTTTAATTAATATCAATCAGGAGAAAAGTTATTGCAAAAATATATGTTGATCCCTAGACACTTTTGATGTGTGTATATTGCTATAACGCAAATGAAAACAATAAGTGAAGTCTTTTAAACTTTAACACTCATATCCGGATGAAATAATTGACTATAAAAAAAATTGGACGAGTCTTTTGGAACGTCGGTTAATTTTTATATTCAAAATAAAATGTAATAAAAGTGAAGTTTGGCTCACTGGATTTATTAAAATATATTATTGAGTCCAAACCGGAAGATGGCTTGTCAAACACTGTCATAATGTTGAGAATTTTTTTAACATCTGCCATCAGTAACGCTAGTTGCGAAAGAAGCTTCTCTAAACTAAAATTAATCAAAAATTATCTCAGATCGCCCATATCCTATAAAGATTTTGCTATGATAAAAACACGAAAAGTACATTTTTAATTAATAAAATAATTTAAACCTGATTTACCTGACTTTCACAAATTTTCTTGATTAATAATTAAAATAGAGGGCGAATTTCCGGTCGGCCTCAGGCGGCAAAAGGCCGCGCTACACCACTGGGTGCAATAAAGAGTATTCTATTCTATCCCTCCGTAAATGGTCCAATACGCAGCGACCTAATTGTACTCCATTATGTCGATATCAACAAAAGTTGTGGGCAGCGATAACGTGAGCATTGATTTGCTTTTACTTGTCTTGGATGATATTCTGCTGGTTTCACACACATTCTTAACTTAAAAACTTTTCCTTGACATCTAATATACAAGGGCAAAGGGTATATAATATTATTTATCCGATGACATGGAAAAAGCTTACGTTATTCCTTATCCTAAAGTAACCAACCCTTCTTCTCATCGCCCTATATCTATTCTTCCTATCCTCTCTAAATTACTAGTAAATAACAGCAAGCTGTGTAGGCAGAGCTGATATTTTTTAAATTTAAAAATTATTTAAATATTTTATTTTTAATTTTTGAATTTTTTTTAAATATATGGAACCCTGTACGACATCTAGCGACGAGTGCTGTTACTTTTTCTGTTGATGGGAGTGCAGTGCAGACTCTGCACTGCAGAGTGGCCGGCCATACGTTTTCCCATATGTTTTTTTTTCTAATTGGAACGATTTTGGACCGTTCTTCCTCACCAACGAACATTTAAATTTCAAATTAAAGGATACAAAACTACAATATGTTAGCTATTAGTGTGTCGATTTTGGAGTTTCTCACTATTACCATCTAAACGCTAGCTGGATGATATCAGTCTACCCCAAACGACAATTTTGAGGGTAATGTGGCTCCGCTGGCTATCGCAGCTCTGCCAATTAGAAGTCGCTGTCTATAAGCAACTTCTTTCATATTTAATAGCAAATGATCTTCTCAGTCCATTTCAGTCTGAATTTCGTCCCTCACTTAGTACTGTTAGTGCCTTGCTTCATGTTTGCTTCATGCAGAAGATATACGTAAAGCAATGGACATGTAAGAACTTACAGGTATTGCTTTACTGGACTTTAGCAGCGCTTACAATTCGGTGAATTTTGACCTCGTACTTGGGACCCGTCGTGTACTAAATGTTTCTCCTACCACAATCTCGTGGTTTGATTCCTATCTCCGAGATAGACAACAGTGCATAAAAGTTCATGACACATTTTCAATTTGGTTTACTTTAAAAGCTGGTGCGCTACTCTCTTGATTCGGACCTTGATGCTAGGGACTGGGTTACAGTTTGGTCTACTTGTGAACTCCCTAAAACCACAGTCGATGATTTTCGGTAACAGCATGAAAATGTCTAAACCTAGTTTGTTGCCAAAGATTGTATATGGTGGCACCGATATACCATGTACTCCTAAATCTAAAAACTTGGGCCTTATCCTTGACAGTAATTTATCTTGGTTTGCTCACGTCAATGAGGTTAGCAAACGAATGCATTTTTTATTTCACTCCCTTAGGCGTCTCCAGAACTTCCTCCCTTTCTCTACTAAAGTCATGCTTAGCAAAGAAGGACTTCTTCTGCCCCTTCTCGACTACGCTACCTGGATGCAAGGGAGAAACTTTTTTTATTTATTTTTTTTATTATTTATTTATACACAATAATAACAATACATACAAAATTATATTTCGACCATTAGCAAAAACCATCAATGGTTTATCCGCTAAAGGAATCGTGGTGGGATGACATGCTCGACACGAAACGGTGTTTTTTTTTATGAATTAAGGTGGCTCTTTATGGCTTATTTAATTATTTAAAATAAACTTAAACGATTACAAAATCATGCAATTAGGTTTATTTTTGGACTTAAAAAATACGATCAGATCACTGAGTACCGCAACCGACTGAAATACGAGTAGCTCCCTATTCGTTCCCGCCGCAACACCTATATTCTTATTTTTCTTTTTAATACGCTCTATAATCCTGCTGCTCCTGCGTACCTCCTCAGCAGATTTAACCTCCGTCCGTCTACCAACAGTACCAACCGTTCTCGTCGTTCCTGCTATATCAATATGATGCTGCTCCCAACCGCGCAAACAATTTTTTTTTATAACTCTTTTACCTACCGTGCGGCCTAGTCGTAGAATAAATTACATACACGTATTCGTGAAAGCCCATCTGTTATCTCATTTAAAAAGAAATTGAAATATTACGACTTATCCATTCAGAAATAATTGTATATATATAATTAGATTGTATAGTATATATATTATGTATGTAAATGGGTGTTATGGGTGTATGTACATATAATTCTTATTCAGGCACATGCCAACAGCTATTCCGCTACTGACAATATGACCCACTGTTGGAGGCTGGCTGGAAGAAATCTCTTTTTAAAAAGCTCGCCTTTGCGAACTATGTACTTTATACATGGTAACTCTTTAATTTGTTGTGTGCAATAAAAGATAATATATAATTTTAAATACATTTTATAAGTTCCTACTGCATTTATAACAGCAACAAGTTACATCTTTTAATAATTAGTGTACTGCCGCTCATACAAATATTTCTCATTCATCTTTTTACAGGCGATTAATCACTTGATTGAGTGATTAATTTAATAGTCGTGAATGTAAAATATGAAGTATTTTAATATCGTTTTTCAAGTCATAATAAGATTATGGAGTATAAGACTTTTAGTTTTTTCATAAACATAAGAAAACATATTTAAATTATTCATTAAGAGGGCACAAAGCTAAGTGGCGCCCTCATTTTGTTTTTATTAATAACGCTGTATTTAAGACCAATTCCAAAGAAAACGCTCTATAGGGCACTAAAGAACCATATTTATGTTTTTTGAGACATATTCTGTTTTTATTATTTATGTAGAATTAGTCATACTTTTGATTATTGCTATAAGTGGCCACAATAAGCAATAATTAAAGTTTTGGTTACTTGTCATAGATAATAAATACAAGATATGTTTCAAAAAAACGTAAATATGGATCTTTAGTGCCCTATAGAGCGTTTTTTTGGAATTGGTCTTAAATTCAGCGTTATTAATAAAAACAAAATGAGGGCGCCACTTAGCTTTGTGCGCCCTCTTAATCTATCGTGATAATCATTGTTAACAACAATATAATAATTTCTTAGAATTAGAACGCAAATTTAAATAAAATTTAAAAATATATCGATTTTCGACGAGCTCGGTGGCATGAACATGTCTGTCTGTCTTGGCGTCTGTTTTTAAGAGAGGTGGAGTGCATCAAAGCACCCGTTCTGGAGAAGTAGCTTCTCCTCCACAGAAAACTAAATCGTTCGTGTAAATGAAGTGCACATTCTCAAGTGTCGTATAGCTAAGATTCCGAGTATAGTTCTATATGCGAAAACATGTAAATAATATATAGATATCTAGTGATAAATTTATAAAACTGTTTGTTTTCCGAGTAAAATAAAATAAAATAGCCATATGGAAACTAACACTATTTTGTATTCGAAATTTAGCTAGGAGTGCAACGCTTTCAGTGTTCCCTATGTACAATTATAAGTGGTTGAAATTCTGTTCTTTATATCGTATTACAAATAATGCTCAAATAGGTGTTTCAAGGGAGGTAGTACGCATCAGCACTCCGTCTGGGGAAGTACCTCCACTTCATAGAAATCCGCAGGCAAATAGAATGGAGTATTGTTGTGTTCATGCATGTGAGTTAAGTCACCAGTAACCTCTTAAAGAGTAGCTGTGCCAGTATGGGGATGGTCAACTAACCGTATTGTATTGTAGTGTTTCCAGTTTAAAGTTTGAAGTCGGAGTCATTTTACCATTATTTAAATGGGAGATATTAAAAAGAGTGTATTTTCGAATTGCAGTACCGTGTTTTCCACGTTTTAGTAAAATATTAGAAAGGATGATTCATCTATCGCAACTGTGTTCCAAGAACCATAAAATTTTCATTATACGTAATTATCTTTAAAAGTTTTACCGAAGTTAGAAGGACTACAGGTGTAGAGGTTGCATTAGTTAAACATAGTATTGTCTTAGGTTTTCGCGACTGTTACACATTGAATTAAACAATTTTTAACGGAAGTATCGCGTATCTTATTTATTTTGTTGAACCTGACGTTTCGAACGCTTTGCAGCGTCCGTGGTCGCAGGAAGACTAAGGTGGTATTTGTCTTACATTAGTTATTCAATTATTACATCTACCGACATGGATGGATTAATTATATATGTTCCGATTCACACAAAAATCGCTCACAGTGTCCGAACATTTTTTAGATCTTTGGGTTTGGGATTTGATTATTTTTAGGACTGGATCCCAAGCAGGTGGTACTTGCCAACCATCTTCTCTATTGAAATTGGGGTGTTTTCTTATTTCAATAGCCTCGCGCAACATTCTCGGCATATAGCGATTCTCCTTGGCGAGGATTTGTGTTTTATCAAACCGGATGTAATGGTTTGGCTGGTCCAGTGTATGTTCACAAACTGCAGAGTTTGGTTAGTTAAACATATTTTAAAATATTATCATGATCCTAAGTGTGTATTCTTCTTTTCATGTGTTTACTATTTGTAATATTCAGATACGTCACACTATGTAAATAATACGTCACTACTTCACTTCAATTATTCTAAAGTACGATTCACGTCGCACAAGTAACTCGGACTCATTTCCTAAGTACGTGAATATTTTATCAGCGCATAGTTTACTCTCATTGGTTTACAAACATTGATGTATTTTTCCATACCTTTTTATTAAGACGACACGAGATAATAACTAGCGTGTTTTAAAGCGAAGACTGTAATAATTGCGGATGATTCGGGCAATAAAATTATATTTAGAACGACCACGGTTTTTTACAAATTATATATAAATACTTAATCATGTAACTTAATTTGTTTGTAAAGAATTTTTCTTTATCCTCATGTATGCTTTGGCAATGAGTACCATCCTTCACTTGGTTTCGTAAATTTTAACTTCTTTATTTTATACTACCACTGGAGGCATACAAGCATACGGTCTACCTGATGTAATGCGGCTACCGTGGCCTATTAACGCTTGTAATATATTAAGTATCACTCGCGCGTTGCCTCCTCTGCTTACACAGCAACTCCTTGGGAGCATACTGGTGACCTCACTCACACGCAGGAACACAGCAACCCTCTAAGGAGTTGTTATTGGCTGGGGTTTTCTGTGAGGTGGAGGTACTTCTCCAGATGGGCTGCTTTGATGCGCCCTACCTCTCTTAAAACATCCAGACCAAAACAAACAGACATGTTCATGCACACAAATGTTTGCCTTTTGTGGGAATCGAACCCACGAGCGTTGGTGTCAAAGTTGCGTCATTCACGACTGAGCCACCGAGCTCATTTAAGTTAAGGATTTTTTTATTTATTTCACTGTATATAAGAGCGCTTTAGTCATATGAGTTATGGCTAATGCTATAGGATATACGGGTATCTTTGGATTATGGGTTCTTATAAAAATATCGCTAGACTGATATTATATTTTTATACTTCGACTTGTCCGATAATATTTATTATTATTATTATATACTATTTCTTTATGTTCGAATTTGTGTTAAAATACGAATCGGTACTTAAGTTTCAATTCACTTAATTTATTATATAATTCACATATAAACAAAGATAACAAGATGTTCGCCCCTTACATACGCATGAAAAATTAACGACTACTGCAGTCTCCCATGTGCTCAAATGCGATACACATTTTATTTTGTACCAATATATAGGTCTTACTAAGAACGAGAAATTTCAGATTATCTCCCTACAAAATTGTTTCACAATCTGTTCCGTACTTTTCCGATAATTAAATAAATTGATGAATAGAAACAATTGCATTTTTCTATTTCCTGCATCACTCTTCTTACATTATTTTGTTTACATACCATAACCAGTGATAGCCTGGTGGATACAGAACAAGCATATTGATACTAGTCCTTAGTTTGAATTCTGGTGTGGGTATGTATCACTAATTCATGTTTTCGGATTAATGTACATATTTGTAATTGTCCATTGCTTGAAAACGTAAGAAAAAACCCGCAGAATTTTTTTTATGTTTTTCAAGAGATTTTTCGTGAGACGTTTGACCTAATCTCAGAAAGGTCATGTCTTCCCCCTCGGCTTATTAGATCTGACGGCAGTCGTTTCATCTCAAAATCAGCATCTTCACCGAGTTCTTAGGCGTAGATAGCGGACCCTTGGCCAAGAACCGACCGGATGATGATGATGATGAATCCACATACTTAATTTTAGATCTTTACAAAAGAATTTAAAGTATTGAAAATTCCGAAACATGAATGCAAAACGGCTCAATTGTGCCCGCGATATGCATGTAATATAACCATAATGCTACTGTCTTATCAGAAAGTAAATAAATGAAATAATTAGTTTCAATATTCAACCCAAGTCAGTCGAGTATTGGTCTCGATAACATGTATACACTATTGTTGTTTATAGTAATTGTGACCATCCCCGATTTTGCATTTGATAAACATAAGAAAAATTAAAAAAGGTTATGACATGGACGTGTTAACAAAGTTGGTGATTAATGGCAGAAGTCGTTTGGACTGGATGTCATTCAATAAACAAGAGTCTGCATCAGAACTAACACCATTGTTAAAGGACGATTCAGGTAAAATCTGTAATTACTAATAGATAAGTGTTCTGTTTTAACATCATTTCTGCTGCTTGTTATCAAATATAAAAAAATAAGCAAGTCTCTTACGAGAGCAAATTCAGTAACTACTAACTTTTCTAACGCTTTCAACAAAGGGAGTCGTGAAATATTACTGTAGTCCTTCTTCTAAGCAGTCTTTTTCTAGTTCTAGTCTTATGTTGTAGGTAACAGTTATGATGATGAATAGCCTGATGCATGATAGAAATTCCGCCTAGGCATTAAGTCTAATAAAGTATATCCTCGACGACCATTGAGTGACATAGGTACTCTCCCCCGTGCGTTTCTACAACTGTTTTGAAGGCATTATAGTATCTTCTTCACGCCAAGTCCCTTGCGGTGTAGGCAGAGAGAACCGAGCGCCATAAGACGCGGTCCATACATACTTCACTCGCTTCTGTGACATTCATAGCTCTTTTCATGCACGCTCGCCGGTTCCTGGGGCTCCTGACACCACCTTCTGATAAACAATATAGACGCTCTTATATTCTCTTTTCTGATTTATAAATATATATCACAAGGGCACTAGAAATTTCAGAAATGTGAAGAGTGTAGATCTGACATTTTATCAAAAATCTGAAAAAATTTAATAGATTAATTTCGGTATCAAAAATACAGCGACATCTCAAGCAATCATAGGCATCCCTCAATTGATCTCTAGATCCACATTAGTAACTTGTTATAACGTTCTATACAATGCTGCTATTATGACTTATTCGCCGGCTGTAAAAACCTTAGGATTTTATTATGAATCAATTACTATCGTGGAGACCACAATGGTGGCAATGGCATGGCATGGAACTGCAAAAAAATATTTCAATGCATGCTAAAGCGATCTTTGCCTGATTTCTTTTTTGAAATTATGGTCTCTATGTTTCCTTCCGTGATATGACAGTGGAATTACTGGAAAAACTATACATCTGTGATGTCCGAAAGTATATTCATATTTAATATAAATTGTCGCCAGGATATTCTGGAGTAACGTGTACACATTTTCCCTTTCTTCGACAGTATCTCACTTAATCTCTCTGCTCTATGATATTCAAGAGAAATATTTAACTCTTGTTTTACTGGCGAATCAAAGAGGTCGTAGTGGTGACTAAATACTAGCTTTTTGTGTCTCTTTCTTTTCATGTGAGTAATTCAGGCATGTATGTAATCACACCACAGAGACTTACCATACATACTGCCCTAGAGAATCATTATTACATAAAATGTATGGTAACTACTATAATATAGTACTATAACTACGGTATTTTATCGGCCATGACAGTTAATTTCCACTCTTTTTATCATCTAATAATTATCATGTAATTATTGACCAATCGATAATATAAACAACTTCAGCGGATTAAATAAGTAAATAGAAATAAAGTATGTTTACTCTCGTAAGGAATTGATTACAGATAAATGTTAGGAAGGGTTTATTTCCTCTCTTATAAAACAACTGTACTACCTACCACTTGTACAAAACGTAGTGGGTACGTCGTCATTTCGTAAAATCGTAGTATATCTCGTTAGAAAAAGTAAAAACATATGTTTTATTTTGAAAATTTTAAATGTTACGCTTTCAACGTAGTTTCTCCAAATTGTTTTTTTAATACAAATAGCGTCCCGACAATTTCGTGAGGAATAAAAATGCATTTTATGTCATCATAAAATATGCCTAACAGTTTATATACTAAACTCCTTTCTTCCCGCGGTCTCAATATAATACATAAGTATATATACAGGTATACCAATATATTGATACAACGCTCGAAGAAAAAGTCAAAAGTATAGAGCGCCAATGTTTTTACTTACATGTTAATTAAGGTATGCTGTGAGGTACATCCGTG
This sequence comes from Pyralis farinalis, assembly GCA_947507595.1. Lineage (NCBI taxonomy): Eukaryota > Metazoa > Arthropoda > Insecta > Lepidoptera > Pyralidae > Pyralis > Pyralis farinalis. The sequence goes on along the minus strand of OX382269.1, from coordinate 15,474,247 downwards.
ACGTGACACGATGGATGATTGAGTCATAGAATGCCCTGTCGGATAAAACCTTACCTAGAGAGTGCAAGCAACTCATCCAAGATTCGAACGTAAGTTTTCCACACTTACTCGTTTTATTTGTCATCTTAGTAGCATAAAACAGTAATAATTATTTCCTGCATTGATATCAGATGATGTCTTTATGCATGTAATATACTATCTTGGAATAAAAATGATTTATTCCTATCATAACATCAAATAAACGTAAGGAGGCCATGCAAAAAGTTCCATTGAGTTAAGAGGCAGCATACAATAGCAGCTCTCGTGACTTATAAATATATAAAAAAATGTAAACAACAATTAACTTGTAATATCCCATTGGTGTAAACTGTCACGATGATGTAAATGTAATAAATAAATAAATATAGTACTTGCATTCACGCACGAATATTTTGTTTGCAAGTGATTTTGTATGCAGATATTGTAATACGAAATAATACAAGTAGACATATTTAAAAACAAATAGACTATATACCGTTTATTTCGTATATTATTCATTCAATCAGTAAATAACAAATGATATCCTGTCCTTTAGTATAAGTAGAGAAAAAAAATCGTGATTACTTAATACACATGCAGACAATAAAATGGCATTTATAAGATTTTGCTGTATTGTTAGGTCAACTATGAAAAAAAAGACAGAAAATGACAGACTGACGTAACTACAAACTGAGGATTTTCAGTTTTCCTGTACTGGTGCTATGAGATTGGTTCGGATTGTAATGCAATTTACGTAGATCCATTACCTGTAATAGCATTAAACAAGCAAACAAATACACTTTTGCACTTACATATTAGTTTGAACTGAATAATTAAATGAAACTAGAAAGATCTAGTTAACCAGAGAGTAGTTGCAGAGCAACTGACATGGTAGTCTGACAGTCACCGGAAAGTAGAAAACATGTGTAGAGTCGTTATTTTTCAAATGACTGTGTTCTCAGTCCTCAGAAGTGTATTAGTGAGCCGGAAGCTAAACAAATGTAATTTCGTCTCGACGTCTGTTATTTCACATTGAACCAATGAATAGGACACAGTTTTAAAATCTGTCTATAATAAATGTTCATTTCGATAATTCATTGTATACATTTTGTTATTAAAGCTTTTATATTTCTTTTTCACGTTATGCATGGATCCGAGTTTTTGAAGACATATTTATGTCATGTCAAAAAATGAATATATGTATGTACGAGTATTATGATAATGCAAATCCAAAACATTAGAAAATAGTGAGTAAAAGAGGTATTTCAATATAAACTAAAAAGATATAAGCTGTCAAAATGGCATCTCGTGCACTACTACGTCAACGAATTGTAAAAATAAAGACACTTCACTTACAAAGTGTTTATACCAGGGGATTCCCGAGAGATTTTCAAAGAACTATTGTTTTTCCCACATCCAGCATCCCCAATTTAAAAAAGGAGTAAACAGTTTTACACACAAATAAACACATTACCGTCGCAATGTGTGTAAAATTTATTTCACTAGACCTTACATGCATAGGTACATATTCACAATAACAATGTCGTCAGAACGTCTGCACCTTAAGTGATAGATAAACCAGTACCAATAGCGATAAGTAAATGTTAACGCACTTTCCTCAGTCGAGCCGAGACACCTCATGTTTATTGATTCGGAGAAATACCTACGGTGGTTTTCGTAAGCACTGGCATTTAGATAATTAAGTAATTAACTGGCAGTTAACAATGGTACTTAATCTGACTAGTAAAGTTCACTAATGTGAAGTTTCATTTCGTAAATTGCAGCGAAGAAAGTTTATTTGAATGAAAGCATAGGAAATTTACTCGTTGAAACTAACAATCCAATAAAAAAAATATATGGAATTAAAATAATTTATAACATTGGTAAATGCTTACAATGTAGCTCGCTGTTCACTTCTTTGTTACCCTGATGGTATAAATCGCGGGAAAACAAATAAACAGCCGATTTTTGAATGAAGTATACATATTTCAAAAAAAATATGCTCTATAACTAATATGAATTCGGAATTCTAAGTACATATAAATTTATATAAAGCTCGATCTTCACAACTTTATAAGTAAGGACTAAATAAATTCTAACCCACTAATTATATTACGTAGTGACTACCCAAATGTATGTAATAAAAACCGTTTAGCATAAGAGTTTTATCGTTCTTCAATACGCTCTCCTAATTTTGTCAATGGTAGTCTAAGATGTTTTTATATTTATAGATACGTCGTACCCGCTCTAGAATGGCAATACAAAAGTAAGGTAATTGCCCAACTCGTATTCAGTTGGCTGCGCTCTCGCGTCGCGTCTATGCGTATTACGTTTACGCCACAAAGCATAAATGTCTTAAGATATATATTCATCTCTTTCTAACGACAGGTATGCCCTGTCATTTGTCTCTTTAAGAGCAAAGTGTGATAATACATAACTGTACGTAGATATAGTACTACTTGCGCCATTTTAAAATACAGTAGGTAATGTTGGTGTATAACGTGTCTACCTTTTGATACGTTGCTGATGGTAGTAATGTAAATGACTCAATTAAAGACTTTTTCACATCCTAAACTCGTTTCATACTATACAGCTATCGGTATGCATTGACTTTGTATGGAAGTGGTAGATATAACTGCGTAGAAGCAGACTGCATGGCGAGAACCACACCCGCTGGCAAAGCCTGCAATATAAGTACGACGGAATCAATTATTAGTACACAGCTATTCTGTCGCTTGTATAAGTATTATGGAATATGCTTTTATAATTTTCTGGCCTATTCACTGCTAATACTTGTTCAAAAATACGCTGAATATAAAGTTTAATGAAAAAAATGAAGGTTTAAAAAAATACAGTAATTAAAAACTTTAAAAATTATGAAAACTGATTTAAATAAAATCATAACTCCACTAAACTTATGTCGGACTAATTCAATGCTAGGGATTTCTCAACAGAAAAGGATTAAACTTCTTTTCTGTTGTCTTCTCTTCAATGAAATCGCAACTTCATCATTATCTGATCTTGCCAATAAAGAATAATTTTTAATATCAGTTCAGTAAGTGATCATCTTTTGAGTCAAAGCCAAGCCACACTTGCCTGCCTATTCCATGTGATACATCCTGTTAATTAACAAACGAGACAAGTGAAAGTGAGGCACTGCGTATCAATACAGCCCGAATACGAGAGACAAAATTCACAAAATATCGCTGCACCTTGAAGAGTTGTTATTTTTAGGGTCACCAGTAAGTTCCTGAGGACCCGTAAAGGATAAGTGAATTGCAAACGGTCATAAACTGATCAGTTTACATCAGGTGGGTATTTAAAAACTATCCACAAAGATATCGTGTGACGCAATGTGCGAAACAAGAAAAGCATATGGGTCGGGATCTCGTCGACAATTTTGCATTTCAGTAAATGAAAAATTAGACCATTAATTAGTGATATTTTTAATTACTGGGCAATTTTACGGACATATTGACTAACATATATAAAGAATATTGTAGTATTCTCCATAAAAGCTAGTATCATATACGATAAACACTGTCTGTAACCTAGTTAGTTGCCAGATTTAAGCGAAAATGTGAACCTTCATAATGTTGATACATTCGTTAGTGATTGTCAAATGAAAGCATATTTTTTCATCAAAACCTGCGATTTTGTACGTCTGACATGCTAATTAATATTTTTGTATCTTACACGCCGTCGGGAGGAATACAAGTATTCGGCCCACCTGATGTAATGCTCTTACCGTAGCCTATGAACGCTTGTAATACATTATCGCTCGCGAGATGCCACCTCTGCTGCTAACACAGCGACTTCGTAGGAGCTTACTGGTGACGTCATACTCACACGCAAAACACAACAACCCACCATGGAGCTGTTGTTTAGCTGTGGTTTTCTGTGTGGGAAACGCACCCATTAGCGTTGGTATCAAAGTAGCGTTACAAACAACTGCGCCTGCAAAAAGTATAAATATCATAATACAGTACTTATATATATAGTTAGAAGCAGAGTTGATCTGAAAGAGAGCTATGCTATGCCGCAAGGGATTTGGCGTGAAGTTATAGATAGATAGATAGTATAAATACTAGTGCGACCAGAGGTCGAGATTCGATCATACCCCAAATTTTCTATAGAATAATATAGTAAATATGGGGGAATATTTGAATTTGCATGTTATGCATACTGTTTAATTTTTTTTTAATAGTACTAAAGATTAATACTATAATTGTCAATAGCTATAAAACAAAAATAAAAGAAGGTCTGTTGACTTACAAAGGAGAAATAGGTACTTCATTGTTTTGTACGTAATTGATGGGCAGTGATTGGTGGATAAAGAACAAACCTATTAACCAAGCGGTGTATCATTGAATTCATGTTTTCGGATTTGTAATTATCTCTTGGTCAGTGGTGAATTCGTGAGGAAACCCTCTCGTCCAAGAGATTATATTCCGAAAGACGCGTGACTAAGAAAGTTCTGGTTTTGCTGTCTGGATGTTAGGTTGTGAAGGTTTAATGGCAGATACTCTATGTCCAAATAAGTATATTCGACATATACTTAGGCATATGCACAGGTTGCATACCATGTCAATCCTAATCCATTAGAATTAACGTGGGCCACAAAACTAAAGAGGAAGAAACTCTGGATATTTTCCATGCTAATGTATAACAGAATCGAGACATACAGTCTCGATTCTCTCATTGAATTAAACAAAAAGTCTCTCATCCGTTCTTGTATCTTTAGTGTCTGCAATTTTTTTCCAATTTACCGTGCCTCTCCTCTGCAAATATATTAAAATTGCAACACCGCTGAATAGTGGATTATTGCTTATTAAATCTTACAATAATCCATTAACACCGTCTGTGGTTATTTTGCTGGTGGCCATTGTATATTGTTCCCACACTACGAAGACATTTGAAAAATTTTAGCTTTGAGACTATTTTTAGAATATACCGCATACTGGATTTCCCATGTGATCTGTTTCGATCGGTATTTTTGATACAATTCGAGCCATTTTCCGTATATGAAGTGGTTGCAGCAATTCCTGAGAATGCGACTGCTACGAGTATTAACGAACATTTTGTCCGCACCAATTTTGAGTAACGGTAAAAGTTTTACCAGTACCGTGTGGATTTTTTTTTGTGACGATGGCTATCGCTTTCTGCCATGCAATTCTGTAAGAGCAAACATCCTTACATCCTTGGAAACATCGGCTGTTATAGCCTTGAACACAAAATTGCAATTCCTTAGTGTCGCTTTTCATGGTTGTGCGACACTAGCGCCGCAAGGCTGCGTTTGGAATTGGAATTCTACAAGGCAAACAGCCTCGCGTACGCTTACAGCCTTATAGAATACCAAATAAAAAGCCGTGATCGCAGTAGACGATGTCAAAGCTGTGACATCTGTGATCACAGCGACGCACACAGCCATTACGAGTCGCTTAGAGAATTGCATGGCTGTTGTCTTGTGTGAGCATATATGACGCTGGAAAGAAGCGACCCAGTAACAGTAAAAGGAAGATCTAGGAATCTTAGGTCTATTGTTCTTTTTACCGATTTTATGTAGGTTTTTTTATACAACTAGATTGGCAAACAAGCATGCGACCCGCATTAGATAGTAAGTGGTCACCGTAGCCTATTGACGCTCGCAATACCACGGGGATGTTACTCGCGCTCTGCCAATCTTGTGACCTAAGGCTGTTTCGTCACAGTACCCAGTAATTTCTCTGCCATATCTCACCCTTTAAACCGGAACACATCCAAATATCGGGTAACAGTTAGAAATTATTAAACATGAAAATTCTAAAATTAGTCACATGAATAAAGAGACTGACCTTAACAACTCCCCTCTATTAAATATCTTTTCACTCGCGCAAATGTACGTTTTATGAGCCTACCTTTTACATACAACTGAGCTGATTCATTGTTGAGTGCTGTATTCATATCTATTAAAATATTATATTGCTTGACTTGCAGTATTAGGTATTTTTATATTGAACGTTGGGAGGCGTATGAACGCTTGTAAAACAAGAAGTATCGCAGACGCGTTGCCTCCTCTGCTGCTAATGGGGATAATAACAGGAAGTTTGTTATTTGGGTGCGGTTTTCTGTAAGATATTTAGAAATACTTTCCAAGTAGGACTGCTTTAATTTGCCATTATATCTCTCTTAAAACACCCAGAACAAGATAAACTACCACACAAATATATAAAAAACTGCACCTGCACTGCAGCGCGACGTGTGTCAAAATGCGTACATTTTGACGTTCGTTCTTTCGTTAAACGTCGCTGCTGTCAGATCGTTTAACGAAACGTCAAAATGTACGCATTTGGACACACGCCGCGCTGCAGTGCAGTTGCAGTTTTTAGTAGAATCGGCCTACAGTTCGATTAAATACCTGCCGCTGAGTTCCACTACGAATAGAAGTGATAATCTAGGATAACGAACCAGCCTATAACTGATTCGTCCCTGGTTCGAAGTCTGATGTGGCATGTACAAATGTACTAATATTGTTTTCCGGATAAAATGCACATATTTGTAATTATTACTTGCTCGACGATAGAAGAAAACATCGTGAGGAAACCAGCACGTCTAAGAAATTATATGTCGAAAGACGGATGACCAGTATCAGTATCTTCGCTAAATATTTTGGCTTAGGCTTAGGAAACGCGTTAAGGCTAAGAAGAAGTCCATCGAGTCCATCTGGATGACTGGCGTTCTACCACGGTACGTTATTTAAGAATTAAAGAGAATGCCTCTCTTCCACTCATGACGAAATTACCTCGACCTCCCATATCTAAATGATTTTGTATAGAGTGGTACCAGAGTGGAACTTAACTTCTTCTATGCCAAGATAAGTTCCTAACTTTAAGCGAGGTCCCGCGAGGTCACCTCCGCTGCTGACACAGCAATTTTAGGAACTCACTGGCAACCTCACGCACTCGCAGGAACATAACAACCCTCCAGGAAATTGTTGGTTTTCCGTGAGGCAGAAGTACTTCCCCAGACGGTCTCTTTTTAGGTGCCTGTATTAATAACAACCAATATAAACAGACATGGTCATACACACAAATGTTTGTCTTCTGTGAGAAACGAACTCCCGTGCCCTGGTCAAAGTAGAGTTAATCACTACTCCGCAACCGAGGTCGTCGTGTTGTCAACCCTGCTGATAATACACCTTCAAATCTTTCTCGTAGCCTCACACACTCGCAGGAACACAACAATCCTCCAAGAAGTTATTATTTGGCTGGTTACCTTTGAGTCCCAGTATGGCCGTTTTGATGCGTCCTATATCTCTTAAAAATAATAGCTTAAGTTAATACAATGTTCTTAAATTATTAAATAAACCCAGCAAATACGATATAACAGAATGATTTATTAATCTCCGGTTTCTACAATGAGTACACGATTTTTACCGCTCCAGGATGTTGTCTCACATGATTTATTTGCCCTCTTACAATTCAAACGTATTTAAACACTCAAACAAACTATTGTCGTCTTCAAATTCATGTCGTTTGCACAACAAGTTTTTGCTGATATACATGATTACACAGGTAAATCACTGGATTATTATATAGATTACTTGTTGATCTTGCCTTTGTTGATAACGCTAGAAAGAAGAAAACATATTGTCCTGAAACGAGTCTTCCACAATAGAGTAACTAGTTTGGCCATAAATACTGTTACAAAGAAACTTTTCTTCTTTTCTTCTCTTTAATTATTTTGAATTTTATATATATATAATATTTTAGTGCGAGTATTTGCCTCATTTTTTTTAATATGTAAATATTTGAATACAAATTTCACGTGCTCGGTGGTGTAGTGGTTAACAATGTTACTTTGATACTAACGCATGTAGATTCCTTTCCCACACAGGACAAACATTTGTGTGCATCAACATGACTGACTGGTCTGGGTGTTTTTAACAGAGGTACGGCGCATCAAAGCAGCCCGTCTGGTGAAGTACCTCCACCTCAAAAAAAACCGCGGCCAAATAACAACTTGCTGGATGGTCGTTGTGTGAGTGTGAGGTCACCTGTAAGCTCCTAAGGAGTTGCTGTGTTAGTAGCAGAGGTACCATCACGCGATTGATACTTAATATATTGCAAGCTTCCCTAGGTTACGGTAACCGTTTTACTTCAAGTGGACTGTATGCTTGTGTACGTTGTATTTTTAGTGGAAGGTCCAGTAAAATATCATATACCTACATAATTATTTAACACTTAGGTATATATACTTCCCGACGTTGCATAAAAAAAACATATTATTACCTAGTCTAAATCTAAATATGCATTTATATTTGTATGAAGTAATGTAATCTTATAAAACTTATTATGTAGGTACATATTTATGGAAATCATAGCAAAAAATAAAAAAATCTATTCGAAATGACCTCCTTTGGCTTTGATACAGGCATTTAATCTGTCTGGCCACGAAACTGTGGATTAACGCACTGTTTCCATGGGAACTTTAGCCCCTGCTTGCTCCAGATATTTCTTAAGAGACACAATGACCGCGTGTCGTTTCGAGCAGGCCGTGTCCTCTAAACTGATCATAATTTGTAGTCTTATAAGTGTCTGGAACGTTGATTTAACAGCATGAATTCTGGCTTTAACAGCATTAACAGCCTTTGTAGTTCTAACAGCACGCGGTCGTCCCGAATTTTTATGATCTTCAACAGAGGAAGTGTTGGTATATATGTCGATGGTTCGATATACCGTTGATAATATAGGTACGGCTGATACCAAGCTTCTGAAATATCTTGAATATCATCGACGGCTCCATGCCCACTTTGTGCAAGGTAATCACTGCAATTGTATTTTCTTTAACATCGCATTCCATTTTGTAATTTGATAATACTCGTAAACAAGAAAAAAAATGTAAAATCGGTTAATAAGCGATAGGTTTCTTGATTGTCCGGAATGTATATTTTTTAGCACAATGGCGGAAAACAAAGTGTACCGACGGCCTACCCGACGATAAGCAGTTTCCGTAGCATATGGTCACTTGCAACATCAGGGGCATCGTTGCCTTTGCACTATAAAAAATCTGTTCATTCCTTTTTTGAAGAACTTCATACTAGTCTCTTGAAATATCTTCGCCAAGGATTTTATTCTACGAGCGTTGTGGATATATCAAGAAATAAACATTTGTCATCATATCGAGTAAGTAACTCCTCAAAACACCACCCGTTGTACAATCGGTAGAACACATAGATGGAAACAAAGTCTATTCTAAAACTTTACGGCTCAATGTTGCCTATTATATACTCGTATATACACATAGTGTACGTTGAGTTAGTTTAATACTGTGTTCTTTTTTATTTGAAGGATAACACAAATTCAAATAGTGGCATGAGTATGGCCATTAAGTTAATAAAGAAGTAGTTTTACGACATATTTTGTGTTAGTTAACTTAATGTTTAAATAATTATATATTGGAAGCTCGAACCTGCCTCAACCGACAAATTATGTTAACATACCTAACATGATGTTTACTTTTAAACAACACAAATGTAAAACAAAATAATTATATGCTATAATTTTTGGATCGCCTCGTTGGGTATCAAAACAGCATCTCCACAGATTTTTTATATCACTGAGGTGACAAGCATACGATCAGCCTGATAGAAGCAGTTACTACAGCCTTCGGACATTTGTAGCGTCTGGTGCGTTATCGTGCGTTGCTCAGATGGAAAAGGCCCGTTTTTGTCTTTTTTCATTAGGACCCTGGGAAAACCTCGGCAGGAAATCTATTCCTTAACTTAAGAGTTCTATCTATCTAACTTAAGAGTTCTTGGTAGAAAACATGTCTGGAACCGTACACGACCATCGGGGTTCCAGATTATTAGCGGTGCTGTTATTGGAAAGCAGTTAGCATCATATCAAACAAATCCTCGAAACACAACCCTTTGTACAATCGGTAGAACTAACGAATAGAGACCAAGTCTCTCTTGAAATTTAAGGATTCAGCACTGTTTATTAGCTCAGGATCATGATAATTCTCACAGCTCTTCTCAGCACCGAATGCCAAGGTCTAGGTCTGGTCTGGTAGATTGAAGAGAAGATACAAGTATTTAAGGATCCACTGGTGAAACCAGATTATGGATTTATGCAGATGGAGAGCTTATTACGAGTATTACCATACGTTTATATTGGGTAGTACCTACTCTATGACTATCTCTACGACTAGCTTAGTAGAGTATGAATGCACAACAAGTTACATCAATACAAAACACCATTCACGAGCGCACAGCTTCAGCACCACTGGGTGAATGTGGAAAGAGAATAACGCTCGCTAGATATCTTTCTGGATAATTAAGATTTCCAGCATTGAGCTACAGCACCAGGAGATGATAAGAAGCACAGCCCCTCCATCATTAAACTCTATAAGTAAGTGCTGGGAGCGAGTGTGAACAGTTGCATATTGCGAGCTATGCCGTCTGGCTCTAACTTTTACGGCCTAGAAATTTTCCCGGCGCTCAATTCACACCATTCCCAGCATTCACTCGTCTTTCCACATCAGCGGTGTACCTACCTTCGATACCTGCTAAAAGAGTATCCAAGATTTCGCTTCTTTAATATTCATATATCTATTCATGCACGCTCGCTGGTTCCTAGCGCTCCTGACACCGCCTTCTGTTAATAACTAATCTATTAACCCTTCGAAACCCGGGTGGTCGTATACGACCGCGAAATGTATGGGAAAACGTATATAACGGGTTCTGACTGCTCAAGTCATGATAGGTGAATCTAGTACCTACTCGTTATAGATTAAACTCCATAATGCGTCTGTGAGCATAACCTTGTGCAACATAAATCTTGTGAAATATAAAAATTATGCCAATAGACATAATTAGAAAGTGGGACTATAGCACAAATAATACGTATTAATAAAAACAGCACTTCAAGTTCACGTTGTAATTTTTGAGTTTCACAATTTCGTTCAACAAATTACGTAGAGAACAGAATATTTATTCAGTGAATGCTAAAATGTGAATAACGTTTAACAATACAAAGCGGTCAAGTGAAATATGGACTCGCCGACCGAGGGCGCCGTACAGTTCTGTGCATTATAAATAGTTTTGCACCGCTTCAAACAGCTTCCTATTCCGGCGATAAGTTCTGTTACAAATTAATACACATTTATTTTTTTATGAAATATTGTAATCTTAATAAAACTTATACGAGTATGTACATATTTGTGGTAGTTTTGGAAAAAATTAAAAAAAAAAATTCTATTCGAAATGGTCATCTTTGGCTTTGATACAGGCCTTTAATCAGTCTGGCCACGAATCTATGGTTTTACGCACTGTTTCTACAGGAAATTAAGCCACTGCTTGCTCCAGAGATTTCATAAGAGATACCGGTGTGTATTTTGGTATGGAACCCTAATAATGAGGTCAATATTCATATATAATGTAGATCATAAATAACAGAAACAAAGGTTGCGTTTCTTATGTATGACTTCAACCGACAATATATTTTAAACTGAAGTACTACAATTACATGTATACATATACTAGCTTATTCCCGCGGCTTCGCACGCATAGATTTTGGAATATTCTATTCATGCACGCAATACGCATATAATAAAAATAAGTAAAACTGCCGAAATCGGCAGTTTTACTTATTTTTATTATATTTCTTATTTTTAAGTACAGTCACCATTAAAAAGTTAGTAAAGGTATCAAATATCCTTATTTAGTGTAGTAATGAACATATCAACTGTTTGGTTTTCATTAACTATTTTATACTGACTGTATACATTCCAGTCACGACTTTATATATTGCCTATTTTAAAAGCATAAAATTTTCAAATCACTAACTTAAAAAATATCTGTCAACTGAATCTCAAAAAATCCTTTCTTATATCTAATATGCATTACAAAAGTACATCTTGATGAGTCAGTGAATTAGTCAGGAACTCCATTTTTATGAATATAGATTTATATTGACATAGATTAGCGTCTCGTCCATACACATATTCAACCCCATTTTCACCCCCTAAGGGTGGAATTTATGAAAACGCTAAAACCTTTTTTTTGTTCTAATAGTGTATGTACCAGTTTTAAGTCAGTAACTTTAAAAAAAAATCTTCTCCATACAAACTCTCAACCCCCTTTTCTAAGGGTGAAATTATATACAACGCTGGAATTGATTTATTGACGTCTTGATTGAGAGTATATTTACAAACTACGAATAAATATAGTTTACAAAGTGTAAAATAGCTCACTTTAAAAAAATAAATTTTTTAACAGTTTGACTTTTAATTCAAGAAATACTTTTGATCCCCATTACACCCTTTAAGGGGTAGTATTTTTTAAAATGCTGTTATCACTTTTTTTGTATTCTAATAGAGACTACCTGAACAAAGTTTCAAGTCAACATCAAGAAATATTACTACTCCATACAAGCTATCAACCCGCTTTTCAGTCCTCTAAGGATGGAATTTTGAAAAACGCTGAAATTACTTTTTTCGCGTCTTGATTGAGAGTATATTTACAAAGTCTCAAGCAGATCACGTTAACAAATCAATTTCTTAACAGTTCAACTTTTAATTCAAGAAATACCTTTGACTCTCATTACATCCGTAAAGGGGTGGAATTCTTAAAAACGCTGAAATCACTTTTGTTGGGTTCTAATAGAGAGTATCTGTAAAAACTTTCAAGTCACCAACTTGAAAAAAATATTTCTGCTCCATACAAACTGTCAAATCCCTTTTCACCCCCTTACGGGTTGAATTTCAATAAAATCTTTCATATCTCACCTGAGCATTACAGAAGTAACCTCTATGAAAATTTTCAGTTTTCTAGGTTCAAGGGTTTGGCCAGTGAATTAGTCAGGAACTCCATATTTATTAATACAGATACTTAGTCTGGCCATAAATACTGTTACAATTAAAAATATACAAAATATTACTTCTTTATTTGAATTGAATTTGGAATCTGTCATTTTTATATGATTGTTCATTGAGTTTTCTCATTTTGGCGCCAATACATTGTACAATATTTTGCGATATTAAAATGGAGTAGGGTGATAAAGAGAACCGAATCATTGTGATTGCATTACACAAAGTAGGTATGGAGCCAAATGCAATTTTTAAAACTCTCCATACGCTTGGTATTAGTTCAATGTTTGTGTACCGGGCTATTAATAGATACTATGAGACCTCCTCTATTTGTGACAGAAAAAGATCTGGCCGTCCACGTAGTGTTCGTACGAAAAAGGTGGTCAAAGCAGTAAAGGAAAGAATTCGAAGAAATCCTGTCCGAAAGCAAAAGATTTTATCTCGGGAGATGAAGATAGCACCTAGAACCATGTCGCGTATTTTAAAAGATGACTTAGGACATGCAGCCTATAAGAGACGTACTGGTCATTTATTAACTGATAATTTAAAAAAGAATAGGGTGGTAAAATCGAAACAACTACTGAAGCGGTAAGCAAAGGAAGGTCACAGAAAAAAATTGTTTACGGATGACAAAATTTTTACAATTGAGCAACATTTTAACAAACAAAATGATCGTATTTATGCTCAAAGCCCTAAGGAAGCTTCCCACTTAGTCGACAGACTGCAACGTGGGCACTATCCGACTTCAGTGATGCTTTGGTGGGGTATTTGTGAAAAAGGTATCAAAACATCGGCACAAGTGTATCAAGATACCATTCTTGAGAAGGTAGTGAAGCCCCTTAACAACACCATGTTCAATAACCAAGAATGGTCCAGCAAGACTCGGCGCCGGGTCATAAAGCTCGGTCTACGCAGTCTTGGTTGGAAACGAACGTTTCGGACTTCATCAGAGCTGAAGACTGGCCGTCGTTTAGTCCCGATCTTAATCCGCTGGATTATGATTTATTGTCAGTTTTAGAGAGTACGGCTTGCTCTAAATGCCATGATAATTTGGAGTCCATAAAACAATCCGTACGATTGGCAGTGAAAAAATTTGCCATGGAAAGAGAGCGTGCTTCTATTGATAACTGGCCTCAACGTTTAAAGGACTGTATGGCAGCCAATGGAGACCACTTCGAAAGCTTTTTATATTTTAAATTGTTTTATATTTATATATTAAACTAACACACTGTAAAAGTAATAAATATTATTTGCAATAGAATTTTTTTTCTTTGTTTCAGTATTTATGGCAAGACTAGGTTACTTACTTCACGTGAAATGGTTTCATTTCATAATTTTAAACTATGTATAAATGATAAAATAAGAAAAATAGATAAGTGGGTACCTTATATAAAATTATAGTTGCTATAAGGCTCCTGTAAAAAAGGCTACCTATGTTGAAAATAGTCCAAAAAAGTACATTTATAGTCGCTATATGGATATATCTAAAATGTTCGAGCCACCTATTAATCAATTTGTCTAGCACCTCTCCAATTGCAGCGCCCTCCAGCCTCCTTAATTGTTACGTTATATTTAAAGCAAAGATCTATGAATACATTAAGGTTGCAATTAACAATTGAGTATTGAGATATAGTTTTACATCATTGAGCGGGTAATTTAATTATATTATGTACGACATAGTTTTGTGTTCAGTTAATACTTTGTTTGGCCAGAGTGACCAGACAGAAAGCGGTCACGCGTTCAAGCATCCGGCGATCGCGTACTGCGTTCGAACGTATAGTTGATTAACTGAAACCCGCTCGTGGACGATCACCATGATGTCTCTAGGATAGTCGACGATATCGAGTTCTTCGTCAGAAGACGAACTATTGATTTTGTGGTCATATGCAACATAGAAAAGGAAATATTGGATGTGCACAATAAATAAGATGAAGAATTTTAAAGACTTTTTTATAAATAACTTAACTTGAAAGATTTTTCTTTACAAATCATACGGGATGATAGTTGCTTCCTTCAATCAACAGTAAACATGATACTGCTTGGACGAAATTCAGCCATTTCAGAAATATTACAATTACGTCAACTTTACATTAAATACTTTAAATAGTAATTTTAATAAAAAATGAGGAAAGTATTTTAATTTGCCACACCATGCAAAGTCGAATACTGAATAATGGAGTTTAAACTAGAGCTAAAGACCAATGCCTGCATACAACACAAATAGCAAAATAAGATTATGGCGATTTCAAAACTATTTTTAATTTCACTTATAAGGAACTTATAGCATGATTAGGTCATAAAGCTAGATTTAAGCGCAGTTATAGAAGCGTTTATATCTATGCATTATTAACTTGTTATCAACATACAGTATGATACTAAACGCTATAATATACTTAATCTCTATGCTGCCATAAAGATTTGAAACTACACATTTACAAGCACAGGCGTTCTTATATGAACGTAAGTGTCTTCAGAAATGATTTTTGTTTATCATACACTAGTAATGTATTGTATATATACTCAGTTATAAATCACAAATCTTTCTATTTATCTATCTATAATTCTACGCCAAGTCCCTTGCGGGGTAGGCAGAGGTATCTAACCGATCGTCAGATGACACGGTCCTTACAACTTCACTCGCTACTTTAACAGTCACTGTTCTTTTCATGCACGCTTGCTGGTTCCTAGGGCACCTGACAGCATCATCTGATAAAACACGACCTACGTGGACGTGGTAGATGAGTCTAAGGTTCCATGCATCTACGTCATTCTATTTTCGCGTCGTAATGTGTTTCATCATTATTTCCTCTTGCATTCTTCATATCTATCTTATAAAAGCTTTATTTTTCTTCTTCCTAGCATTATCCCGTTTCCTAATCCATTAATATTAGGAAATTGGCAGCGTCCACTACCTAAGCCTAAAGATTTGGCGAAGATACTGATTTTAATATGGAGCGACTGTCTTCAGACCTCCACAACTCAGAGGGAAATACCAGACCTTTCTTAGGTTAGGTCACCTAATAATTACCTATAAATACTTTTTTAAATTTATAAAAAGTATGTAGTTATTACAGGACTTGACTACAGATGAATTGTGAATATAGTGTGCGTAGAGAAGTCATTTAAAAAAATGTATACCGTTTCACACCACGCTTCGCAAAAGAACAAACATATTATAAAATAATATTCTTTACATGTTTATCATATTCTAAAAAACGAACCGCTAGAAATACTTTCCATGACAATAAGAGGTAAATTAGTACTCATAGTAGTTTCAAGTCAGCATCTTACCCTCATTTTAAAACATATTAGGCCTGAAATTTGCCTACTAATTTAAGGCCTTGAGAAAAATTATATCAATTAAATCTCAGCAAATGACGCATGTTCTAATAAAGTAATTGACCTAATAGCTCATACGATTGTTTGATCTCGTAATGCTCTTATTAAGTACAATTACATTTAAAAGAATCGAACAAGAATGTAACCACGGACGTAACTATACTTATAATAATCTCGGCTAAGTATGTTATAATATCTTAATCTTTTATAAAATGCTTCTATAGAGTTAAAATATTATTCCCATATGTGTTTTATAAGATATATTCTTGTAGGTAACTTGAAAATAATCTTGTGAAATGAAATGCAAATGTTGTTGAGTATATTAAGATTTGTCGGATGCTGGTATACCTACGTAAAAGAGTCTACAAATATCCCTTTGTACTCGTCATAAGGTATAATCTTCCTCTATTCGTCCTAATTCACTTTGCTTGAGGCAGTGGCAAAAAGTGACACAGAGCTGTTGTGTTATAGGAGACCTTAGAGAAGACCACAAACAAATAATAGTTTCTCAGAGGATCATTGGGTTCCTCCGTATGAGTATTAGGACCTTCTCGAGGAGATACTGCGATACGTAAACATTCCTTATCCTCCTAGCCTTTACGTGCTATTTTTTTAAACAGCGTCGGGAGGCGAACAAGCAAACGACCCACTTAATGTATAGCGTTTATACGGTAACCGCTAAACATCAGGTGGGTATGCCTATGGTGGCCTATGTACGGTTGCAATACATTAAGTATCATTGGCGCGATGCCATCTTTGCTGATAACACAGCAACGCCTTAGGAACTTACTGCTGACGCCACTCACACACAGGAACTCAAAACCCTCCACGGAGTTGTTATTTGATTGAGAATTATTATTTTTAATATTCCTTCTGCACCCTATTTGTTGCACTAAAATATTGACAGGTGTCTAAGACAAAAGAGGTCTAGGTATTCTTTTATGTAGAAAGTGAGATACACAAAACAAATAGGTAGTTAAGTACTACATTTATCAGTGACCGATATTGAGTTTTTGTGCCAATTGTGCACCGGTGTGGTGATTATAGTAATTTTGCAACGAGATTCGTTTCACAACAATAGTTACTGGAATAGAGTCGATGGTCTCTCGATTTCCTTTCAGCGTGGACACGGCAAGGTTGTTTGGCTGACCCTGGCACCCGCCCCCGCGCGCCCGCACGCTTCGACCAAAACATTACAGATGTTTTAACGTTCTATATCAAAACTGTTATAAATATCCTATTAATTTTACCTCGTTTGACACATTCAAATATTTGCTCTTTCCATGTCTGACGCAACTGCAACTGTCGTTTCTTTGCTAGTTTGTTTTCTACCTATAACTTCACGTTAAATCTCTTGCGGGGTAGGCAGAGGAAACTGAGCACCACATGATTCGGTCCTTGCACACCTCACTCGCATTCATAGTTCTTCTCATGCACACTCGTCGGTTTACAAGGCTATTGACATCACCTTCTGATAAAACACGATCAATTTGATCATGGTAGGTAAGTACCTTCCTCGGCTTCTACTTTAGCGTTGTATATCTGTTTCGTAAATCTTTCTTCCCCCATTCTTTCTACATGTCTGAACCAACGGATCATGCCTCTTCTAGTTTTCAACATTAACACCGACACTCTCTTTTAGACCAACTCCGTTTCTAACATCATCATTGCGAATACGGTCTACAAGCGTTACGTTACGTTAAGCATTTCGACCGAGTTTATTCTATATTTGTTTTGTACAATGTTATTATCCTGTTTTGCACACAAAAAATACAGTATTAAAGTTCATAGTTCACAAAGGCGAGTTTATCTCTAAAAGAGATCTCTTCCAGCTAACCTCCAGCAGTGAGTCATACTCTCAGTAGTGGAATAGCTGTACGTGTGTATTGTAATCTTTCATTTTCTTTTTAAATGAGATAACAAATGGGCTTTCACGAATACGTGTGGATAATTTATTCCACAACTGGGTAGCACGGTAGGTAAAAGTGTTTAAAAAAAGTGTTAGCGCAGTTGGGAGTAGCAGTGTCTCGGTATGACAGCGACACGAGAACGGGTGGTATCAGCAGCGGAGGTACGCATATAGTGCTTTCATACTTCACAAAGATGCAAGGTTCTGAATTACGTTAAAACATTCTACAGCTCTTAGTTCAGTCGAACATTTTTATCAGATCGAGTAGCGAGTCTCTGAAACGGCGTTTTATTCGGAGCCATTTTTGTCTTTGAAACCTTTTCTTAAAGCAGTAGGTATATTTTTTCTGTGAATTTCATCTATAAAGGAAAAAACAAGATATCGCGATAAGATTGCGTTCTTTTTATAAAAAGACACCCAGATAGATAAACTCAAACAGCGTACAAAATATTGTATAAACCGTTAGTGCCGCTTCTGAGTTACATAAGATTTTCTAGTTTTTTTTTTATAAAACTAGATTGGCAAACAAGCGTGCGGCCCGCATTTAATGGTAAGCGGTCACCGCAGCCCATTGACGCTCGCAACACCACGGGGATGTTACTCGCGCGTTGTCAATCTTGTGATCTAAGGATGTTTCGTCACAGTAGCCAGTAATTTCTCTGCCACATACCACCCTTCAAACCTAAACACAGCAATATAAATATATCTGCTTGGCGGTAGAAATAGGTGAGATAGAGGTACCCACGCAGACGACTTTGTACAAAGTCTCCCTCTGATGATACAATATTAAACCTCCATCATCATAGTAGATTCATAGTAGGTACCTACTACATTATCTTATGAAGACAAACTCAATTGTCAAATACAAGCATAATAATAAAAATCGGCCAAGTGCGAGTCGGACTCGTGCACGAAGGGTTCCGTACCATTATCTATAAAAACGGCAAAAAAAAATCACGTGTGTTGTATGGGAGCCCCCTTAAATATTTATTTTATTCTATTTTTTAGTATTTGTTGTTATAGCGGCAACAGAAATACATCATCTGTGAAAATTTCAACTGTCTAACTATCACGGTTCATGAGATACAGCCTGGTGACAGACGGACGGACGGACGGACGGACGGACGGACGGACAGCGGAGCCTCAGTAATAGGGTTCCGTTTTACCCTTTGGGTACGGAACCCTAAAAACGGCAAAAAATCACGTTTGTTGTATGGGAGCCCCCTTAAATATTTATTTTATTCTATTTTTTAGTATTTGTTGTTATAGCGGCAACAGAAATACATCATCTGTGAAAATTTCAACTGTCTAGCTACCACGGTTCAAGAGATACAGCCTGGTGACAGACGGACGGACGGACGGACAGCGGAGCCTCAATAATAGGGTTCCGTTTTACCCTTTGGGTACGGAACCCTAAAAAGCGACTCAGTTAAATTGTTCATAACAATTAAACTATAAAATATCATTCTGAATATCAATAGGCGTTCATACGATCCACCTAATGTAAAGTGATTATCGTAGCCTATTAACATTTATATGTCTCACGCGGTAAACTCGCTTACATAAGAGGAGCATGACAATCCTCCAGAGATTTCTTATTTGGCTACAGTCTTCTGTGATATGAAGGGACATCCCCAGTTGGACCGCTTTGACGAGATAGTTATATCGTTAAATCGTGCAGAAAAATTGGCATTAACTGTAAAGATTATAATGATCTACTTACACCCCAAAATTAACTAATATTTACCAATTTCATAGAAATTGTATGTAAGTGATACTGCAATGATAATCTTATGCTATATTGCGTATACGCCTATAAAATCGTAGTTAATTAATTCAACTGCTATGTTGTTATTGACGAGCTCGGTGGCTCAGTCGTGAATGACGCGACTTTGACACCAACGCTCGTGGGTTCGATTCCCACACAAGGCAAATATTTGTGTGCATGAACATGTCTGTTTGTTAATAGATTCAGGCGTTATTTTGCGAAAGTCAAATTTACATGCAATTTGATCTAACCTGCTTTGTGTGCTTCCGCCACCAATTAGTTCATGCGGCCTAGCGCCGGCCGGCACCCACCCACTACTGTTAGTGCGTGCTACATGCCGACGCTGCCATGGCTGCTCCGGTAGTATCTACCTCGGCTACTGCGGTCGTCTGCCATCTGGAACAGAATCCGCATACCCCCTCCACCACCGTCGCTGCCACGACTGGCCTGGTCGTCGCTGCGACACGTGTTTCGCCTCTCCACGAGGCGTCATCAGGCGTTGTGGCCGCTTACGTCATACCCTTCATAATGTGATAGGTTATGTATAATATTTTTCTGCAATTTTTAGTAGTTGTTAATCATTTTTAATGTTTTAACTATAAAGGTTTAAAAACGTCGAAAACTGACTTCAATGAAGACGTACTTTACCAACGTAAACCACAATGAACATTAGAAGCTTTACAATTACAAAGTTGTAAAATCCTTAAAAACTGACTTCAACAATTATGGTAAGTACTTTATTTAATTGGTTTACATATTTTGCATACCTACCTGATAGTAAACAGTCACCGTAGACAATTTCAATGCGAGAGACGTAGTGTGTCGTCCAATTGGGGATGATACTGCTTAATATACACAAATAAACGTGCAACTCGAATTGCGAACTTTCCTACTTCCTTGATGTAGAGGAAAAAATTGTATAATCGTTTCTTGGTATATAAACTTTGGATATTTTTAAAATACGGTTTAACAAAATATTTGCCACTTAAATTCTGACAATACACGTATTCTACAATACAATAATATATTATTTCTCTCGTATGCTTCTTTTTTCCCCCACGAAGTTATTCACATATTCCTTCGTAATATGGGATTAAAAAAGTACGCTAAATTTCTGTTACATAATTTTAAAAATAAATGCTATTTTAAAACTCAATCACGAAACACGTTACCACGAACACGGTCAACATAAGGTCGACGTAGAGCTACTTCGCAGAGCTCCTACTTCGAATATATATATTTTTTTATTATTATTATTATTATATATATATATATATATATATATATATATATATATATATATATATATAATATATATATATATATAATATATATATATATATATGTCAAAGTTAGGGAAACTCGACCCAATCAACCCAGGTTAAATACCACCCGTAAAACGATAGTAATATTTACAAGGTTTTCTTGATGAACTTATTCACGTCTTCCAAAAAGTGCATAAACGTGTTATAGTTGAGTTTTTTCATTACTGTATTATTTCACTAGCACTTATGTTACAAAATACTAACAAAATTGACACATGAAACTAATTTTATACTGAATTGTAAAAAATTCAAGTATAAGAACAATGTCACTCGTCAAAAGCGCGGGAAGAAGTCCCAACGATATTTCTTTTTTTCTATAGTAAAGTAATACCAGTAATCATAAACTGTAGGTATTCATGGTTAGTTCCGATGTCGTGTGTAACAATAAAAAAATATTTTCAACTATATTCCGTAAACCGCTATATAAATTAAATAGATTAAATGCTTACTTTTCGAACAAGAGAGATGGAAATACCTATGTTTTTCATTATTTACGTTACCTACCTAAACGCATGGGACGAAAGGACATTAAAGGATATCATCCGGGTTTCATACATTTATGGTCCAAAAAAGAAAGTGCCGGCCAATAAATAAAAGTGGGTTATTCTGATAGAAGTTGTTCATCTAATAATTTCTTATTATGGAACTAAAGCTGTACTTACTCATTGTACTTAATTTTATTTGAGTTTAAAAAGTCTATTTTTTCATACATTTTCGATATTTATATTAGATAGAACTATAGACAATAAGTACAATAAAAAAGTTGTCTTGCAACTTGGCTTGGCATATCTATAATTATAGGTAATAATAAAGGCAGCGCTTGCAATAGACAAGCAGGTAGATCCGCTGATGATGATGATATGATTGTTTAACTTCACAATAAACATTATAATATTTAAAAAAAGTATTTTTATTTTATTAGAACACCTAACTCCCTCCTCCAATATTAACTGCGGACTTGGAGGACAGGTTAGGTTAGTTACAATTAATTATATTCTTCGAAAATGTTTGAAAAAATAGACTTTTTGAACTCGAATAAAATCAATTACAATGATAATACAGCTTTAGTGCCATAATAAGAAATGATTAGGCGGACAAATTATATCAGAATAACCCACTTTTTTTTTCGGCCGGCACTTTCACTTTTGGACCAAAATGGATGATGTCCTTTGTTAGTAATAAACCATTTCAGTTCCGAGGTCTATATCAAAGAATATTTGTAATTTCTGTTAATTTACCTATACTATAATTATACGGCAAATCTATAAGTAGGTACGTAAATAGGCAAAGACAAAACAGTCCAAGAGTAAGACTAAGACCAAACACACCTGCCATGACCAAATTGGTGGTAGGTATTTCATTAGAAGGTGATGTTAGCCCTAGGAACCGGCAAGCATGAAAAGAGCTATGAATGGTAATGAAGTGAGTGAGGTGTGTCATTACTACGTCTTATGGGCTCGGTTCTCTCTGGCGCAAGGGAAGATTTACATTCACTCACATTTCACAAAACTGTTCACTACCTTTTTCTCTGTTTGTCTACGGATTTTCCGCTTTTCTTATTTAGAAGATAGTAACTTTAGTGTTTTCATAAAATTAAATTAAAAATAAAATAAAAAAATAGAGAAAAAGTAGGAAACGTGCGAAGTTGTAAAAGGTTTTCCTTGAATTTTCAATAATAATTATAGTTTAATGTTGAACATCGAGGTGAACACTGTGAGCTTAGACAAAAACAAAATAATAAATTTTTTTTCGGATTGGCGATGTAAGAATTCAGATAGAAAAATGCCATTACGAAATCCCTAAAAAACATGACTAAACTTGCACTTTGCAATGCTAATCCATTGAGAAAAGTATTTAAGTAAAAAGATAATATATATCAATAAATATCATTCACCACAATATGTAGTTTGAAGATGCATACAGATACACACACATACATATTTATTTATATAATAATATATTTTATCTGTACTAATATTAATCACGTGTTGTAGATTCATAAATAAGTAATTGAATAACCTTGGATGTAGTTACGAACAAAACTTAAGAGACATTTACCAATCAAATTCGTGGTATCGATTTTAGTTGTCGATATCGAAAATTCACTGTTGTAAATTTTCCCTAAAGCGCCAAAAAAAGTATAACTTCAAAAAGCTTTTCGCAGATTCAACCCATTTCATCATAATTCTATGTAGAGTTTTGAAATTTATTTGACGATAAACCTATCTGCAGAATGCACTTTCATTGTTAGACATTAACTTGTGTATGTAAAGATTATGAGATGTGTTATGTCAAATCAGGTATGGTAAGCATACAGTATCTATTGAGAGCGGTTAGCTCACTACGCAAACAGTGGAAGTTTCCTCTGAGGCGGGCGCTAGGCGAGGCCCTTAAGCAGAAATTTCACTTGCCTACATCTACCTACATATATTTTCTTCGATAGCAAGCAACTCTTAGTTATAAATACACGACTAGAAAACAGTATGTGTACCTACATGTGAATTTACTTGTTATAAAAACGAGATATTTTTATACAATGACGTGAGGCATACAAGTATGCCTGATGTAAAGAGGTTATCGCAGTCTATGAACGCTTGCAATACATTAAGTATCACTCACACGATGCCACCTCTGCTGTTAACACAAGAACTCCTTAGGAGCTTACTGGTGACCTCACTCACACCTCCCTCCAGATTATTTGGATTTAACGTGAGGTGGAGGTACTTCGCCACATGGGCTGCTTTGATGCGTTCTGTATCTCTTAAACTCTCTTAAACACCCAGACCAAGACTAACAAATGTGTTCATGCATACAAATGTTTGTTTTGTGAGGGAACCCACGAGCGTTGTCAATTTTTTTCTTCAATATGTACTTCGTCGGGTTAACATGCATACAGGCCGTTTGATGTAAAGCGGTTACCGAAGCTTATGGACGTGTAAAAGAAATTTTGTCCCCTAAGGTAACTCCTCTGGAGCCAACTGGTAATCTCACTCATTCGCAGCAACACACAAGTCCCATTTGGAAGTTATTGTTTGACTGCGGCCTTCTGTGATGCTGAGGTACGTACTTATCCAACTGGTCTGATTTGAAGCGTCCTACCTATCTATTGCTAGAGCCTCAATTGTTAATTAACAATGTGCACGCATGTAGATGAGGCGGGTGCGACGATAATAACCCATTTATACTCAAAAAATTGGTGCAGCTGTACTTTAATGTCAATACAGAAACAAAAATAGTGTTCATTTTCTCAAATTCTTCACTATACCTCTTTCGAAGTCCTGCGAAAAATCTGAAAATTCATATTATTTAAAATAGAGCAGTCTGACTAGTCTGATAGAAGGCTGCAGTAAAATAACTATTCACCGGACAGTTTTTGTGTTCCCGTGACTTATTAAGTCATCACAAAGCTAGGAAGAGTTGCTGTTATAAGAGGGGCTGGTCGGCGATCACGGCGACGTGAGTATTACTCCTATATTGAGCGTTTAATGCTGCATACTACCTACATAAATATTTAATCTGTGTCTATATCTGACAACTTATTTCTGATGTTTAGTCCCTAAAGGGCAGAAAGCAAACGTAGATTACACCCAAAAATATACTTCAACTGTTATTTTTCTAAATGAATGCGCTAATATTTTTTGTGTCATTGCAAATTGTACAGGTTTTAATGCACTATAATTAGTTATTATGTATCTATACATTATCATGACTAGACCTCTTCAACTGACGTCATTATTTATAAATAATAATTTGCTTTGACGTGACAATGACTTCGACTGTGCAGAGTAAAGTTTTCACGACGAATAGTAAGTACGCCTATGTATTTGATTACGTATTTATATTGGAATTGATGTTCCCAAGAGGGACGGACACCTGCCATAACTATCATATCTGATGTTACTTCCGGCAGGCGGTGGCTCGCCACTCACTGGATGGACCCCCGTAATGCCAGAGAAATTCGGCCGGGGGCAACACCGGTGTGAGTGACTCAGGGGTGTCGAGAGGTGTGCTGCGCTTTCTCAGAAGTTACTCGCGGCGTTATGCCCTTTAACACTTCCACCCCTGGAGCATATCACCTGCTAGAGCAATATACTCTATCGACTCCTCTCTGGACGGCCAATGAAGGCAAGCCAGAGCCGAGAATTCTGCGGGCCTTCTTGACTTTCCACTCCGACCGATGAAGACACGTCGGAGACGAAGGCCCTGATCGACTCTCTGGAGCACTCGGGTACCCGTGGTGTCGTTACGCACCAACAGCTCGCCACAAGCTGCCCTGCGGGGTTATTATCGTTAATTATTATGATTAATCCATTCCTTTAATATTATTTTTATGCCAGTCAAAAACAACCTGCAACCATTCTGTCTAGACATTTTATCATGGTCCTTAATTTTGTAGAATAAAATTAGATTATATTTTATAATAGTATTTAAAGATAATATTCTAAAAATTTTAAGATTCTTTGTAGGTACTAGAAAATACACGTGATTTTAGTCTTAAACCTCACCACGTATCACCAAGGGGAGGGAGGGGGTTAAAAAATGCTAAAAAAGCATCACGTGATTAATGGACGGCCCCTATGTATGCATGCAGTCTTTCTTTATTACGAAATATTTTATTCTACTACAATACATCGCAAACATGTATTTCGTATTCTAACGAGGAGTGATTTTTGTTGTAGTAAGTTTAAAAATATATACACACATCAAAAGTGTCTAGGGATCAACATATATTTTTGCAATAACTTTTCTCCTGATTGATATTAATTAAAATTTTCTTTAAGGATTCATCAAATAAAGTGTTTTCGTTTGTCTACAGTAACGATAAACCAAGTCACCTTTGCATTAATAAAGAAATTTGCCATTTTCATAATAAAGGGATTTTTGACATTTGAACCATTTGAACATTAAAGTTCGAAAAAAAGACTGAAATAACAGTTTTCTTTAAAATTTTATTGGGTAACTTAAACAATTAATAATCCGTGTTTCTACCGCGAACACTAACAACACAAGAACATCGGTTTGGCATACTCAAAATGAGTTCATCCAAATCACGCTGTGGAATGGCCGCCCATGTTCGTTGCAACAACAAAAAAAGGTCTTTTTGCGACTGGATACCCTCCATATTCGGCAGAGCTCTTCTCTGTAGCATATCCCATGCATGCTCAATCGGGTTCAAGTCTGGCGACTGAGCAGGCCAGGGCATGACATTGATGTTAGCTGCGGCGAGAGTCTGTCTTACAACTCTTGCGGTGTGCGGTCGTGCATTATCATAATAATAATAATAATAATAAAGCCATTTATTCCCATTAAAGTCATGCATATTACAACAATTCATTTATATTAACATTAAGATCTATTCGTATAATTATATATATTTATTTAATCAATTAAATGGGACACCCATTTTCGGATGTAGGCCTCCTCCAACTCTTTCCAGCGTGTTCGGTCCTGTGCTTCTCTAGTCCACGCGATTCCGGCGACCGCAACGATGTCGTCTTGCCAGCGGCGGGCAGGGCGTCCGCGGCCTCTTGTAGCGTCTCTTGGATACCAGTGTAGGATTTTCTCCGTCCACCTGCCGTCCTGCATTCTAGCCATATGGCCAGCCCATCTCCATTTTAGCTGGCACAGTAATTTAGCTGCGTCTGTCAATTTTGTTCTTCTTCTCAAATCAGCGTTCCTGACTCTATCGCTCAGTCGTAAACCCATCATGCTTCTTTCGGCTGCTCTTTGGAACACATTAATTTTAGAAATGATTTTCTGAGTCAGACCCCACGTTTGACATCCATACAAAAGAGATGGTATAATGAGTGTATCAAAAGCTCGTTTCTTCAGCGATATCGGAAGTTTAGATTTAAAAATGTGTTTCAAAGACCAGTATTTTGACCAAGATTTTTTAATTCGGAGTTCGACTTCTTCGTTAATTTGGTTATGGAAACTAACATTTTGACCCAAGTAGGTATATTTTTCTACATATTGTATAATATTTTTATTTATGTTGGTTGTTGTTTTCACTCCATTTGTCATTATACATGTTTTGGTAGGGTTCATCGTCAGGCCATATATTCTACTCTCTGTGTCTAGCTCATGTATCATAGTTTCTAGATCTTGTGCATTATCATGCTTTAACTGAAATAAGGGACCGATTTGCACTTGTAGAGGAACGATGACGTCTGATACAATCGTCTCAGCATAAATTTGAGCGTTGAGGTTGCCTCTGATCCAAATCAACTCAGTTCTTCCGCCGATCCAAATACCCGCCCATACCATGATGGTTCCACCACTATAAGGATGGACTTCCTGGCAGGATCTTAATCGCTGTTGGCGTCCAGGGGTTCTCCAGTGTCGTATACGTCTTGTATCCGGTCTCATACCAAAACGAGACTCATCAGAAAAGCACACGAAACGCCATTATTCTTCTGCCCAATTTCTGTGTTCAAGAGCCCATTGATATCGAATCCTACGATTGTGCATTGCTATAGGTGGTACCCTTAGCGGTCTTCGGGAATGAAGGTTCACTTCATGCAAGCGGTTTCTGACTGTTTGGTCGCTAATTAAGTTCCCTGAAGAGTGATGAAGCGTCACGGCTAACATCATGGCGGTTATTGTTGGAGCTCTTCGAGTTGTGATTTGAATGTATCGGTCTTGTCTCCGTGTGGTGCAGCGATACCGTCCTCCATGGCGCTCAGCCACGGTACCAGTGCTTCGGTAACGTGTCCAAAGTCGACTGATAACACTCTGACTTGTATTCAGAGCTAAAGCCACAGTACGTTGCCGGGAACCAGCTTCTATCATTCCCACGGCTCTGAGCATTTCTTCCCTGCTTAAATGACGTCGCCGCTCCATAATAACGTTGGTTTTAATCAGTAGTAGGGAAACAGTAGCACTAATAATGTCTTCAATGCGTTGTATGTTTTTATAGGGAAAATATTGACAGCTGATTTTCATCTTTTACTCGAATTTGATTGACAGTTCCTGTTTCAAATTATGAAATGCACCAAAAAGGATCCATATAAATTTATAAAATCATAAATTTATTACAAAGCCACATCTCAATCTCAAGAAATCCGCATAAAAATGCTTGATCCCTAGACACTTTTGATGTGTGTATATTCAACGCAAATTAAATTTTTCTCTGTGTGTTTGTGAGCTACGATTTGAACCGGGGACCAGTTGATCAATAGGCCGGTTCGTAATTCACGCGATCACTGCTCATGTTTATATATATATATATATATATATATATATATATATATATATATATATATATATATATATACTGAAAAAGTTTTATCCAGATAGCTTTCGGTTAGTAGCGGTCAACCAAATATACTTATGTATCTACATACGTACGTATTTACAGATCACCAACGGAAGCGTAGTTTGTTTTTCTAGGCCAAATCTATCTTTGCCTTAGTTAGTCTGTTTAATATGTAATGCAATAAACATTATATGGAAGGCGCACTTTTGCGTCACTCATAAGTAAGACAAGTTAAGAACAAAACAATGTTTTTAAACTACTCTATCACGTGTAGATTTATTTGTAAAAGTCAAACTTCAAATCAAATCATTAAATCTTTGATTTTTTGTAAAATAAAGAAAACGCAGGACTTCAGGCACCATACTCATATGGCGTCCTAGGCCCGAAAATGTTTAGAACTCCTTTTTTTGGATATTAAAAATAACTTTATTTTTGTTCGCTGTATATGAAGATGTTTTGTCATTTTGCAAGAAGATGATTTCTCGGTTATTTCGCATAAATCAAAGAGTGTCAATACTGACTACACGTCTTTGATCAGGAACACCGTTCCTATATGAATTCTATATGTTTGTCGGTGCGTTTGTCTGTCGCTTTTTTCGAATATTCGAATTTTGACTTCAAATTCGAATTCCGCATAAAGAAGTAGAATAGAAATGTTCAGGAACACCGTTCCTATCTCTTAAGGAACATGGTCAAAATGGCCGATAAATTAAAAAATAAATAATTTGAATTGTTATATAATTGACGAGCCAGGTGTTCCTCTGGCAATGCAAGCTTGCGCATTCTCAACTGGTTTACAAGTGAGATTGTACAAACGCAATAATTTTTTCTACCTTAATTGTATCAGTCTGTTATCGTTTTCGAACACGAAAAAGAAACTGTACCTAGTCTTATTAGTGGGTATTCACAAGGCTGCAGTGTTTTCTGGTTCAAAATAATTAATCACATCCTGATCAATATCATAAACAGCATTGGAGTGTTATACTTCAACAACTTCTCGTGCAAAAATCAACATGAAGAATACAACGATAGCAAACAATCCGAACATTAAAATGTTTCAAGTATTTTTTTTTCTAACTTAGCTCATATCAATACTCAAATATCCAGTTGTAGATGATGCGTCGGTTTTCTTCAAGTAACCGTTTAATTATAGTTGTAGGTGTTACAGGTCTTAGGTGGTTGCAGTGGAAGCCCGATCTTCACGAATATCATCATTCAGATAAATAAGTTTACGCTCAAATTCCGCATACCAACATCTCACGACACTTATATGAACATTGCATTCCCTGCTAATATCATTTTAAAGACGAACGAAGCAATCTTGTGGAGAAAGAGATAAACATACCATCGCTCTGAAATTATTGACAAACGATTATCCCACGATTGCCGCTAAAAATCTACAATATTTAAAATGTAAACAGCACATCACCTATAACCAGGAGGGCAAATCTTCCAGCGTAGCCCCACGTAAGCCGCACAATTAACGTTATAACAAGTATATGGTTTACACTTAGACCTACCTCGAATAGATTAGTATTATAGCGATATAAGGAAACAACAACCAAACAATATCACCTGACCAGTTGTGGTTTTGAGCAGACTTGCGGGGAGATTATTTACGTACCTATTTCTATATACGAGTATATCGGAATAGCATACTGGAAAACTTAAAATTAACCGCATACGCATTGCTCCAAGTAAAAAAGCCAACACGTGCGGGTAAGTTTATGTATTATGTGTACACAAACTTTCTTATCTTTAACACTCGCTATTTTTTTTTTCAAAAACGTCTTTATACTCCGTACTCTACCAATAAATATCATAATTGTAATTTTTTGTACGTACGCCATATTTCAATTCTTTAACTTGAAAAAATACCTAAAGAAACTTATGAACTTGCCATTTTTTTTCTTACTTGCTTATCTATTTTGCTTTAACTTTGTTCGCCAATCGACTGGGTGCACCTCATGCAATTCAGGTTAGCTTTACCACTGATGGTGATCGTAAGTCAATAAAACCCCATAAATATAAGTTTGAGGTATCAAAGAGCCTTGTTTGTAGGTCACTTTAGTGCTAATCAGGAGTTCACCCACTACCGGTAGCATCCGACCGAGGCCCAGTATTAACTTCCGCTTCTTAATCATATTACGATTCCTTGAGAAATCTTGATCAATAAGCACTATTGACATTTTGATCTCAGATTTATCTAAACCTCATTACGCGTAATATATTCCGCTACGTCGCTTAAACTCGTGTGTGTTCAAAGGTTTATGTTTTTGTTATTTTGAGTCTTAATTATAACATATCCAATTATAACATACGTATATACATCGCTGCAGAATCGTACATGGAATATTACTATCGAGTGATCAAATGATCGTGATATTGGGTTAGAGAGATTTTCGCGGCTTCAAGGTTTCGATGTAAGCGCTTAGAAGATTTGAAATTAGGTTAAAAAATATCTGTTCATACTTACGTCTGTTGTCAATACTTACACCTATAAACTATTAAACAGGAGGGCTTTGTTCTTCTTTGCTACGCTGCCTGCATCTACACTAATAAATAAAGCGGGAGAGTTTGTTCATTGTTGGCGCTAATCTTTGAAAATATCAGATGGATTTGAAAAAATATTTTGCATTTCTTAACCCAATTCTTGATGTAGGCAATATCGTGATACGTCCAAGAGAATTTGTTCTTGCCTTTTCTAAATTTAATAAATTTGGTTGGACATTATGAAGGAATCAAAATATATTAAACGAACATTTTGTAAAAAAAAAATTGTAAAAGTATCTAACATTTAGGTAGAATAGTATTTAGGTTACTAAAGTACAAGTTAGAAGTACAGTACAAGTTCAGATATAGTAAATATGATATTGAAAAATGTTGATTTTATAATCAATACATTTATGTCTAATACTTTTTACTTGTCATATTGTTATTAAACATATATTATAAAAAAATATTATTATTATTTACCAACGTTTCTATAAGTAGTATATAACATCGTGCCGTAGAGATGTGAGCCGTACTCATGCCCCTACTGATTGGCTCTATAACGTACAGGGTGTTTTTTGCCTCAGGTGCCTATACTTAATTATAATACAAGAATCATATTAAAGAATTCTTCAGATTACATGCATTAAATATCTAGTAAGTAAGCAAAATTCTGAGATTGCATTTGCATGCGATTGCATGTTAAATACCCTCCGTCTACTACGATGCACAGTCAAGCTCCACATGTGTACATTATTTAATCTGATGTATATTATTTTCTCTAAGACAACAATTCGTTTCTAAAATTTTATTTATTAATCTACCGAATTTGTAGGTATCATTGACCCTATTACTAAATTACAGAATATTTTCTTTTTCTTGCTTTAAAAATATATCTCACTAACTATTTCTAACTTGAATATTACAGGGGTTATCATAGATAAATTTAAAATATTTTTCTTATAATAAATAAAGTATGAAATCCTAAAAAAATTACATTTAATGTATTTTGTAATTTGGTTTTTCCATGAAAATTGTTGTAATTTCTGGAGACGCTTCCTCAGTTGGATTGCTATTGTGCGAATTATATCGAAGTTTTTTTAATGATCGAAATATATTATCACAGTTCCACATAATTAGTAATGCATTTTAAGTAATTGCACCATTTCTCACTACTAGTGAAGGATGTGATGTCTTTAGCATTCAGTTACTTTCTTATCTAATTTGCATGCGTTGTATTATTAATCGATAGTGCATGTTGACATAACTATTACTACATCTACATGCTCGCTTATAAATAACAATAAGTCCTAGACGAAAGTAGAATATGTACTACTTAGAACATCCGCGTGTCAATTCGAACTTTAACACGATCACTGATGTCGTTAATTTCTTATACTGTATGTACGCGGCTTACAGTTCTATTACGAAGAATTATAGGCTATAGTTGCATCCGACACTGATATGGTGTAATTTGGCATGCATACTGAACTTGACCACACCAGTATTACATAAACGTGGACCGGTTTTTAAATCGTACGGCGCCTTAGGATAACCGGAAGCATTTAGTTTGATCGATAAATTTGTTTCAAATGAGACACCCCAGAGGAAGTGTGCTGGTGCAACGGCGACTTAGAATATATAGAGGCTAAGCTCCCGCGGCGCGTCATTGTACTCGAAGCAAGAGTCTATAGCGCGCACGTTAGTGGTGATACGCGCCGCGACGTCCGCGCACTTCGATAAACCGCGCCCGCGAAATGCACCTGTGAAGTTTGATGCAACCAGCGCTCATACTATACTGTGAATCGCTAGCTCTACGTGAAAGCTAAACTTTAGTGAATCCAAGTGGTGTTTGACGTGCTGTTATATTAAAACACAAAGCATGTTGAGCGGTTGGCAGTTAATTTTATCTAAACGTAAGTCTTTATTAATTATTGTTAGTATTCGGATAAGACTCAAATTATGTAATTTATTACTAAAATCCTTTTATCTGCCTACAAGATACTTTATCCTTACACGTACTCAATTATTAACTTTTTGCCAGTACCATCCAATGAATATATTCTTAATTCTTTTAATATCAAACCTAGCAAGTAATTTACTGCATTTGCTTTATGACCAATTTCATCACTTCAAGTTTCGCGGCTCGGGAAACCGTTACCTAGCTCCATTCAGAATCTTCCCGTAGATTATACTAATGCATACAATGTTTGGGTTTTAATTTAAGGATACTAGATAATGTATTTATTGTGTTCATCAACTCGTGAACTTCTGCTAACTTATAACTATTATTTTGTAAGCCGCATTCACATATGTTAGCTTTTCCTAAAAAAAAAGGGTTAATTCTGAATGTTTCTAGCATTAAGGACGCTTCTTGTAGCTCTTTCTTGTCTTGTAGTCAACAAAGACTATAATAAAAAATAAATATTTTGCATATTCAAGAAGTAATTCATATCAATGGTTGCAATTTCCAGTTGCTTTAAATGCATACATTGAGATCAGTTCAAATGGCCGTCAGTTCAAATACTTCATACAATTTGTTGTTGAGGCTTGTGGAACCCCAGATTGAATAGTATTGCACTCTGTTCCGCTACAACGACCATCGAATCACAACGAAAATCGATTACTGTAACTTCCAATGAATAAACTAATTTAGTTACTTGTATATTTTTATACAATTTTATTTATAAAATTGCATATTCGATCTAGATTTCCAATCGTAGGTATCAACTATGGACTTGCAGTATCAGGGAAGTCACTCATAATTTGTCAATACGTAGGTACTCGTACCTGTAAAAACTAGTGGTTTAAAAAAATTGTGCGTACCTTTCAGTTTATTCCTGGCATATAAATATTAGATTATTTCACTAATCAATTTATAGATTTTTTACAGCCAACTATATACTAAAATGTAGTCAGTTATAAAAATGATGTCTCCCGAAAGTTGCGTAGATCTACACAATTTATTTTGTGACACTTCTGGCAGTTGTGTTTATTGTATGTGATGTGGTTATCGTATCCTACGTCCTTGTCTCACCAAAACTTTAAATTATCCTTCATCCAACACTATCTTCTACTTTCGTTCTTTCACTGTTGGCATTAACAGTGAAAGAACGAAAGTAAAAGATAGTTTTGGTGAGACAAGGACGGGAAAAATACGGGACAGTTGCACTTTAGTTACTTTCAGGAAAAGGTTGAGAGAGTACTATCTTACTCACAATAAGCGATATTATATGTATAGTACTTATATATTTATATGTGTAGTTATTTATATGTATTGATATTATTAAATATGTATGTATTTTAAATGTGAATATGTGTAATAATAATAATATTTAATGTAAATATCTCATACGTATGTATTTATGTATGTATGTACGTATTTATGCACATAAATTGGTGTATGAAATTCATGAACATACAGGTATATTTAATTTCGCATATAATAACTCCCGGCCAAAATAAAATGACTGCACACACGCTACGGCTAGCTGGAAGAGATCTCTTAAAGAGATAAGCTCTCCATTGTACACTATTTTCAATGTAACTAATCTATGTGTCTAATGTTATGCAATAAAGAATATATCGTAGTCAGCGGTCTCTCAAATACAATCAATCAATTGAGTGACGCCTCTGTTGTAGCGAGCATCAATAATTTGCGTCAACAGCTGCTATGAATTTTTTTCTTTTAATAAAATACTCAAATTTTGCTTATGTCTACTAAAGCGTTTATAATTTTCAGAATCTATTACCGTTTTCGAAATATTTTATTTTATATTTTTATTTATATTTATGATATTCGATTACCCGAAAATATTACGCATAAGTAAATACAAAACACCTTACGTTTTTCTTCTCTGTTTGTTAATGTTTTTTTTTGTTTAATAGTATAAGAGAAGAAAAGACATTAGAAATGCTTAGTTTACACAAATATTTAATGATGGTTATGATGACCGAATTTCAAAAATTAGACAAGCCGTGCATAAATATACAAATCCACACAATACACATAAACTGTTAAGTCTGGATTTGACAACGCGCTTATACAAGCTGTCAGGATGAAAATTATGGGTCTAACCAAAGGATTAGGTGTGACAGCGGTTCCCAGTCTAACTGTTCGCCTACGTTTTTCATAGACGAGATCAGAAGATTCTGGCAGGCTGCACATTACAGTCGCACAAAGGAAGCTGATGATATTTTAATTTCAATAATACGATGTCTTTCATAATCGTTGACCATGAAAAGTAGCGTACCTACCTGCACGAAGATATTTCAACACTTCACCATGATTATAAATTAACATGATAATGAACAGGAAGAGATGTGATTTACAAAAGAAAAAATTACGAAAATTACCGATAGACGGATCTACATAGTTTCCTTACTTTGTTTGATTATTACTGAGTAATATATTCATTACAGCGTTCGACAAAAGCATCTTTCATATTTCTCGCAGAGATGAGTTTCACGCATGTTACGACGCATAAGGCGCGGCCCACTAGCACTGTATGATTTGACCGCTCATTTTAACCAGCACTCCCCCCATTTTACCTTTGAATTTGTAGATATCCATAATAACGAGAAAAAAAAATACCTTCGCGGACACTTAGACACGTCTTATATTTAGCTACCCACTATTGTACGTACGGGACTTACCGTTATTTGTTTTTATATTTTACTGATATTCGGTAGATGGGAAAACAACAATAAATTTGTCAGCATGTCGGTAAGGTAATAATAATACCAAGTGGTAAAAATCATGACTGACGAGGCGGCAACTTACTACCGGGTAGGTCGTGTTAACTACTTAAC
Organism: Pyralis farinalis; assembly: GCA_947507595.1. NCBI lineage: Eukaryota > Metazoa > Arthropoda > Insecta > Lepidoptera > Pyralidae > Pyralis > Pyralis farinalis. Next base: position 15,438,476 of record OX382269.1, on the reverse strand, counting down.
ATCAGACGGGCCGTGTGCTTATTTTCCACCTGATCTAAACATGACTTGGCGTGAAGAAGAAATGTAGAAGAGAAAATTGCTGTAAATGCAATACGAAATACAGTGGTCATATTATTTTTATCGGCGATCGTAGAAACTGATCAATTGTATCCCTTTTGTATTGACACATATCACCAAACATTTGTTGTCATTTTAGTTGACGTTCTGTATCAAACTTGGCAAATAAGAACGCTTAAGACCCCGATTCTGTGACCATTTGTGCCATTTTCCTGCTATGAAAATAAATGGTAGATGCTCAATTTTAAATTTGGTCCAACAGCATAAAAGCAATAGCAGCATTGTGGAGGTCATATAAAATATCATATATGTAAAAAAAAACTATAAAATAATGGTCCAAAACAAATTTCATAGTTGTCACCAAAGCACGTCGAACAGTCACTAGATCACCATAGTCGACCGCTGCTGGGTGCACTTGAATAATCACACCAATGGATTATTTAAATAACACATTTACGTAGTCATTGTTCACAAACACTTGTATAAAATCAACGTTGGTATCACATTATCATGCACCAAATATGTGTTTCGCGTAAAATAATTTTTATGCTGTAGTTATTATATTCTTCTAACAAATAACATCATTTACGAATCATTAAATTAATCAAATATTTTGCGTGTATAAAACGAAACGCTGATGTGACGTTGGTATCACATTATCATGCACCTATGTGTTTCACATAAAATATATTTTTTTGCTGCAGCATTATCTTCTTCTACCAAATAATGCCATTTTCGAATCAAAAATTAATGAGTTATTTTGCTTTTATAAAACGAAATGTGCTTCTATCTCAATTCTTTTTTCAATTTTTTCTGATTTCAATTCTTAGTTTATTTTGATAATTTTTTTTTTTAATCGATTGTAAAACTATCACACTGAAACCCAATTGTTTTGAAGAATAAATCGTCGATTGTTTCATTGTTATAAACAATTATCTCAACAAATTTATCTATTCTCTTCTTGTTACTACTGATGACAACTCGAATATCAATGAGAGATATTACACAATAAAATGTACGGCTTAAATATATTATGTAAGAGATAACGTATGTAGTGTAATTGACGTTCAGCTGCACGTTGTGTGCCCCGCCGATATTATATGGTATTTCCCGAATGTGCACTTTTGGTTTCGACAATAATTTGTATACAATGTATGTGCATTGCTTCCATCTATATCTAAAAAGGTGAAGGCAAAACAGTTTAGTGACTTTGTTTGTAAACCGATTTGCTTTTGTTGTTCAGCAGATAATCACGAGCTTTAGTGTTATCAATAAAAAAATTAGGAACAGAAGACTAAAAAGTTCTCAATTTTCAATAATGTTTATGATCGAATTGGAGCCATATTGGGGCGAACACTAATATATATAAATGGTCGACAAACAGCAGTGATAGCCCAGTGAATATTGACCAACTGGTCCGCGGTGCAAATCTTGGCATGTACCACTAAATTTGTGTTTTCGTATTTATGTATATATTTGTGATTATCACTTGGTCTGCGGTGATGGAAAACATCGCGAGGAAACCCGCACGTACAAGAAAATGTATTTCGTAAGACGTGTGACCTAACCTGAGAGAGGTATGGATTTCCCCCAGGGTTGTGGAGGTCTGACGGCAGTTGATTGGTGTTAAAATCAGTATCGCCGTCAAATTTCCAGGCTTAGGCAGAGGTCCCCGTCAATCCTAATGGATTAGAAAACGGGGTAACACTAGGGAGAAGAATGATTTACAAACATAGACTAAATAATTTAAACTACTACATGTCCCATGTGGATTTATAAAATTTTCGAATCTTATATTTGTTATCGCCAGCAGGCGCTGATTTGACTTGATAAAATAATTACGACAACATTAATGCAATTAGCGTGTGAAAGTCTTAGAGAGAGCATTATCTCGAAACACAAAAACTAATTAATTGTATTCTTACCTCAGTGATTGTATTTCAACAACTAAGTTACGGATATTTTCAATTACTGATCAGTGTTCATTAGGATTTTATTTGTAGGTAGTATAAAAAACCGGACAAGAGCGAGTCAACCCCGCGCACGGTGAATTCCGTACCATCATACAATATTTAACAATGCATATGTTTTTAAAATAGTTTAGTAACAAGCCACCTTAGATTTATAACTTAATTTCATTTTTATTATTTTTTAATAGAGAGGTCAACAATACTCTGTGTTAATTTTCTTTTTTAACGAGTTGTTCTCATTATAAATCGAAATTTTCATGTCTGTATAGACATAAAAAAATCGTGTACGAATGAACATATGACTAATATAACTTCACGCCAAATCCCTTGTGAGGTAGGCAGAGAGAACCTAGCGCCACATGACTCGATCCTTATAAACCTCAATCGCTTCTTTAACATTCATTTCTCTTTTGATACACGCTCGCCGGTTACTAAGGATGATCAATAAACAAACGACGATTGTTAAAACATACACTTAACAGGTTAAGAAGCAAAATCTTACCTACCAGGGCAACTGAGTTACGCTCTAATGAATCTAATATTTTTTACATAAATTTGAAAAGCAAAACCTTACCTAAATACAAAACTTGTTCCAAATCGTTAGAGACGTTTCTCCGTCTAAAAAGGAAAAAAAAATCTGGAAAAGTACAGTCGTGGGTTTCACACCGTAGTAACACCTACACCTATATAGATAAACTTAAAAAACAACTCCCTATCTAAATGCAATTTTTTCCGAATTTTATTTATGTACCGAGTAATGGCCTTAGGTAGGTAGCTAGGTATAATAAGTTGTGAAGCACTTAAGCACATTAGACGGGCTGTATGCTTGTTTGTCAACCGACATAATAAAAAAAAAATTTGCGCTAACAAAACAAAAACACATAGCATGTACTTAAACATCGGTTGCGGAAAATTGCCTATGTTATAGAGCAGTAACAAATATACTAACCAAAAAGTACATTCTATATGTTACAATTCTCGGTATGCAATTACTTTTTTTTTGCCTCAACAAACTGGATGGCCGTCTTGCGGTTTGTTATAATTTATATCTATAAAAAACAAATGTAGAAAGGTGTGCAATTACTCGGTGTCCTTCAATCTTGGATCCAGTTCATCTTATGTAAGTTAATTTCGCCCCGAGGCGTTCGTTGCACCTATTGCAGCGCCAAAATAAGATGACCTAGGTTGCATCAGATCATTTGTTGCATAATTATCATCTACTTCGTTAGCAAAACGTATGTATGTAAGTTATTAAACAGTTATATTTTTTTATAACGCGTGGCAGACAATTTCACATATCAGACATGTTGTGTGAACTTATTTGCAAGGCAGGTAGACGCATGATTGACGTTAAGCGGTTATCGTAGTTTATTAGTTAAGGCAATATAAATCATATATATTGATTCCTTTGATAATGGCGGACTTTCCTCCTTATTTCTTTAGACAACGTCGGGAGGCAGTTAAGTATATTACCTACCTAATGTGAAATGGTTACCGTAGTTCTATGAAAGCTAGCAATACAGGAAGTACAGCTTGCGGTTTGTATGCGGCTTTCTGTGAGGTTGAGGTACTTCCCCAGTCGGACTGCTTTTATGCCCTACCTCTTTTAAAGACACACAGGCCAAGACAAACGGACATGTTTATGTACACATATGTTTGTTATGTATGGGAATCGAATCCTTGAAGTGTTAAAGTAGTATTGGTAACCAATCCGCCACCGGGCCGTGGCTCCTCGTATGTAACCCATACAAATTTTGTTAATTATGTCAAAAGCTATTCCACTTTGTAATTTAAAATATTTGCACTGTAGTAAAAATCAAAATTAAACAGTCAACAAAAAAAAAGCCAGTTGAGAATGCCCAAGCTTGCATTGCCAGAGGAACAACTGCCTCGACAATTATATAACAATTCAAAATTTTTACATACTTATGGCGCTCGGTTCTCTCTGCCTATCCCGCAAGGTATTTGCCGTGAAGATATACGTACATACTATTTTTTTTAATAATTTGTCGGCATTTTGACCATGTTCCTTAAGAGATAGGAACGGTGTTCCTGAACATTCCTATTCTACTTTTTTCAACTTTTACTTTTTTGAAGTCAAAATTCGAATATTCGAAAAAAAAACGCACAGACAAACCCACACACAGACAAACATATAGATTTCATTTAGGAACGGTGTTCCTGATAAGACTATTGTGGGATATTGTAAATAAAGAAACGGGTAAAGAAAAACTTTTTATAGGATTTTAAGGGATTTATCACGCCTCTTGTTGCCGAGTTATTGAAAAATAAAGTACATTTTCAATTTAGGTACACATCTTCAAGTGAATAATTAAAATTTATAAACAGTTGAACATTAAATAATTCAGATCGTCGCAGAATGTCAATAAAAGTATTTTATTGTATCATTGAGGCAAATGCTCTACACTTGGCACTTCTCTGTAATCGAAGACATTGTTTCCACAGTAATGAAATTTAGTAAACTGATTCCATTATTTAACTCAGGAGAGAACAAGGTACTCTATTGTGGACTGAAAGTGGACGATATTGTAACACTATGTAGTTTTATAGAAGAGAACAATTATGCTCATTTATAATATAAAATAGGTGCCAGAAATCAGATAGGGAACTATTGAAAGAAATAAATAACTTCACAATAATCTCTCAGTATATTTATATAAACATAATTCATATTAAATTATATTTATATTCTGGGTATGGCAGAAAGAGAATGAAAGTAGAATAAACGCGGTCGAAGTTCGAGCGCTGCGCAAAATTTGTGGCGTAAGGCTTGTAGACCGTATTCGCAATGATGATGTTAAAAACAGAGTTGATCTGAAAGAGAGCGTCGGTGTTAAAATAAGAAGAGGCATGCTCCGTTGGTTCGGACATGTAGAAATAACGCAGGATGAAAGAATGACGAAGCAGATATACAATGCAAAAGTGGAAGGATGTAGGAGCCGAGGAAGGCCAAGACTTACCTACCATAACCAAATTGGTCGTGTTCTATCAGAAGGTGAAGTCAGGAGCCCTAGAAACCAGCGAGCGTGTATGAGAAGAGCAATGAATGTTAAAGAAGCGAGTGAGATATGTAAGGATCGAGTCACGTGGCGCTCGGTTCTCTCTGCCTACCCCGCAAGGGATTTGGCGTGAAGTTATAGATAATTTATATTCGTAAAACATAAACCTATGTTCATAATTCAGTTAAACTCAGGAAAGTATGAAATAAGAAGCAGGAATAAATTGAGTGTAGGTACCGGTAAAATTGACTTGCTAAGACTTGTAGATATTTGCGTCAAGTCAATCAACGAGTCTCAGCAAGCCAATAAAAACATTCGATTCTATGGTAAATTACATGAAACAGTCTTTTCCCAACTATATTTTCAAGACCCGCATCAAAAATACACTTTGTAATAATCCTTATTACAAATTTGGTGAACATCTATCTCACTAAAAAACATCTCTGGACAGGGTTCAGCACATGTCTTTAATTTTATCACTTGGCATCATAACTGTACTGATATACTAACATAAATGGTCACTTCCAAATTTCCGAATATAAAAGGAAAACTATGTCAAATTATTAAAATACCTACAATAAGATTTTATTTAAAAACTGACCAAGTGAACGCGAGACCTAATAGCAAATAAAGAATTTTTATCTTTCTAAAGACAATTTGGAAATGTAAACGATTTCCGTAATTTTTCTTTGTATCGGGTACAAATATCGGTGTAAGTATGTACCAATCTCATTGTTTTATTCTAATAGATTCTAAGTGAAATGTCTCTGACTTACGCACAGACAGAAAACCGATATGTTGAAACTGTTTTGCGTTCTGTGAAATCCATGTTTCGGTTTTTTTCTGTTTATTTACTTCAAAAGTTGCAATTAGTAATATATAATTTGAATTGACATTAAACCTTAATGGTGTGAGATTTTCGAGTGAAACTTTTTTCACATGTACCTATGAGGCTTTCCATTTAAAAAATGTACAACATTTGATTTTCGAATTCCAATTGTATTTTTTATTCAGCTTAGACGGGGAAGATGGATACTTAGTAAATCAGAGTATTTTTTTAATACGAGTTCCGCTGCGGAATTAACGCGGCAAAAATGACTCGCAATATCAATGCTGCGTTTGGAGAGGAGACTGGTAATGAACGCACTATGCGTTTTTGGTTTAAACACTTTCGTAATGGAAACATCGTCTTGAACAACGAACCACGTGGAAGACCCAGGTGAGTAACGCTGAATTGAAGGAGATGATGGAAGCCGGTCCGATTCAAACTACCCAGGAATTAGCGACATGGTTTAACGTTATCTTACCTACAATATTTACTTATTTGCATCAAATCAATAAGATATAAAAATATGAGAAATGGGTGCCTCATGATTTGACTGAAACTTGTGATGCCTTGTTGAATCGGTACAGAAATGAAGGAATATTGGGTCGAATTGTGACATGTGATGAAGAGTAGATTCTTTACGATAACCGGAAGCGAAAACTGCAATGGCTGACCCAGATGAAACGCCGCAACAGTGCCTTAAAGCAAAGCTTACCAATAAAAAAGGTAATGGTAATAGTTTGGTGGTCTCTTCATGGCGTTATTCACTATAGCTTTCTCAGGTCTGGTCTTGACCAGACCACAATAACAGCAGATGTTTACTGTGCCGAACTTCGAACAATGACGGTGAAACTGGCCATGAAACAGCCCCGACTCGTGAATCGATCTTCACCATTATTGCTCCATGATAACGCAAGACCTCACACTGCACGAGAAACCGTTGTAACTCTACAGGAGCTGCAGTTAGAAACCATAAGTCATCCTCGGTATTCGCTAGACCTTGCTCCAACTGACTACCACCTTTTTCGTGATTTGGACAATTTTCAACGTGGTAAAAAATGCTCTTCCCAGGAGGCAGTATAAAATTCTTTCACACAGTTTGTCGAGTCTAGATCTCCAGAGTTCTATCGCAAAGGCATAAATAAACTTCCCATTAGATAGCAGCAATGTATAGATAATGAGGGTAAATATTTTCATTAAATAAATATGATACATCTTAGAAAGAAACGAGTTTTAATTTTTCAGTACAAATTGGCAATTGCATACTTTAACCCCTTACATCTAAATTCAAATTGCAAAACTACTCAATTAATAAAAAAAAGTTATTTATGAAAGTAGACGACAAATATATTTCCAAAAAAGCACTTTAATTTGCTTGGTAGTTTTTGGAAGTTGAGTACCTACAGACAGTTTCGGTCTGTAGGTTATTTAATTTATTACATAGACAACCAATATACTGCATAATACCTATTCCATTTACAAAAATCATCAAGGCCCATCCATTCACCAACGGAATGATGTTCGTCACTCCCAAACATTTTTATTTAACTAAATATTTACAACATATTTAATTTTAAAAGAAGATTTTACACAAGGATATTAGCGAAAACAAAAAATAAAAACAGGTATGTAGGTTGGTAGAATTAAAAAAAATAGTCGACCAGACACGATCATTGCGTAGCACTGCTGTGGCAGGAGCTAACACTCACATTTATACACAGGCTGTTAAATTTTAGTTATTGTTTTAGTTTTTCTTATAAGTTAGTAGAAAGTATATTTCTTCTTAGTTCTATGCCAAGATTGTTAATCAATCGAAGTACTAAAAAAAAGTTAGTGCGATCATCGTACGTAATGGCTTATGGCAAGTCTGAAACTAGTAATTTTAAAATTAGCAAATTACTAAAAAAACCTTTTATATGGTAGGTATTATTAAATGATACAATTTGTAAAACTTCTATCTCTCTATTTATATCGCCAAAAAAAACACTTTTTTGCAATGCTCGCAATTATTTATTTTTATTTTCTAATTTTACCAACAGTCAAGTCGAACGGTTAATTACGGCTTTAGTGGTGTAAAAAACATTCACTTTACACTTCTTAAAAGTTGCTTGATTGTATTTAATTGCATGAGGCGCAACTCACTGCATAACAATGAATCGGTATAAATTGCAAATGGCCACCCTATTATCAATCAATTATGAAGTGAGGCTTTAATCGCGGGCACGTTTTATCGTCGACGTTGCTAAACACGTGACCAGTTTATTACCTTCAGCCCTGCATAGGCTACATATGTTCATTCAAGTCAAGTATACTTTAGGGAAGGCTTTTCGCATCCTGAAATGAATTTAAATAACTGGATGACATTCACATAGTCGTCTGCGTGGGAACCTCCGTCTCACCTATTTCTACCGCCAAGCAGCTATATTTAGCTATAGCTGTGTTCCGGTTCGAAGGGAGATATATTGCAGATAAATTACTGGGTACTGTGACGAAACAGCCTTAGGTCACGAGATTGGCAGTGCGCGAGTAACATCCCCGTGGTGTTGCAAGCGTCAATTAGGCTGCGGTGACCGCTTATCATTTAATGCGGGCCGCATGCTTGTTTCCCAATCAAGTTGTATAAAAACATCTTTCTATTTTAATCCATATCTGCAAGCTAAGCCGTAAAGGTATGCAGAAAAAACAGCGCCGCATAATTCATTCCTTAAACACCTTGCTCTCTTTAACATTCATAGCTCTTATGCATGCTCACCAGTTCCTTCCTAGGGCTCCTACATAAATCATTTTTGCATATTTATAATATATTATACCACTAACTGCAAACAAGCGTACGACTTACCTGGTGGTAAGCAGTTACTGTAGCCTATGCACACTTGCAAACCTATCACCTATTGTTGGTCCATGTAAGTACTCGTATTTACATAGCGCATGCTACATCAGCTCTAAGAAGGGACTATATTTTTGACTTAAATTTCAAAAATCGTCACAGCATTAGCTTATTTTCGCAAAATGGTAATAAATTACAAACTATCTATGCTATCTCTCTTTCTTTGGTAAAAACCACATGAATTGCCATACAGTAGTTTCTGAGGTTAACTCGAACAAACACAACTGAACGCGACGGGAGACAAAGAACCCTATGAAACCAAAGCAATATGTGTTCGTTTGATAATAGACCTATATACTATATAGGGCAACAAAGGGACTCAATGACTCCGAGAAACAATAATAATTTATTAAATATGTATTTATGCAGTAGTTACTGTAAAAATGCAGTCAATATATAACATTTGAGTACACAACCAGTTAATGTGATATAGAAAATTAATATAAACGCATAGTTGTTTATAACTTGTATTAATTTGTAATTATGAGGAATACCATTTAAGTGGAAAATGCAGTAGTGTAGAATCTCATTGTATAAAATTAATAAAAATTACATAACGCCGTCCAATTATTACATTTTATTATTACATTTTTGTATATATTTGTCATTGAACCTCAATGCGCAAAAAAATCTAAATTCAGTTATTTTAGTTACATTGCGTCAACACCAATTTTAACCGTGAAATGAAATAATTATGGACGGTTTATTCGAATACAAGCAGTAGAAACAACTGTGTAGCAAAAGTAGTCGTCGCCATTGTTATTCCGTAGTGCATACTCACCCCTTAGAACAAGACATAGGTGCGTGTGTGCACTATGAGGATAGTCACCCCGTGAATATAACTAGTTTGGCCATAAATACTGTTACATAGAAATTTTGACGAGCTCGGTGGCGCACTGGCGAAACGCACTGTTACGTTACTTTGACTCCAACGTGGGTTCGATTCCCACACAGAATAAACATTTGTGTGCATGAACATGTCTGTTCATCTTGGTCTGGGTATTTTTAAGAGAGGTAGGGCGCATCAAACCAGCCCGTCTGGGGAAGTACTTCCACCTCACAGAAAACCACAGCCAAATAACAACTCCTTAGAGTATTGTTGTGTGGCTGCGTGTGAGTGAAATCAAGAAAACTCAGAACTCATAAAATGCACTCGGATTTGTTCTTGTACTATGCCCTAAATCAATCCTTCCAAAACAGAACGATTGAAGAGCACTACAACAAGCAAAATCACAAAGGGTATGCACACCGTTCTAGAGAAGCCGCCCAAGTGGTCGGAAAGGTTCAACGAGGTCATCATCCTGCGTCTATAATGGTTTGGTGAGGGTGTCTTAATAAGGAGTCACAAAGCTTCAGTTTTATGAAAAAGGAGTGAAGACTTCAGCCATAGTGTATCAAGGACTGTCTTGGATCGTGTTGTGAAACCACCCAGCAATACACTTTTTAAAAATGTGCCGCAGACTTTTCAGTAGGACTCTGCACCTGGTCATAAGGCACGAACTACCGAAGCCTGGCTCCAAACCAACGTTCCGGACTTTATACGAGCTGAAAACTGGCCCTTGTCTTCCCCAAATCTGAACCCCTTAGACTACAAATTATGGTCAGTTTTAGAGGACATGGCCTGTTCGAACCGACATTGTGTCTCTTATGAAATCTCTGGAGCAAGCAGTGGCTAAATTTACCATGGAAACAGTGCGTTAATCCGTAGATTCGTGGCCAGACAGATTAAAGGCCTGTATCAAAGCCAAAGGTGGCCCTTTTGAATATAATCATTTTTTATTTTTTTTGCTGAGGCTTCCATAAATATGTACATTTGAGTTTTATTAAGATTACATTTCTTCATAAAATAATTAATGCATATTCATTTATAACAGAACTTATGTCCGGCGAGGTATAGTAATCGATATTAAATAAAATAAAGTGAATATTTTTATATGTTATAACTTTCAGCAATGAAGGTGACTGAAATCGTGATAAAAATAACATAGATGAATGATGGAGGAACTAGTTATCATAATCATACCTTAACAAGGAAAGATAATATTATAAGCAAAAAGACAGGTATGACACATAGTACACTGCCAAATAAAGGGTTAAATGAGATGGATAATTGAAAACTATTCCATTACGACTCTTCTTCGTAATGTTAGTGAATATTATAGATAGCAGAAATTTAAGCATACATTATGCATAGAATTTCATTTTTCGAAGCTGGTTAAAAATAATAATTATTCGATAATTGTATTCTTTCGTTTATTCAATTTTAGTACTGAACGCTAAAATGCGATAAAGTACTTATGTTAAAACAAGTAGGTACCTTATTTGAATCGCACTGTTTTTAGTTTCTCGGTTTATTTTTTTGTGATTTCGGGTTAATTACTTTGCGTAGCATTAACATCGTTATTGTCAGTTCTTTGGGTTCCTTACCTAACAAGGAAGAAGAAATCCTTAGAATGGCGCTCGCTCTCAGTCTGTCAATCAATACATCAAAACTTCTCCCTCCCTTTTATCATCGAAATGCATAAAGCAGAATGTTACCGGTTTATACGTTGTTTATTTTTTGATCTTTATCGTAGAAGTTTGCAATACTACCAATATCTGAAGAAATTAGAAAACTGTTGATTTGTGTAAATATTACAGAAAAACTTAGCACAGAATAACATGATGTCTCTAACACCGGCTAGTTTTACCGAATTCATGAAAATTCATTTTAAGAATTGATCTAATTGTCACAAGTTTGGGTTAGATTAGGTAAATAGAATAATGTATGTAACTGGCAAATTCAACACAAATAAACGTAGTTATATCGGCGAGCTGTATCACACAGTACACCAATTAAGTTGGCAACATATCGAGCAAATTCTCCGAACATGACTCATTGTCCAATAGGTCAAGACACGAAGGGAGCAAAAAGGAAGGATCCTTAAAATTAAGCGCTCAATCTGGGAGCTTAGGATTTTTCTCATAGCTCTCTTTTACACCGAATCACAAGGTCCTAGATGGTATCCACGTACATGTAATGTGAACGAAAAGTTTATGATAGTTAAATAAACGTAGACTTTAAATGTGTAAAGTTGTGAATGCCTATAAGTTTTCTGTACCGTGTATTATAGTACAATATTGTATTTAAATCTCGGAAAACATATACTCCTGCCCCTGTACTTCGATTATGCTGATTATGCAGATGCTTATCATCATCTATTATCATATCTAAAGCAAAATAATATTTAGAGCGTATATAGTATGCTTACTGCTTTACTGCCAATATCGAGCAGGATCGGAGTGAGTTATGGCTGCTGTATGGTGTTTTCAACAGATCGAAAACCCTTGATCCAAATCAAGGCCTTTCGATCTGTTTTAACGACGATCATCTAACTAAACACTGCAGGTGGGACCGTAATACAGTGTCTAGGGTCACTTTGTCGTCAAAATGTCGTTGAAATAATAAAACATGTTTGAGAAAATAAATCCGCATTCCAGTGTACATAGCAACATAAAAAAAGTGTTGGTGTGTTCCCGCAAGGCTTGAGAAAGTATGTGTGGATTTGCTGCATTAGTGGTAGTAGTTGCAACACGAATCTCTTCATATTATAGGTATTCTTGTTTACCTATCTTTAGACATAAGAAAACTTCGTATTAGGTGAAGCGTATACTAGAATACTTTTCGGCACAGTATAAAAACACGACAAAGGAAATAGACATTTTCTAATTAGACATTTTACGTACTTAGTAGATTTTCTATTTCTGATCGCGAGCGATTCAGATGAAATACGTCAAAACAAATGACGCGAAATAAATGGCGGATACGCTTTATTAACAGCAAATAGGTCCACACGGGTCGTCTCATTCGATTGCTTCCATGTCAGCTCAATTAAAACAACGTGAGAAGATCCCACATTGGTTAAAACGTGTTTCAGCACGAGTCAAGAGGGAACCGGCGAGCCGACCACGCACTCGTTAGTGCAAAGTTATTGGTTGACGGAACTGGTCTTTTTCTAATGCAACAATCGCATCCTATTGAATGCTTGTGGATGCCAACCCAGATACGATTATAAATTGATTATGAGACAAGCAGGCGTAAAGTGGTTTTTAGATGGTCGGTAACGCATGAATGACACCCCTGGTGTTGCGAGTGTCCGTAGACTATGGTGACTGTTTACCATCAGGCAGGCCATATGCTTGTTTTCCAATTTAGTTGTATAAAAAAAACAAAGGCCGTTTACCCATGCACTACCTTAGTGGCATAAAACCCTTCGTGCAGGAAGAGTTCCGTACCACTGAACAATATTCTAACGATTTGAATCATTCTTTTTATATTTAGATAAGGTTTGTGCGTCTTAAGTATTTCCATATTGGTATTTCCTGAAAAAAAAACGCCAGTTTACAGAAGCTCGGTGGCTCTGGTACAATTTGTTAAAAGTTGCCAGTTTAGTTAATTATACGGCTCATGTGGCGTTTGGTTCTGTCTGTCTAAACCGCAAGAGGCTTATCATAGAGATATTGACAGACAGTGTAGTAACAAAACTAACAAAAATATAGGGCTGTTTTGTGGGGATTAATTTTTATATTTATTGTTTATTAGAGAGGACATAGGAAGGCAACCAACCATGATCGAATTGATTGTGTTTTATCAAAAGTGTTGTCAGGAGCTCTAGAGAGCGAGCGAGCGTACATGAGAAGAACTATGAATGTTAAACAAGCGAGTGAGGTGTGAAAGGACCGAGTCATGTATCGCTCGGTCTGCTTACCCCGCAAGGGACTTGGCATGAAGTTATAGATACATATAAGCCATAGTAATACGCACTCTATGAAAATGTAGCATTCTACTACAGTACCAAACATAAAACCCTGTGACAGGTGTACAGACAGAGAGAGAGCGGAGTATTAGGGATAGGGTCCAATTGGCACCCTTTGGAACCCTATAAAAGTAGTCTGATATCCGGAGAATGTTAAAGGCTACTTATTATCTTAAGAAGTCCCGACGTGGACGTAGTTACGGGCAGAAGCTAGTTCTATATACTTTGTAGTTAACTTTCAGAGACTAAGAGAAAGGGCTTATCTCTATCGATGGACTAGTTACCAACTAATTACTGTCATTACTTAATTAATGCAAATGGCCAATTAATATCTATTTGAGCCATCAGGAATACGCAAGATTTCACAATCTCATAAATTATTAATTGCTATGCTGTTACTGCTATATACGCTGCACAGTTGTGGAATCAAGTACCCTCATATATTCGTGAGAGTTCATCTGTCATCACTTTCAAAAAAGACTGAAAGACCACTACCTATCTATTATCGCTTAGATATTTATATATGTAATTGTATATATGTATTTATTTTAGTAGTATTTATTTCGTAATTATAAAGTTATGTAAGTAATATTAATAAGTATTTATTTGTATCTTGTTAGTGTACCTACCGTAGAGATATACTCGTATCTGGTATATTGTACTTTTACTATCCGGTATTCTTTACAAAATATCCCACAGCACAGGTTGGCTGGAAGAGATCTCTTTATTACAGAGATAAGCTCGCCTTTGCATAACTACTATTTTCTTACTATGTTTAACACTGTTATATGCAATAAAGAATATATATAATATATAATAATATAATGGTTTAATATATATAATATATATATATATTAAACCATTACTACCTACAAAAGTAAAAAAAACAATATTCTTGGTGGTCTATTCATAGAATCTCCACTGTGGAGACGCTGTTGATATGAAAAGTATACTAAATGTGGAATTTTGACACACACGACAAGTTTTCTTTGAACAAAATACTTTATATTAACCTTTCTGTAAGGTTGTTAAATTTATTACAGTATGACAGTTTCTGTTTCCTTTTTTTTTTCTTCTTATTTTTGGGAAGAATCCAGAACTAATGTAAGGATTACGATTGATGATGAATGAGGAACAAGAGGATGAGTTTGTGTATCTTGGATGCGGTTTCAGCAGGGATGGAAGGTACACCGCAGATGTGGAAAGACGAGTTAGTGCTGGGAATAGTGTGAATGGAGCGTTGGGAAAAAAACTTCTTGGTAGTAAAATCCTGAGCCAGAAGGCACAACTCGCTATACACAATGCAGTGTTGGTCCCAACGCTAACTTATGGAAGCGAGAGCGGGGTTTGGCAGAAAGAGCATGAAAGTAGAATAAACGCGGTCGAAATGCGAGCGCTGCGCAAAATTTGTGGCGTAAGGCTTGTAGACCGTATTCGCTATGATGATGTTAGAAACAGAGTTGGTCTGAAAGAGAGCGTTGGTGTTAAAATAAGAAGAGGCATGCTCCGATGGTTCGGACATGTAGAAAGAATGCAAGATGAAAGAATGACGAAGCAGACATACAATGCAAAAGTGGAAGGATGTAGGAGGCGGGGAAAGCCAAGACTTACCTACCATGACCAAATTGGTCGTGTTCTATCAGAAGGTGATGTCAGGAGCCCTAGAAACCGGCGAGCGTGCATGAAAAGAGCAATGAATGTTAAAGAAGCGAGTGAGATTCGTAAGGATCGAGTCACGTGGCGCTCGGTTCTCTCTGCCTACCCCGCAAGGGATTTGACGTGAAGTTATAGATAAATAAATAAATAAATAAAATAAATCTTATCGTAAAAAATATCATCTAATGCTATCGATTTAACTTAATTTATAGGCTAATTTGCAGGAATAGTTAAAGCTTGGTTATTAATATTATATAATTAATTATAAGTTATAGTAGTAGTTTGTTAAATTTGTATTTATTTTGTATTAAAGATGTAATTGGGAAATAAGCTATGGAAACATTGAAACCCTACAAAGCATTACGCCAGTTTGTCTGCCGCGCGCAACAGGTTTGGCCGGCAACTCACCATTAGCGGCAACACGATGAGATCGTACGACCATGGAATGCAGCCGCTTTTTCATAGAAATCTGCGCAATAAAAACTAACGCAACTATCTACTTCAACCAATAACTTTCGGAAATCATTCCGCATGCATGTATTGTAATGTCATGACCTTTTATGAATGCATTCATAAAGTCTCATTATGTATAACGCATACAACTGTCGCATACGTTTTTGGTGTTTGATACTAGCAAATGGGAACAATAACGGACGGCACGTTGCCAATCTGTATTCTGTAAACGTACAAACGGATACAATAAAACCATTTTCATCAATCGATGACGTTATGACGAATAGTCCATTCTGTCATGTTCAATGCCACAACTTTTACTGAGAAATGTGACAGAAAATCTTTGGAAAGTTTATTTGCAATACGCTTAGTAAGTTTGTTCAACTCAAACGCATGCTAACGTGTCGTTTAATAGTAATTAACATTTAGTATGTCAATAGAACATAGGTTGCTCATTACCATTACTTAAGGTTCTAATGGCAACTAATTTATTTATATATTCACGTATCAATAGACAGTGTGGCGTCAGGCGGTTTTAAAATCACAGAAAACTATTTTTTATTTGGTCGCTTTATCTGTGATTCCGACTAATCAAAGTCTTTACCTAGTTCAAGTTCGAAGTATTCCCAGATCTCTTCACGGGCTGATGCACAGCAATGCGACGGAAAAAAGAATGGTCGCACACAACAATTATTCAGTTAAATCACTTAGTCATGTCGTGGTATTCATTGAATGAAACTGAGTCGGTGCAATTAACTTGACATTTGAGACTTTAATGGAAGATTTGATTGTGGCATCGTAAGTGTTGGCTTACTATTGTTTGGATTTATATGACGCACGGAATAATGGCTGGGAGGACTGCTACTTTGCCACCTGTAGCATGTAGATATATTTATACAGCTTTCATATACTTCCATGCTGACGATACTCAAAGCCATTTTCTATCAAACCGTTAAAACAGATTTAGAAATTGGTGTGTTTTGACGTAAATCTGATTACATTTTAATTTAGATCAAATCGTAGTATTTTAGTAATCAATTTTTTTTCGAACCTTGTAATGAAATCATTACAATTAACCAATAGAAAAATAATGTTCATTTAATGCCTATTTCTAATTTGAGTTCCTGCGAGTAAGAGAAGTGTTCAAAGGAATAAATATCCTTACTGTTACTTCTTATTATAACCGTTAAACGTTATGGCTTTAAAAGATACATATGACTAAAATAGAACGAGATAAAATACTATTCCTGAGCACATTAAGAAGTATTTCACAGTACCTCCGAATAACATGTACTCGTACCTACAGCAATACTTATCTACTCTATACCAAGCAGTCATTTTTTTTTCGTCCATTAAAAAACACAACGTTTCTTCAGACTTTAGCAATCACTTTGCAAATATACACTAAACTGAAGGTCGCATATTTGCATGAATTTAATACATCATAATTAAATTTATAATTTGTTAGAGCGAATAATGCTTACCACAAAGAAAATGCGAAAAAATATTGTTGTTGTGAATTTAGATACTTATTATTTTTTCTTACAAAGAAATAATTTGTCTAGGTAATAGTGGTGGCTATATCTATTGTATTGTATTTATTTAATAACAAGACATTGTTATATATACATGTTCTGTCATTATATTGCACTCACAAGCAATAAGGGTTCCTTGTTTACTACGGAACCCTAAAAAACAACTGATTTACCCTATGGGTTGTGGAAGTCTGAGGGTAGTCGCTCTATGTTAAAATGAATAGTAAATTATCAGTCTTTGCGCCAAATCCTTAGGTTTCGGTAACGGACCCCGCTAATCCTAAGGGATTAAGAAACGGGATAAGAACATGTTTAGATTTATATTTATTAATTCGATATTAAACCGCATATTTTTCTTTCACAGTATTCTTTATACCACAAAGATGGGTGATGGCCATCATGGGGTTCCTGGCGGTGGCGAACGCATACACCATGCGGGTCTGTCTCAATATCGCCATCACGCAAATGGTACGTCGGCACGCAGGGGCAGTGGGCGTCGACGACGGTGCCTGTCCTGCTACTACTGACTTGACAGAATCAGAATCCGATGATACGGTAAGTGTTCTATTCTTGCTATTTATCTATTTTTTGATACAATGTCGAGACCATACCTTACCGTAGCCTAGGAAAGCTCACAATACATTAAGTACCGCTCGCCACCTCTCTGCTGCTAACACAGCAATTCCTTACGAGCTTACTGGTACCTCACTCACTCGCAGGAGTATATCAACCCTCCAGGAAGTTGTTATGTGGCTGCGGTTTTCTGTGAGGTGGAAGTACATCCCCAGACGGGCTCTTTTGTTGCTCCCAATCTCTCTAAAAAATACCCAGACCAAAACAAACAGACGTGTTCATGCACACAAATATGTTTTCTACGTGGCAATCAAACCCACGACCCTTAGTATCATAGTAGACCTCCGAGTTCTCCTGATATACGTATGTGCTGCCCATAATGGATGGAATTGATTATTAAGCGCGTCACTTGCGCCGTTTAGCTGCAGTCTTCTGTGAGGTGGAAGTACTTCCCCACTCTTTGTCACGCCCTACATCTCTTTCGACAAAGCCTCGTTTCTTAATTAGCAGGGTGCACAACGAGCAGGTGAGAGGATTTAATTCTAAAGGTAGTATCAAGCAATATATACCCTAGGTCCTCTTCTTCCTAGCATTATACCGTTTTCTAATCCATTAGGACTGACTTGGTCCGTTACCTAAGCCCCTAAGGGTTTGGCAAAGATACTGATTTGTACATAGGGCGTCAGACCAGACATCCCAGGGTGAAAACTAGACCTTTTCTTAGGTTCAATGACACATCTTATGATGTATAATTTCTTGGACGTGCGGCTTTCTTCCCTGATTATAAAAGTAAAGTCGAAAACAGGAATTTAGTGGAATACATCCGCACCAGTATTTTATCCAGGGATCGTGGATTAATAGGTTAGTTATCCACTGGGCCATCACTTCTCTTAGCTTTAACGTGCACCCCCAGGTATTCGATATGCATAGAGAAGTAAGATTACCATACGAACGACCTTTCCGTTGGTCCGCGACAAACATTTGTATTCCGATGTCGGCAAACAAGTCAATTACTGTCGAATTACACGTCCAATTAATTGATCTCACTTCATTAACATTTCATTATTCGCCTTTTCGCAACACAGCTTTTGTTCAAGGCCGCGCCTCTGAATGCAGGATTTAACGAATGTTTAAATCAGAGATTTTCAACCATTTGTGTCCTATAGGCGTATTTATATTGAATCGATACACTATATTCGAGTCGGAATCGAAAAGTTATCTGTCAAAATGTATGGAATCCTTTCCGAGGCAAGGTTTTTTTGTTGTTCTACGTCGGGAGGCGTACAAGCATACGGCCCACCTGATGTAAAGCGAGTACCGTAGCCTATTAACGCTTGAGATATATTAAGTATCACTCACGCGATGTCTCCTCTGCTGCTTACACAGCAACTCCTTAGAAGCTTACTGGTGACCTCACTCACACGCAGGAACACAACAACCCTGTACGGAGTAGTTATTTGGCTGCGGTTTTCTGTGAGGTGGAGGTACTTCCCGAGACGGGCTGCTTTGATGCGCCCTACCTCTCTTAAAACATCCAGACCAAGACAAACAGACATGTTCATGCACACAAATTTTTGTCTTGTGTGGGAATCGAACCCACGAGCGTTGGTGTCAAAGTCGCATCTTTGACGACTGAGCCACCGAGCTCGTCATAAATGTGAACGCCTACCATCACTGTAGACCCCTTGCCTATATATTATTTCCTTTCCGTTTTTTTATAAGATTTTATTCTACCAGTTAATGGGGTGATTCATGTGAATATTCTTAGTTAATTTCTTCGTCACTCGAGCTGTTAAAATATCTTAAAGAACCGTACAATTTCAGGAGATAAGCGGTTACGATTGGGATGAAGAAACACAAGGAATTATCCTCAGTGCGTTCTACTACGGATACATAGTGACGCACCTGCCTGGTGGTATGCTAGCTGAACGGTTTGGTGGGAAGTACTCTCTGGGATTCGGCGTACTAAGCACAGCTGTTTTCACGCTTCTAACACCATGGACTGTCAGCGCGGGAGGAGCCACTGGACTCATTGTCTTAAGGGTTTTGGAAGGACTCGGAGAGGTAAGCCTTTTAATAGCTTTCGAAGTCTTATTGAGAGAGAGTGGGGAACTGGAAAGGGATGTGCCTATTTTTATTAAAGAACAGAGCTGTAACAGAATATAAAAAAAATAGTGGAGTATCCGTCTGTGAGCGAACGAATGCGATTTAGGTATAGAAAGACACGATGCAAAGAATTGTATTCGTCATAGATACGCACATCTACGGCATATTCAATTGATTAATTTAGATTAAAGAATAATTAAATTATTTGAAATAAAATACACAAGGCTTATGTTTCTAAATCGGGACAAATAATCAAGGTTAAGTCAATGATGAGGCTGGCATCAATGGCGTTAAAACAAATACGACCTCATTGTACGAATTAAGTGTTATTAAATCTGTGGATAAGCGAAATTTATTGCATTGCATCATGGCATGCATCGCTCTTCATAAAAAGTCTTATTATTCAGTTGAGTAATTGTTAAAAATAAAGTCGTCGGAGTCCTGCTTCGCATGGCTCCTATTTCTACGTCTGGGGACTAAAAGGACCTAACAAACCGAAAGAAAGTAGCTCACAGTGACAGTAGACAGTAGCGATGAACCTACTGTGAGCCATTTTGAGAAATTTGAGTTAAGTTTGAATCAGGTTTGGATACAAACCTTTTTATTCAAACTTAACTTAGCGCAAGTTATGATCAAATAAAGGAGAAGAAAAGTAAGATGACGTTTCCAACTAGCGCAGTTTAAAAAAAAAATGACAAAAATCCTGCGAACGAACTTACTTATACTGTCCACGATATACGGATGTCCATATGCGGAGACATACGGATCTGTCAAACGTACGAAACTTGACCAGCATGTTTATTGTTAGACACTCATGGGATGTAGAGTATACCGTGTCAGTTACCTTTTCTTTACTTTGTTTTTATGCATCCTAACACATGTAACTATATATACACAATTGATAAAGCCTACAAATACGTAAGGGATTTGGCATGAAGTTATAGATAGATAGATAAAGCCTACAAATACTTATACTTCATTTGCTCTCTTCCACTTAAATATAGACAGTGTAGATCCGACAATGAGATCAGTCGACCCTGACATCACCCGTTCACTAGTTGATGCCTAGGATAGCCACCATTTTACTCAAAAATTTTGTTGGGAATGCGGCAACCCACAAGTTTTCACAGTTTAAAGTACATTACATATATCATGCATTGAATCAATGTCAATGAAATGGAAATACAAATGACATCATTTTACTTAAATAAAATAAAAAAGAAAACAAAAAGTTGGTTATTAGTAGATGAAACAATAACGTTATGTAACAACCATATAATTACCCGTACAAATATATACATGCAGTATGTAGCTATTTTTGTGAGCTTATTGGTAAAGATATGTTATTATTGATCTTTTCAGGGCACAACATTTCCGGCACTAAATGCAATGCTAGCGCGTTGGGCGCCAATATCAGAGAGAGGTCGGATGGGATCCTTGGTATTTGGTGGAGCTCAAATCGGCAATATCGCTGGGACGTACCTCTCAGGCCTGGTCATAAAGGAGACTGGGGAATGGGAATCTGTGTTCTACCTATTTGGTGCCATTGGAATACTATGGTTTATTTTCTGGGTAAATTGTTTATTTTATCTATTTATTAAGAGAACTATCGTACAAGCGATTTTAGACCGTAAGCGATGTCGTAACTACACCGCCGCGACATCGCAACTACATCGTCAAGAGGTCGCCTGCGATTTTTAAAGTACCTAAGCGTGACATGTTTACCATACCACTGCGATGTCGTGACGATTACGTCCAGCCAACGGCTACGCTCAAAAATCGCTTGTGTGATATAACTCTCCAAACTTTTACAGAGTAATGTTTGTTTTTATACAACGGAAGCATATGAATCCCCGATTGCCGATGATTCTTGCGATACAGGAACTATCGTTCGCGCGCTGCCGTCCCAGTTGCTAACATAGCGACTCCTCAGAAGCTTACTAGTAACCTCAAACCCTCATGGTAGTTGTTATTTCGCTACTGTTTTCTGTGAGGTGGAGGTACCTCCTCAAACAATAAGCAGTCTAGAAGCTACAGTGCTACTGCAGTGATACTCCTCGTTTTATAAACCTCTATCCGCTACGGCAATCACATCAGTGAAGCCGTATGTTTATTAACCTATCGACATAGCTTAAAATTTATCCTCTTATTTTCAGGCATTGTTATGTTACAATGACCCGGAGTCGCACCCCTACATTTCTGACAAAGAGAAGAAATATCTAGAAGAGGCACTAGGCAGGCATCAGAATAGCCAGCCGTCGTCAATCCCTTGGAAGGCGATCTTCATGTCCGTGCCACTGTGGGCCCTGGTCTGCGCTCAGGTAAACTGTCACTTCAATATAAAGCCATACTCATTCCGCTGCAGGTCTGATCTGTATTCAATCGACTGGGATAAGGGCGTAGGTACTGCAGCAGAGCTGCTCCTTTGCGTTATTTTTATACAGCAATTTCGGGAGACATACAAGCAAACGGCCCACCTGATGTAAAGCGTTGTCTTAGGTTTTCGCGATTGTTACACATTGAATTAAACAATTTTTAACGGAAGCGCGTATTTTATTTATAAATAAAATACGCGATACGTCCGTTAAAAATTGTTTAATTCAATGATGTAAAGCGATTGCCGTAGCCTATGAACTATATGCGCGAGTCCGACTCGCACTAGGCCGATTTTTTTTTATACAACGTCGGGAGGCATACAAACATACGGCCCACCAGTTAAGCGGTTACCGCAACATATATACGCTTACAAAACATTCAGTATCAGTCGCGCGATGCCTCCTCTGCTGCATACACCGTAACTCCATAGGAGCTTACTGGCGGCCTCACTCACATGCAGGAACATATTAATCCTCTAGGGAGTTGTTATTTGGCTGCGGTTTTCTGTGAGGTAAAGGTACTTTCCCAGACGGGATGCTTTGATGCCCTCTACCTCTCTTTAAAATTTCCAGACCAAGACAAACAGACATGTTCCACCCACGAGCGTTGGTGTCAAAGTAACGTAACAACCGTTTCGCCACTGCGCCACGGAGCTCGTCAAAATTCGAGTTTTCGCATTAATACATATTTGTAATTATCACTAGCTCGACGGCGAAGGAAAACATCGTAAGGAAACCCGCACGTCCAAGAAATTATATTTTGAAAGCTATGTGATCTTACCTAAGAAAGGTCGGGTTTTTCCTTTGGGTTGTGGAGGTCTGACGTCACTCCCTCCTTGTACTCTTCAAAATCAGTATCTTCGTCAAATTCTTAGGCTTGGGTAGCGGACCCCGCTGATCCTAAAATTAGGCAGTTATTGTTTTTGCAGCAAACTTTATTGTACACTAAGGAACATTACAATTTGTATCTTTGTTTATATCTTCGCGCCAATTCCCTAGCGGGCCTAGAAAAAAAAGAAGGCAAAATAAAACTGAGCGCCACATAACTCGGTTCTTACACACCTAACTCGCTTTTTTAACATTCATTCGGCGATCAAGCATGCTTATCGCCGGTTCCTAAGGCTCTTGACACCATCTTTTAATAACATACAACCAATTCGGTCGTGGTACGAGCATTCCTCGGCGCCTACACCTTTTGTACGTTCGCGTTGTACAATAGATATATAGCTACATAATTTAGAATTAAAATTGTGCAATTCTGGACTTTTGCCATTAGGAATTTGGAATCTCTTGTCCAGAAATAATAATGACATGATTAGGTAACGAAGTTTATAATATAACCAACTTTATTCATACCCGATATTTTTATGTTTGTCATTTAGCATTTCAATTGTTTTCTTTAAAAATATAAAAAAATCAAAGATCGGTCATTCTCCGTCTTTAAATTATCAATTAATTAATTTTTGATTATTTTTATTGGCGTTGCAATGCCTAAAGCAGAGAATTCCAATCATCTTTGTCCCTTAGGCCTTTGCCTACATATTTTCTGCTCTCCGTAGACTCCCTGCCTGACTGATGTTTGAACCTGATGGACCCCTTACTTGTTGCAATCTACCTTATGGGGTCGACATACATCACTTTAGGAAGCACGGCTCTAAAGTTAGATTTTCGACAACATCGTTGTGTACATTCTAATTTTCGTTTCATATTTTAAATACCTTTATTTAAATTATACCCTATACGTATAAAATTAAATTTATGATGCAATCTAGTGCAAATCGAGGCACATTATAAATTTATTTCATAATTTGGTCATCGTATAACGGAAACAAGTCGACTGCAATGAGTTTTATTAAGGGGCGTGAACAGAATCGTCATACGATGAATCGAAAGACGTAATACATACGTAAGCATTTAATGACACGGTAATAACTGTCAATCATTAATTGACCTATAGTGGGATGGGCGAAAATAGAGGCATATCAATTATGTAATATTAACTGTTTTGCTATAGTTGTTGACGTCCGTAGAGCAATGGACTCGTAATAAAATTGTTATGATTGTCTTAATAAATCATATTGTTTGGATGTTCTCATATCTACCTATGCAGCTTGTACTTTTAAATATTGACGAGCCCGGTGGTGGAGTGGTTTGCAATGGCTACTTTAACCCTAAGGGGCGTGGGTTCGATTCCTACGCAAAACAATTTGTGTGCTTGAATATGACCGTTTGTCTGCTTTGTTGCTATGTAAGCAGCAACGGTGGTTACGTGCGAACGATTCTTCCTGCACTGCAAGCGTTCATAGGTTACGGTAACCACTTTATGTCGGGTGCGTATGCTTGTATGTTTTCCGACGTTATATATATAAAAATAGCGGAATCTCTTACGGGGTAGGCAGAGAGAACTGAGCGATTATAAAGACAAAAAATCTGAGGTACCTCCACCTCGCAGGTAAACAGCCAAATAACGACGCCCTAGAGGGATATTGTCTTCCTGCTTGTGGCTAGTAAGCTCCTAAGGAGTTGCTGTGTTAGACGCAGAAAAGGCATCACGCGAGTGATACCTAATGTATTATAAGCGTTCATAGGCTACGGTAACCGCTTTACATCATTATAAAAAAATTGACGTGTTCCTGCGACAGAATGTTACCAATAAGCGCCTGAGGATTTTTATTCTATTTATTGGAAAAATAACTTATAATGAGGCTTAAATTCTAGTCACACAAAATAACATACAAAGTTATCGTACAAGAAGCACCGTTATGAACAAAAGTAATTGGCTGCGATAGCCAGCGGAGCCACATTACCCTCAAAATTGCCGTTTGGGGTAGACTGATGTCATCCAGCTAGCGTTCAGACGGTAATAGTGAGAAACTCCAAAATCGATACACTAATAGCTAACATATTGTAGTTTTGTATCCTTTAATTTGAAATTTAAATGTTCGTTGGTGAGGAAGAACGGTCCAAAATCGTTCCAATTAGAAAAAAAAAACATATGGGAAAACGTATGGCCGGCCACTCTGCAGTGCAGAGTCTGCACTGCACTCCCATCAACAGAAAAAGTAACAGCACTCGTCGCTAGATGTCGTACAGGGTTCCATATATTTTTAAAAAATTAAAAAAATAAAATATTTAAATATTTTTTAAATTTAAAAAATATCAGCTCTGCCTACACAGCTTGCTGTTATTTACTAGTTTTAGGACAATACAATTATGACAAATGCATCTGCTGACACCTTAGTTACTGTGGAAGTTCAGGAAGTTGACCTCAATCATTCGCAGAAACACAACATCTCTTCATGTATTTGTTACACGTTGTGATTTTCTGTTAAGTGGAGGCACTTCCGCAAGGGAGTTGTTATATGGTTACGGTTTTCCTTGATATGAAGGTACTTCCCCAGATGGGCTGCTATGATGTATGTAACTACCGTAAAGATTAAATTAGTTAGTAACCTAATAAAGACTATTTGCTTCTTCACGGCCATGGCGTCAGTGCCGATATGAGTGGCTCCACTAAAAACCAGCGTTGTGGCATGATTTACTTTGCTGCAGCATTTGTTGAGTGGCCGCCACATTACCGTGAAAAGCGATATTTATTAGTATTGTCGAACAGATTACACAGCGCCATCTAGCCTCAAAGTAAGCGAAGCTTGTGTTATGGGTACTAGACAACTAATAAACATACGTAAATACATTTTCTATTTGTAAATACATACTTATTATACATACAAAATACCCAGACCAAGACAAACAGACATGTTCATGCACACAAATGTTTGTACTGCGTGGGAATCGAACCCACGAGCGTTGTTGTCAAAGTAGCGTAACAACGCGTTTCACCACTGCGCCACCGATATAGATTAATACTATAATATATATACCTATATCTATATAAAGAATACCTACGAATTAGAATGGCAAGCTCATGTATGTATCCATTTACTATTTAATGCTAATAAATGATTTCCTTTCTTCTATCTCTCTTAAAAAACATTAGATTTCAATAATTTTTTTTTTGAACAGATTGGCCACGATTACGGATACTTCACAATGGTGACAGACCTGCCCAAGTACATGACGGGAGTGCTCAAGTTCGACATTCATAGAACGGGGACGCTGGCTGCCCTGCCTTACGTTGTCATGTGGATCAGCTCCATTATATTCGGCTGGATGTGCGACAAGATAGTGAAGAGGAACTGGCTCACCGTCACTAATGCTAGGAAGACATTCACTACTATTGGTAAGCAATTAAGTTTACAATATACAGTGTGAAACCGTTTAGGATACCTGACTCATTATTTCGTTAGATATTACAAAACTTTAATTTTTTTAAACAAAATCAGGATGCTAGCATATTTATTGTTCACCTGAGGTGAACTAATTACCATGTCCTTCGTGCGCTTGCAACCCTCACTGCTAACACAGCAAGTTCCCAAAAGCTTATTGACAACCTTTTTTTAACGTCGGACGGCATACAAGCTTACGGCCCACCTGATGTAAAGCGGTTACCGTAACCTATGGACGCTTGCAATACATTAAATGTCACTCGCGTGAAACCACCTCTGCAGCTAACAAAACAACTCCTTAGGAGCTTACTGGTAACACGCAGGTCAACATCAACCCTGCAAGGAGTTGTTACTTGTCTGCGGTTTTCTGCGAGGTGTAGGTACCTCCCCAGACGAACTACTTTGATACGCCCTGCCTCTCCTTCGATTAAGACTCGATAGGTAAGTAGCAGGGTGCACCACATGCGAGGTTGGCTTTGACTTTTAACATGATAGTGAGCCACTTACAGCCTATTGCAAAATCTTATAGTATCAAAGAGCAGTGACAACCTAGAGCAGGAGTTCCCAAACGGGGGAGGCGTAGGGAGATATCAAGGGGGGCGGATTATCTTTTTCTCGACTATTCGAAGTAATTAAAATTAACAAATTGGGCGAAGTTTTAAGTTTTAAAAGATTTGCAATTGCTGGAAGACGAATTTCGCCGATACTATATCAAGAGATTAATTCAGAGTCACCTATGCGGCACATGATCAGAAACTCATTTTTGTCCCTGTCTCACAATTGCCAGAAGAAGTTCAAGAAGAATGTTTATGATGAAACTTAAAGGGGAGGCATGACAATAATATTTGTAATCCAGGGAGGCTCAACAAAAAAAAGGTTGGGAAACCCTGGCCTAGAGGATAGAGAACCGGTCTATTAACCAACTGGTCCAGGTTCGAATCCTGGTGTGGGCATGTACTATTAAATACGTGTTCTCGGATTTATTTACATATTTGCAATTATCACTTCCTCGGTGGTGATAGAAAACATTGTGAGCAAAT
The DNA here is from genome assembly GCA_947507595.1 of Pyralis farinalis. NCBI lineage: Eukaryota > Metazoa > Arthropoda > Insecta > Lepidoptera > Pyralidae > Pyralis > Pyralis farinalis. Next base: position 15,410,896 of record OX382269.1, on the reverse strand, counting down.
CCACACATCTAAGAAATTATATTTCGAAGTACGTGTGACCTAAAGCTACGAAAAGGTCTGGTTTTCCCTCTGGTCTGTAGACGTCTGACGACACTCGCTACATGTCAAAATCAGTATAATCTTTATTTCTTTTCTTACAATATTTTGTTTAACCTTATTTCCGAAGCCTCTTTTTAAGCAAGAAGATGCTTGTGCCAGGAGGCGTCGCTCTTCCATGACGATACTGTTTGACATATCATCTAAAAGTATCTCGTACACTTTATATGTTGACAATTTAAATGTAACTATTGCAAGAGTAAATAACTACACTCTATGACATGGATACCTATGTATATAACTAGATAAATAAATATAATTTAATAAGTTATATATTTCATATGTTACGTATTTTTTTTTATATTCGGCAAGTCCTTATCTTAGGTACTGGACTCCGCCAATCCTAATGGATTAGCAGATGAGATTACGGTAAGAAGAGGAGGAGCTTCCGTTTATAATTAAAGTAATACAGTGAGACAATAAATAAATAAAATGTAAAAAATGTTTAAGATTTACAAAATTCATAAATAAACATCTAAATTTTATAAATATCCGCCCCTGTAACTATGAAATATTATTTATTTGAGTACACATACTACCGCACTTCAAGGCTCGGAATTAACGAACCATTGAAATCACTTTCGATAGTATCTTTTACAGGTTTACGTAGATTGTTCTTGAAATAATCGCGTCTAATTATAATTCTCAGAAATACGTGTGCCCAAGTAGATCATATCAGGTTTTCTCTGTGAAGCAATATATACCTACAAAATAACAGAATGCTCTGCAAAAAATTAAATAATAATTTCACAAAAAGAAAGATTTCTTAATTTTTCAGATTATTTAAAAAAGTAGTTCTGATCTGAGCAATATATATAAATCTATGTATTTATCTATACCATCACGCCAGGTTCCTTGCGAGGTATGGTACACCGAGCGCCATAAGATGCGGCCCTTACACATCTCGCCATCTTCTTTAACATTCATAGCCCTTTTCATACACGCTCGCTGGTTCCTAGGGCTCCTGACATCGCTTTCTGATAAACACGACCAATTTAGTAATGGAAGGCCTTGATAGTCTTGGCCTTTCCCGGGTCTTACATCGTTCCACTTTCTATATCTAAATCATAGATAATAAATATCATTAGAACGTTGTCATTATTTTTTGCATTAAAGGCAAAACACATAGGGGCAGAAAATGCGGGAAAAAGGCAGCGATCCGGAACTGAATTTTTTCCATTCGTTTAGTCATACAAAAAGCGGGCGATCCGATGCTGTACAATCGCTTATTTTGCTACAGGTTTGCATATAAACAAATGTTACAAAATATCCCGTCCCGGAGTGCTTTTGTCACCCCTGTGAGTTTTAGCTTTTAGGGTAGGAATCAATCTTGCGTGATATTGTTGTGTTCCTGCGAGTGTATGAGGTTACCAGTAAACTTAGGAGTTGCTGTGTTAGCAGCGTAAAAGGTACCGGTCAAACCTTACTCCTTGTATCGCAAGAATTCATAGGCCACAAGTAAAAACATTAACAGATATTGATTTAGTGTTGAGTCGTGACATCCTAGTGGCATACAAATAGCTCGTTAAAGTCCTCACCCAAACTTCAATTTGTCAACAGCTTCCGTTGGACCCGGTATATGCATGATCCTGGCCTCTTACTCTGGATGCAACACAGAGGCCGTGGTAATCCTCTTTACGGCATCCATGGGCCTCATGGGTGCTTTCTACCCTGGCATGAAAGTGAACGCGCTGGACTTGAGTTGTAATTATGCGGGAACCATAATGGCGATTGTTAACGGCATTGGAGCCATCACTGGCATCATCGCTCCGTACTTGGTTGGCCTGCTGACACCAGATGTAAGTATTTTAACTCTTAACCCTATTACAATCCGAAATATTACCCATGTTTTTCAAGTACATGAGATGTCTGTCTCATTGTGCCGTCGTGTGAATTGGCTATATGGCTTTGTAAATAACTGGGTTTAAGTCACCGTGTACATGTGTCTATCTGGTCCTTTTTTAATTTAGTGCATGCGATTCATCACATCATTGCGATGGTGCGGAGAATTGCAAATATAGTGCTATTTGCTGATGATACCTCTTTAATTTTTAATGTTTTTTTGTGAAAATATTGACAAGATAAAGGGTGTCCTGTCTGCTGTTCTAAACTGGTTCACATGCAATAAATTTTGTTAACTAAGATAAAACTCTGGGCAACAAAGCTACCTCACTTTTGTTTGCACTGTATGCTGTTTGACTGTGTGCACCACGTTTTGTTGATGTTGACTTCTGGGTATAAGATAATGATGAGCCACTTATATACTATGTATGATTATATATACATGGACTATTTGCCTTTTAGGTGTCTAATAAGTACTCATACAGTTTGTAAGAATTAGTTCTGCAAAGCTAACTAGCATCGTTTTGTACTTTGCGGTTGCGAGGTTCAATTTGCTACACAATAAATAGTGCATATCTAATTTCAAGTGCAATTTATTTTACAATAGAGAGAGTGGAGGACCAATATTAAACAGTGTGCGGCCGTGAATCAGAATAGGCATAGGTAATACAAGCACGGAATTGTGACCTACGTCACAGCCGAATTGTAAAAATTGTCGCGTTGCAGTATCGTATTTGTTTTATCCAAGGTCTTGTTAACTTTCCACGCAGACATTTCCGTCGTATTGTCGATATAATTTATTACGATACGTCGCCATAGTTAAAATTTGTTTTTGTTTACTAAACTTTATTGCACACAGCTATATCAAAGAAACGTGTTCAAGGGCAAACTTATCCGTTTAAAGTCCATAATATCTCTTCCAATCAACTTTCGAAACAGTAGGGAGGACTAAGCAGCAGATCAATTGCGTTAAAGCGCATATAGTTTAAAATACAATACATTGACGAGGTCGGTGGCGCAGTGGTGAAACGCGCTGTTACGCTACTTTGACACCAACGCTCGTGGGTTCGATTCCCACACAGTACAAACATTTGTGTGCATGAACATGTTTGTTTGTATTGGGCTAGGTATTTTCTATGTATAATAAGTATGTATTTACAAAAAATATATATATTTACGTATGTTTATCAGTTGTCTAGTACCCATAACACAAGTTTAGCTTACTTTGGGGCTAGGTGGCGCTGTGTAATTTGTCCGGCAATATGTATTTAATTACGATATTTGTTGTATTTCAAGAAACAATGACATCAATTTCTTACAGCACCGCTGCTTATGCTAGCAGCGTTGCTGTAAGAAATTGATATTACCAATGTACGCGTTTGGTAACAACTCGAGAACAATATTGTTTTAAATCTATATGAATAAGGTTCCATTTGATATGGATAAAGTTTAGCTCGAAAACGTTCAAATAAGTTGACGATCAAACTTGTATTAAAGAACGAGGGTATTTTATTTTGGCAATCTGTATGAATGTTTTACGAATTAAATTTCCCTATCCTCTAACATATACTTTTTAACCTGAAGAATTCCTCAAAATATTTTTAAAATATAAAACAAACGCCTTTTATGTAGCGATGATTGGTAGAGCTATCAGTATAAATCAAACTTCTGAAACTAAAATGCTGAAAGAATTTTCGTAATATAATAATTTTAATAATAATTTTCTGCCACAAATTCACGATGATAATTTAAAAGTGCACATTTTCCTATCTTTTCAGAGCACATTGGTACAATGGCGGTTGGTGTTTTGGATAGCTCTAGCGGTCTTTATCGTCACAAACCTGGTCTTCGTGGCATGGGCATCAGGCGACGAACAGTGGTGGAATAGTAGCTCTCAGGATCCAAGAAAGCAAGACACAGAAGCTCCTAACAATCATTCCGTAAACGCTGAAGTAAAGTTGTAGGGCATACACAGCCTATAAACATTGGTATCTATATGAGTGGTAAGGACAACCATAGTTAAACTTTGTCTTGGGAGTTGCAAACGGCAAATCGTTGAAAACAGTTGTATTATGTACAAAATTACAATAGTATATTTTATTGTAATTTAATTAGGACCTTTCAATATAGATAGGCGATTCGTGGAATCTACAGCCAGTGCTATGTGATAGTAATAGTAAATATCGGCATTTTAATACTTTTAATTAACTTAACTTAATATCGAATTATTGGATGTATCGAAAGTTAATTTTCGTGTCTGTTCCTAAATTCTAAATTATTAAGCGAATCTCAGATGACGCTAATAGTCGTTGATAGGCGAATAGTGTGTACATAGATTTTTAATAAGTAAGTATTATTGTATGACATTGTTACATATCAGCACGAAAATGCTTCCTGCAGGGCGATTAGCGTTTGACAGTACTAGACAGCTCGACCGTGCGTTTTCAAAATATGGTCAAGTGCACAAGTGCAAATATGAACATTACTTTAAACTTCGTATATGATAAGAGTTGAGTTTATCGACACATTAAAATTTCCTGACATCTATTTGTACTGCTAGTCTACAAAGTAATTTAGTGAGTTTATAAAATAATTTTAGAAAATTTTAATATCGTAATAAATGCATTTATGTACTTGACCGTACATCGTTTTTGATGATTCAACAATACAGTACTGCTGTTGAATTTGTTAAATGAGGAGAATCGCAGTGTGTATAGATTTATTATTAATTTAATATGTACAATAATTAGTTAGTAAATATTATTTTTTTCGGTGCATAATTTGCAGGATTATTAATGTTCACATACTCAAGTAGAGATTGACACAATGAAACAAACAAGAAGGCTGTGAACGATTTATTGAATTTGTATGTGCTTATTGCATATTATAACGATATAGACAACATCAAAAGTAGGTGCATTAAATTTTATATTTTAGTAAATTGACTGAACCAAAATAACAATCTACTTTTGGTGCTGACTTTACATCAAGTACACTAGTGCCATTTTAAAGATCTGTATGGTGTGTGCTTTACAGGAATAATAAATAATGGATCAAACACTATTATCGGGTGTAACAGAAAAACTATTATATTATTTAATCATATTGTTACTCGTACATAGTGAAATTGATAAATGAAATGAATAAACATTAGATTCCATAATATTTATGGTTAACTAAGTTTATTAGTAGTCCAAGAATATTTTTAGTATGTTTTTACCGTTATTAGATTTCCGTTGAGTATTCCGACAAAACGCGTCTTAATGAAAAACCATCTATTCCTATTAAATGGTGTGGCATTCAACGGAATATTACCAAAATTATTGAAAATATTGCTAAAATTACATAGAATATTCTCAAGATCCCGAAATTACCCACACATTTTTTTTTTTTTTTCAACATTTCAATGTGCACGTGATTATATCAAAAAGACTATTTCATTTAAAAATGCTCCACAATTCTGCTTCCACGTCAAAGTTGTATTCAAATTAGTTTTTCGTTTTATTGATATAGAAGTTCCATTAATTGTAAAAAAACTGTAAATAATTTTATTTTAAGCGAGTATTGCGACATTACATTTCATTAAGACATACTCCTCATTCGCATATAAAATACTAGAGTATTCCTAAATTCGTACGCTTTGATTTGGGTATTTCCAAAATCCTCTGTTCGTGCAACTCTTCTTAAATTTGAAGAGAATATTCCCTAAGTCAAGTCGAGGAATATTCTCTTCAAAATTCAGGTCTCTAAATTCAAGTGCTTAAGGCTGTACATTTTCTTTTCAATAAATTGATTCCGTTTTATAAGTATAAACTACTTGTAAACTAAGTTACCCATATGTACATAAAGTGAGATGCGAAATAACTTTTGTTTTATAAAAGTTGTTTCACCTCTCATAACGAGACTTGCGATAGGCTCATCTCATCATCTCATCATATACGAAAATAGTCTTCAAATAAATAATAATAGAAACATCACATTGATAAATAATTTTAAATTACCGACATCGGATTTTGTAGTTTAAAAAACTGATTTACTAGAATGTTACAAAATATATTATTTTTTTAAAGTACGTGATTATGATTATAGATGCGTGAATGCCTATTGTATATCATCGTAGTGATAAGATGAATGTATTATGATGTGTGTTAATAGTATAAGCATAGATTACATTTTGATGAAAAGTATACCTGTTTGATGTATACCTATAGGCGCTGAAGAATACAAGAGAAATGAATAATACTCTTAATGTATAGTTAAAGACGTATGCTACACACTAGTACCATTTGAAAAACTTGTGAATAAATATAGTCGCTCATGAAGGCAATATAGTATATTTAGTCCAGATTTAATTTAGTTATATTTCGAGAAACTGAAGTGTCGATTTTTTCATTAGCGGGCGAATGTGTAGCACACTATTAATAGTCTTCATGGCTTCTATTATTAACCACACTAATAAAACTATTGTATAAAATTGTTGACTCAGCATAGAATGAACGAATTTTGATTTTAATACAAGAAATAGTGCATACGCATAGAAGTAAGCAATAGTACATAGTCACGAAATCACCATAATTTATTATCTCGACTAATGTAACCTATGCTTTACTATGTCTGCAAAAGAGAATAGCATCTTTCCATATTTCGCGAGGCCCAGGCTGATTGGAGGAGAATTATTTTTTAACATTTTTTGGTTAATTTTGCTAATTTTAAATATATTATATTATTATTATTTATAAAGTTCAAAAATTTGCCAAGATTTTGACTATTTTTTGAGCTTTAAATTAGAAGTAATTAAGATTTAAAAAAAATGTTTTGGAAGTTTTCAATAGGTCTTTCATAGAATAATCCACTCTATCTATTTGCAAATGTTGCATTACTATCCGAATTTTACGTTTATATGTGTAAAGTGTTAGATTTCCATGGATAAGTGCCTGTAACGGACTGACCCGCAGACAGACACGTGACTGATCTTACAAGGGCTCTTTTCCTGTTAGGTAAGAAGCCCTTACAAGAAAATAAACAATAGCCGTGCTATAAAGTTAGGGAAAATACGAGTAGTATAAGAATATATTATTTCAGAGCTCAAAGTAAAATGGTAAATCATTGCAATTTCATATTACGGTAATGTGGCTATTTGTATATTCAATTTTAATTCCCAACTTCTATAAATAAATAGGTATTATTTGTTCATTAAGCATCCATATAAAAAGTCCTGGGTCTAAATCAGCCATTCTCTTTTGAGATGTAAACTTTTGTACAATAATGTATTCCTTGTTAATTATATTTAATGACAAAGTAAGTCTGCGTTTTATTTATTTTAATAAACTTATTTCTGAGATAACAATTATTTTTAACGCAATAGTAACAAAAATATATTAATCTATAATATAATAAAACAACATATTTTAATACACAAATATAAAACAGTACATGACCAAGTCAAGATTATAAAAAGTATTATTTTGCGATAAGTATCCAGTACTTATGTGCTGTTTTTTCGGAAATGAGAAATACATAAAAAAGAAATGTCCATAATGATAATTCTAGTACGTACAATCGACCAAAACCCTACCTTACTACTCCAGCTTTAGTGTGAGCACTTGATCTCAATACGAAGCCTACTTAAAAATATCGGCACAGATTTTCAAACAGGCCGTCTATTTAAACAGTTACATACTTAGGCCAACACCATCTCATGTGTCATATAAAAACTATTATTATATCAGCACGAATTATAGTTAAATCTTGGACGATGTAGCGTGGAATTTTCAGAATAGCCCCGAGACTTAGGGCCCACACACCCTTCTCATAAACAAACTATAAATAACTATATCACAACAAATGTCAGTCAATTATAAATTGTACTGCTTAAATATTAATATGGTAACAAATACATAATAATATGGAACATAAGACCCAAATTGTCGGATTAGTAAAAAATATAGTCAAAATAGTCAATCTCCTTGCCATAGATAAAATCATAACACTGATCAAAGTAAATATCGTAGGTTAGTCATTTAAGGTTTTAATATATCATAGCACGATCGTGCGATACGATTTAGTTGTCCGTTTCTATTTTCTGGCTGACAGTGCCCGCTGAAATGGTGACTGTACGCTTGCAATACAAAAAGTATGGCTTAAGTATTGGCATCCTACTTCTAATGCCGCGTCAGGAACTTAATCTCACACACTCAGGAACTCGATAACCATCCATGAATTGGCCGCGATACTCTTTGAGGCAGAGGCACTTCTTGTTTGCTTGTAGCTGTGCTTTGTCGCTAAAGCCTCGTTTGGCACCACGTACGAGTTGCACAAGGTGCATATGAGGTTGGCTGCACAGTTGAGTCACTTACATCCCTCTTTACATTATTCATAATTAGTTGAGGTCAGTATATCGATCGCACGATCGTTCGATCACGTGAGCGCCTATTATGAGGACGTTTGTAAAGTCGGTGTAAAAAAAGAAGCAAAATAACGTGGGGCTTAACTAAAAGTTACACATTAGTATACAATTAGTATTTTTTATTAGATACACAAGCCCCAGGAATGCATGGATACATTTCTCGACCATAACAACAACACTTACTTAAAACTTGCATAGAATATCCATGCGCGAAGAACTTGCTGGTACAGAGCAAGCGTTCGTAATATTGATTTTCCAATAATATTAAGCCATGATTAATTAACGTCTAATACATCAATTAACATCTAATACATAATATGCTTGCAATAATGTCTTGACTATACATAGTTAATAGTAAAGGATCTATAAAGGAGGAGGCCTACTTCCTGCATTTGCAACCATCGAGCAAAACAATCCGACGAGACGACAGACTGTTCTGCTAGCATTCTACTGTAGCACCGAACACTGTTACAACTTTTAATAGTACGTATAAAATAAATGTATCTGTAAGTATTGACATAAGTACTCAAGTGTAGGTTTTAGACTGTTACCCATCGGTTAGTTAGTTGATAAAACTCGTACATCCACCACAATCCACTTGACTGCGCATGAAGGCACCCCGCGCTCACAAACACGTTGTGTTGTAACGCTTTAATATCTCAGCGATTTGAGCCTACTGACCAATGGAAGAATATTTTAACCAATAAGCCGATAAGTGTCGCGATGTTGATATTCGAACTAACCAATAGTTAGCTAAAATTCAAGCGCTGCAATCTAAGAAAATTTTGAAAAATAGTAAACGTGAGTCTATCGAATCAGAATAACTAATATTTTATTACTCATGCGGGATAAAGTAATATCTTTGCGCCCGTTGTTACGGGTGATAAGTCGCTATTTGCCCATTTTAAAATTACAACATGAGTTTTGAGTAAACCACACTCTATTTGAGTGCCACAAGTGAACTTGGCGCACGCAGATTTTCCTTCACTCCATTTGAGTGCGACATGTAAACGTGGCGCACGCAGATTGACGAGAAAAAAAAAATGAATAACGTCCCTGGACCTCAATTTTGGACGACGGAATAGTTCCGCATTCGTAATAAAAAATAGTATCTGCAACTCGTGCGATGTTGTTGATTGCCCACTCTAGCGAATGAGCGCACGAGCACTTATCGCACTAGTTGCACAATATACTGTTAACGTTACATCCTGACCTCTATTATATTAGTAATATAGACCACATCGGTGCGCTTCAAATGTACACAATAAATAGGTATCAATTTATCTGGCAGATCAGTATACGACGAAAGATATGCCTTACCCATGTGCCTGAAGTTGACGGCATATTTGCGCCTTTCTTAGCCGCCAGACTTTACCATAGTGTATAGAAACGTGTGATTGAATATAAAACAGGTTAGTTCGACAATAAATGATGTAGGTACTTTACGACGACGCAAATCCCTTTCAGTTTCTCTCTCGCAATCCCACAATGGTCGGCTTGAGGAGGGGAGTTCAACGTGGTTGTGCTAGGCAGAGCATTCACATTTGATCTCATTAAAGATGGTTAAATTTGCTAACTAAAAAGAAATAAAAACATAAAGATCTTGAATAAGCTTATGCATACAAAAACTGTAGCCGTATTGAGAGTGCGGGAGGGGAACCGGAAGCTACTCCACGTGACGTAAGTGGTATCTACTGTCCCGAGTCATAGGTCTTGAATACCAGTTCAGCGCAATTATGCCTCAAATATAACGAATTTCTAGGTTACATAATCTTTTCAATACAATTTGATATTGAACAACATCCCTCAGGTAACCACATGCGAAAACCATCAAAAGAACAGTGTTAGAGGAAAAAATAATAAACATCATCTAGGTTTCATTTATCAAGAAAGATTTTGGTTAATTCAGTCAATCTATATTTGATGGTTGAAGTGTTACCATTTGAAGATTAAACGATCAGTAGCAACTTTTAGTACAACAAATAAGGTCTTTTTATCTACGATTCTGTACTTAAAATTTTCTTGCTGTACTGTGTTACAGCGTACCATTCTCAAATAAAAGCTTAACAGTGTTCATGTACCATAATATATCGCATTACCTGTTTAGACGCCTCCTCCTTCGAAACTTCAGAAAAGTTCCATGACTGATGTCGGTGAAGATGAGTCAGAGAGATCTGTCCTCTGGTTTAAGATCAGTACAGCATCGTTCAGGTGAATGTGTCGGATGCCGTGGTTCCCTAATATTTCTATGGAGTTGTCTGGGCTTTTATTTAGACAGCCGCGGAGGCGTCGTGCATCATCATAATCCATGTTCAGGAGTTTGCAGGCTTCCAGGAGTCTGTAATAATACATCACTGTAGAGGCCGCGAAGTTAGTGGTTGTTGGACAAGTGTGTGATGTTATATATATATATATTACTTGTTCAGCAATCCTAATCTCAGCCAATACAAGTATACATAGTTATTTTCTCAAATATGCGAGAAAATAATAAAAAACTAAATGAGGAATATTTCCTAGGCTTTCCACATCTCATATTAGGTACGTCGATTACTTAGACAGTAAAAATTCCGCTTGAGTAAATTTCTATCTTCCACCTAATCTAACTATTTAAATATCTCAAACTTATCTTAATGTTAATAAAATGCAACTTATATGTAAAGTTGAACATTGATATCTAGTTAATTTTGAACTAAAGCTGATATAAATGAACCAGTGAAATGCCAATGAAAGCTATCGAACCTATTTCCATTTTGCACCAGTAATAGAATTACATTCACTGGGGTTACACTTACTGGGGTTCTTTAATGGGAACATTACATACATTTGGAAATGAATATAATGGAAAAAAATAGATTTACTATAATTATACACTCCAGAGTATATCCATTACGAATTTGTTTATGTCGCAAGTGTCTTTATACTAAATATTCCACCACAAAACTATATATTGCCCAAATTGGGACATGCATACATTACAACATGTCATATTAGGACCTGTACTTATCCCAGAAAAATTAAAATATTCAATTGCAAAAGCTATCTTTAAATATATATATATATAAGGCAGATCGTAATAATTACCGACCAGTGGCATGAATACCAATTTAATCGAAAATCATAGAGAAATCAATTTATTCTAGACTTTGTGATTTTATTGACAAATTTGGCATTCTAAAAAATTTGCCTTATGGTTTCAGACAAAATCTAACCATTACAAAAGTCAATTTCAAATTAATGCAGTCGATAATGAACTCTATTGACAAGAAGACACCTATTGTCGGTCTCTACTTTGACACGAGTAAAGTAAAGACACAATATATATACAATTGGTATTACTTACTTTGGCAAGTGGTTCCCTCGTGAAGCGACTTTATTCGGTGGTGCGAATGCTGGCAGCAAGTTTCTTTTGACGTCGTGCGTGAACTGTAATGTTCCTCCAGTGTTGAACCAATTTTCTAATACTACTTCCTGTAAGTTTAGAAAAAATAGAAGTAATCAAATGAAACTATAACATCAATTAATTTATCAAACCTTCATTTGAATGACTATCATTTCCGATATTAATTATTTAATGAAGTATAGTTTGCAGATGGCACATGTCATCGCATTATGTAGAGGCTATACAATATGTATTAGTTAAGCTTGAATTGAAGTTAAATTGGATTAGGTTTATGATATTTCTCTGTATTTTATGAGATTATTTTAGGATGTTTTTCATCACCGCCGAGTAAGTGATAATTACAAATACTCGTCGTACATAAATCTGAAAACACAAATTTAGTGGTACATGCGAGGATTAGAGCCGGGGACCTCTTGCTCACTAGGCCGTTTGTCTATCCACTAGTCTACTGCTCATAGTTTATTAGGTATTTTAAACCACTGTAATTTCTAAGAGAGCTCGATGCGCGTGTCATTCTAACCGAACACGCAGGTTAAGCTGTCTGTATGGATGGATTTATCTATCTCGAGTTTTTCCGTACTTTGGAGCTGCAGTGAGTGCAGCTCCGAAGCACGGGGTAGATAAATTACGTTATATATTTGAAGTAAAAACTACATAATGTAAACGTGGTATTTTGCTAGTGCACGAAGTTAAGCGTTTAAAAGGCGAGCTGGAGGTTCTTACTCAGTGAGCTTCTTACTAAATATAGTGTGTACTACCTCTTTGAAAATACATCATACCTCGTAAATATACTGGTCGACATCGTTAGCGAGGTGTGCACGTAGGCGAGCCGTCAGCGCAGGAGCTAGGCGGGCGGCTGCGGCTGACAATCGACTGCATAACGCTGATAGTGGACGGCATAAAGGTGCTGACACGCTTAACGCCATCTCTTCTACCATTATCCAAGCATGCCACCTGTAATATTCAGGATGTCTAGAAATATTCCGGAAATAAGAGTATTAGGTACTGGTTAAAACCCCCTTTATTATTTTTTTGATTACTTTCATGGATACTGGTAATCCAGGCGGGATTGTGTATCCCGCTTGGATTACCAGTTGTTCAGATGAATTTGTAATCTATATTATTAGAACCAAAGGCAACCAGTTTTGTGAAAGATAAATTATAAAGCTAGGTAGACGACATTCGAGCTTCTCGAGACATTATATTTTTTTTTTATACAACATCGGAACACATACAAGCATACGGCCCACCTGATGCAAAGCGGTTACCGTGGCCTATAAACGCTTGCAATATATTCCATCTCTCCTGCTAACACAGCAACTCCATAGGAGCTTAATGGTGACCTCACTCACACGCAGGAACACAACAACCCTCTAGAGTTACTATTTGGCTGCGGTTTCCTGTGAGGTGGAGGTACTTCCCCAGACGGGCTATTTAATGCGCCCTACCTCTCTTATGGTAGGCTCCTATTAGGCTATTGATATCATTTGTACCTATTGCTGTCAAATTGCAGAGCTTCTTTTCACTAGTTTTCTTCTGATTATCATTGCTGTGAGCCAACTCGATACATACACAAAGAATAAAATGACTTTATTTTAGTCAACCCGTTATCGACCACCTTCGGAGAAATCGGGGCTCAAATTTCTCAAGAAGAGTTTTTTACGTGCACCGGCAGCAGCTACAAGATCTTCTTTTTTATATCTGTTGTTTAGAGACACACTTATGGATTTGGGTGACCCTGGCTGTTGCGAGGGAACTCGTAATATGTAGTTAATGTCTTCTTTTCAGAGAGGATAACTTACGTAACCACCGATCTTGAGCGCAATATCATACAGTTTCTCGTTTTTCTTTTGAGTGATTTCCTTGATTTCAGCATTAGACCTGTCCCACTGGTCTTTGTCTCGCAGATGCTGTTCGATTCGAACGATTCCTCAACTGATTTTAATCTCGTATCCAGCGATTTCATTGCATCCGCATATACTTTAATTGCATTATGAGCGAAATCGACTGTTATCTGGAGATTTGCCAGCTCATCCTTAGCGGGTCGGAGCGGTTCCTCAATGGAGCCAGCCTTTCCAAGATGTCATTCAGCTTCGTCTGCATACCATACTGCAGAAGTGAGGTGGGTGGGTCCGCGATCCTTAAGTGTCAATAAGGAGTTCCCACTCTTGCAGTTAGGGCAGCGCCAGGTGTTTTTACGCTCACTAAGTTTCCGATAACCAGCCTCTGTGATTCCTGCGCAAGCAAAATCAAATCGGCGCTTACAGAGACTATCTGTTGCTACGTCGGACGGCTCAATGTTGCATCTTGCACAAGAGGACATTGTAATTATTTTTCTGTTGAGCAGCCCTGAATTAACAAGTAACGGATAAGCGTTTACCTTGGAGAGCGCACCGAGCGATTGCAGTTTCTGGATTTTCTATTTTTCACCTATTGTATTGTTATTGTCTATTAGGTACTTACTTCTGCTTTTTATAGTCTCTCAGCGATGCTTTGAACTCTAGCAATATGTGTTCAGCTAGCGCAGCGAGTCCCGCATCTCTTAGATGTGCCAATAAGGCGGGCGCTTCAGCGAACACACCAGCCTCCTCCGCCTCACTGTCAGCAGGCAACGGGTCTGGCACTACTACGTTCGTTATTGGAGACGTCTGAATTTAACAATAACATTTTATAAAAAAAAACATAAATTAGTGGATATAGAAATTGAGAGAACATAGAATAGTATCTTGTGGCGTAAACGTACGAGGAGGGCCAATCTCAATGATATGAATGCTACAACTCATTGAGAATTCATTGACAACATTATAAAGATATAATAGACGGACTTATTTTTTTAGGAAATTCTCTACCTTCAGTTTAAAGAGACATGTTTAGGAAGGAAATAATACATATAGTGACTGCGTATATTAATCACTGCAAGAATGTCGGACAAAATGTCAAATAAGAATGACATGTCCAAATTACACTCTACACAATACAATTGTAAGCCGTCTCTATCATTCTCATTCTATATCTGACAGTTCACATTCTATATAATATGTTATGTAAACGTAGACACAAATGTAGATAGAAGGCACTAGCTTTTGATTGTGTTCATAAATAAAATTTCATTGCGTGGAAACACTTGACCGGACTATCGTTTTGTCTTTGCACTGTCGTCTAATACTTTTATCTATCTGAATCTTTGCAGTAGGTTCCCTGCAAGGTTGGCAGAGGCTCTCAAACGAGCACTGTCGTTGACTCGCCTTTTTAGGATTCCCCAGCTCTTTTCATGCACGATTGCCGGTGTTCATGGTCACTGACCGCATCTTCTCATAAAACACGACCAACTTAGATAACGTGGCTAATCAAAAGATGAACACATATTTTGAATAAAATGTAAATTCTCTGTTTAACAATAAAAAAATAAAACTCACAACATCTAATTGGCTAAGTTCCACCACTAAAGAATTTCTTCTAGACACTTCGTCCAGAGCTAGTAACTTGGCGCGTAGTTCTACTTCTTTCAAAGACAAAGTCTCATCAGTTTCGGCTTCTGAAAAAGTATATTACATATGGTCAGTAATATTTTTGATAATAAAGAATAACAATTCGTTTACATTTGTACGCATTTTATGGTGACAAAATTATTCGAGATTTAATTCGAACTGCCAAGGTACCGTGCACCTTTCTATTATAATGTGTGTCGCAACAAGACAAGCTAGAAGGACAGTACTCCACAGCGATCTCTCGCTATATAGGATGCAATAGCTAGAATCCTGCCTTTAAAAATATTGTAGCTGTAACCTACAATATTTTTAAAGGCAGGATTCTAGCTATTGCAATCGACTGAATATAACTCCGATGTATGTATTCATTGTGTGAGAGTGTAATTAATACATGTAATAAAAATAAATGTTACATATGAAAGAGTTAGAATCGTCTATCTGAAGAGATATTATGACGGACTTAGTATAATTTGCCAATTGAGAATACATACAGTGACATGTAGAGTTTTTATAAGTGAGTAAAGCCACAGCAGGGTTGAACGCGCAAGCGATCTCAAACGTCCAAATGTATACACCAGACCTCAAACACATAGGACCTCTCCCCAGCGTTGTTAAGAAGAAAGAAGTTGCGTTAGAAAAGAAACGTCGCGCGAGTATTTTTGCTTTCAATTTTGATTAACTTAATACAAATGGTAATAAAGTTAATTTTCCAATGTCATCAAATATTTTTTTCTCTGCTCTCGGACTGGTTGACAATCGGGTTGTGACCATACCTTTATGTGTTCTCTTAGAAGACTGCCCGTCGTCGGCGTGCCCCCGTTCTTCTTCTGCTGTGGTGTCGATTTCTTCGTGATGCTGCTGCGTGAAATGTTGGAATTGCCGCCGGTAGTAGTGCAATTGTAAATAGTGCTGTGGAACAATGCAACATTGACTTACTTACAATATTAACCGTTTTATTATATAAACATATCGAGGCAACAAAGAAGTTACGACCTGAGAACTTGTGACTGACTAGATATATAAACCTCTCAGCAATACACTTTTTAAATATGTACCGTGGACTTTCCAGCAGGACACTGCACCTGGTCACAGGCACGAACTGCCCAAGCCTGGGTCGAAATCAATGTTCCGGACGATATAAGAGCTGAAGACTGGCCCTCGTTTAGCCCAGATCTGAACCGCTTAGACTACATATTATGGTCAGTTTTAGAGGACATGCCCTACTCGAAACGACGAGCCGAAATCCCTGGAGCAAGCACTATCTAAATTTCCTATAGAAACAGTGCGTAAATCCATCCAATCAACGCCAATCATTTATTATTTTTTGCTGAGACTTCCATAAATAAGTACATATAAGTTTTATTAAGATTACATTACTTCATAAAAAAAAAATGCATATTCATTTGTAACTGAACTTATGGCCGGACTAGGTATGTATATCTTCACGCCAGGTCCCATGCGGAGTAGGTAGAGAGAACCGAGCGCCATAAGACGCAGTACTTACACACTTCACTAGATTCTTTAATGTTTATAGCACTATTCAAGCACGCTCGCCGGTTTCTAGGGCATCACCTTCTGATAGAACATGACCAATTTGGTCATGGAGGTTAGTCTTCGTCTTCCTCGGCTCCAATATCCTTTCATTTTCGCATTGTATATCTGTTTCGTCATTATTTCCTCCTGCCTTCTTTCTACATGTCCGAACCAACGGAGCATGCCTTTTCTAATCTTAATACCGACACTCTTTCAGACCAACTCTCTTAGCTCATCATAACGAACGCGGTCAGCATGGGTTATGCCACAAATTTTGCGCAATGCTCACATTCCGACCGCATTTATTCTACTTTCATGCTCTCTCTGCTAAACCCAGCGTTCACTTCCATAAGTTAGTGTTTGGGATAGGACTGGGTTGTGTACAGCGAGCTGTGTCTTCTAGCTTAGATTTTAGCTGCCTAGAAGTTTACCCAACGCTCCATTCAAGCTGTTGTCTGCACTCATTCGTCTCGCTACATCAGCGGTGTACCTTCCAGCGCTGCTAAAAGCAATTCCGAAATATCCAATCTCCACTCCACTTGCTCCAACACTACATCATTCAACCATAATCCTAGTGTTCGTTCTGGTTGTCTCTCTTTCAAATAGTATTATCTTGGTTTTCTTCGCGTTCAATTGTAAACCTTTCGTCATACAATGATCTTTGATTTTTGTAACTAGTATTTGCAGTTTGGATGGTATTCTGCTATTAATCCACGTCGTCTGCACAAATCAGGCAGTTGACTACTGAGTCACCCATTCGCATTCCCATATTCATATTCTCTGAAGACAATTGTCCAGATATAAGATGAATATCCGAGCTGACAGCACGCATCCCTGTTTGACACCAATGTTGGTTTGATACCAGGGCGACAAGCTGCCGTCCATCCGCACACCTGCTGTACAATCCTCATAAGTGGATTGCACAGCACAGAGTAGGTCACCGTCAACCCCATATCTGGGCAAAATGTACCAGACATTCTTTCGCACGACCCTATCAAATGCTTTCTCAAGGTTTACAAAACCGCAATAAACTTTCTGATCCATAGCCAGATGCTTCTTCACGATGTTAAATAATAATAAAAAAAAATATTGATAGTACTTAAAAATACTCAATACAAGGTGCTTGTCTTTATACGGGTAACGGCAACCCTAGGTATTAAAATAACGTTCACTAACCACTCGATAACCAAGCATATCGCATATCCGTGTGGTTCTTCTGTATACAACAATATTTATTTTTCTGTGACTCACCAAAGAATGTGCCCATTGCAGTAACACGACCCGCGTGTGATGCGCAGCGTTGATGACGGCGGTGAGCGGGTGAGGAGTGCTGGCCGCCACAAGGAATGATTCCGCGGTAAGAGACCCTACAGCTGCACTCAGCAGCTGAGTAAGACGGACGCGCCATTCTTCCGCCAATTCCAGTTGTAATTCCAAAAATTGAAGACTAAAATTAAAACAATAGCAATAAATTGCAGCGACGTATCAAAAGGTAAACACGTTATACACCAACATTATTGTATTTTAAAATGGCGCAACTAGTACTATATCTACGTACAGTTATTTACGTAGGTAAGTACTATATCTACGTAGTTATTTAAGTACGATTGAAGAGCACTACAACAATTTTGATAGAGTTAATTTTGATAGAGATCAGATAAAATAGAGAATATGTTTAATGCATACGCTAGGGTAAACTCAACATACAGATCGATAGACGCTTTCAACTGAGATGTTTTTTCGGCAAATATAAGGGTTTGTTCTTAAACAACTGCGGTCCACTCCGGTATAACGTGCTGTGCAGATATTTAGACTAAGCATCCTCTGGCTAATTCACGGGTTTAAAGCTACCCCCGTGTTAGGTTCACCCGGTACTAAAGTACATGTACATTTTGGCTTTGATAATATAACATACCGGCTTTCCGTGCCTGGGAGTGAGTCGATCCAATTATAATGTAATTAATAAATTATGTAAATTTGTTTGGATACCAAAAGTGGGATGCCTGAGTTTTTTGGCAGTATTTTTATCAGTGCTCACCTAGTCATAAACTGCACGGTAGGGGAAAAATTGTGACGATTCCAAACAAATGTAGCCATTTTTACGGAATAAAAAGATTTTGACTTTGACTTCAACGCTGCGGAAGCCGGCGGCAGTAACAGCGGAGATAAAATGAGCCGCCTGTGACTCGTACCTTGAACGCGGCCAAGGATCTTTTCCATTTTGTACCTATTTAATCTTACCGATGCCCCAGCATACCGCATATATAGTTCAGCAACATTACGAACCATTATTTGCTGCCAATCGTCTTGTTTATTTTTGTATATATTTAAACTTACCGATGCCCTGGTTGCGGTAACACAGCATACCGGTCTTCTATGGTCTTCAACAACGCTATGAACCAGTCGGCGCCCCGGGGCACCCACAACATCGAGCCGATAGCTGATCCAACGCCGGCTGCCACTGGCTCGTACCATTGTTCGCTGCCAAGGGTCTCATCCATTTTTGTGAGAGCATCTATGTATATAAACAGACCATTAAAATTATTGGCTCAAAAAACAGAAATAATGATAATTGAGAAAAAATATAATTTACTTAAGGAAACCACAAGTCAATTAAATGAATAATATAGAAATAAATATTGTCGGACAAATTACACAGCGCCATTTAGCACCAAAGTTACTAACCACTGCGCCACCGAACTCGTCAGTATAAATAATAAGTCACAAATACAAAATCGATCGTAATGATGCAGTGTGTCACTTGTGAATTGTAATGAATTTGAATGTTTGAAATTAAGTTGTTTGACTACCATAAGGAAAATACATTTTACTTAATGAATGAATATTTTGATATTCTCAAATGTTTTTAATTTTCAATGACATACTGCAAGAATACGTTAATTAATTTGACATGGAATGAATTGAATTAGATAATTGTCATTGAAATAGGTTCAAACGGCAGGACCGATTTAAAAAAATATAATATACAACACAGTCTCCGTACGGGTACCTGACCGTACTGGTAAGTGACTTCAAACTGTAAAAATATGAATCAACCAACTAACTCAATCAGAATCGCTATATAATTAAGTATTATTTTGGAATGAGTTTCCTGCCAACAATATCAAGACAAAACTAGTCTATTAAATAGTTTTCACAAAAATACTTACACTTCTTCTCAACTGCCAGCCATCGCACAAACGTCTCTGCCTTAGTCAATACCGAGAGTACACTGTTGACATCCTTCCCTGTTATCGCGATCAACTCCCGGTGGAACCCCAAGGTTTCGTCGACCGCGTGAGCGAAAGCTGCATCCACATCTACTATCTCGCCCTTGGAAACTTGTGTGTGATATAACCCTAACACAGTGTGGAGCCTTTCTGCCGCCAATGCTATCAATCCAGCGTTGAATTCATCCTAAAATGAAATATCTATTGTAATAATTATCCCAAGATACTTTATTTAACATGGATATATTAGCAGCAACTTTAGGCTTATTTAGCTCATTTAGCGGTTGAAACAGTGTAATGAGGATCAGCATATTCTTTCATTTTACGTGTCCTTTTTACGGGATTTAATTCTATTACATTGGAAAGACTCATTTACGCCGTGAATTAAAAATAATATTTTTTAAATGTTGCCATGTCGAGTGCATTCTTCACAAAAACAATGCAAATTTTAGATTTCTCTTACCACAGCCTTCACATTTCGTAACTCCAGCTTATCAGCAACAGGTTGTACATTATTCTTGACAAACACCTGGTGGTCCTTGATCCAAGTGAGAGTCTGCGTTAGGAACCACTCAGGTCGGTCGATGCGCGCCGTTTGTCTAGAGCCCGTGAAATGAAACGTGAATCTTTTTTTAAGAGGCCGTAGTAGTACCCTTACTGGCAGGCATGGATCAATATCTGCAGAAGAACAAATTATACTTTCTTCACGCTAGGTATAAACTTTAGTCACCTCCAAAATTCCCGCAATCATGAGTCGACGTCATCTATCTCTCCTCAGTATCGAATCAACTAATCACTGGACGCTCTACGTCACCACCGATTGTGTCTACAGTTTTTTTTATACAACTAAATTAGCAAACAAGTATGCGGCCCGCATCAGATGGTAAGCGGTCACCGCAGCCTATTGACGCTCGCAACAACACGGGGATGTTACTCGCGCGCTGTCAATGTAACGTAAGGATGTTTCGTCACAGTATCCAGTAATTTCACTGTCATATCTCAAACCGGAACACAGCTATATAAATATAGCTGCTTGGCGGTAGAAATATGTGAGACAGAGGTACTCATGCAGACGACTTTTGTACAAAGTCTCCCTCTGTGATACTTTGAGATTTATAAACAAATGATTAACACATAATGAAGCAGTACTTGAATGGAGCTGCCTACGGCACAACAGAAGCAGCTGTGGTAAGTGCAAACTAGCCATGCAACCACGACAGAGAGTGCCATGTCAAATACGGTGCGTATGCATGCATCTAAATAATACACCTTTTTTGTGAAGTCAGCACATTGCGCCCCTCGGGCTGCACTGGATTACCAAAGTATGGAATCCTAAATAATCTAATCAGGAATATAAGTAGCTCATCATCATTATCACGTGCACCTTACCGATAAGCAAACAAGGCTTTGGCAAAAGAGAGGCGAACGCGACATATTTTGATTCCTGTATGTATATCTTCACGCCAAGTCTCTTGCGGGGTAGGCAGAGAGAACCGAGATATCTATTATTATTATTTAGACATCTATTTTGATTCCTCATTTAGATTAAGTACTTCTCATGTATTTCATGAGAAGTAATCTAAATGAGGAATCAAAATATTAGTTATTTGGAGTGTAGTTGTGTTCGTATGAGGCAGTAAGGCCACCAGGAAGCTGAGGCGCACCACATGCTTGTTTTTCAACTGGGGTAAGAAAGGAAATGCATGTAAACATAATAAATTAAATTACCTTGTACGAAATCGTCTGACACTGTGTTTTTAGATAGACCTTCTGGCTCTTCAATAAGAAAGAGGTATCTAGTAAGATTGAAAAACCTAATTAAAACATCTTTTGGTGGTGGGGAGTTCTCGGCGCCAGTGGCGATAGGCCATTTGAGCAACTTCAATACATCTTCATAGTGCCTAAAATAAAATAAAAATAATCAATTAAATAAATGATATTATTAGTTTACCTACATCATCATTGTGGACGAGCTTTCGCGGTAAGAAAATCCAAGGTGCATTTACTCGTGAAATAGATGCCTATGAAAATATTTTTCACATTATTAGTAGTACTCTAAACATAACAGATATAAACCTTTATTTCAGAAAAGGATTAATTTTTTATTGAAATATTTGGTTTTAAAGACTTGTCGCGATATAATAGTACCCATTAATTTGACTTGCTAAATAATATTTTCTTTATAAAAGCGACAAGCTTTTTTTCAAAAACAAATTGTTGTGTTCCGTGTGTTCCGTATGTTCCTGCAAGTAAACGAAGTTAGTATTCATTTCACTTTACACTGATACTTACTTAGTCAGTTTATCCTTTAAGACATTGTGCCAGTAATGTGTGTACTCCCTTAAATAGTTAGCTCTGTGTCCAGTCTTGTATAAGTCACACATATCTCTAAGCTCGCAGTATGATAGAACCAGCTGTTCGTCATCATTACATTGCTTCATTTGACGGCTGGAAATGATGCATTTGACAATGATTGTAAAATAATTATTGTAGCGGCACGCTATGATGGCCGTTTTGACCCATATAGTTTCGTAATATTTGAAGGAGCAAATTGCTGTTCTTTATTGTCAATAGTGACGTGTAGTTAGTCATAAAATTTATTATTACATTGATATCTAAATTATATATATTAGGGTCCCGCGAACATTTATTTTTATAAGATTAGATTATTGGTGAACTTATTTACCACACAACTCGGCATTTGTTTTTCGAAATTCACAATTTTAAAAAATTTAATCTAATACGATCGTCACATAGGATCGCTGGCCAGCACAACTACTACCTCCGGCAAACTCGCGTCAATGCTCAATGCAAAACAAAGCAGTTTCGACTTGACGTTGCTTCGAAAAGTACAAACTGAGTGAGTGCACTGCGATTGTGATATAGTTTTGACCTGGCTTATATATATTAAGTAAACATTTATATTTTTATTTTATTAAACCTTTTTAATCAGGTACTACTTGCAACAAAAACTTATAGATTTGATTATATTTTTTTCGAGAATAAATTGACATATCACATCACTATTGTAATAGCGTGCCGCTACTTTAATAAACACACTATACTGACAAATAGCTTACTAAGAATTAATGAGTCTAATCTCAATAGATTTACTGTTAATTTATTCAGATCCTGAAAACTACCTCCGACTTCCATCATATCCAACATGATGAGGTCCATATTCTGTATTATAAGTCCATGTTCCATATTCATCCATATTCCATCGATGACGATACAATATTGTGACGAGTATTTTTCTCGCCACATGGAATTTCCGGAAATGGTTCTAAACTGAAGACTTGGCTGCATGGGCTAAATCCGTTTGCCTTTCCCCTCGAGAATAAAAAGAACCAAATTAAAAAAAAAAACTGATTCTAACATTTGCACTTCCGTTTTGACTTTCCGGCCGAGGCTTGACGTGTCAATATGGCAGCTATAAATAATTTCGCTTAATTTGTGGTTTTAAAGGTCTGAAACGACCTAATATATTTTGAAAACGGTTATCTAGCCGATGGATTTTGTAATTGTGACGTAAATTGCATAATGTTGAAAAAATGCTGGTTTCCACACAAACTGGAAGACAGCATTTTTTTTTTCGCCTAGAAAATTTTTTTGCTTGTTCATGAAATCATAAAAAAATATTTTTTCATTCGGCTTTGTAATAGCATTTCTTTAGGATCTCGCTAATCTATTCCTTAATCGTTTTCTTTGCACTAGTTTCCATTTCTGCGTTGGCGTTTCTTTTTCCACTGCCCTTCACCGTTTACGCTATCCGCTATTGTTTCTGCCTTGGGCAATCAGCTGTTCACGTCATGAGTCAGACTCGGACGCTCATCTCGTACGGGTGCA
The DNA here is from genome assembly GCA_947507595.1 of Pyralis farinalis. NCBI lineage: Eukaryota > Metazoa > Arthropoda > Insecta > Lepidoptera > Pyralidae > Pyralis > Pyralis farinalis. Next base: position 15,387,052 of record OX382269.1, on the reverse strand, counting down.
ATCGAAACAGATTTGACTGCTAATGCCGGCGCTGCGTTGTGATTGCGTGTGGACAGCGACGTCTCCGTTAACAAGAGGCCCAGCTGAATGCGATTTTAATACCAGCGGGAGTCCACTTCACAGAAAGCCACAGTCAAATAACAACTCCCTGATGCATTATTGTGTTCCAACGATTAAGTTAGGTTACCGGTAAACTCTTTGCTGTGTTAGCAGCCAGGGCAGCAATGCTAAACTTAACAATTGCAAGCGTTTATAGGCTAAGTATACTTTACGTCAGATGGCCTGTTATTTACGTATGCTTGTTTGGCTCCCAACATTGTGTAAAAATAAATTATATCAATATTATACTCACCTAAGGTCCTCAATTTTTTCAAAAGACCTAAGATAAGCTAAAACTTGTTCTAGTCTGCTTATGGCTGAAAATCTTTTATCAAGTTCCGATCTCAATGGCTCAGTCCTCTGCAGAAACTCGCTGACCTTTTCCCTCAGCACCTCACTCTTATCTTTGAGATTGTTTATTTGCGTGGTAATTGATTCAGCCTTGTTAATTGCATTAGTTAACTTCGTTGGGACTTTATTGCTAGCCACATGAAGCTGAAAGGATTTATCAAAATTAGTTAGCTGACCTGACAAACTCAGACTCTGGGTTTCGGAGGTCAGACGGCAATCGCTCCGTGTAAAAATCAGTGTCGTCGCCAAATCCTTAGGCTTAGGTAGCGGACCCCGCCAATCTTAATGGATAAGGAAAACGGGATAACGCTAAGAAGAAGTAGTTAGCAGACCCACACACAGATGTTTGACCTGTGTGGAAATCGAACCAATGAGCGTTGGTGTCAGTCGCGTCACTCACGACTGGGCCCCCGAGCTCGGTGTAGGCATGTACCACTAAATTCATATATATTTGTTTCTTACTTCTGCTGAAAAAAATCCCGTCAAGTGCGAGTCAAAGTCAAAGTCAAAGTCAAAATCTTTTTATTCCGTAAAAATGGCTACATTTGTTTGGAATCGTCACAATTTTTTCCCCTACCGTGCAGTTCATGACTAGGTGAGCACTGATAAAAATACTGCCAAAAAACTCAGGCATCCCTCTTTTGGTATCCAAACAAATTTACATAATTTATTAATTACATTATAATTGGATCGACTCAATCCCAGGCATTTTTATCATTAATATAGTCAGATACTTTATAATATGCCCTGCTACACAATTTGGCTTTAATAGTAGTTTTAAATTTGTTTATTGACAATACTCTTATATTGCTGGGAAGTTTGTTATAGAACCGTATACATTGCCCCACAAAAGAATTACTTATTTTGTGGAGACGGCTTGCATGTAACACAAGATTATGCTTATATCTAGTATTTATGTTATGAGTATCACTCTTTTTACAAAATGAGTCTATGTTTTTATGGACATACAAAAGATTTTCATAGATATATTGCGATGCGACTGTTAAAATATTTATTTCTTTGAATTTTTCTCTAAGGCTCTCCCGGGGACCAAGTTTGTAGATAGCTCTTATGGCTCTCTTTTGCAATAAAAAGATGGTGTTAATGTCCGCGGAGTTACCCCAAAGAAGAATTCCGTATGACATAATACTATGAAAGTAGCTGAAATAAACTATTCTAGCCGTATCAACATCAGTGAGCCGTCTAATAGTTTTCACTGCATAGGCTGCAGAACTTAGTTTTCCTGATAATTTTTCAATTTGTGGGCCCCATTGTAGTTTGGAGTCAATTGTTATACCCAAGAACAGAGTTGTCTCCACAGGGGCTAAATTAGTTCCATTAACATGTACATTGGTAGTCACCTGTCTTACATTAGGTGTTGAGAACTTAATTACTTTAGTCTTTTTATCATTTAAAAGCAGATTATTAACATTAAACCAATGCATAACTTTAGAGAGAGCATCGTTAACTTCGTCATAATTACCTAACTGTCTATTAATTTTGAATGTCAAAGAGGTATCATCCGCAAACAATACAATCTCATGTTTATCATTTACATAATAAGGTAAGTCATTTATATATACTAAAAATAAGAATGGACCTAGAATTGACCCCTGTGGGACTCCCATAACTACAGGGGACCCCGAAGATCTTTTACCATTAACATCGACCTTCTGTATCCTATTGCCCAGATAAGAAGACAGAAGTTCGAGAGCCTTGTTCCTGATACCGTAGTGGTGTAATTTTCTGACAAGAGTGTCATGGTGCACGCAGTCAAACGCTTTAGACAGATCACAGAAAATTCCCAAGGCATCTTGCGAACCTCGGTGCGCGAGTCCGCGCGCACCGAGGTTTCTGTAAAAAAATATTTTCGCAATATTTCTTTTTTGTGATGTAACTACAAATTTACGGTTTTCGGATTTTTTCCTTTACTTGTGCTACATGACATTGCTTCATGTGTCAACATAATGTGTTACAGTATAGTTTTGTTCATACATACTGTTCCATCCAACAGCTAGACCGAACTTCGAGTGTCACTCGAAGTTCGGTTTTAACCCATTATTATACGGCATACATTACATAAGCACGGTACCAAGGTCAAGGTCTGAAATGCCTTACGTGCACTTGGTTGTATAGAATTAACAGTTTTCTCGGGCAGTACTGCAGCAAAACATGACTGGTAAATTAATTGAATTCGTCACATTTTTTTACATCACTAAGGTGGCAAACAAGCATACGGTCTGTCTGTTAGTAAGCAGTTACTACAGTCTACGAGCACTGGTAATACCAGCACCAGGGATGTCACTAGTGCATTACCGACCCTTGCACATTGGGGTTTCTGAATTGGAAAGCGGTGTTGATGTCAAGGTTTCTCGCTCCGTAATATTATGGACAAGATCTGACTACGAAACAGATTTTCGGCGGTATTATGGACATCGAGGAAGCATTTGACAAATTTAAGAGATATTTCCTTTGGGGCACATTGGCAAGATTTACGGAGCCCTGCTCTGCGCTGTGCAGTCCACTTATAAAGAATGAACAGCATCCGTATCGGAGGAGCTTGTCGCCTGTTTGGTGTAGGACACTTATACAATATATCCATATCAGTGAGAAGTAGTGATGCGTATTGTCGTCAAATAGTAAGATTATTAAGATTTTTTATAGCACTAAGGTAGGTAAGGTAAAGGTTGTTATTGCTATTCGGTCACAATTAATAATAAGGCATTATTATTTGCGACCTGACTAATGGTAAACAATTACCATATTTTATGGACACTTGCAATATCATGGACGTTACAGTTGCATTAACGACCCTGTAAAAATCTCTTCACGCCAAAACGCACAATACGCGACCATTGGGTTAAATAAATTCCCTGTCGCTGACGAGTGGTGAAGGTGAAGAAGAAAACACAAGACTATTTATTACAAACAACTTCTCTGAACCCTTTGTATAATAAAAGATATAATCTGTAAAATAAAAGGAGGAAAAGTCTAGCCGTAAACTAAAGGGCTCAATGATGCCGTGAATAAGCTTAGGATCGTCAGCAATTCTCACATTCTCAGGGAAGATTGAACCAACTCAAAGAAACCAGAGGCCGGAGAAAATTCATAAGCCGTGTCTACATGTATAGTCACACCAAACCAACCAAAGTAAAATTTTAAGTCAGAAGAAAATACTGTCTTCAGCATTTTCTTGGAAATCATGGAATTTACATCGCAATTACAAAATCCAACGGCTAGGTAGCCGTTTTCAAAATAAATTAGGTCGTTTCAAACCTTTAAAACCACAAATTAAGCGAAATGATTTATAGCCACCATGTCGTGAGGAAGCTATGACGGAAAGTGTCAGATATTAAATTTTTCTTTTTTAAAATCAGGTTCTCTTTATCCCGAAGGAGAAAGGCAAAGGGTTCGTGCCCTTACAGCCAAGTCTTTAGTTCAGAGATATTCTTGGAAATTCCATGTGGTGAAAAAAATACTTGTCACACTATTCATATAATATACACACAATGAAATGCAACTGCAATTAAACCAATTTCAAATTCTTGGAATGAAACCAGTTTCAGACCTTTCCACATACAAGGCAACTTAAATGTGATAAAATTATCTTACAATAATTTCAAGTTCAAGTGATGGAGATACAATTGTTATGTATTAACATCTTCGACGAAAAAGCAGTTGTAGAAGATATATGTGAATACATCCATACAATGCGAAGAATATCAACTATCATATGTAACTGTCAAAAAATTACAGCATTTTGTAGGTAGAAAAACATGCCAAATCGATGAAACGCAACAAGTAGTACGTGCACGCCAGTTTCAATGAAACTGATTTCAAATTAATTTTCAGCAGATTTCAGAGTTTTTTATACAACATAAGAAGGTATACAAGCATACGGGCCACGTGATGTAAAGCGATCACAGCAGCCAATAAACGCCGGTAATACATTAAGTATCACTCGTGCAATGCCTCCTCTGTTGCTAATACAGCACCTCCTTAGTGTCAAAGTAACGTAACAGTGCTTTTCACCATTGTGCCACCAAGTCTGTCAATATTTTGATCTCAACAATGAGCGTTGTGACTGACCAGAGTCAAAAGTCAACAACAATGAACCGAAAGCCAGTACAAGTAGATTCATCTCAAGCTAAGTCTAACGGGGAGTAACCCTCAATGTAAGGGATAAAATGACACTAATTGATTTATATACCAAAACTGGAAAGAAAAAACCACTGAAAATTGATACCATGTTGAACACAATGAATAAAGACAATGGCAAAATCACATAAAAGCATGCCTTAACATATTGAATAGGCACACAAATGATCTGTTCTGAAACAGAAAGTCATGATAAAAAATAAATAAAAAAAAATCTAATCCATAACACTGGTTGAACACAGTGGATCCACTCAACCATATCCATGTTTTTTGTTCCAGTATGTGTTAAAATTGTTTATTGAATATTAACAAATGCCAAACAAGTAAGTATACCTTTGTTTGCCATTTGGTATAATATTTCAATGTAAAATAATTGTACAAGAATAAATTTTCCTAATAATTTAGAATAGTTAGTTTTAATTTAGAATTTATTTTGCTTGGTGACTGATAATGAGGCAGCAAAGATTGTTCTGCAAAAAAAAGATTTCAAAAGTAGAACGAAAGTATTCCCTACATAGGCATAAAGGAGTCCAACTTCTGTATTGTGTTGCCCCACTACCTATGGGATGATTTCCTCCGATGTCGCCTTAAAAATCTTTCTGGCTAAAGGCAAACACTAGGTGGTGTTTAGTCAGTAAGACTCTGGTATAACCCACATGGCCGACCGTAAGGGTGCTCATACTCACCCCCTCCTTCAAATTGTCCGGAGGCCCCCCTCAGAAGAATGACTGAGGCTCGCTATCAGTAACTACTTTTATGGCTTATTGTTTACATCAGGTATAAAAACAAAAAACTATATATTTAGATTGTTATCTATTCCATGTTCTGCATAAGAAAACAAATCAAATCATATAAGCCAGGTTGACTTTAGCACATAGAAGATTAGTTTCTATATTAGAAAGTTATATCAGGAGCGAAGATTTCGCCAAATTCGCCAAAATGAACTTTGCATTGACTTCTCTCCCTCTTCCCATATCAATACCTTAACCCTTCTCAAGGAAACATAATTAAAAATATTAGTCATAGTCCTAAGAAATTGTAAGTCTTAGTTTGAAACCTACATTGAATGAATGTCCAAGCATAAGTCCATCATTGTACCAAATTGCTATCAGACCTATTGTTCTACTTACTATGTATTTATATGCCATATAATTAAGAGTACATTATAAACAATTAAATAATTGTTTTTATTAATACTAACCGCTAAAAAAAATTTAGCAGTACCTTTAGATTTACAATAGTTTTATTTATCTTAGTAGACTTAGTAGAAAATACAATAATATATTCACTGTTTCATACAAGTAAACTATACGTAAACAACTAAATATTAGTAAAAATAATAATAATTCATTCATACTTACAGAGCATTGAAGATGATCTCTCCTCAGTACCAACTCATTCTCTAACTGATATGCACTTGATAACTCATTTATATCGCCACCTATTTTTATGTTAAGATCCGAAATTATAGCTTGTTTCTCTTCGTCAGTTATCATGTTAAATGATTTATTATTAGCTGTAAAATAAAAACAATTTCAATTGAAATGTGACATTGCTAGATTGAAATGAAAAGTTTTGTTCACAATTCACATTGACATGACAGTATTGACACATTTACATTTCCCACAGGGATGCAAAAAAAATCGTTTTGAAAATAGCGATTTTTAATCGATTTTTTGTAGTGAAGTTGTGATAGTGAAGAATTTTTGTTGTATTAAAATCGCTCCATGTTTTTAATAATAACATATTACCCTAAAACAACTTAGTGACATGAGATGGGAAAGACGTATCGAGGCAATGAAATCACAAAAAGACATCAAATAGGGCAAGTTTACGATACATTGATTAATGTTTACCAAAACAGAGACCTCCACACGAGACAAAGATTCGGGTGTGTTGAACAAAATTAAACAGATTAAATTTTTATGTTCTATAATAATTTAGTACGAAACCTTGAATCGGATAAACCCTGCTAGTAAAATAATGCCAAGTAAAGATTTTGAATTAAACAATTTTAAACGGAAGTATTACGTGTTTTATTTATTTTGTTGAACCTCACATTTCAAATGCTTTTTAATTAATTCAATGTGTAACAATCGCGAAAACCTAAGACAATACTAAAGATTTTGACGTAGTTTCTGTCATTAATAAATTACTTAAAAATACCAAATATTTCTTTGAAAACTCACGTTTAGATGAGTATTTTACTCAAGTTCCAAAGCCTTTGCTTCTGAAATTGATTGCGAAATGTTAGACTTTGAAAATGTGCCTAGACCTGGTGCACGATCCAAGAAAAAGCAATTTGGTTACAAGTGTGTTACCAAGCCAATCATTGAGCCTCGTCAAAAATATTAATTAGAAGTATTTTTTCACATTATAGACACTGCGATAAAATCCTTAGAATTAAGTTTTCCCAGATTTCTGACCATAGTAAACATTTCGCTTTTTGAAGTAAAACTTCTTTATGCACGCTTGACTTGGGGAGTAAGCTGGTGAATACGTGACGAGACCGTTACGAAAAGTGTGATCAGGCGAGGCGAATGGAAGTTGAGAGGGAGATATAAGTTAGTGAAGATAGAAAGAGATAGAGTTACGTTTCGTATATTACTGTAGGGGCATGAGAGAGAGGTGCGAGCATACATTTTCTTTCTATCTTTCTCTCATAGCGAGTTAAGTTTCGTATATCTAAGACACAGTGCAGGCCTATTGTCTGTATCACACTATGGAGCTAAAGAAGTTTTACTTCAGTCGTGTGGTCTAAAGCACACTCGTTTTTGTCTAATTTGTAATTGTATGGCCTCGAGGCTATTTTAACCCACGAGAACCCAAGCGATATCATATACATGCTTTAGAACTTTCTTAGAAGTTGTCAGTCCTTTGCATGTTTTTAAATAGTAATTTTAAGAGATTTAAGATTTGGTCCAAATATCAGTATTACGCTCAGGATTCTTTTAACTTTACCAGAAATAGTTGCAAGTAGTGGAGAAAAAGCTTTTCCAAATTAAAAATAACAAAAAATTATCTGCAACCCACCATGACACAGAATAGATTATCTGGATTGGCTATGATATCAATAGAACACAAGGTATGTGACAGTATAAATTTATTAGATAATATTAAAGATTTTCCAGAACAAAAAGTGCGAAGAAAATTACTATAATTACGAGGTAGGATTTAATATTCTCAGAAAAACTGTTTTAATTACATAATTTCAGTATTTTAAAAAACAGCTGATTCATTTTGCAGTGTTACATAATTGCTTTTTTATCTGCATTAAATTGTAAAACAAATCTTATTTTGTGTTTTATTTTATACGTAACGTATGAACCTTAACTCAAATACATGTGAACTGGTCACATAATAACAGTTTGATCCTAATATTTTTAACGTCTGAAACGAGTTTGATGAAAAATGTTTATTGTTCCTTTAGTTAAAGGGTCATCATACATAGGCAAGATTAGCTCGAGACAGGAAAAAATAGCATAAGGGAAAAGGAGCCTATACGCAGCAGTGAGTCGAAATAGATTGATGATGATGATGAAATTGAAAGATACATAATTAGGTATGTCGATAAAAAAAATATTTCAATCCATTCAATAGTTTCTGTGAAATTCTTTAAAAGACACATTGTATATGTACTAACATAAAAGACCCATCAACTTTTGTATATATACTTCCTCCGGAGGCCCAATAGACTGACGTAAATATTATAGGTATAATCCCAACAATATCATATACATACAATGCAAAAGTGGAAGGATGTAGCAGCCGAGGAAAACCGAAACTAACCTACCATGACCAAATTGGTGATGTCAGGAGTCCCAGGAACCGGCGAGCGTGTATGAGCAAAGAGCTGTGAATGTCTGAGAAGCGAGTGAAGTATGTAAGGACCGCGTCTTATGGCGCTCGGTTCTCTCTGCCTACACCGCAAGGGACCTGGCGTGAATATATACATACATACATATATACAATATCATATATTTTATGTACTTATATACTTAACATCCCCCAACATAACAAGCTCATGACTTATATGGTTTTAGTGTATGTAAAGGTCGGCGAAAACTATCTTTGCCCGGAGCGGATCCAGGATAGATATTATCTCCAAACTAGAAATATCGGCTGATAATCTACGAATATTTTGTTCTATAACATTTAGTGAGGTATGTTATAAAGGTAGGTGTTTGCGGACTTTATGCAAGCCATATGTTGTGGCAAATGCATCCGACCGACGCGACGCACTGTCGATCTTGTTGACAAGATCCGTGCGCCATGTTGCAGTAGACATGGCAAGCGAGATAAGTAAACGAATGAGTGATAGTATTCACTCAGTGAACAATGAGATCTACAGTACCTAATCAATTCTCTGTTAACACATATTGGTACACAAATATGAACAAATTACCGACACGGTAACCTTCGGTTTATATTTTGTTTCGTTGTTGGTTTTTTTTTTTTCGCGTCCAATCAGCTGAATTGATCGTAATTAAATTTAGTATGTAGTATACATACTTAAAAAATGACCGAAAGCTCTTAAAGATATATATTTTCATTTCAATCTATTAACTGTATTGACTATAGCACTATAGACTATAGTAGCACTGTAGCACTCTCAGTTTGCAAGTCTATTAATTGGCAACACTAACGTTCCTAGTATTTTTCTCAAATCAAATTTATCAAATATTAAATTAAAGTAATACGGCTTCTTCCCGCGCTTTTGACGAGTGACATTGTTGTTATACTTGATTTTTTTACAATTCAGTATAAAATTAGTTTTATGTGACAATTTCGATAGTATTTTGTAACATAAGTGCTAGTGAAATTATACAGTAATGAAAAAACTCAAATATAACACGTTTATGCACTTTTTGGAAGACGTGAATAAGTTCATCAAGAAAATCTTGTAAAAATCACTATCGTTTTACGGGTGGTATTTAAACTGGTTTGATTGGGTCGAGGTACCCTTCCCAAGTATTTTTTCAGCACAGTTCCTGAAGCTGGAACATACTAACATTTTCGAATGGTTCTAAATTGATGACTTCGCTGTATGGGCTAGTTGCCTTTGCGTTTCCTCTCGGTGATAAAAAGAACCAAAAAAAAAGTAAAGTACATTCAGGGTCTTTTTGTGTACATAAATGAAATTTTATGAAAATTTATAATGTGGGCTTTTCTTGCTAAAAATTGGAACGATATTATTTATTTATCCTTATTAATAATTAGTGTTATTTTTGGTCCGTATTATAGATCACTGAGTACAATTCAACTGAAGAAATGGACTGGTTCTTTGGTTGGATTTTTGCTCATTATTATTGTATCGGGTTACAATGCTGTTCATCCCCTCTTATCTACCACTGTAGGGATAATTGCTATTAAATTGGCTACAGTAAGGTAAGACGCTAAAAGCATATAATTAACTAATGCATTTTCACAACATAAAGACTCAGAATACAGAATAAATACGACAGGTTAGTAGCAGTCAATAAACAAACCAAAGTTTTTAAGGTTACGTGTATCTGTACCAAACTTGTGTTCTGAAACAAGTATACGATCTGAAATGCATGAGGTCATGGAATGGTCATGAAATATGGGTCATCCTAATACAAATTCCCATCGGTCACAATGACTAACAATCACCTGGTATGAAACAGTAAAGAATTTCTTTTGAATTGTCCTTTAATTTAGTTAATAATCATTTCACATGCATTAATACATTTGTAACTTAAAGATAAAAAAATAAAACAAATGAACTGCTCTATACCATTGTAAAATCAAATAAGTAGGTTATCTTCATAGATATGCACCGCGTTCGGTTTGTATGTGTGCGCACCTGTACCATCCCGTACGTATGCGTCGTTGCACGCACACATTGACAAAATTTATCGTTGCTCAAGGTACGCCAGTCGTGGCTACGCTGTGCTTAATACCTCACGCTCCCACGCACGCACCGCCGCTGCTCTCCCGCTCGTAATAATTTGTACGTGTACCTACCTACTTTAACTACAAATTCGTAAAGATGGCTAAAAAGTAAAAAGAATTTTTTTGTTTGTATGAAATGTGTAATTTTGTTATAATAACACAAATTTCCTACAGATAAAAGTACTTTTAATGCCTATCATTTTAGGCTACTGTAAAAATATTAAATTTCCGAATATAGAGATTATAATTTTGATAAGTGTAGTAAATGAAAAAGTAAAAAATAGTTTAGTGTAAAAAAAAAATGGATGCATGTACTTATGTACGAGCGTGAGAAGTTATACTTTTCTGGCATCATAACAAATCCCTGGAGGGATGTTGTGTTCATGCGAGTGAGTGACGTTACCACCCCACAGGCAATTGCAGCCAAGTAACAATTCCCTGGACGGTTGTTGTGTTCAGGCGAGTGAGTGACGTTACTACCTCACGAACAATAAGCTCAAAACTGCAGCCGAATAACAATTCCCTGGAGGATTGTTGTGTTCATGCGAGTAAGTGACGTTAACACCTCACAGAATTCTGCAGCCAAATAACAATTCCGATGATGGCAAAGATGATGTGCTAGCAGCCAGCAGATCTCTGTTCACTCCTGGTCTTAAAGAGAAACAATAAGCAGATATTTTATTTTCATAATTTTGCTGTTCGTCCATTTTCCTTCTTAATTTATTGTTTTATTTTATATTTTCTATTTTACCTACTTTGAAAATACTGATCCCTGTCAATATAACTTGTTTACTATTTATTCTGCACCATGTATTATGTGATATAGTAAAAATAATTATCATGTTATTTTTGCAGATATTGTCACATAGTCACATTTTTCTTTATGTTTGGATACCTATTTTTCTTCCGACTGGCAGACAAGTTTGGTTTTTCTCTGCCTTCAGGGCAAACCAACCTCATTGAGATGATATTAGTGCTGCGAGTGGTTGGTGTAGCATTTGAGATAAACGGCTCATGGCTGGCAATAAAGAGAGCCAAGAAAAAAGAAGATCAGGATATTAAAAAGGATTCCAAAGGAGGCGAAAAGGATGATGAGTTTTTGGAGTTTATCAATCCTAGTTTGATTGATTTATTTCACTATTCATTCAATTATGTGGGATTGCTTACAGGTGTGCATGTTATAATTTATTCTAAGCCATTAATATTCAAATCATTCTAATTGTTTAAACAGTAGTAGAGTATTTTCATTGTGGAGATTTATGAATTGTTTTAACTAATGAGGACATTAGTTAAAACAATTCATAAATAATCAATAACTTTCAACATAGACACTATTTCTTGAGTAATACATTGCTGAATACTCATTCTTTATGCATTGTTTCAACTAATGAGGAATAAATTGCCACAATGAAAATACTCTTTGAAACTTATTTTAATAGAAGAAAAGTATATGTATATAATTTGTCAGTCAAATGTTTTTTTTATACTATTAAAAACAACATCATCTTTTATCTGTTATTTAGCCCCAGTGCATTTTGTTACCTCTTTCTATGCACATAGTTACTTTTTAATATCTATAAATGTCTGTGTTTTTCAGGTCCATATTACAGGTACAGAACATTTGATGATTATTTTCGATTGCCATTTAGCAAATATGCAGACTGCATGGGATTTACCATAAATACTTTAAAAACAGTTCCTTTGTACATATCCCTGTATTTAGCAATGTCTAACATTTGGCCATTAGAGGTATGTTATAATTTTTTATGGCCTCATGTTCTAACTAAACATGTAGGTTAAACTGTTTAAAGCATATTCCATTGCTGGTTGTCACAGGCCAGTGTCATAAGCCAAACAATGCTGGCAGCAAAATGAGTTTAACAAATTTTGCTGCTAGCATTGTTTGGATTTCACTATTTGAAATTCTTAAATTTGCCTTTAGGCATCTTAGTATTTAAGGTGCTAATTGAAAATGTTTTGCTGATTTCTATCCTATGGATTTATATGAATGGATATATGTAATGATAACTTTCCTATGAATACTAGTTTTTTTATTAATAGTAGTGTTGTTGTTTGCTGAAATAAACATTATCTATTCTTACTTGTTGTAAATTGTTCTGAATAAATATCCTAATATCAGATTGAGTTAGTTCATATGATTCTAGCCAAGTCATAAATTTACTATTTAATCGTTTTAAAGGAAGCATTAATATTATTTTTAATATCAAAGTAAATGCCTGCTTTTCAACTGATTAATTATTCTTATATTCCTCCCATTGGCATCATGAGCCGTTGATATCTAGTTTATTGTTGATTTTGTAGATTTAGACTTGAACTCTATGGCAGAGTATGGTTTAAAACAGTTGAATGGAGGTTTGTGTCCCAGCAGTGAGATTAGTATAGATTTATGATGGAAAGCTTATAAAATGAATTAAGAGAGGAAAGAATACATCAAAGTAGCCCGAGGGGAGAAATGCATCCTCACAGAGAAGTGCAGACAGATCATCATAACACTCTCTGGAGGTATGTTGCATTCCTAAGGGCGAGTGAGGTTATGAGTAAGCTCCTAAGGAGCTGCTATGTTCCCAGTAGGGGTCTCAACGCGCGAGCGATACTTTCTATGTTATAAGCGTCCATTAGCTACAGTTGCTACAGGTTTTTAAAAAGAGTATAAAGAGGTTTTTATTGACAGGACAACACACTGGTGATGTCTCAAAATAAATGAATATTGCAAGTGTTCATGCTACGAGACAGGCTGTATGCTTGTTGCCAGCTTATTCACGTGAATAAAAGTCCACTATTTTTTTTTGTTTTCAGTACATACTGACGGAAGAACACAATAACAGAAGTTTTTTATACCGGATGATGTATCCATGGGTACTGTTCTCTGCATTCCGACAACGCATTTATTCTGGCATGACATTAGCTGAGAGTGTGTGCACATCAGCGGGCATTGGCGCCTACCCAGTGGAAGGAAAGAACAGGACGGGACATGGGCCTACTGTTGGTTATATGAAGTTAAAAGAAATGTGCGTACCAGGGACCTGGGTACCTGTTGACTCCGAAGTGATGGTCACACTTAAAGGAGGTGAATTTACTTAATCATATCAACAACTTTTATTATGGAATTCTGTAGGGATGCAAATGAAGAGATTTATGATAAAAGTTATGCATACAACTGGAACAAAGAGATAGAAGACGATGCTTCCATCTCTTTGCTGTAGTCATTATAGACGCCTTGGACTAGTTTGTGCATCACTAGGCATATGCCAGCTCATCGTTTCTATATTATCTCAATGTTTGAATACTAGGTCCTCCCTGTTTTGAGCTACTATGCAGAGATATGGTTCTTCATTGTTGGACTGGACCATAGTTTGTCACACAGCAAGCTATGCTTGCAATTTTGTGATGAACCAATAAAAGAAATTCAAAGAAAAAACTAATTTGTCGCCAGAGACCTCAAAAACAGTGGCAATAGGATTGGTATAGCTGCCTTGTTCGTAACGGAAGATGGGAAAGGAAAGTAATATATTGAAAAACACGTCTCTTTGGGAAACGATGACCTGAAACAGGCAACCGGAAGTGACTGCATGCAGAAAGCAAATGATTATATATGATAGAAAGCATTAGGAAAGATCCTTAGCTATTGGTTGGTTATAATAAATATGTAATCTGCTAAATTGATCTGTCGACTATTTCTTATGAATAAGATATTGTAGGTTCCTAATGGACCATAATAAAAGTTGTTCATATTATAATGTGTAGAATCACTCCTTCAAGTTTGACCATCACTACTGAATGTATAGTTTTATGAAATACTAGCTTCTGCCGGCGCTTTAATAAGTTGGAATAACAGAATATCAGCGTCGGCGCAATATGGTTTTTCACTCTTTGCTACCTGTCATTATCGAGCCTCTTTTCGGTCCTACCATGCTTCACACAATCCATCTTTTGTTCTGTAGTTCCCTTCTCCGCCCACTGATGTTCATATTTATCATATTTCATCCTTTCTCATCACATGCCCATACTTGGACAAATTGTTTCCTTTCATTTCTTCAGTTACAGATGCTACATTCACTCTTAGATATTCATTCCATATTGTATACATTTGCGCCACTCCTCATATCCATCTTGGATCTCTACGACAAGCTCGGTGGCGCAGCAGTAAATAACGCGATTTTGTCACCGACGCTCGTGGGTTCGATTTCCACACAAGACAAACATTTGTGTGCATGAACATATCTGTTTGTCTTGGTCTGGTTGTTTTAAAGAGAGGAAGGGCGGCATTAAAGTAGCCTGTCTGGGGAAGTACCTCCATCTCACAGAAAACAACTCTCTGAAGTGTTGTTGTGCGTGTGAGTGAGGTCCTAAGGAGTTGCTGTGTTAGCAGTAGAGGTGGTATCGCGCGAGTTATACTTCATATATTATAAGCGTTCATAGGCTACGGTAACCACATAACATATAACATTCTCATCTAGGCTCCATGTATAGTATCTATACATAGATCACAGTCTACCTCCGTACGAAATTTCATTATGATCCGATCAGCGGATATTGTGGCTATACCTAGTCAGGTCATAAGTTCTGTCAAAAATTTTTGATGTAATTAATGATGACTTTTTGATAATTATGTAAAAGTTATATATGAAATGATAGGTAAATAAATGTACAATAATATTTTATTTACATTATTCGAAATGCCCTCCTCTATTTTGAATACATGCCCTTAATCGACGCGGCCAGTCATCGAACGCAGCACGCACCACATTTATATCTATTTCTGTCGCTGCTTTAACCAGAGATGCTCGGAGAGACTCCAAATTCTGATGAGGTTTAGCGCAGACTTCTCCAAATGTTGCCATATCTTGTAGTCCAGTGGGTTTAAATCTGGACTAGAAGAGGGCCAGTCTTCATGCCCGATGAAGTCAATTCCACGGGCTGTCAACCAGTTTTTAGTGCTTCGTGCCTTATGAGCTGGTGCAGAGTCCTGTTGGAATATCCAGTGTCTGTTTTTGAACATTGCTTGTGAAAGAGGTTCTACTATGTTTGTTAGGAGGGTATTTTGGTAAACCACGGCACTGGTTTTCACACCTTTTTCACAAAAAAACACCTCAGTTAAGCCTGAATATGAGACTCCAAGCCAAACCATGATTGATGAAGGATAATGCCGTCGCTGGATCGTCGGAATACGCGCGCTCGCTTCTTCACAATTGTGGGCATACACCTTATCATTTTGTTTGTTGTAACTTTCTTCGATGGTAGAAACTTTTTCATCCGAAAACAAAATTTCGCGTTGTTTTTTTCCCGCGTACCGCCGTAACAAAGAGCGGGAACTTTTCATCCTAATTTTTTTCAAACGCTCGTTCAAAAAATGTCCGGTTTTCGACGATAAGCTCGTAGTCCCAGGTCTTCATTTAACACTCTTTTGACAGTGATTCTGCTTAATCCCATTTGAAGAGCTAAGATTTTTTGTTTACGCACGGGATTTCTTTGGATTCGCGCCTTCACTGCTTTGATGACCGTTGGTGTCCTAACTGCGAGGTTGGCCGCTCCTCTTACGATCTTCGAAGCTTGAATCTTTAGTATATCGTTTGATAGTGCGATAAATAAACCGTAGTGTTATTTTCAATTTTTGTACAATGTTGAAAATCTCTTTTGGCACGTAACCACAGCGGTGCAACGCGATAATCGCGATTCTATCTTCCTTCTTCGACCACTTTATATTTAAAAATGAATTTATTTATTATTTTCGGCAAGAGGGATCGTTCTATTTTTTAAATTAGTCAAAGTATCTGTACAGTATTCCGAAACTAAGGTTTTGACAGAACTTATGACCCGACTAAGTATATAATTCAAATGTAATTACCATCGTACTCGTATCGTATCGTCCCTGCCTCACGAACTCAGAAACTGCACACAAATGAATTCACGAATTTTTAGATTCTGCAAACCTAAGCATTATGTCTTCTTAAGGGATTTAGTTTTGGACTCCAAAAATCCACGTTTTCTTAAAGTTCGCTTTTCGACAATATTAACAACCAGGCGATCTTTTCTTCCTTTCCGAGTACGTGACAAGTATTACCCCCTGTATTGCTGCTTATTTTATATATTACTGCTTCAGGTACTTTTCTGTGGAATAACTAGTGACGACCTACGTCCTATAAAACCAGGCGCAGGGTTGCTTGCGAAAGGTGAAAGCGCAGGGGCCCCCATCCGGTGACGATCCTCTGGGGCCAATTGAATGTAAAAAAAAACGAAGCATGTAATATTAATTGGTAATCATTTTGTATAGGTCTGAAGATGAAGCACGAAACGCCCAATATGATTTCAATACAGTCGAGTCTATGGACGTGTGGGGCTGCGAGTCGGTGGTCACGCTGCGCGATTCCATGAAGGTCTGGAACAAGGCGGTGCAGTACTGGGTCGCTATGGTAGTCTACAAACGGTTCCCTGTCAAGATTCTGAAGTATGGACAAGAATTGTTTTTTTTGTAAAATTCAATTACATAAGCTATATAATCTTAACAGTAGTTTAACGGTTACATGATTTGCGCAGGCGGACTTCTAGCCAACTAGAATAGAGAAAAGAGATAAACGAGAAATACAATAAAGAGTACGAAGTAAACAAAATTAAATGTAGATCTATAACCAGAGTTGGGCTTAGCCACGGTTTTTTGGCGAAATAAACTTAAAAAGTTGTAATTATTTTAATTACATATGACTAAAATGATCTTAATTTAAATTTTATTTCAGTAGTAATTAAAATCCACTAATCTTTAGTTTCAGTTGGATTGAAGATTTTGTTTAAATTATTATTTTTCTTATTAATAAGTAATATAATAACGTCGATAATCGACGTCGTGATCAGCTTATCACGCTTGACACTTAAAGTGCGATTGTAACTCTTATTATGTATGGAATAAGAACGGTGCGCCGTTCTTATAAGGTAAATCTTAACTGTTGAGGTAAAAGCTTAAGGGCCACTTGCACCAAATTTCGTTTAAATATATCCTAAATAATTTTAACTAAATACGTTTAAATCGTTAAATGTGTTTAACATGATTACGTTTAGTGACTTCTTGCACGAAGCTGTTTTGAAGATCATTTAACTAAACTTGTTTATTGTGTCGGTAAAACAGTTCTCCTATGTTTCGCGACGTATAAGTACCACGATTGACGCCATTTTTAAACAAAATATTTCTTTTCCTGGATTCAAGTATGCGTAAATAGGAACCAGCCTGTCAATTTTGATACAAAGTGACCTACGTGGGTATATAACCTCCATTTTAATTGCTTGTTTCTTGAGTTTGTTACTTTATGCTTCCGAGATTGTGATAAGAAAAAGTGTTTTTATCTTTTTTATCACTCAGAGTCTGAAATAAATTGGTTGTTATATTAATTCCCTTTATTATATCACGTCTACTTATAAACTTATTTATTTCTTCATCATCATCCGTATAAAACCCCGAAATATCCATTATTGTAACAAATTCAAAACAATGGGTACCTACACCAAATTATACCTACACACAAACATAACCTATCAAAAAATATCTCAAAACGTAAGCTTATATGGCGCTAAACGTATTTAGCTCTGCTAAATAGCCGATATTGGGTGTTTAATTTTGACAGTTCTCTAAACAGGTTTAGCAACCTATTTAGCGTGGTGCAAGGCGTTGCAATGACTTAAACGTAAATTTAAATTTAAATTCCATTTAAGTATTATTTAGTGATATGGTGCAAGCCGCCCTTACTGTACAATAATTAAATTTCTTACCGCTAGCCCGACACACATGGTTGCTTTTTCTAGGATTACTTAGGATGTGCACTAAGTTTACGCAAAATTTGGCAATATAATAAATAATAGAGTAAAAAAGAAAACTAAATAATATCATAATTGTTGAGTTTCAGATGATTTTATTATTTGACATTTCAATTGGGTACTAGGAACGGCTTAAGCGATACGGCTATTTATTAGGCTTCTGACACACTTTTAATATGTAAGTCTAAAATCCGTCTCGTCGCTGCCGCGCTCGTTGCATCCATTGGGAACGACCATCGTGGCGAATATTATCTTGTATGATATAATACTATTATAACCTTCGCCAGTGCATTTATTTGCTAGGCGGCGGGTTGCACCCCGTGCAGGTAGTTCACACTTTATTTAACATATTATACTTGCATTGTTTAACATGTATATCATTTTATTTCAGGATACATGCAGCCTTGTTCGTGTCTGTTATCTGGCATGGAATCCACGCAGGATATTTCTTTTGCATTTACTTCTGTCCTTTCTATTTGATGGCCGAAGATATTTATTACAAACTGTATTATAAGAATGCTACAGGATTGGTGAGTAAGCTTTTATGAGAAACTAACTGTTACCCGTGGCGTTGCGTGGTATTAAAATTTAAAGTAAATATAAGCTTGATTGCAAAACCTTCCTTCTACTGCAGCTACCAGAGTTTGGCTAACATATGTTATATCACTATAGCGTTATGGTTTCCTATTGTGCATTTACCCAATTTTATGTTTCTTTGCCTTTTTTATGCCACAGGTAACTCGATTTCGGTCACCCTTTCAACATTCTTATATATGGCTGCATTCGTCATAGAACAGCTCTTTAAAACTTTCATTTTTTTTTACTACAACGTCGGGAGGCATAAAAGCATGCAGCCCACCTGATGTAATGCGGTGACCGTGGCCTATGACCGCTTGCAGTATATTAATTATCGCTTGCACATTGCCACCTCTGCTCCTAACACAGCAACTCCTAATGTGCTTACTGGTGACCTCACTCACACGCAGGACACAACACCCTTCCAAGGAGTTGTTAACCACTAACGAGGCTAAGGTACGTCACTAGCTAAGAAAGGTGAGATCATTGAGCAGTCAGAACCCGTTATATACGTTTTCGCATACATTTCGTATTCATACGGTCGTATTCGACCACCCGGGTCTCGAAGGGTTAAAAAGTATCTTTGATATATTTATAGGAACATTCGTGAGACATCATTTATGAGAAATTTATATTCATACCTATAAGTGAAGCTCAACATGTAACATAAGAGGCAGAAACCAGCGATTTTCGAAATTCGTGCTATTCGCCCTATCAAATCTAAATAATATACATTATACAAATAAGGTTCCAAACAAGCATACGGCTTACCTAACATCAGAGGCGTAACTTATGCGTGACCTTGTAAAATCGTTACCCTTATGCGGCGTCAAGTGATCCGAAGTCTAGTTCGTTTGCCGCTATTCGCCGAGGTTAGAAACATTGTGTACTTTAGCAACATATCTGTATGTTTTTTCCAAAGAGATATATCAGATTTTTTGTTATTCAACATCGGGAGTCATACAAGCCTGCAGCCCACCGTTTGATGGAAAGCGTTTACCGTAGCATATGAACGCTTGCAATACATTAAGTATCACTCGCGCGATGCAAACTCTGCTGTTAACACAGCAACTTCTTAGGAGTTTCCTGGTGACTTCACTCACACGCAGGAACATAGCACCCCTCTAGGGAGCTGTTAATTTGCTGCGGTTTTCTGTGAGGTGAAGGTACTTCCTCAGACGGATTGATTTGATGCGCCCTACCTCTCTTAAAAACACCCAGACCAAGACAAACAGATATGTTCATGCACACAAATATTTGTATTGTAGGAATCAAATCGACAGAGCATTGGTGTCAAAGTAACAGCGCGTTTCACCACTGCGCTACCGTGCTCGTCAAAATTAGAATAACTATTCACTATATTATATACTTACTTATATCATATTTTTTATTTTCAGAAAAAGAAAATCATTGGCTTCATTATGTGGTTCTTGCGATCACACTCGGAATCATACCAAGCGGCTGCCTTCCTACTTTTGACATTTGACAGAATTTGGATATACTATTCGTCAATGCACCATTATTGGTATGGTGTATGGTTCGCATTCCTCTTAATAGGCCTTGCATTGAACCGAGTGCACAGGATGAACAGGCCTAGAAAAAATATTGAAGAGAGTGCAGAGAAATTGAATGTTAAGACATGATGAATACAAAAGCAGAAGAACATTAGGTCAATTTTATGAATTTATGTTTATTTGCTCAATATTTTTTACATGTTACATGTACGTTATGTCACATGTACGTGTTTTTTTTGTATGAATCTGGGATTAGTGGTAATCATGCGTCGGGAAATCTATACCGTTTACATATTTAACTGTTTTCTCGATTATATATCAGGTGTAGTACAAAATCGTACTATGACGTAACGGTATAATGACGTTCCAAAGTTGTATATTGAAAGACTAAAATGTTACGCTTGATCTATAGTTGACAGTACTTACTTTCAAAGTAATTACTAGATCTATTCATTTCATATTCTTTATTTAGAAGGGTTAGAATAAAACTAAGTATAAGTGGAATTATCAAAACGAGTTATTGATATTATATTTTTGATGATATTTGGTTTTGGGTTAAATTAAACAAATTGTGACAAAACAAGCTGTAATAAACTTTACATTCCTTGGAAATATTTAAACTTATGGTTAACTTAAAGTATAAGAAAATTGTCAGATCAATATATAAATTAATAAGCAACAATTTGTATAGTTTTCGCTCTCTGCATATTTATCATCACCAACAATACACTGATCTAGTCTATTTTCGGAATTGACTGAATAAAGTTATATTTATATCACATAGCGTCTATTCTTTCAGCTTTTAAAGCTAACAAAATTGAAGTCGATAAATACATAGAACTACATAATATTCGGCGGTACACTTAAAACATATTATGTTGTTATAGCTATACAGAAAGTAAAATTACAACATATGATGAGATGAGCACAACACAGTACTATTGGAGTATATATATATATATATATTTCTAGTAAGGCTTGTAAAAAATGTTTGCTCATCCCTGTAATTTCTACATGCTTTGATACGTCTATAAGGTTGAGATTCATTTTCAAAATTCACATAGTCAATTCAGACATAATGGGCTTTATAATTTGTTGTTTTTGTCTGAATTAGCGGTTTTTATTACAACTAATTGATCGGTAAGTACACAGTATATATATAACAGTAGGCAAATGGAACTTTTATGATATAATTTTCAAGATCAAGAACAGTGAGTGACCCGACCACTAAGAAGTGAAGTTAGGTTTATATCGCGGCTAACTTGCTAACGCAGTTAGCCTAGAATCGTATAGCTGTGTGTGAATGTATGCGAAAAATTTTAAAGTTTCTTTTGAAGTCATCCTACTCCTCATATATCTACTGTGGTAACTATGAGTAAAGCGTACATTATTCTCATAAATCTAAATAAAGGAATATTCACATTGCATTCACTTTATGATGACATATAGTGCAATATAAAATAATCCTTGTTGCATACGAGTAGAGTTCAAATGAATGTCCAGACGGGCCCTGGCACTCGAAGTCGGGCAGTTTTAAGGATATTATTCTCTACTGTTAGGCAATAAGGTTTCTTTTTGATATACATTTTGTTCAAGAAATTTAATATGCAATCGGATTAATTTAGAATGCTCATTTCATTTGACTCTTTACTCATACCGTAACTGTAATCTCCCATACCATCTTCCTGACCTGCATATCCATTTCTTGAGATAAGCACTAGCCCATTCCCGACGATTTACAAATGGCCGCAAATGAGGGAGAATTAGTTGTTAAACTTAATATATGCTATGTTAACACACCCATTAACATCACTCTAAGGCGGCAAGCACAATTTGAGATTCCGTACCCTCGAGATATCTGTGGGTTACTAAAGCGGACATTATACAAAGCTTACGTCTATAGATACCTTTTCTGATTTATGAGTCACACCGGTAATTTACTCGATTCTATACAATATTGGTGTTACAATAACAATTATTTTGACCAGAGTTGGTATTTGTTGGTAACTACGGATAATATAGGATGGACTAGAGCATCACACAAATGTTACAAAACACATATTGGAGGAATATATCTGAGACGTGGCGGGATAGAACGGTGCATCTATATCGTCTCTGTTTTAAACCTGATAAAAAATGTATTCATTATACATGGGTACAATTAATAATCTCATTACATTTGAGATTCTTGTAACATGCAGAATGTAGCACCTATATTACTGGTAAAAAGAATCTTATGCGTGACGCATAAGGTATCTAATTCCGTATCAAATTCTGGATGTATTGGTGTATCAGGTACGTCAACATCACAGTCGCACTGAAATAAATAGAATATAACAATATTAAAATATGGCACTTACTCTACTGGTGCAACGATTTCAGATAAGTATACTTAAAATTATGTAAAATTATAGTAAAGCAAAGAAAAAAAGTTGTGACAATATGAGAATTAATAGTAAGCTTCACATTTTTATATACAAGTGTATTTACTCAAATAGATATATATACAAAGACTTATGAAGCACCTTTTTATTAGTAATGTAATTTATTGCTTGACCTTACAACGATTTTTAGTTAAAATAGGTACATGGTATTTAGATAAAGTCGGAGTGTTAATTTTATTTAATTTCAAAACGCCGTTAGTAACCATTACAGTGGGTTTCATCACTGAAGAGTATTAATAGATATTATATACAATTTTAAAGCATTAAACGCCGGCATAATCTCAAAATGGCCTCTTATTTATAAACAAGCTGTGCCCGCGAATTCGTCCGCGTGATTTACGGTACATTGTTTACAAAACTTACGATATGTAGTTCCAGTCCAGTCCTGTCCTGTCCAGGGACATAAGCAAACATGCCATTTTCATTGCTTACGCGGAAGAGTCCTACATAAAGTTGCTCGTGTCAAAAGCAACTCGTGCTCAGGTTCACACCAGCTCCGCACAAGGTTTGTCCTTAGACTATGTTAATTATCGTTGCGTAACACTCATTTATAAGGAAATGCACACGCTTAAAACGAAAAGGAAATTATTTGGAAATCTTGGGAATAAAAATGTTATCGTTTGCATCACAGTCTGTCAAAATTTCAGTTTCTATTACGCTTTGTGGTAAATTTGTAACCGTACTCTGGTTCCGTTGCATAATTCCAGTGGAATTAAATTTCGTAGTTGAATTGCCAATTTTTACTGTTGCTTTATGTTTCGGAAACTAGATGCGTTTAAACAGTTTAACAACTCTATAGTATATAATTGGTCGCATCTTCCATTTCTATGACTCTGTTTAGAGATAAATACTCAGTTACTGCTCTGGGGAAGAAATACTTTAGTATTTATTTCTACAGATTGATCATTTCGCGGTGTAAGAAAAGTTCCTTCACAAAACACGTAGTTTCACTGATTTCACATGTCTTTTGGATTACTATATACAGAAAGAAGAGGTCTTGCAATGATGTAACTGTATAACACAAGATGGATTTGCCAATTTCCAAAAGATGCATTGGGTTGCTGTCTCCTTGAACGCGTATTTACTTGCATTGAAGTAATGTATCTCCGTATACTGGATCTATTCTAAAGGTTAATATTACGTGTTCCTGAGTTTTTGGAGTTGCATATTTTAAGATTGGGAATTGTTGGTAAAAATTTACTCGTGATTATATTTACCATACTTATATAACTCTTCGATTTTTTCTCTGAAAATTGCTACCCGTTTATCGTTCGAAACCGCTTGTAATTTATGAAGGAAAAATAATGGTTCAAAATGAAACATAATAAAACGCAGCACCACGTAGTATCGAAGAGAAATGTCAAAGAGTATTATACAAAAAAAAAAAAACATATAACGCACTATTTTAAAAGTATCGGCGTGCTTATTTCTCAACCCATCATTTTTGTGTTGTTTCGTAGGAATGACACATATTTTCTCGCAATAAAAAGAATCTATAACTGATTATACAGGACAACATATACTTCTCCTGTATAATCCGTTCAAGGTTTTCGCGTGATGTGGCACAGACAGATAAAAATTTTAACACGTATATTTGAACTCTGAATTGATAATAATGATAATAAGATTTTCCAAAAAATATTTTATCAAACCCTTTGGTACCTAGTCACCAGAGTACTGAAAGATACAACCTAATACAATGTACCAGGCCACTCAGAAAGTATTGCGATTTTTATGTATGAGAGACGTTCCAATTTCAAAACTTTCCACATTTTCGGCGAACTAATTTAAATTATCGTGCCTCATTGAAAAACGGATCAGCGCCGGGATTATTTTCGCGCTATGATTTATTATGATTTCAAGTATCGCCTGAAGCCGGTCGAATCGTGCGATAGACTTCAAATGGCATTCACGGATTTCCAAGGCAATCGTGTATCGTTGGTATAACGAATTTTAAGCGCGTCCGACTAACTTTGGGGGATGAAGAAAGAAGTGGTCGTCCTTTGAAGGCTGTTACGGAAGAAAACGTGCTAGCAGTGAAAAATTTAATCCAAGACGATAGGCGAGTTACGTATCAGGAGATTCAACACATTGCAGATTGGATCGGGAAGCCTTCACGATTTTCTACACTTGCATCTTCGCGTGAGGAGGATAGTTTCACGCTCGGTGACGCACAACCTCAACGTAGCTCCGAAGCAGGCTCGGGTGGATGGTGCCGTGAAATGATCAACAAATTTGAAGCAGCCTCGTCTCGGCGTGTTTACGACTTCATTACAGGTGATAAGTCCTGGATTTATCGATACGATCCAGAAACGTAGTGCCAGTCGACGGTTTGGGTGTTTCAAAACGAATCAAAGCCTAGCAAAGTGAAGAAGCCGGGGAAAGATTTTGATCGCGAGCTTTTTCAATTTGACTGGCTAACTGGTGTCATTTCCTTTACAGAATCAAAGAAGCATCAACGCCGAATGGTATACTATCAAATGCTTGGCAGAAGTTTTCTCTGTTGTGAGCAACAAGCGACCAAACACAGGGCCCCGCGGTTACTGCTCCACCACAACGCGCTCAAAACGATGGACTTCAAACTCCTGGCTCATCCTTACAGCCCTGACCTGGCACCGTGTAACTTCTTTTTATTCCCGAAAATAAAAAATCAGCTAGATACAATTTTCGTTGTCGGAAGATGCGTTGTCAGCGTTCGAGTAGGTTGTAAATAAAGTGTCTGCGGCGGACTGGTTAAAGTGTTTTGAAAACTGGTTCAGACGCATGAAACTTTGTATAGAGGCTGGTAGAGAGTAATTGAAAAGATTTAATAAAAAAATATTTACCTATAGAATACTTTTCGCAAAACTTTCTGTGTGTGCCACGTAAAAGCATAAACGCCGGCTTAACGTAAAGGAGTTATTTTGTTTGTACAAAAATTAGTGCTTAGAAAAAATAAGAATTAATATAAAAGTGAGCAGATGCTCATCATGCAAAGCAAACTAAAACACCGAGTGAAGCCGCACCAGTTGCTAATATTATTAGGTATGTTATTTACCCAATATTCCAGCCATAAGACACTGGTTTGTGTGTTGTAACTCCATTATGCTGGGCGTTACTCTGCCCGTAATTCCGATTGCGCGCGGGCTCTTGGTAAGTTGGCTGGGAACCTGATGGATAATATTGTGGGTTAGAACTCCTCGAATTCGAGCTGTACGAGGAGTAATTAGGATTTTCCTGTATTGGCCTGGTGTTGAAGAAACTGTTCAAACCTCCGTTTTTGGAGATACTGTTTACGAGGCCGCCTAAGATTCCGGAGATGCTGCCTCCTGAGCCTGGTTGTGGTCCGCCGCTGCCGGTTTGTCCACCACTCGCGTACTTATTCAGCGTGTTCAAAATACTGTCTAAGGGACTGCCCGATCCTCCAGAGCTAGAACCACCATATGGGCTATTTCCTCCCCTGTTGTTTGATCCTCCATAGGGAGAATTACCGCCATAAGGCGAGCTGCCGCCTGAGGAACCGCCATAAGGCGAACCGCCCCCAGAGGAGCCGCCATAAGGCGAACCGCCCCCAGAGGAGCCGCCATAAGGCGAACCGCCCCCAGAAGAACCGCCATAAGGCGAACTTCCGCCATAAGGTGAATTACCACCATATGGTGAAGAACCGCCGTATGGGGAGTTGCCGCCATTGTTCCCGTAAGGTGAGCTCCCTCCGTATGGCGAGTTGTTGCCATATGGTGAACTGCCTCCTCCGTAGGGCGAATTGCCGCCTGGCGGTGCTGGCGGAGGGTAGTTCGGTACACTATCATCCCTTGGTGGTACATAAGGTTTCGGTGTGGTCGGCCGGGGTGCTGGTGGTTCTGCGTGAGAACCTGAAATTTAAAAATAAAGGTTTTAAGTTTCGCAGCGATATTTAGAAAACAGCATGACAAGTCTGTTGTGGTTCTGCGAGTAAATGATGTGTTGTCGTACGGCAACTGGATTTTTTATGTACTTATCATCATTCATATATAAATCTTGTTATTTAAAAGTATAGTACTTAAAATCTTTACGCCAAGTCCCTTTGGGGTAGGCAGATTCTTACACACCTTGGTCGCTTTTTAAACATTTAAGGCTTTTTTCATGCACGCTCGCCTGTTTCTAGGGCTTCTGAGACCAACTTCTAATAAAACACAACCAATTTGGTCTTCCTAAGCCCCTACATTCTATTTTTCCTTCCTTCGGGCTTCTTAGATAATCCTCTCTTTTTTTTTCTATACATATATGGCAATAGTGTTGCTACTTTATGCCAGTGTCAAAGTCTTCAGTTTAGAACCATTTAAAAATCTTAATTCTCTGTTCCAGCTTCAGGTACTGTGCTGAAAAACTTGGGAAGGGTACCTAGACCCAATCAACCCAGTTTAAATACCAACCGTAAAACGATAGTGATTTTACGAGGTTTCTTGATGAACTTATTCACGTCTTCCAAAAAGTGCATAAACGTGTTATATTTGAGTATTTTCATTACTGTATAATTTCACTAACACTTATATTACAAAATACTATCGAAATTGTCACACAAAAGTAATTTTATACCGAATTGTAAAAATTTCAAGTAAAACAACAATGTCACTCGTCAAAAGCGCGGGAAGAAGTCCGATCCTCTTTCACCAGAGTTGCGTTTGTTAATTAGAGTATACTATGTGTCGGTGAGTTTGGTTTTGTCTTTAAAATTACACCCGAGCTGTTCGATTTATGAGCACGTACCACTTGCCGTAAATTAATATTCCATTCCTACCATGTGTATGATTGGCGTTCTACCCCAGTACGTTTGGAATTTTCTTCCACATGTAATGAAATTATGGAATTTTCCTCGACGGTGTTCTCGAACAAATATGGAATGGGATCAAGAAAACCTTCCTTAGGTTAGATCGTAAGTCCCTTGAAGTATAATTTCTTGGAAGTGCATCGTTTCTCACGATGTTTTCCTTCACCACCGAACAAGTGATAAGTATAAATAAATAATCGCGTTGTATATCTGTTTTGTAATTCTTTCTTCCTGCATTCTTTCTACATGTCCGAACCAACGGAGCATACCACTTCTTATTTTAACACCGCCACCCTCTTTCAGACCAGCTTAGTTTCTAACATCATCATTGTGAATACGGTCTACAAACGTTACACCACAAATTTTGCGCAACGCTCGCATCTCGACCGCGTTTATTCTACTTTTATGCTCTTTCTGCCATATCCAGCTATCGCTTCCATAAGTAAGGGCAAGACTTACCTACCATGATGTTTTATCAAAAGGTGATGTCAGGAGCGTTAGAAACCGGCGAGCGTGCATAAGAAGAGCAATGAATGCTAATGAAGCGAGTGAGGTTTGTAAGGATAGAGTCGTGTGACGCTCGGTTCTCTCTGCCTACCCCACAAGGGATTTGGCGTGAATTTATAGATAGATAGATAGATAAAATATTGTTGTTGTGAAACAAACATTATTTTGCGCAAAACTGCTACACCGTCAGTAAACGGTAATTCTCTACAGGCATCCTTGCCACCTACTTCTCATGCCTGTGCTTAATTAACATTCATTGTAGGTACCTACAAGAATGACTTGGGTAAAAAAAAAGTAAAAGGAAGTTCTAAATGCTAAGAGGAATAGAGGTTAGTTTGTCACCATTAAAAATTCACATTGGACCAGACAATTTAATAAATGCCCCGTCTTGCAATTGCGCAAATGTACGCGGAAATATACTGGTTTTGTACGTCACGGCAATGTAACGTCATGTACGGACAATGTTGATATTGCCGTTGTTATGCAGCATGTATACATGCAATGACAT
This sequence comes from Pyralis farinalis, assembly GCA_947507595.1. NCBI lineage: Eukaryota > Metazoa > Arthropoda > Insecta > Lepidoptera > Pyralidae > Pyralis > Pyralis farinalis. The sequence continues at coordinate 15,358,372 of OX382269.1, read as the reverse complement.
ACATTAGATATTTTAAGTTAAGATTGTGTGTGATAGTGGTTTGTGACTCCTTTCTTCATTGTACTATAACAACCTATGAACACCTATATAAAATACCTATGGCACATCGTTAGTATCCACGATACGTGAACAATGTGGAATGAAAAATGAAGTAGTGTCAAAAATTTAAAAGGGCATTTTAGATGGTTCCGACATTTGAAAAGAATGGATGACGAAAGAAGTATATTGAGTAAGAGTGAGTGGAGATATAGTCAGGGGCCGCCCTTGACACCCACATTTAGATCAAATAGCTGATGTTGAAAAAGGGAGAAATCAAAAGCACCCGAAACCGAAGAGCATGCCAGAAGAGGTGGTAGATGAGTGTGGAAGATGCGACATAGGTATGCATGGATCGGTACACCTGGCGTTCCATAGTCTCTGCCTACCACAATGGGAGACAGGCGTGATGATATACATGTATGTATCGTTTCTTTCATTGTCGCGGGTGACATAATAAAGAATGAGAAATTTAAAAACGTTTTATATTAACGCTTTAGTCGTTCGGCAATGTATCGACGCAATGACATATGTGACACTGGGGAACAAATGAAAAACTTATTTTCTGAGACAAGAATTTTGTTAATGGTTTCAATAAATACTTGTATTAGACATACACGAAATGTATTTACACTGTTTGGATAGACTCTAGTTCTTGAGATAAAACGACAGAAGCTATATGACACATATATAAAAAGAAGCATGCCCAAGCTTTGTGTTAGTAGTTAAACATTTCTTGGGCCATCACAAAGGACCAGCATGTGAAGAACTAGTGGCTAAAATGCTTCAGAATTTTAACCGTTTAGGAGCAAATATGAGTATTAAATTACATTTTTTACATAGCCTTTTGGACAGATGCAAAGCAAGAAGAACTGGTTCCACCAGGACATCAGTAGGCCGATTCTACTAAAAAACTGCAACTGCACTGCAGCGAGGTGTGTGTCAACATACGTACATTTTGACGGTTCGTTAAGCGATCTGACAGCAGAGACGTTTAACGAAACGTCAAAATGTATGTATTTTGACACACGCCGCGGTGCAGTGCAGTTGCAGTTTTTTAGTAGAATCGGCCTACAGGACGATTACAAGAAATGTGATAAGGTCGATAGGACAGCCATATGAAGGCATACTTGCTGGATGTTTGTGATTTATTTCTTATTGTTTGTACTAAGAGATTTTTTATTGCTATTATATAGCCGCTCTTAAAATATATATTTTAATATGTCATTGTATTTAATATTTTGACCTTTTTGGTCAAATAGTTAATACGATGTTTAATGTCATAAACTGAAGCCAATTTGATAAATCTGGCATTTTCCTCGTAACCAGCGTACTGAACTTATACAAGATTGACTTCACGAACCGTGAAATGACTGATCGCCACTGTAATAAGATAACATAATTTAATAATAATTTATTAGTGTTGTAACTTTATTATTAACTAGCTGCTGCCCGCGGCTCCGCCCGCGTGGAGTCAAATAACGTAGCCTATGTGTTAATCCAGATCATAATCTATCTATGTGCCAAATTTCATTCAAATCCGTTCAGCCCTTTAAGCGTGAAAGACAACAAACATCCATCCATACATACAAACTTTCGCATTTGTAATATTAGTAGGATTCGACCATTTGTAATAATATGATCTTATTTCAGGCTTTATTAATACGCATACAGTTTTTTTCTGAAAATGGGATAATTTGTACAAATCGTAAATTAAAATTTATACAATCAATAGCGACAAGCAATCGCAAATACTAAAAATCCGACTAGAATGGACGTACCGTTTTATGGGTAATTGTTTGTAAATAATATATTTAATTATTTGCTACTTAAAAATGTATCATTTAAATTCCACGGTATGTGTACTTAGTAAAATATAAAATACCGCCTAAGGAGACGTCTTAGGAGTCTGAAATTCAAGACACGCTTGTGTGCTTCTAAAGAATGATTCTATATAAAAATTTGATTTAGTTGTTTTTGGCATCCCTTGTAAGTTAATTTTATTATTGTAAGTTAATATTATTATGTAAATTTGACTTTCGCAAAATAACGCCTGAATCTATTAACTAGTTAATTTTAAATTGCCGCTAAATGGATACTAATTATCCTACTGTGAAAAAAGTGTCCAAAAAAGCAGGGTTATCGCGTCAGACGCATTACACTGTATCTGGATGTCAACTGAAAGGATTTTCAACAGACAGAAAATCCCCAATTAATCCAGATTTCAAATAAAAAGCTCGCTTTAACATTAGTCCAGCCTATTGGGAGCTACGAAGACAACAGACGAACTTGTCAAACGTCTCTCTTTTAGCGAGATTAAATTTGTCGTGAGTTTATTGGGAACAGACAGTACGTGACGCTTGATTCGTTCTAGTACAACCGCCCTTGTACGTAACTGAAGTGAGCTTTACAGGCCAGGGTGAGAAATGTTTGGTTCCGTTTTATATATGGAACACCAAATATTTTATTTATTATTATTAATTATTCGGTAATATTTTATGATAATTTGTAATATATCCGAATTGTCAGGTATATAATCAGTGACGTACTGATTGACAGAGGGACAGTACGTATGTCCCTTTAGTTATGGAACTATAATGAACGGATATGTTATTATTTGGCTAGTGCATAGATACTGGTATTTTCTTCAACGAAGACAAATAAAAACAAATTTAACGTGTGTATTAGATTTTGTTGTAAGTTTTCTGAGAAGTTGTTTGATACGGCGCCGCCTGGGACATTTATATTCACATTTTTTTCAACTTTTCGTTAAACTACATAAGTTCAGATTGCGAGTACAACGAATAAGGAAAGTTTTAAGTTTTGTATAGAACTTCTGTATTACCTTCTACTTGTGATTTCTTCTTGCAAGTAGGATATGTGCCACAGTTGGAGGCGTGTCCGAAGGAGCACGGGTCTTCTGCCAGTACGCATACCTCGCTGTTCAGACATCCAATGTCTTTGCATGTGCGGCCATATTCTGAAAAATAGTATAAGCAGATAAGTATAACTTCATTTATTATCCGTATTTAATAATTTATACGTATGCGTATGTATGCTGCACGATGCATACGCCGATGCATATTTTTTATTAGGAAGTATTAGCATCAGATCCCTTGTAAATAAATTTGATTATGACTTCGTAACACCTTTGAAGTTGGCTTATTAATTTTTGTAACTATTATTTTCTTGAAGGTACAATATTTAGCGACTTGATAAATCTTTAGGTGGCGTAAGTAGTTTACCTCAATTTCTACGATTAACTTTTCTTTCACGTCTTGCACTCTGCCATCTACCAAACGACGTTCTAAAGAGAGGTAGGCCACAGCAATATTTAATCATTTCTCCGACTAGCGAACTACCTTGCTGTCCAGAAATCAATAACAACTCTCTGGAACCTCTGGGTACGATTCCCAATTAAACAATTAAAAACAATATTACATGTTCAGTACTTTTTACTATTAAATAAAAATAAGTACACAAAATATTGTTTTCGCATCAATTGTAGCAGCGCGAAAAGCAAGAATGTAAGAATTTAAATAAATGAAAAAAAAAAAAAAATTGGCTCCAAGCAATTCACATGGTCGCCAACAACATGACACTTCCGCCCGTCCCGTTACAGCGTTATAAAAGGCTGCGCACGGTGTGCTTCGTAGCTGTTGTTTCTTAGCATGCGTGCAATTCATCTAATGACAAAATGAGTTTAAGTAACTTGGAAGCTTAATGCCTTGTCTATATAGAAGAGTAATAAATAGATTAATGTAAATAGTTGTTAATCGTCAATTATAATACTGTATTTGCAAACATAAATAATAAAGCAGTGGTTGATATTTCGTTGTTAACTCTTTGTTATTAATATACTGTTATTTTATATAAATTACTGATATTTTTTATAAACTTAATTCTCTAGTTTCAATATACTTTATTTCTTGTAAAAAACTCTAAAAAATATTTAGTATATACTATATGCCTTAATATATTTTGTCCGTGGAAAATACAATACGTTACTGTGATTTTAATTCATACGATTTTTATTACAGACTAATATTATGTTGCGCATAAATTTGACCTTAACCTCGGTTAGTTGTTTAGCGAGTTCGACACGCATAATAGTTCCTGTGATGTATTTTGATGCTGCAAACTTCTACAAAAAGTAGTCGTTTGTATGTAGCAGATAATGATCATATATTATTATTTTGTCATAATGTTTTATAGCATTTGCCATTTTTTATACTTTACTTGACAAACAAGTTTCATGGGTGGATTATGACCAGTGGACGCTTGCATCACCAGGGGTACCGCTCGAGTCGAACTTGAAAGAATATCTACACGGTTTTTTTAAGAACACCATGTTTTAGTTATGTAGAAAAACTACTGAAAGGACTTGATTCCACAACGTAAGTGTTTGCCGAAGAAAGTCCCTATGAATCGCACAATATGCGACCATTTTTGTTCTAAGTGTGAGGAAGAATTTCCTATAGATGGTGAGGCCGTCAGGAGGCCAGGCACAATATCGAATTGCTGGTATGAAAATCCCCCTAAATATGCTATGCACTTTATGTACCTTTAATACTTACACATATATTTTTTAATAGTAGATATTTGGTAGAATGCTGCTGTATTGAGCTGTAGAATGTACCTGTTATTACCTGTATTTATAGCAGCCCTCAGTAGACCAGTATATAATTTTAGGGAACCATAATAATAAACACTTATTGTAAATTATGTAAATACAACCTGTGTGTGGGAAGATTTTTATTGGTCAAATGTTAAATTTTTTCTCTCTTCACCTCGGCATCAGTGAAAAATACATATTTCATATTTTTGTGTATGCGATAGCTTCTTATACAAGTTTAAGAAAAATAAAATAAAAACCGAAAAAGAGAAAATTAAAATAACCTGAATAATTACACTTGAATAACTATATAACTATAAAAAGATTTTTCTAGGATGCCATAGAATTTAAGAAATCCCTAAGATACAATAATTCAAATTATGTTAATAGAATTTCTTATGCGAGAACAAACATTATTAATTTGAAAATTTTCTTTGATTTTAATATTAATTGTTTGTTATATGTATACCAATGTAGGTATTCAATCTGTAATTGACATCACTTGTCTCTTTGTACAAACTAAAAATATGACAGTTATTTGTATAACCCAATGGTTATACATTAATTTCCCACAGTTTATTCTTACTTACATTATTTTTAATATATAGTTTAATGGCTTTGGAAACATAATAATTTATTATCGACTCAGTGAATTGTCGTCATAAGCAAATTCAATACTCTAATAGTTGATTTCACTGCTATTATGAGTATAAACGAATTCTTGAAGCCATACCTGTAGCAACCTTTGTCAAATATAATATTAATATTATGCACTATTAGGTGATCATTTGGATTTACTTTCGACGAACTCAGTGGCGCAGTGGTTAGTAACGCTGCTTTGACACCAACGCTCGTGAGTTCGATTCCCGCACAGGATAAACATTTGTGTCCATGAACTTGTCTGTTTGTCTTCGTCTGGATGTTTTTAAAAGAGGTAGGGTGCATCGAAGCAGCTCGTCTGGGGAAGTAGTTTCGCCTCACAGAAAACCGCAGACAGTCCCTGGAGGGTTATCGTGTCACCAGTAAGCTCCTAAGGAGTTGCTGTGTTAGCAGTAGAGGTGGCATACTTAACATATTATAATGGCGGGAGTGATACTTAATATATTAGAAGCATTTATAGGCTACGGTAACCGCTTTATATCAGGCGGGTCGTATGCTTATATGTCTCCCGACGTTGTATATTATATAAATAAAAAAATTGGCATAACTATATGGATAAGCAATAACAAAAATATTAAATTATTAACACTAGATAAGAATCCTCATACGCACAATCCAACGTAGAGGCCATCTCGTTATCTATAATATGAACAAAATAATATAATTACGGGCTTTATATAGAATAATGTCATACTCTAAGCTGTATCTAAGCTCTACAATTGCATGTTAATTTTTATTTGTGAAAATATCCTATGATTTACTGTGGCAATCGACACTGAAATTAGTACATATCTAATATCTCTTAATGAATATCTCTTAAACTAGAAGTATTATAAAAAAAAAAAAAATTAAAAACCCCCGACGTAAAAATAACCTATAAAAAGTAACAAAATAATATGTATTGGACCCTTTAAGTTTACTTTTTATTTTTAATATATTTACTTTTTTTTTGTGCTTTTTATACTTTATATATTTCGAGGATAAACACACTCCAATCGACACTCTATCCCCACATTCACAAAAATACTTTCCGGGACGAAACACGAAATTGCAACTTATTATTATTAATAACACAATTATTATCATTAATTATTAATAATGATATACACAAAAACACTCTCGATTAAGTGCCCTTTTAAACAAAAAAAAAATAATTAAAATCGGTTCATCCATTTCGAAGCTACGATGCCACAGACAGATACATAGATACACACGTCAAACTTGTAACACCCCCCTTTTGCGTCGGGGGTTAATAAATGACGAACGACGGTGACATTTGATCTCAAAGTGAAAAAATTGGCCAAGTGCGAGTCGGACTCGCGCACGAAGGGTTCCGTACCATTATCTATAAAAACGGCAATTGTTGTATGGGAGCCCCCCTTAAATATTTGTTTTATTTTAATTTAATTATTTATTCTTAAAGTGAATATATAACTAAATATTCTGTGAATATTTCAAGCGTCTACCTGTTGCCGTTATCAATATCGAGCAAAAAAATTACGTTTGTTGTATGGGAGCCCCATCTAATATTTATTTTATTCTATTTTTTAGTATTTGTTGTCATAGCGGCAACAGAAATACATCATCTGTGAAAATTTCAACTGTCTAACTATCACGGTTCATGAGATACAGCCTGGTGACAGACAGACGGACGGACAGCGGAGCCTCAGTAATAGGGGTCCGTCCGACAGACATACTTCATAGAAATTAAGGATTGGAATTGTGATTAATCATTGTGCCTTTTTATTTCCTGTTTAATAGCTGTGTTTTTTTATACAACTAGATTCATCAAGCACGAGATGGTAAGCGGTCACCGCAGCCTATTGACGCTCGCAACACCACGGGGATGGTACTCGCGCGCTGCCAATCTTGTGACCTAAGGATGTTTCGTCACAGTACCCAATAATTTCTCTGCAATATCCCACCCTTCAAACCGGAACACAGCTGTATAAATATAGCTGCTTGGCGGTAGAAATAAGTGAGACAGAGATACCCATGCAGACGACTTTTGTACAAAGTCTTCGTCTGTGTGACTGAAATAACTAAATAAATAATTGAATGTCAATTTAAATTCGTAAATTAAAATCTAATTTTACCATGTAATAATAAATACATCAGAGAATATTATTGTAAACATTTATTTATCATAAAAAAGCTATGAAGTAAGTAAGCATTAATGACGATTCAGTTACATGGCTATAACCCGTATTTTTGCATTTGGAGTTGTGATAAATATAATTATAAATAAATTCGTAGAAGGACCAAAAAGGTAAAAAAACTCTGTTTGAAAATGGAAGGCCTCTATAATATCATATGAATATATTTTATTCCGGTGTCTCTACGGGAATTTGGACCTTTTTATAACCCGAAAGGCGTGACCGGGTAAAGAATTCGCTTGTAAGGGAATAAGGATCATTTGCATATACAAGATTATATACTTAGATTGGGTTTCGCGTCGCCGTCGAGAGTCAATATCACACGTAATAAAAGCCAACCGAAATGGAAACGCTTTTTGTCACTGAATTGTTTTTGTCGTATATGCTTCGCACGCGTATTCAGTTCTCGGGGATAAATGGTGATCATTTTACGCATTTTGGTAGGTTAGGGGAAGGGTTAGTAGGTGTATTATTTTTCAATTGTCATTGGCACATACTAACGGTGTATTCTGTTGTCTGAAATTGAAAACATTTGTGAAAATCAATCGGAATTTTCGGATTGGTTATTGCTATTAAATCCAGAAAGCTAGTTGTTACTGATAATTAATATGTTCAGGTATTGATGTCAAGAGATAGAGCTTAATTTAAGAGGAAAATCGGAACGGAAATAGGTTTTATTATTGTATCATATATTCTAAATGAAATATACATATAGTCGAGCGGAGTCCCCTAACATTGAGCGGAGTCCCCTAGCACAAGCACGATCAAATGGAGATTCCAGCGACTAAGTTTTAAGAATAAGAAATTGTGAAGAGGAAATAAAGATTATTTTTGTACTTGTATATACTATTATCTTCACGCCAAGTCCCTTGCGGAGTGGCAGAGAGGGCTGTACTATGATATATTACTGTGAATAATAAATTACTACTTCTTCGTTTACTATGAGCAAGTAGTCTATTCTTTTAACAACTACGAGTATTTTATTAGGTAAGTACTAAGAAATAAGTAATTTCCTTGTTCCTTAAAAGGCGTTTCAAGACGCAGTGGTTCTTTCGCAATTATACCCATTGCAATCACCTTATTTTCTTAATTATATCTAAGCCTTTGCCTCACAACATATGCATGCTGGTAATAATGCATAATAAAAATATTCTATTTATTTAAAAAGTATTGGAATGTTTTTTCATAAAACCATTGTAATTTTATTTTCTAAAAGAATATAAGTAAAGACTAGCAATACCGGACAAACCGGCTATTACAAGTGCAAGCTTCTATTTGAAATAAATTGCAGTGAAAAGGCTCGCCGAAGAACGTGGCGGCGTTATTTTGTTTTCTTCCACTACAATTGTATTTCATCAATGAATACTAACTGTACAATCATAATGTAAAGCACTATAAGTGATTTATTTACGTTGATACACTTTATGTATTTATAATCTACATGTGCAAACAATAACGTGTTAATTGTGACACACATTAATCATGGCTGAGCATCATTAGACTTGAACCATTGATAAGAAATGACACGTTTCAAAAATACGATTATGTATTTTGACGAGCTCGGTGGCGCAGTGTGTAACGCGCTGTTACGCTACTTTGACACCAACGCTCGTGGGTTCGATTCCCACACGATACAAACATTTGTGTGCATGAATATGTCTGTTTGTCTTGGTCTGGGTATTTTCTATGTATAATAAGTATGTATTTACAAAAAAAAAATGTATTTATGTATGTTTATCAGTTGTCTAGTACCCATAACACAAGCTTCGCTTACTTTGGGGCTAGATGGCGCTGTGTAATTTGTCCGACAATATTTATTTATTTATAAAAATAGATACCTTATTACTACACTTACAAAGTGCTACTTCTAAATGGTTTTATGTAAACTTCAGTTGTTGAATAATTAAGGTGTCATTTTACTTCGAACGACTCTTCAATATTCATCTAAACACAAGATATTTATTCCACGACACGAGATGGAGACCAAGAGAGACTAAGAATTCGAGTTAATTAAAGACATGAGTACATTGTATTAATGAAACTTCTTCTTCCTAGCATTATCCCGTTTCATAATTCATTATCATTTGCCGGGTTCGCTTACCTATAAAACCGCAGCTAAATAACAACTCCCTAGAGGGTTGTTGGGTTTCTGCGTATGAGTGAGGTCACCAGATCTTGAGCCCCCTTTAGATCTGAACCCCCTTTAGACGACAAATTATGGTCAGTTTTAGAGGACATGGCCTGCTCGACGGAGCAAGCAGTAGCTTAATTTTCCATGGAAACAGTGCGTAAGTCCATAGATTCGTGGCCAGAAATCAATCATCAGAATCTATGGATTTTGCCTGTATTAAAGTCAAAAGTAGCCATTTCAAATAGAATCATACAAGATTTAAGTAATGTAATTACTTCATAAAAAAATAATTGCATATTCATTTGTAACATAATTAATGGCCGGATTAGGTAGGTGTAATTTTAACATATACAATGTTAAAATTACAAGCATATATAGATTACACTCCCACATTTAACCAGGAGTAATGTTTATGGTACACTTTATTCATCCCGCTTTAGAATTACCTACTTCTTGGCGTTTTCGTGTAAACATAACCACTACTTATTCATTTGTTATTCAAAGTATGTAAATACAACAACAGAGGTCTGTTTGTTGATCTTTTACGATATTGCTAAAGGCGAGACGGGCAAGGGTTGGAGTATAAACACGGAAAAATGTTTCGCGAAAATTGAACCCGCTCGTCTCTATTTTCCTAATGAACAGAACAAGCTATTTTCAGGAATAGAAATAACCTACGAATCTGTGTGTACATAAATTATCAGAGATATAGGACGCATGAAAACAGCCCGTACTCTGAAGTATCTCAACTTTACAGAAAACCAGTCAAATAATCAACAAACATCATAGCATTGTAAGACTCGGAACTAGTCGTAAGTCTGTCGTAAAGTCGTAAGATCTGTGTACATTAGTATCTATGGTATAATAAATTTATTAAGTGTTAAAGTTGAGATTTTACCCTTTAGATCTAAACGATGTATTATTAAGTCAAACTTGCAAATTTCGAGTGAGTGAATTATTTCAATAGCCACATCTTAATTATATATATATATATATTTATATATATATATGTCGTCGCATCATGAAAATTAAGTCTTAAGATCATCACTTATGGTGCTGTAGTCATTTTATTGAAGGAACGCCATCTATTAGCTAGTTCCAAACTATCAAAGGCGGCGCTGTTCTGAGGTTGTTTGGAGCCGCTCAGTAGCTAACTTCCGTTGGATTACATTCTTCATGCTAAAAAAGGGGCGATGGAAGTGGGGGCGACTGTCAGGGGACACTTTTCGATCACACGCCGGACGGAAAACACCCCATTGAGCTCCAAATAACTTTAATCGATTTGCATATATCGATAGATTATATATATATATAACGATGATTCTTAATCGTTATATATATATATAAATAGGCAAAGAAATGGTGTAGAGCAGTGATTGCTCTAAAGTACTAAAGTCGTCTATTTGGATTTATTTACATATTTGTAATTATCACTTGCTCGGCGGTGAAGGAAAACATCGTGAGGAAACCCGCAAGTCCTAGAAATTCTATTTTAAAAAAGACGTGTTACCTAACCTAAGAAAGGTTTGACTTTTCCTCTCGTTTGTGGTTTGTGTCTCTTTCTTGTTTAGGTTGTGGAGGTCTGACGGCTGTTGCTCCGTGTCCAAATCAGTATCTCCGCCAAATGCTTAAGTTTAGGTCCCGGATCCCGCAAATCCTAATGGATTAGGAAAAGGTTTCGCAAGCAAGAACATAAATAGACACTGAAAATACAGTAGACACATTTTTCTCCTCCTCTTGTTTGTCAAAAATAGTTTCTCTATTTTTCTCATATTGAGATTAGATTATTAGTGCGAGTTAGGATAAATATAAAACAAAAAAACAATATAGAATAAAACGATGAGGAATCTGTTTCGAAACCATTTTATGTTTAGATATTATACAGTTTGTGCATACGCCCTTTGCTCACAAAAAAAAAACCGCATGTTATAGTTCAACCAATGGTCAAATAAGATGCCGCGTTTATGGTAGTGTGCGTATCATGCGATACCCGGCGGTTCGCCGTCGAGAGCTTATTAGAGATCTAGGCATATTTTTTCAGCGCTCTCCGTACACACGTAAACAATACGGATACGTATGTATGTAGGTACTCTTAAAACACGTATTAAGCAGGCGATACACTTAGTTTTTGAATTGATCGCTTCAAAAACTATGTGTATAATTGCTTGATTTGATGGGACGGGCAACGAAATAACGTTTTTTTTTTCCTGTGACTCGGTAGCTTACCCGGGTTTGGGAGTTGTTATTTGGCTGCGGTTTTCTGTGAGGTACTTCACCAGTCGGGATGCTTCGATACGCCCTACTTCTCTCAAATTTAGATATGTTAACATTACTATTTCGGATACGTTTGTTACCCAAGTAAAATATTACGTTCTCGAGCGAGACCGCTGACCCATCAAACACCTCGTTTTCTCAACGAATCTAGTTACTGTGTAAGAGCAGTAAATGCATGGCGCTTTATGTGAAAATACCATTAAACTACTTAGAAGTGAAAAGGATGTTTAGAGATTTTACTGCGCAAAAATGCTCTCATAATTGTAAGGGAAATAAAATCTCCACCGCGAGCATAAAACCGGTGAAATCTACGCCGAAAACGTTTTAAGCTAAGACGTAAGGAACGTGAAAAATCCTATGACATAGAATTTTCGACTGGCAAGTATGCTTTAGGGGCAATAAAAACAAATAAAAAGAGCATCACGAGGTCGGATCATAACTCATTGTTTTGTTGCTTCTGGCGCGCGCGTTTTATGTGTGCATTAGGTAATGGATTCGAGCCATATCTTACAGCAATCTGAGGACAAAGCGTACGTGCTCGAGACACAGTCGGCTAAACTAGTCAATTTTACACTGTAGCTAAACTAGATTGAGGGATTATCTAAGTATTGTCATTGTAAACTGTCCGTGTAGTCACGTAATTCTTTCGAGGCTATTAACAGGAAGATCAATAAGGTTATTATGCAAATTGACCGGTAGTAATTACAGATTGTAAATGATCATTTAAAAGGAAAAATCGTTTGAGAAACCTAACATGATTTTAAATGATGTGTTCTATTCAATGAGGGTATCATTAATAATTGACTATATCAAATAGTTCATCGATTTCATCTTTCTTCTTTATTACGTATGGTAGTCTGCTGGGCGCCATATTGAATTTTGACTACTGTCATGTCTTTAGTGGTTGCACTTGCAAGACTAAGATATATGGAAATCGGCCCACGCGTTCCTTATTTAAAGCACCACAAACAAACAAACATAAATTTTGACGAGCCCGGTGGCTCAGTCGTGAATGACGTGACTTTGACACCGACGCTCGTGGGTTCGATTTCCACACAAGACAAACGACAAACATGTCTGTTTGTCTTGGTCTGGATGTTTTAAGAGAGGTAGGGCGTATCAAAGCACCCCGTCTGGGGAAGTGCCTCCACCTGACAGAAAACCGCAGCCAAATAACAACTCCCTAGAGGGTTGTTGTGTTCCTGCGTGTGAGTGAGGTCACCATTAAGCTCCCAAGGAGTTGCTGTGTAAGCAGCAGAGGAGGCATCGCGCGAGTGATACTTATATTACTAGCGTTAATAGGCTACGATAACTACTTTACATCAGATGGGCTGTATGCTTAGGTATATGCCTCCCGATATTGTATAAAAAATATATAAATACAGACCGACAAACATATTACTCTCTTGTGCGTCGCGCAATCCATTATACAATTGAAGGGCACAGGGGAAAAATATGTTTTTTGAACTGGCAACACAATGTGTAGTACAAACGGGATAGAACGAAACGTTAAAACACAATTTGCAGTAACATGCAGTAATCTTCATAGAAAAATATTGATACAGTGCAATTACAAGCAATGCCCAAGTTGTACAGGAAAAAAATAAGCATTGTCCAGTTCCGGCTTGACTTTTACAGCTGTTTATATGATAGAAATATGTGTTGCATAAACCAGAAATCACCTTGTGAAACGCCTGATGACTGGGTAAAAGTGATTGGCGATGCTGGACAGAAGATATCCCCCTTTCATGTGATCGAAGTTGATCAACCACTTGTCAGAAAATGGACAACATTTCTGTCATCCATGCATAAGAAGGCATGTCCACTCGACCTCGACCCTGATTTCTGAGTTGAAAAGGATTATCTAAAATTATTTTTTCATAGAGAACATTGCAATTCTGCTTGGGCATCATCTGTTTTTTTTATACAACTAGATTGGCAAACAAGTATGCGGCCCGCATTAGATGGTAAGCGGTCACTGCAGCCTATTGACGCTCGTAACACCACGGGGATGTTACTCGCGCGCTGCCCATCTTGTGACCTAAGGCCGTATCGTCACAGTATCCAGTAATTTCTCTGCCATATCTCTCCCTTCAAACCGGAACATAGCTATATAAATATAGCTCCTTGGCGGTAGGAATAGGTGAGACAGAGGTAGGTATTCATGCAGACGACTTTTGTACAAAGTCTACTGTAGTATTCTGAGTTTCACTGCCAGAACAGTCGTACTAGGAGACCCTGTCAAAATTTTGTGGACCAAGCCAGGCAATATTCTCACGGGTAAAATATAATATTTATTTTATTTTATTTATTACGAGTATTAAGGAAACAAACAGTAGCGTACAAATAACTTTACATAGCTTTTTTCCGAACAGACCTGAAGATCCATTAATAATTATTATTACCTAAATATAACAAACAAAACATAATACCAATTACAATAAAACTAATTTACAATATAATTCTACAGTAAAGAGTAGACAAATTGTATGATGCATAAACAATAACAATTTCATGTACCTACATGCATATTTTTTTACTGTATTTTCGGATTTTGTTCACTTTTTTTTCTGCCAACTCAATAAATACAAGTAAGAATGTTTTTTTTTGTACTACACCTCCAGAACAAATATATTTTCTTTATACATTATTTATTTCAAGGTTTAATATATTTACCTTTTTTCAACGATCAACATATTCATTTAATTATTTCTCAGTTCATTGTGTTGTGACATTGCATGCTTTTCCCCTGTGCCCTTCAATTGGTAGAATATAATAGAATATACAGAAGGCTTAAACTCTTAAAGAGGTTAAGATGAGTGCGACTCATTCGCCCTGCGTTTTAAGGAATAGTGTCCATTCGCTTTTCACAGTACCCACTTGCCACCCATTAGATTTAAAAACCATACCATCACCTACAACGTCATTTGCAAATAGTTTAATCCGCCATTGATATTTAGCTGATATCAGAGTATCTGATATAAGCCTCAGTCTAAGTTTGTGTACACACCCTTCACAATAGACAAATGATGGAACATATATTTCACGTCTGCCGTCTCTCTCTCTCTTCTTTATTATGTACACGTAAGGACTAAGGAGTGCTATTTATATCTGTCTCTTTCTATATTGCATACATGTTTCTATCTTTAAGTTACACACAGAAAATATGTATATGTACGTAAGTAATGCATATTAAGTTAATACCTATGTAGAATTGAATAATTTCCTTGAAATATCAAAGGAAAGTAATTTTGTATTATAATTGATCTGATATGAAATCTGACTGAATTCTTTCGGCTATGACGTAATTTACAAGACTATCAATACTTAAAATCTTAAGCATACACGTGTTTATGGTCACAGCTGACACATATGATAGGAATTTCCACCATGAATGAAAACAGTTCAACCTGTTCGGAAGTTTGTCAAGGATGTTATTACATTATGAATGTTACCGCAATGGAGAAGTAGTACTTTGTAAACACTGAAATTCTAACCGAAACTTACTTGAAAATCCATCTGTGTAAAACACCAGAGCGAAGATTATTAAAGCAGTCTTCCAATCCATAGTCAATCTGCAAAGAATAAGCTTAATTAATCTACGTTATATAGTAAACTACACCAATCCTAACTCATCCCACTACTGGGATACGGGTCTTCAATCGAAGGGTTTTAGAGCATACTCCACTGCCGATTCGCGGAGGCCAATGATTTCAAGCCACCCGAAGGCAACTGACTTAACGACTGTCATTTGTCAACAAAAACCGGGATCCATGGTTTAACCTGCCACTCCAAAGCACGGAGAAGTTCGAGATACATAAACCCACTCATAGACAGACTGCGGTCAACGCTGCTTAACCTGCGTATTTGTTGAGAATGACACGCGCAACAACGCCATGGAGCTAGCTCTAAACACTAATAATTCGCTATTAAATACGCATTATCTAATATTTTGATTTTCTGAAACAAACCGTAATCTGATCAACGATACAATTATAATTACTTCATAGATTCGTTGTTAGATGGTTGACGACTGTGGAAAACGCGCGAGAGGTATGTTTCGATACGTGCAGTTGGCATTTCAAAGTCTCTGCCTACTAGATTCGTTCTCTTTTTATAGTGTTAACAACAGATGGTCTCAAATACTATTATAAGCGAGTAAATTACTTGTTTAAACGGGCATATAAGCTAGGCGTGATTAGGAATTAAACAATGTTCTGTGGAGATACAGAAAATGTGATTAGTTGTCGCAGACGGCACGACTTCATCACACTGCGAGGTAACAATGTGGGAAGACTAACAAAGTTAGGAGTGTACGCAAGATGAAATGGCCCGCCGACACATGTATTTCAGCACAGCACACGTCTGTCCGACAGCTCAGCTGAAAGTTTATGACACCTAGCTACATTCCCCGAGCAATTTCCTCCGAAACTGTTTCGTATAACCTCGTTACCAACTACTGCTCTGCCACTGGGTAGGTAAACGTTTTGCGGATATGGCACAAGTTGTTTCCCTTTATTGAAAACTTTGTGACGGGACGCGGCATTTCGTTAAATATTATTAATGTAGTGCTACACAACTCGCAGCCGGAGAATATCCTGTACGTGTCAAATTTGCTGATTAAATGTAGAAATGTTGGTACAAGTAAATCTGATGCTGAAATTAAGCAACTTTTTTTTATACTACGTCTAGAGTGATACAATCATACGGCTCACCTATAAAGCGGGTACCGTAGCCTATTAACGCTTATGACATATTAAGTATCACTCGCGCGAAGCCTCCTCTGCTGCTTACGCAGCAACTCCTTGGGAGCTTACTGGTGACGCAGCGTGTGAGTGAGGACACAACCACCCTCTTGGGAGTTGTTATTTGGCTGCGTTTTTCTGTGAGGTGTAGGTACTTCCCCAGACGGGCTGCTTTGATGCGCCCTACCTCTCTTAAAACATCCAGACCAAGACAAACAGACATGTTCATGTACACAAATGTTTGTCTTGTGTGGGAATCGAACCCACGTGCGTTGGTGTCAAAGTCGCGTCATTCACGTCATGCAAGTCAACTTCGTAAGATATTCACCAGTATAATGTTCGATAATGTATTTGATCAAAAAATTCAATTACGGCAATTTTGAGATCGGAAATTCTACGCGAGCGAATAAATTGTGACGCAATTGGAGATTTCATATAGAATAAGATGAAGCTGGCCCGACCTCAATTTGGGCAAAAGAGGGCAAAAGTCCGAGGATGGGATGATAAAGGTCGTAATGACACTGATGTGAATTGTACATGGAAAACTTGATCTTGATAAAGGACGTCGACGTTGTCCAATGAAATGAGACGACCAATAAATAGCGTCATATCCTGAGATTATTCTATCGCGCTACACAAAAATAGTATCAATGGACTATGATAGATGATATGACCTTCAGCGGCTTCAACTCACGATTACCGGCGAAGGGAATTATTTTCAATTTTTATAGAAAATAACAAGAAAACAATACTTACAGTTTATTAACACAAAAGGCTAAATTAAATAGTCGTGATGGCAACTAATTCACAACGGAACTTAAGTATATTTTTTTACACAGCTCACTGTAAATTCAATAAATTAAATAAAAATTGGGTAAAAAAAATCTAAGCAAACGACTGAAACGAAACTAAATCCACTAGTGAAGTCATTGGGGTAGTATTAGTACACGGTGGGGCGCGCCCCAATGTTGTAGGTCAGTAAAGGTCGCCTCGGGTGGCGAGGTCGACCTGTCACGCAGCTTTAGTTCACAAATAGTGAGTGCCAAATGAATTAACTGACCAAGAATATATAAAACCATGTATCGGTATATTTTCCTAGTGTTGTACGTCAATATTTAGTGAAAAGAGCATGTGCCACTCATACTTCATAAGTTCAAAGGTAGTTAATTTTAGATTAATATCAAATGCCTAAGTGATGGTGTTTATGAATTAGTTTAGTTTAGTAGAGTAGCGATAATTTTTTCTTTAATATGACAAATAAATCTTTTATTAATGAAAAGCAAGTACATATATACATAAATATAGTTGAGTCACAAATTCAATAGACAAATACTCTACTTGGATTTTCCTTGGGTTAGACCTAGTTTGGTTATTGAGACCCTAAATCATATCATAGGAAATTAGTTTTGAATATTTAATAAGATTTTTTATAAGAGAAGTAAGAGTGGCAGTGGTTCATATCATGTTTAGAGTCAAAGTCAACTTCATCGGTACGTGGTGCACCCTGTTAATTAACAAACGAAGTACTGGCGAGAGTGGTAGTTCACCTCACAGAAGACCGCAGCCAAATAATAGCTCTCTGGTTATCACTATGCCACTGAGGATTTACTGTGTTAGCAGTTGTCACCCAACGGGCCAGCAATACACCTTGTGTATTGCTAGGATTTGTCGGCTACGGTAACCATTTAAGATCAGGTAGGCACTATACGTTTTACCTAATGACGATTATAGCTATATTAAATAGCATTCAGACTGAGGAAGTACCTACTCTCACGTTACATAAAAAAATATAAAAAATCTCTGGAAGGCTGTTGTGTTCCTGTCGTTACTGAGCTGCTGTGAGATTGAAGTTACTAGCAAGCGTGAAGGAGTTGCTGCGGGTTGTGTAACCGCTTCCCATCAGGCGGGCCAAATGCTAATTTACTACCCGACCTCGTCGTGTAAAAAAGGAAAACGTTGATCGGGGTCCTAATTTCACATCCAAAACTTTAATATCCCAATATTTTAGAACCCTTTTTTCAGGTGCGCTGATGAGATTAGAATTAATGGGCACGTGCTGATTAAAAAGGACGCCGTGGTAGAAATTAAAAGGATCCCGGGGGGGATATTACATGCCATAGAGCAGAAATTGGATAGCGATACGAGAGATATATTGCTCGACATAAAGCCGTGCTCGGTAACTTTCTACCCATTTCCGGCAGCCCACTTGTGAATCGTATTTCGGAATCCTTTTTATCTTTTTGCGGGTGCGGTGGCGTCGGAACGCGATGTGACAGCGGCACGGAGCCACTTCGCAGCTCATATATCACTTGAGCCTCTAACGGCCGTTAACGCCCTGCCTGTCACCTCCGACGTTCAGCCGTCCAACACCGCACTAGCTATCTATCTATTTAATAGCTTTGTAATACGTCATATTTGTTCCAGACTCTATGTCCTTTAACGATAGTGCTGTTCGTGAATTGTGTTCTTAAAAGATGAAGGCAGGTTGGTTGTTACACGGCCGGTAACGTAATAGTAACGTCCCTTGTTAATTAACCATAAGGCAGGCTGTAATCTGGTTTGCCGTCACACAGACTTAAGAGGTAGAGCGCATCATAGCGGCCCTAATGGGGAAGTACCTCTACCTCGAAGAAAACAGCAATTAAAATCACTCCCCTGGAGGGTTGTTGTGCTCATGCTAGTGTGTGAGAGTGAAGTTATCGGTAAGCTCCTGAGAGTTGCTGTAGTAGCAACTGTGGCAACGCGCGAGTGATACTTCCTGTATTGCAAGCGTTCATATGGTACAGTAACTACATCACCGTGGACCGTCTGCTTGTGGTAGTCACCTCCCGACTTTGTATAAAAAGAATACAAGAGCGAACGCAATCTTCGTAAATGCCAGTAAAATCAAGAGACTAGAAATATTGTGTCAAAATGTAACGCTGGATAAAATGTATATAACCAAATAGCATCAAAGGATGACAAATGTGACAATATTGTACCCGATGGTGGTAGTACGTGACGAGCTGCGAATAAAGTCTGTAGCGAATCGCCGCGTTCAAATTCCGGAGGCGATGCATCGCAGCGGGCTTCCCACAGGCTTTCAGTCCACAAATTCAGGGATTGCTGAGGACGCGACGGGTGTAAAGCAACGGTGTCGCGAGCTGCGATTTATATCGGCGGAAATCTCAGATGTGTTCACACCCCTACACCCGTGGGAACGCACGTTAAAATGGAAGCAGAATCGCGTCGGCTTTTCAAGGATTCTCATTCTTGAGCTAAGCTGGAAAATCTAGTATCCGCGACTTATGTGCAATATCGCTAGTCTAGATTACATTTGAAAATCGTGTCGCATTCTGATCATATAACAAGAATGGTGGGAAGACGATTTGTGAATTATTGGTTTGATATTAGGAACCACTATATTATCAGATTCATTCAGAGTACGAGTATATACTTTATAAATACATGTTTAGTATTTAATGTAATGATTATAAACTGGCAGTACTAGTTTTAATTAGAACTATAATTAGTATTTAGTAAGAATTGGGAGGTACGTGAATCAGTCATTTTTAAAATCAACGCCAATCTCACCTGCATGTGGTGGACCCTGCTAATAAAGAAACGAGTTTGGCACAAAAAGGTAGGGTGCACTAAAGCACCTCGTCTGGGAAAGTATCTCCAACTCACAGAATACCATAGCAAAATAACAACTCCCTGGAGGGTTCTTGTGTTCGAGTGTGATTAAGTTTACTAATAAGCTCCTGAGGACTTGCTGTGTTATCCTTATCAGCGATGGTGGCAACGTACGAGCGATATTTTTGGATGTTATTGCAAAAGTGTTTATAGGCTACATACAAAAAATGAATAGATACTTTTCGATAATAAGGGTCGAAAACAGAGGGTAAAAGGTTGCAAGACCGTTAGCCTTCCGAAGTAAGATAAAAAAAAAACATATTTCGCATATACCGTTATATCGACCTAATATCATTCACACCGCTATAACTAAAGTATGACAATATTTTCCTAATCGCAAGTTAGGCATAAGTTTGACTATTATCAATTAACAAGCAATCTAAATGCCGATTAATGCCATTAACATTGGCAATATATTAAAAACTTGGTATAACTTACCCGTAAACCTAAAAGACAAGCCAATGGTAAATATAGGAGAATCACACACACCACACAATTTTGATAAGAAAACTACGCAAAAATAATTGATATCCGCTCCCAAGCCAAGTGAACACTGAAGTATAGCGTCTGTTTGTAAGAAGACTGATAACAGTGGGTAATTTGTAAATGAGATCATACTTAATGCCAAGAGGCTACGTAACGAGAGCCCGGACTGGTTTATGCGGAAGCTCGCGTAACGTAAACAACCTACATTTTATTCGTGAAATATGAATATAAATGTTAGGTCTAGTAGTAATAGTGAATCATAAAATTGAATCAAATTATGTAAATATAATATACAGGTACTCAGCTACGAGTAAGATGTTTTTATAGTTATATTTTTATAGATACGCCGAACACGCTCTAGAATTGCAATACGAAAGTAAGGTAATTGCCCAAATCTCATTCAGTTGGGCACGCTCTCGCGTCGCGGTTATACGTACTTCGCCACAGAGCATAAATTTCTTCAGATATATATTCATCTCTTTCTAACGACAGGTATATCTATTATTTGTCTCTTTGTTAGAGCAAAGTGTCATAATAAATAACTGTACGTAGATATAGTACTACTTGCCCCATTTTAAAATACAATAATGTTGCTGTATAACGTGTCTACCTTTTGATACGTCGCTAGTACTAAGACTAAAGTTTACGCCAACCTTTGCGGGGTAGGCAGAGAACCGTGCACCAGCCGCCACATGACAGATCTTTACACATCTCACTCGTTTCTTCAATATTCATGGCTCTTCAGATACATGCTCGCTGGTTTCCAGGGCTCCTTAATAATAATATAACTAAAGGCTGATAAATAAATCTTTCTAAGTACTTGGATTTGGCTCATGAGACTTCGGCTGTGTGGCATGTGGTATCAACGATAATTGTTCTAGTAGATGAGACAGCAAACGGACTTATAGCGATGAATCATGTTTCAACCGCTCTATTGAGAGGCAGCTTGGCAGTTGAGTGAAGAAGGAGTTTCAGAAAGCGGTTCTTCTGGACACGGCATGCATTGTGAGGTGGTTCCAGTCCTGACCTCCGGTAGTTTGGGTCTTCGCTCCGTTACTGGTGGGTGGTTTTCCTATTTTATATTTCTAAAAGATTTTTTATACAAAACGTATATTATAAAATATAGCAAAATTATATAACTAAATAATACGACACTATGGGTACTCGAGTCAGGTGTAATAGCTCTTCTGTAATAACCCAATTTCAATAATCGCTCCAGATCATATTAAATAGCCCAATTTCCCATACATACACAATAGCCCCCAATGCCTGCCTAGACTTGATCATGGGTAAGTATATTGTACCATTTATATCCTCCGGAACTGGTCACGGCAGCTGTATACATTACACCAATCTTCTCAAAGGGACCTCTATGCGTTGGATCCATATCCCCGCGCATATCTATCAAATGACCGGTGGTTAAGAGATATAACAAAAATTTTTTGCGCTTTTACGATACAACGAAACAGAGTTGGATTCAAGGAAAATGCTTTTTCCTTGTATTCAACTCTGTTTCTTAAAAAGTAATATTGGGGTTTTCAGGATTATTGACTTTTTTTTAATGAATGATGATCGAACGTAAGGTATAGCCTTTCCTAATAGTTTAAATTAGGAACTGCATATTTCTTGTAACTTCATCGATAACCCAATATTTCTATGTAATAACTTCGGCCATTTGCTGCGCCCGAATTTTGTTTGTCCTATTATACAGCTTAGAGTCCTGGCAGTTACTGTCAAACTTTGCCTCGTTTAGACACACAGGAATTGAATGATTACACTATAAACAAACCGGAATTATTGAGGAATTACCCTAGATTCTGACTAAACTTCAGTAATTAGTTACTGAAGTTCGGTCAGAATCTAGGGTAATATGTGAGAATATAGGGATTTACATTCGAAACTATTCGTAGTTACATAACTCGCGACACCCGATTTATTAAAAACTTTTAAGGGCAAATGTTTGGACCCATAAAATTAACACCAATCCTTATCTACACTGTTCAATTAAATTTATTACACAAATGCAATTAGCATTAAGGTTTTATAAACTAATATAAACGACTTGTTTAATAATCATCTACACTTACCTACATTAATAAAAATATTGGTTATTGTAATGTATACTCCTTTTTTTACCTCGGAAGAGTAACGCGAATTCCACGCGAATGAATAATTGTATGTAATGTGTAATATAGAAGTACTTTCTTATAATGGAAAGTTGTAATGTGTACATTACTCATTACAATTACTAAGCTGTAATAGTCCGCGCCTTTGAGCTCGATTGCGTGCGTCATTTGCGAGTGTCATTCTAAGCAAACACGCAGGTTTAGCAACGTCGACCGCAACCTGTCTTTGAATGGGTTTAGCTACGAGGGTCATTTGAAAAGTTCTTAGCCTAAAATACTTAATCAAACCAAACGATTTTGAGTTTATTTTTCAACATACTCTCCTCCGAGCTCAAAACACTTTTTCCATCGACCCGGTAAGGCTTCGATACCCGTTTTACTCCTCAAAATAAGCGTCCACGGCGGCTATGACCTCTTCATTTGTAAAAAAATGTTTACCACCTAAATTTTTTTTCTGCTTTGGGAACAGATAAAAGTCGGACGGTGCTAAATCCGGTGAATATGGGGGATAGGTAACAATTCGAAGCCACATTGATGGATTTCTGCCATGGATTGCACAGAGGTGTGAACGCGCGCATTGTCCTGATGAAACAAGACTTTTCTTCTCAATAAACCTGGACGTTTTTCTTTGATATCTTCTCTCAAACGACGCAACAGGTTGCAATAGTAATCGGAGTTTATTGTTTCACCCTTTTTTATACCCTTTGCATCCCAAAAAACGGATGCCATGACTTTGCCCGCCGATAAAACCACCTTTGCCTTCTTTGGGGTGGGCGATCCTGCTCTTTTCCATTGTTTCGACTGTTCTTTTGTCTCGGGTGTATTGTGGTGAACCCAGGTTTCATCCATGGTTATAAATCTTTCAACAAATTCTATTGGGTCAGCTTCATATAACTCTAAACAGTCGCAAGAAGTTGTGAGTCAGTTGCGTTTTTGTTCCACTGAAAGCAGTCGCGGTACCCACCGCGCAGACACCTTAGAGAATCCAAGTGCAGTAGTAATTATATGATGTGTTCGCTCAGATGAGATGCCTACAGTCTTAGTTATCTCCTCGACAGTCAATCTTCGATCAGATAAAATTAAATCACAGATTTTTTCTTTGTTTTGATCAGTGGAAGCAGTCGAAGGCCGGCCACTACGGGGCTCATCTTGAATGGTCTCACGACCACGTTTAAACTCTGCCACCCAGTTTTTAACAGTCGCATACGAAGGAGCGGACTCACCCAAAGTAGCAGACATGTCTTCATGTATTATAGCTTTTGCCGTTAAACCTTTCAAATTCAGGTATTTTATCACTGCACGATGTTCAATTTTATCCATTTTCAAAAATAGCTCTGACTTGACTTACGGTATCACGTGTAAACGAACAATGAGTTACTGTGAATAAACTAAACTGTGCATACTTGTTGCTAAATAATGTAACTACAAAATGAGGGTAGTTATAAAAAAAACCAATGACTTTAACCATGTTAGGCTAAGAACTTTTCAAATGATCCTCGTATCTTCGCTACTCAGTTGGAGGGCACGTTAAACAGTTAAGCTAAATCAGTGGCCTTTGGGCGGCTTGAAAATACTGGTTTCCGCTAATCCGCAGTTGAGCAACGTGGTGCGGAGTATGTTCTAAACCTCTTCGGTTGAAGGGAGACCCGAATATCGGCAGTGGGATGAGTTAGGGTTGGTGTAGAATAGCTCAGTGATAAGAAACGGCCTAATGACCTACAGATCGCAGATTCTAGATCTATGTACATATTTGTAATTATCCCTTACATGATCTAACCTAAGAAAGGTCTAGTTTTCTTTGGGTTAGGAGTCTGATGGGAGTCGCTCCATGTACAAAGCTTTGCCGAATCCGGTAGCGGACCCCGCCTATACTAATTGATTAGGTAGCAGGATAACGCTAGGAAGATGACTTATTACAATTATTATACTAGTATAAAAAGTTACACTATTTTTTATCCTAGAAAAAGTAAACGTTTGTAAATTTTAAAGCAAACCCACGCAAATCAACAGGGTAATGGTAAGTTATTCACATATAGACAATCAAACAAACAATTACATTCACAGCCCATGTGTATCGATTGCAATTGTGAATAACTGTAACATGCCGAAAATAACATTTTTCCATCGTTTGGATTAAGGCCAAAGTAGGGGGATATTGAGCGTCAAACATATAATTTACACATCTTGCCATAAACGAGACGTCGTAGCGTTATTCATAAAAGTTTACGGACAAATAGTATAGCGAGCATTTTTACGGGAAATTGGGGAATGTTTACAGGATTCGAGCCATGTTTAGCAATTATTTTGCCATTTTCAGTGTTGAAGGAGCCCTCAAAATGGATGGGATTGTTTTCGTAATCACATTCTTTGTCGGTACGTGCTTTGGTTACTAACTAATTTATCACTGAAGATGTCCGATGTTTCATTTCATTAACAGGTTAATATCGACGTTGCTTCATTTGCGTGTTCGTTTAGGCTAATTGGCACAACGACGCAATCAATTTCCTTGTATCTATTGAAGTAAGTATTTTCTTGATTGAAAAACGCAATATGTGAAATGACTCAATTGGTATAAACCCTCCTAATGAGTCAAAAGTCAATTATTATCACTTCGAAGAGAAACATTAAGTAAACAAAGATCTGTTTGCTACGTGTCGAAATCACAAGATAATATAATTCATGTACGATATAAGTTTAAATAAAATTAGATTTTATTTACATGACTATATAATTCAGATTTCAAGAATTCACATTCGCTGGTCAAGTCATCAAGACAAAACAATGGGAACTTGTATATAAATACGTACCTATTGGCGTACCTATATCGTGAGAAATCCGACTACATAAGAAATCATCATCCTTGAAAACTGAGCGTTTTTGCTACTTTTTGTGTCATCAATTTTTAGATAAGAAACGATGTTGGGTTACGAACTATGGTTCAATAATGCATATGTGTGACCACTTTAGAGACAAGTTTAGCAGCAGACGAAACCTGAACCCACCACCACACGCCAAAACCAAGGAATGATGGAGACACTATATCGTTTCTAGAGAAACTGCGCTGAAGAAGGCTGATGCGGTTTCATCGGTCAATAAATATGACTATTTATTTCATTATTATTTATTTATTCCAGCAGAATGCTGCAATTATTACCGTCGAGTATTATTCAAACACCAAATATGGCTCACGTGCATGTTCTAAAGGACTTGGAAGACGAGACACGAATGACGTAAACAGATTCATTGATTCCGTAAAACAATTGGCGATTGGCGAGCAACAGATGACGATACATTATTAAATAGTATTATGACATAAGAAAAAAAGTAATTTAATTTTGTTACAGAAAAATATACCTAAGTACTAGCTTGAACGACTGTAACAAAAATTGTTGGAAAGAGAAGATACTCTAAAAATAATATAAATACAGTATATGAGACCATCCTAATATTCAAATTAGCAAATGTAATGCATGTTAGATTTTTTCATATGTGTATATTTTCTTTGTTTTTAAGGCTTATTACTCTGCCCTCATACGACTTACTATAAACCTGTACAAATACAGATACTTTTATGTCAGCGACGTGAGCTGTATAATTAAAACAACAATTAATTATATATGTGTACTGACCGCCTTAATAGATAAGTTGAAAAAGGTTATGTAACTATATAGTCTAAATTCCAAAATCTACGAATAGATTGAATCCTCGATTTAGGTTAAATAATCTTATCCTTTCAGGTAAACCTGCTAAAAATCCAATTCAGCCGATTTCGCATTTGAAGAGAATATACAGTCGAAAGATTGATTCTAAAATCACCAGCTGATGTTTATTGTAAATAGTCTAGTATTCCTTCATCCCCTCTATATGCCTACATCCTTTACTATGAAAACCTAATTAAATAATTTAAGGTTCTAGCGTCTTTCATTCATTTTTTCCATTACTTTTACGTTTCATATTCTCAAACCTACTGACGAAAATATTGTATTTTGAAAAAATTACAAATAGCAATTTTTCGTTCCTGTTTCAACGACTGATTTGATTCACAATTTAACAATTATCTATCAAACGATATCAGATGAATAGATACGAAAATCTACCATTCGAATCTGGAGTTGGTATGGGATATGGTATTGAGTTGATACAAAGATCTTACGACAATCACTTTGATAGTTTTGCAAAATTTTCAATTATTCGGCTTAAATTTTTGCATCTAGCTCTTATACAGTACAGAGCAAAATCTAATAACAGTAGGTAATTTTGTTGATGTGGTCTACAAGCAATCACCAAAACTGATAGGTTACATACAATTAACCTTGCATTGCAAAATTTAGCTAGAAGCAAGATCTTATAGCTACGTATGCAATTGTTTGTATGTAATATCCTGATTTTGATGAAATTTGATGGGTAGGTATGTACGAAACGTAAAATTCAAATGATCCGATATTTGACCATTATTTATAAAGCAAGTATGGCTATACAAATTTTGTGTTTAAGGGTCACCAAAAAAGGGTTACCAAAAAAGTTGCTAAACTACATAAATAAAATAGAATCGACTGTAATACGCAAATATTATACTTTTTAAACTTAAATATACTGAATCTAAACGATATAAATATAGTATCCTCTGCGAAAAAAAAAATCATAATAACATAATTCCACATTTGTAACGGAAAATTGTTGCCAGCATTAAAAGAAAGATTTAATTTAACAATTATACAACCAGATACAGCGTTG
Organism: Pyralis farinalis; assembly: GCA_947507595.1. Lineage (NCBI taxonomy): Eukaryota > Metazoa > Arthropoda > Insecta > Lepidoptera > Pyralidae > Pyralis > Pyralis farinalis. Next base: position 15,330,734 of record OX382269.1, on the reverse strand, counting down.
AAAAGGTCGTTCTAAACCAGACAATTACATTTTGTCCGAATTATCATGTTGACATTCGTTACAAAGGAGGACATTTGCCTCCACAAATTGTTTGTCCACACAAATAACCGGACAGCACATGCATTTGTTAATGCTCTTCTGGTTCCGCGGGCAGGACATTAGAAATGTCTACATTTAGAGATCCATCTTCAAATAAAAACACCGTTTTTAAACAAGACTACCGAGTGAGGACAATTAGTATAGTAATATCATTTCTACTACTTCTATTTCACATTTGTAACCGATTTATGTTAATGTAATAATCACTTTTATTCTAGTACCACTATGTCTTCATTGAGAGTGATTTAAAACACTACAGAATTTTAGGTAATTAGGGATTTTATTACGATTAAATTGGTCGGGAGTTTCAAAAGGCGTGCCAAGGGCCATAAGAACCGACGAGCGGGTGTGTAAAGGGCTATGAATGTTAGCGAATAATCTATACATATAAATAAAATTGAAGTGTCTGTCTGTGATTTCAAAATAAAGCCTTTATCTTAAGCTCTTATCGTTATTTTCACGTTACCAAATACTAAACATGCATTTTTAATTTTTTTTGTCTGTCTGTTTGTTTGTCCGGGCTAATCTTCGAAATGGCTGAACCGATATTGACGGGTAGGTAGAGGACTGTTCAGAGCGGAATAAAGGCTACTTTTTATTCCGTAATTATTTAGGGTTCCTGTGTAAAAAATGAAAAACTGTTAAAATTAGGGGGAAATATAGCTAACTTTGCGATTTTATTTTTATTATTATTTTCACAGAATACGTATTTTTGTGACGTAAATAAGTACGCATTTTTTATGTTATAAAAATAAAATAAATATACGTTGACTCCCATGCGTCAATAGATGGCGCTGTATAAAAATTGAATCGCTATGGTTGCATGTACGACCCTGAACTTTGTTTTTTTTAAACAGAAAGAATTTGAGGTCTATAGAGAAATAAAGGCTACTAAAAGCCCAAATCTCAAGCGTGCGAAGCCTCGGGCTTCAGCTAGTTAATAATATTTGACTAACTACGATTAAAGTATAAATTTGAAACTATTGGTATCTTTTGAACGAAATTATTACCATTTCCTTATATTCGAATAGGCCGGTGGCGGAGTTAGTAATGCTATTTTAAGTTCCAATGACGAAATGAACCAATCAATAAGAGCTACGCGTTCGGCTTTACCCTCCCACCCATAGCAGGGAGTGGAGTTACTATACAAAATCGTTTGATTGGTTCTTCATAGGTTATTTTCATCATGACTATATGAAATCTCGCGGTATTCAGCGCGGATTAAAGGAACTACGAAGTTACAATCCCTAACTGTATATTTTAACTCTTTTGAGCTCAAGTAGGAACAACTATTATTGCCACTTAGATAGCAAACAAGCATACAGCCTGCCTAATAGTAAGTACAATGTATATGTTAAATTAAATATTTTAACATATTAAAATGCTACAGAACCTCATCATTAACAAAATCACGGTAACCCCGGTATATTTTACTAAAGTGAACAAATTAAATGTAACTAAATGCTCGACGTTAATTGCTCTTTACGCGAGGTCCCGTCCAGTCAATTTATTGTCTATTCAAATTGACGACTTGTTTTATGAAATTTAGTTTACTACTTTCAGTCGTAGAGTAAATTTACACTGTCATATATACTTCATCATCATTAGTCTGTATCGAATTGATTTCGTATTATAGGGTATCACGAAGCAATTAAACTATGGAGAACTGATGAGACCGATATTATGTAGTAACTCAATTAATCGCTACGGGTGAGAGGGTAAAGTAGAACGCGCAGCTCTTATTGAAGTGTTCGCGGATCAACATGGCGGCGCTTATTGGCTTATTATTAAAAATATATTTCCATTGGTCAGTAGGTTCGAATCGCCAAATTGTGCCGGTGCCTTCATGCGCAGTCAAGTCATTTATTGGTATGTATAGGCTATCCACCACCTGAGATTGTTCGCTTTAATATCCAACTAACATTGGATTGGGTCAGAACGGTCTTCCTTTTTGGGGACCGGCTGCACATTGGCCTCTCTCCAAACCTCCGGAATACAACCGGTCGATTACGAGAGACGAAAGAGGCGCGTCAACACCGGAGACGACTCCGCTGCAAACCTTTTTAGAACAATCGCCACCATCAGGACCACTGGCTTTTCGGACATCGAGTGACTGTAGTTCAAAACGCACATCGCGCTGTCTGATGTGGATATCAGGCATAACAGATCTGCTGGGGGGTATCATAGGTGGTTGCGTGCTACAGTCATCGATCCGGATGTTAGCCGCAAAGAGGCTCGTCATAAGATAGGCTTTCCCTGCGGCTGATGCGCCAGTGAGCTATCGGGGCATCTCACCGGTGGCAGGGAGGGCCATGTTACGCGATCCAGTACGGTGTGACACTAGTTCCGTACCGACTCGTGTAACGCGCTGGGTGTCCGCTTTAATGTATGCCCTCTTGCAGATCTTGGTGGCAGTACTGTAGGCTGATTTCAGCAAGTTAATATTCGGATCTTTGAGGGCACGACACCTGGTCCAAGCGTGTTACGCCGTCTGTTTTTTACTAACAGCTTTAGCACACTCGTGATTAAACCAAGGGTGTCTCTGGCTTTTGATGACAACATCGGAATGAGGAATGTAGTATTCCATGCCAACGCCAGTCCAAATTTGTTGACGAGTGGAGCCAGACACGACGCTTAACTGCCATGGGTTGTGGCGCAGATGTGCTTGGTACTGTGCTGGAAACCAGGCAGGTGGTTAGATGTGCCCAGGGGCGCCCTGACCTCAATCTGGTAGCCAGCAGGGTGGGTGATCAGCAGTAGGTATACTATAACCTTGGTAGGTTGATCTACCAATTGTATCGGGCTGTACGAAAGGGCAAAAGCGTGCGCGTCAGGTCAGTAGGCGGTATTCACATTACCTCGAAACCATATACTCGAATCGGAATCGAAAACTTTTTTCACTCAAAATGTCTGGAATTTGAACGAAAACTTTTCGAATTCGTTAACCCCGTATAGGCTACAACTCTCTACACCGCATGTGAAAGACCGAAGCAACCAGACCAAATGACAGTTGATGTTTGTTTTAAAGTTACTCTTCCCAAGCTGGTAGATATGGATATACTGAGGTACTTAGTGATAAATATTTATTAAGTATTGACTTCACTTATTGCAGTCCAATTTGGACGAATAAGCTGGATGAAACTAGATGCTTATAATCCAGGTAGAAAAATTTTATTCATAAAATCGGACAGGGTTTTAAAGTGACAGGACAAAAACGATTTCTAATGTAGCACACCATGCGAACTAAGTTGCAGGAACATCGTCATATGTCTGTAATGCTACTCACTGCTACTCGTATATATAATTTTTGCCTGTTGCTGTCCACACAATCCTCTTTAAAAAACATGGTTCCGTCGCACAGTTTAATTTATTCACGTATTATATACTAAGGATTTTATTTTTGGCGTTGGATGAAACAATAGGTGTACTTCGAGGCGATGAAAAGGAGTTAGCAACACATATTTGAGTGGCTGCGGAAATACGCGCAGATTCTTATCCTGTACCGTGTAACACAACAAGTGGCCATTCAGGCTAGTGCTTGCTTCCGAGATAAGGGAAGTCAATTTGAACAAATGCTTTACTGTGACTAGTGTGAAAGTTAATTAAAGTTGCATTTAATTCGCGTCTGTTACATTTCAATTGTTCTTTCTAATCTAAACAAAAATTAGGTGTTAGGTGCTAAACTCCTAGATCCTACCTTCAAGCAACTCTTGAACGCGGAGAGATAGCACTGTGATATTGATATTATTTTTAGATCAGCACAAGTAGTCGATTTATGTCATAAAACAATGTATAATAGTAGGAATATTTTTTGGATTAAAACTGTTAACATGAAAAATGAGGGTAAATTTTTGTGATACAAATTGAAGTTAGCCTAAGGCCTAATGTAACAATGACTATGAGTTCCCTATTATTTTTTTCACCTATTTTACTATACTTTTTGTATATTTAACTAGTACTTCTTATTTCGCCACAGCTTTGCTCTTCCTAGGGTGCATCTTTTTCATAAATTGAGTTTAATACCCGCCGTTACAGCGTGTATATTGCGTCAAAGATTGTATGTGCTAAAACCGAACACCACGTATGTATATATACATATGACCTCGGCGCATATATATATATATACTTGCGTGGAGTTTGGAGGCTTTTCAAGTCTATAGGAATCCTAAATAAAATAATATGAAAATTAACGGCTAGCTAGCTATATATATTATATATCGCTACTTCCATATTTAGTGAATGCATTTTCAGAGCAAAACAGTAATTCCACAGATTACCCCTTACATACAAACAAACAAACTTACTTAAAGTACGTAGGTAAGAAGGTAGAAGTTTTTACTGTGTCATATAGGTAATAGTGTTTCTAAGAGAGGTAAGGCGCATCAAAGCAAAGAGGAATTATCTCCACCTCACAGAAAACCGCAACCAAATAATAATTCCTTAGAGGGTTGTTGTGTTCTTGCGTGTGAGTGAGATAACCAGAAAGCTCCCGAGTTGCTATGTTAGCAGCAAAGGTGGCATCGCGCGTAAATGCATAATGTGTTGCAAGTGTTTATGGGCTGCGGTAACCGTTTTGTATCAGGTAGGACGTATGCTTTTTATACATAAAAAATATTGGATCTTGAAGTGATTATACTAAAGAAAAAACTTTAGTGAAGATTATAAAAAGTTATGGATCCGGTCTACTAGGGACTGAAGTTTCCGAGTGACGCAGTAAAATCAGTCATTTGGAAATTTAATTCAAATATTTTCAACAATCCTTATTATGTCGGCCGTTATTACTCATTTTTACGACGACAATATTTTTGTTATATCTAATATATGCTGGGGATATGAAAGTACACCCTAAAGTCGAGCAAATCATAGCCGTATCATCTTTTGCGCAAAGCCACACAGGCCACTATCCATCCACATACAACATCGTAGGGTATAGAAATACAAACTGAATTTTGACTGATAAACATGACATATACACACATTTCAGAGTTATTGGCAGTCGAATTCTTTAGTTTTGCCACTCACCGCTCACCAAAATCTAATATATTTTTAGCATATGAACTTCACGCCAAATCTCTTGCGGGGTAGGCAGAGAACCGCGCGCTACATATAAATAAATATTGTCGGACAAATTACACAGCGCCATCTAACCCAAAGTAAGCGAAGCTTGTGTTATGGGTACTAGACAACTGATAAACATACGTAAATATATATTTTTTTGTAAATACATACTTATTATACATATAAATACCCAGACCAAGACAAACAGACATGTTCATGCACACAAATGTTTGCCTTGTGTGGGAATCGAACCCACGAGCGTTGGTGTCAAAGTCGCGTCATTCACGACTGAGCCACCGAGCTCGTCTTGGCTTGATCCTTACAAACCTCATTCGCTTCTTAAATATTCATTGCTCTTCTTGTGCACGCTAGCCAGTTTTTAAGGCTCCGGCACCTTCTGGTAAAAAAAAAATTCGAGAGTTTTGAGACCTCATGTAAAATCTAGTTGTCAGTAAGTTTAGCTAGTATATATTGGAAGCACCTAATCTAAACATTCAACGACTTTATCATATTTTTTTCCTTATTAGTTATACATCAACATTTATTTATAGTGACCACAACAATATTACACATATCTATTTATATAATAATGACTTATTAATAATTGTATATTGTATTGTATATCTTCACGCCAAGTCCCTTGCGGGGTAGGCAGAGAGAACCGAGCGCCATACGACGCGGTCCTTGCATACTTCACTCGCTTCTGTGACATTCATAGCTCTTTTCATGCACGCTCGCCGGTTCCTGGGGCTTCTGACATCACCTTCTGATAAAACACGACCAATTTGGTCATGGTAGGTTAGTCTCGGCCTTCCTCGGCTCCTACATCCTTCCACTTTTGCATTGTATATCTGTTTCGTCATTCTTTCGTCCCGCATTCTTTCTACATGTCCGAACCAACGGAGCATGCCCTTATCTTAACTTGTTAATAATACGGTAAGATTATTAATAATACGGTAATATAATAATTATCTACTATTTAAAATACTGCTAAGAATACAATGCTAGCAGCCCTAATTTATGCAAGATGTAAACGAGCACAAACAATTAAGCAGTGATGATAGCCCGTGGGATAAAGAAGCGGGCAATTATCCTATCCCTTGTTCAAATCACGGTGTGGGCCATACCACATGTACCACTAAATTCATGTTTTCAGATTCATGTATACATTTATAATTATAATAATAATAATAAATATTGTCGGACAAATTACACAGCGCCATCTAGCCCCAAAAGTAAGCGAAGCTTGTGTTATGGGCACTAGAAAACTGATAAACATACGTAAATATTTTTTTTTTTTGTAAATACATACTTATTATACATAGAAAATACCCAGACCAAGACAAACAGACATGTTCATGCACACAAATGTTTGTTCTGTGTGGGAATCGAACCCACGAGCGTCGGTGTCAAAGTAGCGTAACAGCGCGTTTCACCACTGCGCCACCGAGCTCTTCAATTGTTACATGTTTGGTTGTGAAGGAAAACATCGTGAGGGAACCCGCACATCCGGACTCCGTAAGTAAAGTAGGATAAATAAAGCACTCAGATCGCTTATATTAGATAGCCAGAGATTAAAGAGAGGTAGGGCGCATTGAAGCAGCGCGACTGGGGAAGTACCTACACCTCACAGAAAACCGCAGCCAAATAACTCCCTAGACTAGAGGGTCGTTGGGTTCCTGCGTGCGGGTAAGCTCCCATGGAGTTGCTGTGTTAATAGCAGAGGTGGCATCACGCGAGTGATACTTAATGTATTAACAGCCTTTATAGGCTACGGGAACCACTTTACATCAGGTGGGCCGTATGCTTGTACGCCTCCCGACGTTGTATAAAAAAGCATATTATGTTGCCGTGAGGTTGCCAAGTCATTATTGTAATTGTTATGCAAGTACTGCTGTTGAAGGACTGCGTTGCGAGAACAGCAGTTTTATGCATTTTATGTCATTTTCTTCATTTGATTTTTTATTACTCGAATCATAATAGTAGCAAAGTGAGTTATTAATGAACGAGCGTTATGTTGGTGCCCGAGCACATGCGAAGGCACTAAATTAACACGAGTGCATTAATTACTCACTTTAGCAAGGTGCGTAATCTACTTTTCTTTCAACTACCAATCTAAATACCGTGATAAAATATACCTACTCAAAATAAAAACTCGAAGTTAATGAAAACAAAGTTTAATTAATCTTCTCCTCAAACGTTTAAAACTTACAATTGTTAAATGTGCAGTTATTAAACGTGCAATTTGAAACGTGCACTTTTACTTGGAACATTTATTTTAGTATTTGTTTGGTTTATTTGTAAATAATAATCAATCATCACAATCAAACGATACAGGAAGACACGGGCTCAGTTTCAAATCATTTCCATGAGAAGTACACGGACGTGGTGATGTTGACCGGTGCAAACCGGTGTTTTGAGTGATTTTACTTTTATTTTGTACCGATTCCTCTATGTAACCTTCTGCTACTTTGTCCGATTGAAGTATCAAAGTTTTACATTGGTATAAAATGCGCGACATTTGTTTTTTTTTCACCAACTCTGTTTTATTCAGCCGATTTTTATTTTCAACCAGTATCTTTTTGATCTAACGCATACATTTTATATTAAACTTAATGGGAGACATTAAGCTTCTGTGGTAAATTTATATGTAAATAAAAAATAAAAAAACAGTGCAACCATGAGATTTCATATAACATTTCTGCGCTGTTTTGGTTCTAAGCAAAAAATACGTCCTTTGTGATCGGTTTTGTAGTGATTAATGATAACATTACTACGTAATTGAAAGAAATAATATTTTATACAATAATATTGAAATCACTATCTAAGCGATTATATTCGATGCACATATATGTAATCTTGTATCAAAAGCCTGCAGTTGAATAGTCCAAAACGACATGCCTTTTTCAGAATTTAAATTACATATATTGGAAAACAAAACACATATCAAGATATCAACCCTTAAGTAATTTCCGATGACGAGACCGGTGGTTGAGTGATTGGAAATAGCACTAAGGGTCGACTCCCGCACAAGATAAACATTTTGTGTATGAACATGGTCACCATAATCGTTCTTATTGATAATTCTAATGCGTTTAGTATGATTGAACGAACGCCGTTACGAATTTGTTTCTTATCCGTCGCGTTCGATTGGTTATCTTCATTCTTTTGGGGATGCTGAATGGTTGCTATAACTACTTAGGAAATCCACAGCAGGGAGCTTATGTACCAATCATGTTCGTGACCGCGGGTTCACGATACAAGTTTAAAACTGCATAGGTAGATACATACTCATCAACCTCTTCATATATGCTCTTCGGTTTTGGGTGCTTTTGATTTGGCCCTTTTTCGGCACATCACCAATTTATTTATATGCATGTGTCTAGGGCGGCTCCTGCCGCCATTCGGGTGGCGGCACTGACTTTTGTTCGATACACATCTTTCGTAACTCTTTGTTATTCATCAGATTGTAAAATCTTTTATTTAATCCTATAGGTAAGTTCTTTTCGTGGATGTAATAATTTAAACATCACGCGGACGAAGTCGCGGCCAGGTTCCTTGCGATGTAGGCAGAGAGAACGCGTGCTGTTCTCTCTGCCTAACTCGCAAGGAGCCTGTTACGAAGATATAGATATATAAAAAAAACAACAATTCACTATGCTGTGATAGGGTATGTAGATACTATAAACTTCTGCAATTGGCTAGAACAACTGTTTGGTGTTTCATTCTAGGTTTATTGCACAAGATTGTGGGCATTTTGGTAAAACGTGACTTAATTCTATTTGGTTCTGCGACATTATTAGCAGGCTGTCCCTGGCATGATGCCATAATTGTACCATTGGGCCGCAGTGGTCTTCCCTATACTTGTAGGAAGTGGTATCTCAACAAACTATACATATTTATCGTTCACTATACGCCAGAAAGAATGTGTTATGGTTGTGTTAATTTTTATTAAGTATTACATGGAGTTCGCAGTTCCAAGTTTACCCAGGAACTGTAAATATTTTCGGGCTAAAAAGTAGCACATGTGTTAAACCAGAACGTACTATATTTGTATCATCGAATGCTCGACGATTTGTATGCTTCACGTACTCGATGGCTTCACTTCATCCAAATCATTTCAGCAGTCTTTACGTCAAAAAGTAATAAACACTGAAACTTTCACGTTTATGATATTAGTACGATTCTGCTGTTAGTGTTTGAACAGACGCGGCTATAAAAGTGAATATCAGGGTGAAACGTTTGCCTTTGCATGTAGAAGTAAATGTGGTTCAACATCCTTAGCCAATGCAAATCTCAATTGCATGTGATACACCATAATTATTACCGCGGAAAAAGCGGAAGTTTTTTTACGATATTTGACATTTATATACTACGTAGTTGGAACCATAATTAGATAAGAGAATCTCTAGAGAAACAAGTTTGATTGGCACCAAAAAAAGTTATATATTCACTTTTTTACATTTTTTTGGAATATTGTAGGTACACTTATAGAACATTTCATTTAGCTATAGCGGTTAGCACCTACCCTTACTATCCCGTATCAAAAATCGATCCAGTAAGTAAACTAATCATGAACATGTTCATTTATAATGTAGAAAAACGTTGTATTACCGAGTTGCTCAATGCTTGAGCTGATCAAAAATCAGATTGATTGTGTAATCATTGCCTTAAGTTGCTCTATATAAAACTGTTAATACAAAATAAAATATTCTCATTCTATTAGATGCATATGCTTTCTACACACTTCAGATAATAGGTAATAAATTCACAACACTATTTACTATGGGGCGGCAATATTTCGTGCCGGCTGTGAAGTGTAAGCAAATGTTAATTAAGAGTTACTATGAAACAGATAAATCACTCCCTATAAAATTTTCAGTACCTGCCGACTTATGTGCCTTAATTCAAGCCACTGACTGTTGCAATTGAAAACCAACTCAAACGTTTGAGCGTAAAGATATTATTTCTGTGCAGCCCGCGCGTGTTTCGTGACCTTTAAGCAAACGAAATGAAGCCAGGGCTGACGTTTTCGATAAAAATATAATTCATCGAGTACCTATCTAAAAAAACTAGGTAGACACCAAAATAAAAGCACACGTTTTACTGATTTTGTCAAGTTTTGTTATCTTATTAAGTGAATGTCTATAAGCACCTAAAATGTTTCTTCTGTTGCTAGTATTTGCCTGGCTTCCTAAGTGTGTTGTGCTTTAGTATTTTGAGATCTAAATCCCGAAACACTAAAGAGCTGAAGTTAACCTTTACCTGTACGTAGTGCACCATGTCAACTAACAGACAGTGGTATTAATAAGTAGCATGACTGAGGAAATTCCTCAATCTCAATCTTACAGTAGACCGCGGATGAATATAACTCACTAGAGGTTTAATGCTGTTACAATAAATGAGTAGTATACATTGGATACTATCGTGTCAATGTATGTATGTATGTATATCTTCACGCCAAGTCTCTTGCGGGGTAGGCAGAGAGAACCGTGTCAAATATCGTGTCAAAATTATCATAAGTGGATTTACAATAGACGTGCAAAAGTAATACTATCACCTAACTACTAACTTAGAAATAATTATTGCGGTATAGAGAATAAAGGAGAAAAACGTTGTCCCCTTTTTGCTAGATCTACATCCAATAAAGTGCATTTAGTCTACCGGAATGTATGCCATTACATACTATAAAGTATAATAAACACGCGTAATAATACCTAAGTAATAGTCACTTTGTCACCAATTGGTTGTCTGTAGCCCCTGAAATGTGGACTCGATCATTCAGTGTGCTTATATTATGTATACAATACAAGAGGTATAGTGCAAGTTCGCTGTCACCGTGCCTAAATGGCATTGTGATTGATTATCTCGGAAGCACAGTTAACGAGCTATACACTGTAACCACGCGGTATTCGAATCAAGGTGTATGTAATCCCACAAAACTAACGAATCCCGCGGAGTCTTGCAATATTATAAGTATCTCAGCCTACTTAACTTATTGGGACAATAGTATAGCCGATTATTCGCGACTGATAGCTATTTTGTGTTCCAAACTTGCCAAATAATCTATTGATACTTAATTATTTACTATGTCTTGTAAAAGTAGATTTTTAATCACAAGAACATGCTCTATTGTAGATCTTAAAAATTCAACTGACTATACTGAGCTCGCAGTAGTTAGCGTAGGATTCGCCAATATTGCCTTTCAATCCCGCAGAATCGGCAGAGCTGCTCCAATTTACAGTGGCTCCACCGACCGTCCCGCATATGCAGTTAGAAGAACCAGACAATTAACTGACGCTTAATCTATTTCAGTTATTTTCACAGCATTATGTCGTGTGGTATACGGCTGTGGGTAACGGCAGTTGACATTGAAATAATTTTTATCTTGCAATAAAGAACCATTTGCTCTATATATATATTATTTATACATATTCAGAGAATCACTCAGGTGGTTCAAAGAAATAAATTACGTAACGGTCACTTCTCAGTATATTTGTGAAAACATAATACATTATATTTTCATAAATAAATATAAAATCTATTTTAGAAGCAGAAATAAGTTGCGTATGCCGAACATTAGCTTGCTAATACTGGGAGGTCTTTTATTGTAAATTGTATTTGATTTTATAATAAATCGCCTGAAACAGTTCTGTCGTTTCCTGACAATGTCTTCAAAAGGCACAATCCAAATTACTGTCTGTAAAAAGGCTTATTATAGCATTGATGAATTTGTAACTGACAAAGATATCTGGAAATAATTATTATTGTACTAATATGTTGACGTAAATTTAGAGGACTATATTGCAAAGTTTCTTTTGCATTTCTTCTTTACAATGTAAAGAACAATGGTCATTCAAAATGCTAGCAGATTAAAAAAAAATAAGTAAGTGAAAAAGATAGTTTAAGTGACTAAGTGTCAGCGAGCGCCCATCGTCAAAAATAAATATTTTATCCCTTTATTGCAATCCCAAATTGTATAGTAGTAGGCCAGCGCACTGACCATCAGTTGGCTTTTTTATATTGCCATTATAAAAATTATGTTGTTATTGTAAATTATAATTATAAAAAAGTATATATAATTATAAGGTGTAGCTAATTCATGGAATATTTTTTTATACTACTAAGGGGGCAAACAAGCATACGGCCTGCCTGATGATTAACAGTTACTGTAGGCTATGGACATTTGCAAACAAATTTGACAAAATAAATATTGTAATTGAATTGAGAGTTGTTGTTTGATTTGCACGCGTCAATAATTTATTTTCTACCGGAAATCAATGTTTATGTATATATATATCTAATTATAAAAGTATAATAAACAAGGCGTTGAATAATTGTTCTTCAAGATATCAGACCCCATAAAAATACGTAGCAATGGTGGGTGAACAGTTGAAGTTGGACCAGCGAAAGAGTAATACATCTTTAGGCCTTAGAACGTCACACATTTATGTTATTTATTTAGAATTGCTTGTCGGTGGTAAAATTTTGGTAAAATTGAGTTGATTTGTTTGCAGGTGAATTTGTTAAATGTCATTATTGTTTATGTTAACTTTAATAGGTAAAACAGCAATAATCGCGAGTGACAGTGTTTGATAATGAATCCTTGTTAGATACTTTATAATAATTAGTTCTTATTAGATAATAGAGTAAGATATTATTTTCCAGAGTTCAAATTTACATGCCATTTGTTCATAGTAGTTTTTCACATGAGTTTTTATTGTTGAAGTTTAACGGGTTCTTGAAGGCAATTATTATCTGGAAATAGTGCTATGTAGACATAAAGGATTAAATGAAATAACATGCTGAAGTTATGTGCTTTACTTTCAACTATATCCTAACTACATTCCTTAGTAATAATGTGTATCTTTAACAACTTACATTTTATTATAACATATATTTTATTACAACTTACATTTTATTGTAAGCAGGGCTTGGAACCGGTTTCGAAAATACCGGTAAATAAAGGTTTTTACCGGTTTTTAGAAAAGGTTTCGTTCGGAGTGCGTCCTAAATGAGAGCGCTACGTAAAACCTTAAAAACCGATTTAACACACGTGTCGCGCGAGCACGACTTGCTTGCTTTAATTCGAATTGGAACAAATTGATACTTACGTTAAGATGTAAACTCATAAAGAAAGGTTGCAACACGTAGATTGTGTCTGAAGGAATATTGAATTTCTTCTAATTATTTTGGTTTCGTGTAGCTTTTAATTTTTAAGTGAATTTTTAAGGTCGTCAAGGTCTCTGGAAATATGATGTCGAAAAGAGCGAAATGAAAACCTTATAAAACCGGTTAATTGATTCAAAACCTCATTGATATTGCTCCTTAAGAATACCGGTTACTTTAAGGTTCAGGTAGAGCCAAACCTAAACAAAACGCCCCCAATGTACATGTGTTGATTTAGGTTTGAAAATTAACTGGTAAACAAGCCCTGATTGTAAGTATACACAAGTACACAAGATTTAGTATTTTCTGATTTGATATGAATGACACATTATTAACTTGTTTGGAGCGGTGTAGGTATAGTGTGTGATACCTTTGGCTATTTTAGATCCAGATTTTTTTTTTTCTTCATATAAGTTGAAAAATCAAATTTTATAGGGCTGAAGCTGTAGTCAGCTGTATAAACTATGACATACCTACATGTTATAGACAGTAAATCCAAATGTATCTATTATTATGCATTGTACTTTGCCAGTTTCCTTAAACAAAATGTAACACAAAATAAACATGCTGGTTAAAAATAAAAACATCGGTTTTTATATTGAGTTCTATTTTCACACAAAAAACGTTATGGTTATCATGTTTTACATGGCTATTTGCCAACAGTTTGCTGTGTACATACACGAACTGACATGTGAGTCATTATTATTTAGCATGAATAAAAAGCTATTAGAAACATACTGAGACTTGTATTATGAATCACTATACTAATGAAGCAGTAAGAAGGGTTGAATATATACATTGGAGATTGAAATTAAACAATTTTTAACTCAGGTTCAACAAAATAAATAAAACACGCGATACTTCCGTTAAAAATTGTTTAATTTCAATGTGTAACAATCGCGAAAACCTAAGACAATACTACATTGGAGATGTCTGACAATGAATAGATCCATATCAATTTAGATTTGTTTCAGATTTTTAGAAGCTTTAACTCACTCCTGGGCTTCAGGTTTTTCACTAAATTCGATATGCGCAATTCCACCAGACATATCATCAATACTCTTTCTAAAAGGGCTTATTATAGCATTGATGAATACTAACTAACAAGATTTTGATGAGCTCGGTGGCTCAGTTGTGAATGACGCGACTTTGACACCAACGCTCATGGGTTCGATTCCCACACAAGGCAAACATTTGTGTGCATGAACATGGCTGTTTGTCTTGGTCTGGATGTTTTAAGAGAGGGAGGGCACATTAAAGCAGCCCATCTGGGGAAGTACCTCCACCTCACAGAAAACTGCAGCCAAATAACAACTCCCTAGAGGGTTGTTGTGTTCCTGCATGTGAGTGAGGTCACCAGTAAGCTCCCAAGGAGTTGCTGTGTAAGCAGCAGAGGAGGCATCGCAAGAGTGATACTCAATATATTGCAAGCGTTTATAGGCTACGGTATCCGCTTTACATCAGTTAGGCCGTATGCTTGTATGCCTCTAGACGTAGTATTAAAAAAAAGGTCAGGAAGTGATTCAGCACATCCTTTATTTTTTTTATCAATCAATATCATTTTTCTTCAGGTTTAACAATGAAATATTGTTAGGAAGTCAATATCAATATGTATCAAATTATATATTCATCAATTGTTAAACTCCTATGAGCTGCATGCCTGTATGTCTGCTGTTCACTAAAGTTGACTATGAATGAGACTATCATATGGAATGTTCCTAGCATAAGTCTATCGTTCGTAGCCTTATCTTGTGGTAAATAAAGTTTATAAATACTGGCAAGCGTGCATGAAAAGAGCTATGAAAGAAGCAAGTGATACCACTAGAGTGCAAAACAACCTTCTTGATGGTAAGCAGATACCGTAGCCTATAGGCTTACAACATAAAATGAGTAAATTAGTTTTCTAGAGTTATAAAAATAAACTAATAACAAAACATTAACAACATATGATGATTGTATTTGTCTTTTGTCTGTGATAATGATTATTGAAATTGACAACAATGCACTTAAATAAAGTGAACAATAAGAAATAAGAGATATTGCTCGAGTTACTCCTGAAACTTGATACTTACAACATTCATAGATCATAATTTTTCATAGATTATATTCAGCATCAATATACTAGTATCAAATGGTGTTTGCTCAATCATTTAATTCCTTTATCTCATTCATTCTTTTATCCACTTTACGTATTCATACAATAATAGAAAAAAAAAACAGTTTTCTTCATACTACATACAAATTTATGTTAATATATTTTTCTTTTCCTTTTTACTATCTAAATATTTCTTCTGTTCCATCAACTGACACTGATCATTTTAATAACTTAATCTTATAAATATTAATACATTATTTATGTACTAAATAATAACAAATTTAATGAAATGAAATCAAAAATGAAATGTTTAATTTTTTCATATAATTCAAAGATTTCATTTCAAGGAATATAGTTCAATATAATTGAATTGATCAACTGAAAATACTCACTTAGAAAAATTAGGTTAATTATTATTTTTTCTTTATGGGGTGGGTTTTCGATTTGATTAGGGATCAATGATGAAGTTGTTTATTTTGAATTTACTCATTGATAAAGTTATATCAACAAACAAACCAATTTGCAATGACACAGGAGAGTCTTCTTAGCCCAAAATGACAATATAATGTAATTAGTGAGTACTGTTTTTTCTTAGTAATATATGCATTTGGGATTATACCACTTATAGCTCTTACTGTTTAGATGTATTATATCAATATACACAAGTATAACTGTGGCACCTACAAGGTGTATTTTAATATATATGTCTTTTAAGTATACACAATGAGACCATTTGCGCGAGAACAGTGAAAAATGGATTCCTATAGAAAATAATGAGCCAATATTTCAATCTGAGAAAGGCCAGCACTGAGGTCATTCAAGTTAGATAAGTCACGACCCACACTCGCAGTGTACTTACAAGCAGGTATTAAGATGGAAAACCAAACCTTGGATGTCTGAACATAAATCTCTGAAATATTTACAATATAAAAAAAAGGCTCAATTTCCGTAATCGTAATGCTGTGCTACGTAATTTTGTTTGACTTGACATGACTGAGATTGATTTCACTCATGATATTTGTTTGAATGCACCATATGTAGTATTAAAGCAATTCACAAAAAGATCAAAAAATAATAATACGTATATAACTAATTGTCTAAATGTAATCCGTCTCAAATAATGCGATGCTATTAGTAGGTATACATTTAAAACTTACATGTTTTCCAGTGACGCAGTTTAAGATTAATTCTTCGAATAGAACAAGGAAAATATAAAACACAATATTTTAACAGGATACAAAGTTTCACAGATACAGGTCTACTAATAGTACTAATTTAAAAACAAATCTGACTTTGAAATCTGTCACGGTGTCACTTTTTTTTTGGTTCTTTTTATCCCCGAGGGTAAAGGCAAAGAGATCTAGCCCATACAGCCAAGGCCTCAGTTTAGAACCATTTAAAAATCTTAATTCTATGTTCCAGCTTCAGGAACTCCGCTGAAAAAATACTTGGGAAGGGTACCTAGACCCAATCAACCCAGTTTAAATACCACTCATAAAACGATAATGATGTTACAAGGTTTTCTTGATGAACTTATTCACGTCTTCCAAAAAGTGCATAAACATAAATATTTGAGTTTTTTCATTACTGTATAAATTCACTAGCACTTATGGTACAAAATACTATCGAAATTGTCACACAAAACTAATTTTATACTGAATTGTAAAAAAATCAAGTAAAACAATGTCAATCGTCAAAAGCGCGGGAAGAAGTCCACAGGTGTCACTCTCAGCTCATTTTTTCGGTTTTTTTTATCCCCTGAGGGGAAAGGCAAAGGAATGTACCCCATACAGCCAAGTCTTCAGTTCAGAACCATTTCATAATCTTAATTCTATGTTCCAGCTTCAGTAACTGTGCTCAAAAAATACTTGAGAAGGGTACCCAGACCCAATCAATCTAGTTTAAATACCACCCGTAAAATGATAGTGATTTTTATTAGGTTTCTTGATGAACTTATTCACGTCTTCCAAAAAGTGCATAAACGTGTTATATTTGAGTTTTTTCATTACTGTATAATTTCACTAGCATTTATGTTACAAAATACTATCGAAATTGTCACATAAAACTAATATTATACTGAATTGTAAAAATTTCAAGTATAACAACAACGTCACTCGTCAAAAGCGCGGGAAGTAGTCCCACTCTCAATTCAAATAAAAGTACAGTTGAGCAAAAAATACAGATTACAATCGGTTTCATCTTTGTCCTTTGTATTTGGCAATGAGTCCTCACTTCAAAGCTGTTAAGATGTTAGCTAAAGTTCTATTTTACGTTAAGTTTAAAATTTTTTTCCTTGTTAAAGGACTAAAGAAAATTTTTGGAACCCTTTTAAAAAAGGAGAAGGTTTTAGATTAATGGCGTATGTTTCTAAGAAGGTAGAACTGTGGGGTAGGGGATTATTGAATAATATTGAATTATCATGATTTACTTAAGTTTATATTTTGATATGTCATAAAATTTACACGTAATTATTAATATCGATTTGGTATAAGTGTCTACGTATACAAATCTTGCATGTTTCTTTTGGATTAATGGCAATATATTTTATACATAATTCAGTTATTGTTATTTTACTTGTAACTTGTAAAATGTATGACACAAAATCATTATGATTTCGAAAGTTGATATCATTGATATTATTATTTCAAAGTTATGACTTGAAATATATGAGTTAACCCTTTACCGCATGGATTTTTATATTTAAAAAAAATATATATGTGGTTCTATACTTTAACCTTATTATTACAAAAATATATAAAAAAAATCCTAGATGTTTTTTAATAGTAAAAAATGATAAAAGAATTTTGGTTCCAAATTTGGAACAAAATGCATTCGCGCTTATGAAAATACATGTTCCATATTTGGCGCTTTATGCAGTGTGTTCTTCTTTTAGTTAAGCTTGTTTTTTTTAAGGTCACGCTATTTTTTTATTCTAAAGGAAAACATTATTTTAAGAAACTAATTACCTGTGTCTGTATATAGTGTGATGTCGTGTTTGTTTATATAGTTTGATTTTATAGGAACTAAGGCAAAATAATCACGATTTCTACAAATTATGAATTATTAACGTAGTGTTATTCCTTTACCGCATACTATGACAAATTCGTAAATAAGTGCACTGCATGGAGTTCCAAATTTGGCCAAATAAAAAGCGCCTTACTGCATTTTGTTCCGGATTTGGAACAAACTTTAACTGATGATTTAAATATGATAATAATAGATATAATTACGTTTTTTACCACATAAGCGTTGAGGATCCCTTTTTCTGCAACATTAACTCTATTTTGTATTTTTTTTAATAAGCATAACAATGTTAATTCGTATTGTGAAAATTTGTACGTGCAGCTCCTACGAAATGGCGGCCTCGACTGCTTTGTCACGAGATGACAGCGTTTCGAAATACTAGAAGGACGTTGTTTATGATTTTTTGGTTACAGCAGAACTTGCTTTTGTTTATTGATTGGGAACAGAATAGATAGATGGCGATGTAACCTTTTACAAGAATAAATATAAAGCGTTCCGAATTTGTCACAGTATGCGGTAAAGGGTTAACCCTTTACCGCATACAGAGTATTATTATAAGTGACTAATTAAGAATGATCATTGGGAACTAATTGTTCTGAGAATCATTATAAGAACTTTGAAAATCGGATTCTCAATTGCATAAATGTATCTAATTATATGAAACTCCTAGAATCCTCCGCATTTGGGTATCAAAGGCTTTCTCAAGATCCACAAAACCGCAGAAAATCTTCCGGTCTATGGCCAGATGATTCTCCACGATATTGCGGAGCGAGAAAACTTGATCCGTACATCCCCTTCCATTTCGGAAACCTCCTTGTGCGTCCCACAGCATTTCATCGGATTTCACCCTCATTCTCCTTTCAATCTTTCCATATACTTTTGCTGCTAAGCTGATCAAACTGATGGCCCTATAGTTGGCGCAGTCCATACGTGACCCCTTGCCTTTATACAAGGGCACGATGACTGCGCGTCTCCAGTCCATTGGGACCCTTCCAGTTCTCCAGCATAGGTTGCATAGGTACCAGAAGGCGTCCCGGCGGCGAAGTGCCACCTAATTTGATCATCTCAGCTGTGATCAGACCAATTCCCGCTGATTTTCCATTTTTCAAGCTTCGTATCGACCATTCGATCTCATCCATAGTTATGCCTTCGTCGGACGCCGTCAACGTGGAGTAAGCATCCGACTCACTCTCATTGTCAGCGTCCGAGACATACTCATACATTTCCTCAAAATATTCACTCCACCGTTCTAACACTTCCTGAATGTTCACAAGAATGACACCAGCTTTAGACGTTATCTTATCCATTCTGGATGCCGACGAACCACTCCGAGACTTCTTTACCTCTCTCCAAAAGAGTTTGGTATTTGCCTCGAAGTTTTTCGTCAGCCTCTCTTCCTCATTCATAATTTGTCTTTCACGCTTCTCTTTCACTAAAGCCTTGGTTTCATTCTTGCATAGACGGTACATTTCTTTCTTCTTTTCTCTTTTTCATTTAAAGGCAAAGATGATACGTAATCCAGCCACGCTTTCCTCTTTCTTGCTACGGAGGATTCAACCTCCGCATCCCATCAGGCATCTCCTTTGGCTGTTTTACGTCTCTTTGCGCATCCACAAGCTTCTTTTGCACTATCCACCATACTTTCTTTCAAAACTTTCCAACAATCATCCACTTCTGAGTCGGAGAGGCTTGCATTTGCAAGTCTCTCACATACCAGATGCACATACATTCTCCTTACACTTTCATCTTGCAATTTTTCGCTCATTATCCTTTCATGATCTCCGAAAGGGATACCCACTCGCCAGTGCCTCCACTTCCTAAAAAGGTCCACAAACCGGCTTACCACCAGGTAGTGGTCAGGTGGTGGTAATAAATAAGTACGTCTTGATAAAATGTTCATCTGTCATTGTGCCTAGATTGGCGGGGAAGAAATCAAAGACAAATCAAAGAAAATCCGGCTTTTAAAATTTTTGTAAGAAGATAAAAGTTCTTGGATGATTTCCTGGTAGTTTAGGGTTGTGTATTTCAAAGAAAATTGTGACTCGTTTTAGGGTTCCGTACCCAAAGGGTAAAACGGACTCTGTTACTGAGACTCCGCTGTCCGTCCGTCTGTCAACAGGCTGTATTTCATGAGCCGTGATAGTTAGACAGTTGAAATTTTCACTGCTGATGTATTTCTGTTAACGCTATAACAACAAATATTAAAAAATATAATAAAATTAATATTTGATCTTCTTCCCGCGCTTTTGACTAGTGACATTGTTGTTATACTTGAAATTTTTACAATTCACTATAAAATTAGGTTTATGCAACAATTTCGATAGTATTTTATGACATAAGTGCTAGTGAAATTATATAGTGATGTAAAAACTTAAATATAACACGTTTATGCACTTTTTGGAAGACGTGAAAAAGTTCATCAAGAAAACCTTGTAAAAATCATTATCGTTTTACGGGTGGTATTTAAAGTGGGTTGATTGGGTCTAGGTACCCTTCCCAACTATTTTTTTCAGCACAGTTCCTGAAGCTAAAGCATAGAATTAAGATTTTCAAATGTTCCAAACTGAAGACTTTGACACTGGCATAAAGTAGCAACACTATTGCCATATGTATATAAAAAAAAATATTTAAGGGGCTCCCATACAACAAACGTGTTTTATTAGCTCGTTTTTGCTCGATATTGATAACGGCAACAGGTAGACGCTTGAAATATTCTCAGAATATTTAGTTATATATTCACTTTAAAAATAAATAATTAAATTAAAATAAAACAAATATTTAAGGGGGGCCCCCCATACAACAAACATGATTTTTTGCCGTATTTATAGGTAATGGCACGGAACCGTTCATGTGCGAGTCCGACTCGCACTTGGCCGGTTTTTCAACTTCATTCAACGATAGTTTCATTAGTTCCAGTATTTGCGGGCTTACAAAGATTACTTCATTCAAATACAAAGAAAGGAAATTTAATTTTGAGGCACTGAAAGCTTTCATCGTCCTTATTCATAGCTTTAACAAAATTTTTCATGACACCCAGCTTTATACGAAGTATCGGTAGAAAAAAAAATCCACTTTGAACTAAGAGTTATTCATTTATATTTTTGACTTCATGGGTCCTACACTAACGCTACGGAATTATAGCAAGAACTTACTTGCATTAGATTAAAACAACCCCAGTCGGTATCATTTCCTCTCTTTCTATCAATTGGAATCGTTTTAGGGTTCCGTACCCAAAGGGTAAAACGGACCCCAATACTAAGACTCCGCTGTCCGTCCGTCCGTCCGTCTGTCACCAGGCTGTATCTCATGAACCGTGATAGTTAGACAGTTAAAATTTTCACAGGCGATGTATTTCTGTTGGCGCTATAACAACAAATACTAAAAAACAGAATACATGAATATTTAAGTGAGGCTCCTATACAACAGATATGATTTTTTGCCGTTTTTATAGATAACGGTACGGAACCCTTCATGCGTGAATCCGACTCGCACTTGGCCGGTTTTTATCTATGCAAATACAATCTAAATGGAATAAAGCGACGTAAATGAGAGAATGAAACATAAAAAGTACTCAATTTCGAGCAATAATAAAGAAACGTTTTAAAAAAACACAGGTATAAATGTGATGGCAAAAAATTAAAAGCAGATGTATATTTAGAAAGTTGAACTTTTTATATTAATCGTATGTTTATTAGAAGGAGAATTTTGTTGCAGACCAGTGTTATCGATTAACATAGACATCCAAAGTGAAGGATCAGATGTAAATTTAAATTCTCCACTTCACTTGACATAACAGAAGTTTTCTGCAACGAATAACTTGTTTACCTTCTCAAAGGCGACTCGAGTCGACTTGTGCCGGAGTTTTCCTAAGGCTGTTCAGTTTTCGTTTCTCAAAATAATCGAGAAAATAGTACGCGTATAAGTTTTGTATTGCTTGCCTTCTACCTTGTTCCTTTGTAGCCAACCTTCAGTTATCATAGTTGCGGCGGGGACGTGTGTGGAATATTGCTTTAGTTTCTCGTTATTTGTTTGTTCGAGTGTGCTTTATTGCGAGCGGCAAATTAATATTGTATCTTGAATTTGAAGATGAATAACTGACAACCCTTTTGAACATCAACGATCATTGCATGTTATGACGAATATTTGTCCTATTTTGGGTATTATGAAATTATTAATTTACTTATGTCGTAATATGTTCTGATGTTTTTAATTATCTTACTTACTTTAGGGTGGAGTAAAGAATCAAATTAAAAATGCGAACTATCGATTGCTAGCTATTAATAACTTTTTTTTATCTACAACGTCGGGAGGTATACAAGCTTACGGCCTACCTGATGTAAAGCGGTTACCGTAGCCTATTAATGCTTGTAATATATTAAGTGTCACTCGCATGTTGCCTCCTCTGCTGCTTACACATCAACTCTTTAGGAGCTTACTGGTGACCTCACTCACACACAGGAACACAACAACCCTCTAGGGAGTTGTTATTCGACTGCGGTTTTCTGTGAGGTGGAGGTACTTCCCCAGGTGGCCTGCTTTGATGCGTCCTACCTCACTTATAACATCCAGACTAAGACAAACAGGCATGTTCATGCACACAAATGTTTGTCTTGTGTGGGAATGAAACCCACGAGCGTTGGTGTCAAAGTCGCGACTTTCATGACTGAGCCACCGAGCTCGTCAAGTCAATAAAAAATGCGATAAGTACTGATAACCAGCTACCGAAATCTTCTAAAGTCACCGAAACATTCTGTAAAATACCGAAAACCTTTCAAAGAAGTTTAGATAAAATTATAACGGCGAAGTCGTCTATAATAAAAATCAAATTACCTCTTTCTCAGAACTAACTATAATAATAAATATACATTTTTCTGCAATTATTACTTCACTAAACATTTTTAATAACTGCTGGAAACAATGAAGTCGGTTCACATTTTTAGTTTTGTTCGATTTTATAATATTTTAGTGTTTCATTAAAGATTTTATATAAATACCTATATATAGATTGAATTAAACAATTTTTAACGGAAGTATCGCGTATTTTATTTATTTTGTTGAACCTGACGTTTCGAACGCTTTGCAGCGTCCGTGGTCGCAGGAAGACTTCCTGCGACCACGGACGCTGCAAAGCGTTATACGCGATACTTCCGTTAAAAATTGTTTAATTCAATGTGTAACAATCGCGAAAACCTAAGACAATAATATATATAGATATTTTGGTGAATATTTGTGATGTAAGATGGTTACACTTCATGCATTCACCATAATTAAAATGGCTGCTTTATTCCCGAACAAACATAATTATTAAATTATGTAACAAATCGTCACCAAGTCTATAGGTATATATCTATCTGGAATCTACCTAAATAGAACACGAGTACAGCCTAAAATATACAAATCGCCTAAATTTATTTACGTAATGAATATGCATAAATAAAACATATCCATTGAACATATAACATGTTTTTTTTTGTAGATGCTTAAAGCTAGTTTGTAGAACGATTTGCAGGTATTTCTGATGTAAACAAAGACATAGAGAATTCCGAAGTGGCAATTTATTTATGATCGTCTTGGAACATCGGCGCCTCCTTCTGTTTATTTATTGACGTATATATTTTAGAATTTTACATGAGAATAAAGAGCGTTATGAAGCATTAGGGATAGTGATTCGTGTAGGAATAAAAGCTAAATCACTACATCATTAGGTATACACACCTAGAGATGAAAGTTAGTTTATAAGCTTTTTTTTATACTACATCGGGAGGCATACAAGCATACGGCCCACCTGATGTAAAGCGGGTGCCGTAGCCTATTAACGCTTGCGTTATATTAAGTATCACTCTCGCGACGCCTCCTCTGCTGCTTATACCGCAACTCCTTGGGAGCTTACTGGTGACCTCCCTCACACGCAGGAACACAACAACCCTCTAGGGAGTTGTTATTTGGCTGCGGTTTTCTGTGGTGTGGAGATATTTCCTTAGATGTGCTGCTTTGATGATTCGTTCCCCAACTCAGCATAAAGCAAGCTTGAAGTGAAACTTAGCGCAAGCCCACAGCCTACCTCCGTTGCCGTGTGTCTTGTGCAGCCAGGAATATCAAACAGTTGGAAGCCAGTCCATAAAATTATTTATCCTTGACAAACAATTATTATGGACTATCCCGTGTTTCCACTGGGATTCTACAGCTTGTTTAAACGAAACAGTAAAAAAAAAGAATAAAGCGGGATCTCAGACGCTCTGCAGCACGATAGGGCAGAGTTCAGTCTCGGTGCGAAGCTATCCTCATGAGAAATTAACTGTTCCATTAGTTTTAATTCACTCGCTGTCCGCCTGGTACGCTTCGTTATTCCTCCTATTTTCGGTATAAAAATGCGTTAAAACATTGCCACTGCGCTCGACTGCGAAATAAAACTGAGATATGCAGCGTAAATAGTTTTTTTCACTGGTAGGTATTTGGTTCAACAGAACCACTGCCGGGAAGCTTTGACTATGATGCCTTTTTAGCTATTTTAATATCCTGATTTTCTGCCACTGTGCTCTATTTATCGTACAATAATTCGGCGAATATGTACCTACCAGGTATTGCTTTTGGAATAGTATTACAGACGATAATAAAATCATTATTTCTTTTTTATATACAACGTCGGGAGGCATGCAAGCATACTGCCCACCTGATGTATAGCGGTTACCGTAGCCTATAAACGCTTGCAATACATTGAGTATCACTCGCGCGATGCCACCTCTGCTGCTAACACAGCAACTCCATAGGAGCTTACTGGTGACCTCACGGCTACGCAGGAATACAACAAACCTCTAGAGAGTTGTTATTTGGCTGGGGTTTTCTGTGAGGTGGAGGTACTTCCCCAGACGGGCTGCTTCGATGTGCCCTAACTCTCTTAAAATATCCAGACCAAGACAAACAGACATATTCATGCACACAAATGTTTGCCCTGTGTGGGAATCGAACCCACAAGCTTGGTGTCAAAGTAACGTAACAGCGCGGTTCGCCACTGCGCCACCGAGGTTGTAGTTATATTCTCTTTGTAATATTAGGAGACCGGGGACTTGTGATTTGGAGCGAGAACCATGCGACCTATGAGCAGAAAAGGAATATTAATATTCCTTTACTCCTCATGGTCACGCTGAGTATGCTAACTCGGATCTAAACTATACCAAATTGGATCTAAGCTAACCTGCACTGCAAGGTAAAGTCTAAACCGAATCTAAAGCTGAATTTGCCCGAAACTAAGCCCAACAATACGCCGAGCTAAACCTGACCTAAATCCGACATAAACATGACTACATTAAATCCATTAAATGGTACATTATGAAGCACATAATTATTTTTTGAGGAATATATCTATACTACTATATCTTAACGCTAAATCTCTTGCGGGGTATGCAGAAGGAACCTAGCACTACATAATTCGATCCTTACACACCTCATTCGCTTCATTAACATTCATAGCTCTTTTCATGCACGAGTAGGTACATCTGTGAACATAGAATATTGTACTGTGGAATTTATCCTCGCTATTATATTTAATATATTGGAACCATATTAGCCGCGTATGTTCTGGTTTTATAGAGATTTACTTCAACTTTTTTTGTCAACTATTTTTTTGTGGAATTTTCTGTCGTCGTTTCCCCCAAAAACTACAGGTTCTTCAAAAAAGCTTAGAGAAGTACTTAGGGCACCACTACTGTGTTGTGGTATAAAAAAAATTAGGATATTTTTTTTCGATACTTCGAAATATAGGATAATTAAATATAATGGCTAGTAATTTTCAAGTGATACCTTTGTCTTCTACATCATCATTTATTAAAATCTAAGGAAATTTGTTTTTCTAAAAATATTCATGTTCAATTTACATTTATTTAAATCTCGACTACCGTTTCCTAATCCTTTACGATTAAGGGGGTCCGCAATCTAAGTCTAAATATTCGGCGAAGATACTGATTTTGACACGGAGTAACTGCCGTAATTCCTTCACAACTTACTACACAAGTATCTGACTGGGGGCGACTGAACTTCGTCCAATTCAAACCCAAAAAGACACAAGTTTACGCGTTCATTGCTAAGATATATTTAGGAATATCAATAAACTATATTAATAAAAATGGAGTTCCTGATTAATTCACTGACTCATCAACGCCCAGGCCAAACCCTTGAACCTAGAAAGCTGAAATTTTGCGTACTGGTTACTTTTGTAATGCTCACTAGAGAGATTATTTGAAATTCAACCTCTAACGGGATTGATAGTTTGTATGGAGTAGAAATATTTTTAGAAGTTAGTGACTTGAAACTATGTACAGATACTTTCTATTAGAATTCAAAAAAAGTGATTTCAGCGTTTTCAAAAATTCCATTCCTTAAAGGGTGGAAGGGGGGTCAAAAATTTCTTGAATTAAAAGTTGAACTGTTAACAAATTGATTTAAAGTGAGCTACTTTAGACTTTGTAAATATAGTCTCAATCAATACGTCAAAAAAGTCATTTCAGGGTTTTTCAAAATTCCACACTGAGGGGGCTGAAAAGGGATTGAGAGTTTGTAGGTATGTAGTAGAAATATTTTTAGAAGTTAGTGATTTAAAACTTTGTACAGATACTCTTTATTAGAATCAAAGCAAGCTGAATACACTGCACTTATAAATACTTGTAACATCAATCTGTACTGTATTCTGCAAATAAAGAATTTGTATTTGTATTTAAAATCCAAAAAAATGATTTCAGCGTTTTCAAGAATTCCACCCCTCCTAGAGTGTAATGGGGGCCAAATGTGTTGCTTGAATTAAAAGTTGAACTGTTAATAAATTGATGTTATTAAAGTGAGCTATTTTAGACTTTGTAAATATACTCTCAATCAAGACGCCAAAAAGTAGTTTCAGCGTTTTTCAAAATTCCACCCTTGGGAGGCTGAAACGGAGGTTGACACTTTGTATGGACTAGAAATATTTTTTGAGGCTAGTGAATTAAAGCTTTATATATATACTCTCTATTAGAATACAAAAAAATGGTTTCAGCGTTTTCAAAAATTTCAAACCGAACAGATAGTGATCCTTATTTGTGTAGTAGCGATATTATTACTACACAAATAAGGATATTTGGTACTTTTACTAACTATTTAATGCTTCTTACTTTTACTTCTTATTTTTAAGTTCAGTCAGTAAATAAGAAGTAAAACAAAAATAGGTAAAACTGCCGAAATTCCAAAACCTACGCGTGCGAATCCGCGGGCGAGAGCTAGTAGTAATACATATAATCAAGACAGGCATTATTTATTCATATTGCATATGTCAGGATTTGAACACTTTGATTGTCTGCACATATAACTGACTTACTGTCAGACAAACACCGCACCGTTTAAACTACTTGATGTAGAAAACAAAGATTCTCTCGAAATCCTCTAAGAAAGGTTTTCTGGAAATCCCAGGGAACGCGTACGAAGGCGTAAATTTTGAAAATTAAAGATCGAATTTCAACTATTAGGGTTAGAAAATGATATAAAAGGGAAATCTTTTGTATTAACTAGTCTGACCATAAATACTGTTACATCGAAACTTTTCTTTTTTTCAACTCTTTAATTATTTTGAATTTGGAACGCGTTTATTCTAAAACTTCTTTCCATTTCCCGTCGTTTTACATGTTTATTATTAAATTACAATATGGAATGTGGTGTTAAAGAAGTTCCACTCTCTTCAACTGTCGGGATTGATTTAGGGCATGTCCTGTATATCGACGATAAGGTTCTGTTTTATTATACGCGACAGAGTCCTAGCGGGTATCTTCATTTCTCGCGATAAGATTTTTTGTATCCTATTGGGGCTTTGGCGAATTCTGGCTTTAACAGCATTAACAGCCTATGAAGTTCTAACAGCACGCGGTCGTTGAATGATCATAAAAGATAGGGGCTATCTTTTATGATCATTCAACAGAGGAAATGTTGGTATATCTGTCGATAGTACGATGTACGAATATACGGATGATACCAAGCTTTTGAAGTATCTTGAATATGACCGACGACTCTGTACCCACTTTGTGCAAGGCAATCACTGCAATCCTACTAGGTATATTCGTCACGACCACGACCATTGCCAGTGTTTTCAAGCCGCCCGAGGGCCACTGACTTAGTTTAACGTCTGTCATCTATCGACAACAGCCAGGACCGACGGCTTAACGTGCCCTCCGAAGCACGGAGAAACTCGAGATAGAAAAACCCATCCATAGACAGGCTGCGGTCGACGTTGCATAACCTGCGTGTTCTATTAGAATGAAACGCGCAACGACGACATCGAGCGCTCTTAGTAGTCTTAGTTGTCGATAAAAACATTTAATTTATTCGACGATACATTTTTTGCCGAAGTTGTCTATGTTCTAGTAAATTCACTAGTAATGTAATGGAACCATCAACTTCAAGAAAACGTCAAGTCTGTGGTTTATAACGACACCGCAAACTACGACATTGAGGAAGTGCTGTGTTTTCCCACGCCAACTGTGGTAAAAGTGACATCCATTGGTAGATATTATTCCCAATCCATTCTTGTAAAGACTTAGTGGCTGCCGAGTACACCATTCGACGAGAGCAAACTGAATTAAGGGCGTTTTTCTCCATTTTATATCTTTCGCCCTGCCATTCGACGAGCGCCGAAGTGTTGAATTATTGGACTTACTTTATTTTGTAAAACGATTTCGCCTCCAAGTGATTTTTGTTTACTTTGCCACAAAACGTTTTTCACGTTGCCGACTCATATTATATTGATACAAATTGATAGTAAGTCGATTTCTTACATTTATTTATGTTTTACAAATACAAGAAAATGTATTTATACACACTTCGAGACCGGAAAAATGGTTAAGGTGTATTTACGAAGTTGTTAGGATTTCGTAATGAAAAAGAAAAACTCTTATGGTTTTGTCTCATCTGTCTAGTACAAAACTACGAATATATTTGAATATGGAGCTTATAACGCCAATGGCATTACAATGCATGTACACCTACGGTAGGGGTGTTTCTAGGGTTTCGTAGTGAAGGAGGAACCCTTATTGTTATTTATTTTATTTTTATTTAATTATTTTGAGGGAAGCTTACAGCTATTGTTACAATACGAACGTCTAAATTTATGAATATAAGCCAATTACAAGCTACCACAGATAGTATTGTTTAGTTATGTTTGTCTGTGTATCTGTCACTGATATATGCCGCAGCCATTTTACTCGGAGACTATAAGTACAACAAGAGGTTTTTTAAATATTTAATGAGGGCGGTATTACGTTATTTTTAATGTAAAAATATTTTTCTAACTATTGAAGGCGTAACGCTTGTAACCGCAATGATGATGTTAGAAACAGAGTTGGTCTGAAAGAAAGTGTCAGTGTTAAAATAAGCAGAGGCATGCTCCGTTGGTTCGCACATGTAGAAAGAATGGAGGAAGAAAGAATTACGAAACTGATATACAACGCGAAAGTAGAAGGATATAGGAGCTGAGGAAGAACAAAAATTACCTAGCATGACCAAATTGATCGTGTTTTATCAGAAGGTGATGTCAGGAGCTTTAGAAACTAGCGAGCGTGCATAAGAAGAGCAATTAATGTTAAAGAAGCGAGTGAGGTTTGTAAAGATCGAAGCATGTTGCGCTCGGTTCCCTCTGCCTACCCGGCAAGGGTTTTGGCGTGAAGTTATAGATCGATAGATTGAACTTTTAGTAGATTTTTTGTTACATTTATCACGTGCCCCTCCTGTTATAATTAAATAGCACTGTATTAATACCATACATAATTTAAAAGAAAAGCTATCCCCGAGAAGTAGTATTTAATAAGTTTAATAGACGATAAACTTAAAGCGTAAAGTTATTACCAAGTTTCTTACAAATTGTGTGCAAGTAAAACTGCAAAAATATGTCGATATTTACATGTACGCGCGAATCTGGTTCGCAGTAGTCTGAGATACGCAATTGGATTTTTCTAGAAGTTTTTACATAGTGCACTTCGAGAGAATAAACAATATCTCAAGAAACTTGTTCTCTGGAGTACAGGTTTTTAGAGATATTATTTGTTTTGTACGCTAACCGAACTGCATTGTATATCATTCAGTCAATCATACTAATAAATAATGCCTATATTTTTCATGTCTATTTCTGTGTTTTTCATTTCTATTTCTTGATGATGTTTTATTATCAGCCTGGATCTACTCACTGCTGTTTATTGGTACTTCATTCTGCATTTCTTCTGCATTTCCATAGTTAAACCACATTTCACCATTCCTAATTTATTGTCAACGTCAACGAAATCGTAAATAAAGGAAAGACATTGTAAGCTCTTAAGACTTGACTTTGTAAAAGAAGAAGCTAAGAATAATACAAATATTTAGAATAATCCATAAACTTTATTAAACACAAATATAGAAACATTATCTGTAGACATATCGTGACGACCAGCCTTACTTATATTCTACAGTGTAGGCAATTCTGTGGGTGTTTCCTTTTCATTAAGTTTCTACGCACAATATTGCAGGCTGGCCATAAACTCGGACGGAGGTGCCCGCTTACAGCAAGACCAGTTACCCGATACTACTTTCCCAGAGTAATGAGACTTGAGGAAAAATTATACGTTTAATGAAATGAGAGAACTTCCCCCTTGTTTTTGGGATGCCTAATACAAACAATGATTGTCGGCTGGGCCATTGTTGGGCTCGCTTCACTAATTCCTATTATTAGAAGTCAAGTGTAACAAATGCCAATCAATTTTGGCATATTGCTTTTGTGATTCCACATGAAAGTTAATGTCAAAGGGTCAAGGTTTTTCTGCGGAATTGAAAAGTTACTACATCTATGCGGTATCGTTATTACCTTTCGTTCAATATTTACATATGTGTAATTAAGCTTCAGTTGCAAGTGCCTCTAATAGTTGACACAGATCTCAGGTAATATCTATCTATCTATCTATAACTTCACGCCAAATCCCTTACGGGGTAGGCAGAGAGAACCTCACTCGCTCCTCTAACATTCATTGCTCTTCTTGTGCACGCTCCCTGGTTTCTAAGACTTCTGACATCACCTTCTCATAGAACACGATCAATTTGGCCACGGTAGGTAAGTCTTGGCCTTCCTCGGCTCCTTTATCCTTTTACTTTCGCGTTGAATATCTAATTCGTAATTCTTCCTTCCTGCAATCTTTCTACATGTCCAAACCAATGGGTCATGCCTCTTCTTATTTTAACACCGACACTCTCTTTCAGACCAGCACTGTCTCTAACATCATCATGACTACTGTCATACATATATGTACTATCTACAAGCGTTATGACACAAATTTTAGGCAATGCTCGTGTTTCGTCCACGTTAATTCTACTCTCATACTATCTCTGCCATACCCAACTCTCACGTCTATAAGTAAGCGTTGGGATCACCACTGCACTGTGTATAACGAGCTGTGCCTTCTGGCTCCAGCTTTTACTGCCAAGGAGTTTTCCCAACTCCGTGAATGACGTTATTCCCAGCACTCACTCCTCTTGCCACATCAGCGGTGTATATTTCATCCCTGTTGAAAGCGCATGCAAGATATACAAGATGGCTTGTTGAGAACTGCTTTGTTAAAAAGTACTTACTCGATACTTTACTAATATCAGTACATGTTATCCCTTAACAAAATTTCTTATTTTATCTAATTTATTAATTTTGTATATGTATACTTTTTTTTTACAACAATGCAAACATATTTTGTAACAATTTGTAAAGTGTGTTTGTTTTCATATACCTAGTACTAGAATATACATAGCAACAGCAACAGGTCGTATCTCACATTAAACCTCATGTGAAAACTACTAATCAAAATGACTTGGCCAGATATAATTGCTTCATGAGCAAATTCTTATTTTAAGTACAAAAGAAAAATCTATAATTAATACACACTGCTGACATAATAGTAATACAATTCTATTCCTTGTAACAATTTGTAAATGTTTGAAATCCGATGTACCAGCAAATACATATTATTATTTGAACAACGAATTTAATTTTCGTTTAGCGGATTAAGCTGCCAGTCGTTAGGGTTGTGATCTGAATCATACGATTGCGTTGGGTATTTTAACTGAGTAATATCACCTTTACCTCTCATATCTCCTTGTAATTCAGAATCTCCTCCTTCAGGATCTCCGTAATCGCTACTAGCATCGCTCTGTGAATCATCCTTGCTTGGATCGATATTGCTTTTATTGGCACAACGAGCATTAATTTTAATTAAGTGGCGTCTATTTCTCCTAAAACGTTAGCCTCGAGTCAGTGACGAGGTAGGAGCTAAGCTGCTCGGCACGCCCGACCGCGCGAGCCTGTCGTCTCGTCTCTTTGCCATCCACTGCGATCACATCATCATCGACACTCACTTCCGGGAGGGTACGAGCGGCTTTTTCATACCAAGGTTTCGTTTTGCGTTGATTCCTTTCTCTAACATTCATTGCTCTTCTTATGCACGCTCCCTGGTTTCTAAGACTTCTGACATCACTTTCTCATAGAACACGATCAATTTGGCCATGGTAGGTAAGTTTTGGCGTTCCTCGGCTCCTATATCCTTTTACTTTCGCGTTGAATATCTGGTTCGTAATTCTTTCTTCCTGCATTTGCGTAATCCTTCTTCTTATCTCTGTTAGATAGTAATTTTTCTGTATGAGACGGCAATCGTGTATTTAACCGACGACCCATGAGAAGTTGGGCAGGATTCGAGATCTTGGACTGCGGCTTTGCCGTATACAGCGCGCACGCTAGTTATCGATGCACCACCGCTTCCACATCACGCGACATAGCTGACCAGAACATCACGTCTCGAGCTCGTCTCGTACTCTCTTGCACTCGACGATTCCCAGGTTCATGAACACGAGACAACATTTCTTTCCGCAGGTCTGTGGGCACGTATACCAAGCTGTCTTTAAAAACCATACCGTCTATACCTAGTCGGGTCATAAGTTCTGTCATAGGCTTTTTATTTTAATTTCGGAATACTGGCCAGAAATACTTTGATTAATTTTATAAATAGAACTTTCCCGCTTGCCTAAAATAAAAAATAAATTCATTTTCATATATGGAGTGGTCGAAGAAGGAAGATAGAGTCGCTGTTATCGCGTTGCACCGCTGTGGTTACGCGCCAAAAGAGATTTTCAACATTTACAAAAATTGAAAATAATCTCACTTCAGCCACACGAAATTCCTATTTGGATCGATAAATTTTTATTCCTACTTGCCTGGCTCTCTCCAGCAATATCTTAAGTATTCGCACACAGTGACTCCCCACACGATGACATCATCTACGAATGAGTCGACGCCTTCAAGGTCTTCCAAGAGTTGTCGGATTCTAGCACGGAAAACTTCAGAAGCTGAGTTGATACCATACGGAACGCGCAAAAAATGGTAACTCCCAAAAGTTGTGCCAAAGGTGCAGAGGTCATCGCTCTCATTATCACATCATCTATAACCAGATCTTGCATCTAATTTGCTAAAATAACGTGCACCTTTTAGTTTAAACGCAATTTCAGAAAGTGTTGGTAAAGAATAGTGCGGTCGTTTTATCACTTCATTCAGTGGCCGTGGATCTAAACCGTAAACTACCATCTTTTTTGACTACAGCAACATGGAATTCACCCATGAAGTAGGCTCATTCACCATTCTAATTACGAGTACTACCGTACTCTCCATGTTATTCAGTTCAGCCAACAACTTACCTCTAATTCTGAGAGTATTTTACGCACCGGGCATACGCGCGGAGAAGCATTTTCGCTAATCTGTATTCTATACACACCTGGTAGAGTACCTAAACCTTCAAAGAGATTACTATAATCATCAATTATTCAGTAAAGTATAAACACGTTTTATACCAAATTTAATGTTTCTAGTGTATTTTTTTCTAATATCCAATAATTTGAAATTTAAGTAATTTTCAATCCGGATCAGTTATCGGAAATTTCAAAACATAGTCTTTGTCTTTATATAGCCATTTACGAGTAATGTACGAGTAATGGTATGATCCAATAATCGGCTTATAATTACCACAAAACGATTTAGTCTTTGTAGTTGATGTCACTTAGTGAAACCTAATGACAAAAACGTATTTTTAGAAATTACCAAGTCCAATATAAAAACATATTTTATTCTGATATTCTTAGACAAATAAAGTCGTCCCGGACGTAAGTGCCACCTAGTTTGATCATTTCAGCTGTGATCACATCAATTCCCGCAGACTTTCCATTTTTTACGCTTTGTATCGAGCTCATCTACCGTTATACCTTTATTGGACGCCGTCAACGTGGAGTGAGAATAAGACTCACTCTCATTGCCAGCGTCCGTGGTATATTCGTACATTTCTCCAAAATACTGACTCCACCGCTCTAACACTTCCTGAGTGTTAACAAAAATGATACCCGCTTTAGATATTATTTCGTCCATTCTGGATGCCGACGAATCACCCAAAGATTTCTTTGTCTCCAAAAGAGTTTGGTATTTGCCTCGAAGTTTTTTGTCAGCCTCTCTTCCTCATTCATAATTTGTCAAGTTAATTCTTGCATAGACGTTATAATATAATATAATATATATATATAATATATATATAATGAATATAAACTACATTTATCAGAATTACGTCCTAACAGGTAATGGAAGTTCGCTGGGTAATGGTGTGTAAATAAATAAAGAACGTAATACATCGGTAGTTTATTTGAAGCAGACGAACCCCCAACCCGCTGAAGTTGACGAATTGAGTATGTTATCTACAGTTACATTGCCGGGCTAGTTAGCTCTTGTTTCACTGCAAAACTCGTCTGCGTCGGTCTCAGAGTGAAGTGGCTTTTATGCAACCACCGCGGTGCAAATTGTAGCGAAATGCCACGTTCGTGCCACAAAATAGATAAACACAGTAGGTCGAACTCGATTGCCCGCCAGATGTTTAGGTAATAAGTTTGTTTACATTTTTAGCGTGTTTTATATCAAAGCTTATATATGAAACCTATTGCTGTTCTATGTGTGGCGTAACATGAACATCCGTTTATCTCTAGCTAGTCACTGGTATTTTATTCTTCATCGGGTGAAACAAGCATACAGCCCGCACTGCAAAGCAGTAGAATTTGAACGCGTGGAATGCGGATGGACAATGCGGAATGCTTGTTGCCTTATCGCTGCGACTCCTCTGGGCTATCTGGTAACCTCACTCACCTGTAAGATATAGATTAGGTATTCCAGTCAAATGAGGATGGGAAAATATAATTAGCTCAAATTAAATTTGCCGCTTCTGAAAACATCAGAAGTATATTTTAATTTAATATATCCTTAATGAATAAACTTGAGTGAGTACGTACACTTATGAAGTACGTTTAAAGCCAAAACCCATACGAGCGGGAAAAGAGCGAAAGCCCGGAATGGGATCGTTTAGCACCGAATCGTGGCCGCTTTTTGTGTGACAGGTTGCATATATCAGCCACACAACAACTCCCTAGAGGGTTGTTGTGTTCCTGCGTGTAAGTGAGGTCACCAGTAAGCTCCTAAGGAGTTGCTGTGTAAGCAGCAGAGGAGGCATCGCTTAATATATTACTAGCGTTAACAGGCTACAGTAACTGCTTTACATCAGGTGGGTCGTATGCTAGTATGTCTTCCGACGTTATATTTCCCGCTTTCCCGCTTTTCTCATTCCTGTGGGCTTTGGCTTCAATGGTAGGTAATATAAATCTACTAGCTGCTGCCCGCGGCTCCACCCGCGTGGAGTCAAATAACGTAGCCTATGTGTTAATCCAGGTCATAATCTATCTACGTGCCAAATTTCATTCAAATCCGTTCAGCCGTTTAAGCGTGAAAGAGCAACAAACATCCATACATACAAACTTTCGCATTTATAATATTAGTAGGATACTCGATAGGTTATATAAGTAAGCTAAAAATGTATATTTTTGTCGCATATTGAAACGAAAAGTCGTCTGTGTTGAATATTCGTTTCCAATTTTAATTTTAGATTAATCTATTAGCAATAACCATACCCGATGATACCAGTCTCATTCCTACTTACTTACTACGCTATGTATTGAAAAGAAACAACGAATTGAAATAGTATTGTCTTAGGTTTTCGCGATTGTTACACATTGAATTAAACAATTTTTAACGGAAGTATCGCGTATTTTATTTATTTTGTTGAACCTGACGTTTCGAACGCTTTGCAGCGTCCGTGGTCGCAGGAAGACTAAGGTGGTATTTGTCTTACATTAGTTATTCAATTATTACATCTACCGACATGGATGGATTAATTATATATGTTCCGATTCACACAAAAATCGCTCACAGTGTCCAAACATTTTTTAGATCTTTGGGTTTGGGATTTGATTATTTTTAGGACTGGATCCCAAGCAGGTGGTACTTGCCAACCATCATCTCTATTGAAATTGGGGTGTTTTCTTATTTCAATAGCCTCGCGCAACATTCTCGGCATGTAGCGATTCTCCTTGGCGAGGATTTGTGGTTTATCAAACCGGATGTAATTGTTTGGCTGGTCCAGTGTATGTTCACAAACTGCAGAGTTTGTGAACATACACTGATCAATGATACTTTTGTTGTCATACCTAAAGATAAAGTGTCTATATTCCTACACCACCTTAATTCCATCAACAACAAAATCAAATTCACCATGGAATTAGAGGCAAATAATTCACTAGCATTCCTTGATATATTAATTACCAGGAAACTTGACAACTCACTTACTCACACAGTGTATAGGACACCCACCCATACAGACAAATATCTCAATGGTAACTCACACCACCATCCATGTCAGTTAGCTACCGTAGGCAAATCTTTGTTTCAGAGAGCACAAGGCATCTGCGACGCTGAGCATCTAGAGGAGGAACTCCAACATGTCAAACAAGTACTGCGGAGCAACAGTCACAAACTCCCTCGTATGCGTCACAGAAACCGCCCGAAGCCACCTACAGTTGAACGTCAACCTGCCATCTTACCATACTTAAAGGGAGTCACAGACAAAATTGGCAACATCTTACGGCGAGCTTCAATTAAAACTTATTTCAAGCCCCATAAGAAGATCAGTCAATTTCTAATGCCTATCAAGTCTAATATCCCCTTACAAGATGCAGGAGTATACAAATTAGACTGCGAATGTGGTTTATCATACATAGGGCAAACAAAGAGAAGCGTAGGTACTCGTGTGAAAGAACACATTGCTGACATGAAGAATAGGCGCGATAAAAACTCTGCAGTTTGTGAACATACACTGGACCAGCCAAACCATTACATCCGGTTTGATAAACCACAAATCCTCGCCAAGGAGAATCGCTACATGCCGAGAATGTTGCGCGAGGCTATTGAAATAAGAAAACACCCCAATTTCAATAGAGAAGATGGTTGGCAAGTACCACCTGCTTGGGATCCAGTCCAAAAAATAATCAAATCCCAAACCCAAAGATCTAAAAAATGTTTGGACACTGTGAGCGATTTTTGTGTGAATCGGAACATATATAATTAATCCATCCATGTCGGTAGATGTAATAATTGAATAACTAATGTAAGACAAATACCACCTTAGTCTTCCTGCGACCACGGACGCTGCAAAGCGTTCGAAACGTCAGGTTCAACAAAATAAATAAAATACGCGATACTTCCGTTAAAAATTGTTTAATTCAAAACGAATTTAAATATTGCCATTCGCCACGTCCGGGGGGTTCACGCTGTGCCATTCGCTAAACTATGTTGTTGTACAGTATTGTTACCAAAGTAACAAATTGATATTTATCAGTGGTTAAGGTTGCACGATTAACTCATGGTCAATGTACTTTTTTTATAAAAATAGAAAAACTGTGTGTTTTAATTATTTTAAAAAATCGCCTGCTTAGGCAATCGACCAGCTAAAATATGAAAAAAAGCACCGATGTTTTTATTGTATCAATAACTAAACTTTTGTATGAAAAATATGTAATGAACGTTGAACATTACTTTGAAGGAAAACCATGAAATTGACCCGTTACTTGGGGTAACGTAGTAATCATACTTTAGAATGTTAGTTTCTCGAAGCTTTTTTAATTTATACCACTAAGGTGGCAAAAAAGCATACGGCCTGTCTGATGGTAAACAGTTATCGTAGCCTATAGATATTTGCAATACCAGGGGTGTCACTCTTGCGCTGCCGACCCTAAAGTGAGCACGATTTTGTTAGACGCAAGAAATTAGTCATAAAAGGAATACAGTTCGTCAACTGTCAATAGTGTTGATGGTGACTGCTTAAGCTTTTTTACAAGTAATTTGTTTCTTACATGTAAAATAAAATATATTCCCATAAATAAACTGAAAGGGTTTAGATCTGATTAATGCGTAGACTGATTGTGCCGTTTGTATATAAGTATTGAAAATCATAAGAGGTTCAATAAATTACGTAGCATTCTTACGCATGGATGAATACAATCACATTTCCAATAACATTTGTACATAATTTTTCATAATTCTGCACCAAAACATTGGAAGTAAATTTTGCTTGACAGTTTGTTTCATGACTACGATTCACTAGGACGGATCATGATTATTGCTGCGGTTGTAGGTACGTGCCATTATTGCAAAATCCGATCACACAATAAAAACTCGATAAATTGATTAAGAGCTCAGAATACAGAATAAACCAGAAGGATCCTACAGCCGATAATACATGCCGTCCGCTGTGTCCAGAAACAATTCGCAATCCCCCGCACTCCTCATACTTCCCACCCGTACAGTATTGCTAGCTTAGTGAGTTCGCCTCTTTTAGGGTAAATTAAAAGTGTTATATTAATATAAAATATGTTATATTAATATACTGTTATGCATAAAAAAGTGCTTTAGTAAAATAAAACACAAGTAATTTACAAACAATATGTCTTTACTTAGGTACATTTTGTTGTACTAATAACATTGCCGTTTTGATTCTGAGGTAATCAATACATTTTTACGTTTCGACAAATGAAGAAGTCTTGCTCTTTGCTTTTATATTTTCATCAGTGGGGAACTGAAATTCCATATATAATAATTAGAATATTTTTACACAAAACATTTTTGTAAAAAAACTACTATTTACACAATTTCACATATGCAGACTATATACCAAAAACATTAGTTTAGTATTTCAATCATTATTATTAAGTCAATAATTATTATTTATTTCAGGCAATATTTATATTAAAAGATCTCAAATAATGTAAGCCTATGTTTACATATCGTAATCGTAAATACCTTAAAATTAAATAAATGTATTTACATATTTTATATTAATCAAACTATTTTTTAATTACTTAACATGCATTTATTATTTATTTCATCAATGTCAACTTTATAAAAAAGTAGGAAAAAGGAACCAGTAAAACTGGCAACATGAACAAAATGGACTCGCCCAAATTGTTTACCACTATCAACGAGTTAAAGAAATTCATTATTTAAATAAAATGAGATGTAAACGCGCTAGTTACACATGAAATGTGATCCCATCTTGTTTTTTTATGCTTCTAACTGCATTCTTGCAGGTGGGAACCGCACAAGACGGCATTATTTAATAAAAACTTTCGAGAAATTTTTACGCGTAGTAGACACGGTGGCCAAATATAGACTAGTCGTCTAAATGTCAAACTACTCTCATTGAGAGTAGTTTGTATGGCTTCAGTTTTGGGCGTGTTTGCGGTTTCTGGTTTATTCTGTATTCTGAGATTAAGAGTAATTTCTATTTGAATGTTTTCATAGACTTGTAGTTGAGTGAATTTATATCTACATATATTTTTCAGCATTTAAAGTAAGACAAAATGGTGTATATAAATTTATTCGCTAGCTTATCTACTCTAAACCGTACACATGCTTCAAAGTATGTTAAAGGAGTTTATTATAATTTAGGGATTTAAATAAGGCCTTCAATAAATAAAATTTGCCTTAATTAGCGATGTCGCAAAGGATTAAAATTAAATTACCTATTTGAGAAAAAAAGTTTAAAATTATTTAATTTTGTAATATACATACTATATTGTCAGTACATGGGTTATATGTAAAGTTTTGAATGTATTATTTTGGATTGCGAATATTATATATTTTATTAAGAATTAGAATTGTGCTTGTTTCTTGTCTTCTTATGTCGTGATACAGAGCTAGGGCATGGACGTGTCTATATAAATGACGACATTTTTGAAGGTTGCCCTTCCACTACCAATGTGATTACTGTGGTTACCGTTAAGCGGTTTATTGAAGGAAACTACCTACTAAAAGAAAATTATCTACGAAATTATTAGAAGAAAATATTTGTAGATCCATGCCATCTGATATGACCAAATTAAAAAAAATGTTAAAAATGCGAAGAAATTATTTTAAAAACATTAAATGAATTTATTTTGTTCTTAAATTATTTTATTTAAGAGTTACGAAAAATTCTTCGTAATTATAAATGTTTAAAGTCATAAACGTCGGCTTTAATGGAATCGTAACTTTACAATACTAATATTTCGTGTAACATAGCAAAATAAAATAAAAACGAACGGGTCGAATGACTGATGGGGAATCGAAATCGCTAGCGTGTTTCACAGTTTAGCCGGTTCAATGGTCTGACGTGCCATCATATAAAAAGGTCTAATGCATTTTTGAAGTGAAAACTTCTTTAGCGGCGTTGTGTACTTTTTGGGATGAGTAAAAAATGTTAAACTCGTGTCAGGATACGTGACCCTGACCGTAAGATTTTGGTGAGAATTAGAACTTAAGTTCGCTGCAGCGCTAAAAAATTAGTTACCTCTAATTACACAATTAAAATATGAAGCGCTAGATCGTTCATAGGGCATTATTTTCTCGCGACCAAAACGTTGTAAGCGTCATGAAATTGTTGGCGTTTACGCGTTTCGTTCAACGTAGTTTATCAACATCGCTGTTTAGTTTAAGCGGCGCAGGTCGCTTGCGTGAGTGTGCATGTGTGTTTGAATTTTAGAGATTGGCGATGATGATGCTGGTAATGATGATGGTGAGAGTCGTTGAAATTATGGATGAAAGTTGATTTTTCTGAGAGATAAACTTTTTAATGTAAAATAATTGTAACAGTTCTTAAGTGTTAAATTTTTAATGTTATATACATTGTCATGTTTGGGCGCAATAAATGAATATTGTATTTTACGACATTTAGTACCACAGTACTTTTATACTGATAAATAAAGCAATTCGTGCGAAATTATTCCCTAACCATTCCAAAATATTCAAAAATGGACAACGTTAATGTTCAAGTTTTCAGTTCTGCCGGCACTCCCTGAGTGCAACCCGTTTTTCATTTTTAATTATACAGTTTATAGTTTTGATTTTTACTTTGATTTTATATCTTGATTAAAATAAAAAAAAAGTATACACACACAATTTTACTCATCGGGCGGGTCGTATATTTTGTTTGCCTCCCTGTGTTACATAAAAAAGAATAAGTAACTCAGTCGCATGAATTTTTATACATAGCATCTTTATACCAGTCAAGTACGATATAGCCTTGGACTTCGAAGGTATTATATGTTCTTGTACTGTGATTTATAATCAATTGTTTGAAGTAAAGAACTTAAGGATCCATTAAGTTGTTTTATTTATAGTTAATAGATTCAGGCGTTATTTTGCGAAAGTTAATTTTACATACAAATTGATATAAACTTTTGTTCTAATGGAAGCAGGTTAGATCAAATTACTTGTTTATTTTTTCACATTTAAATCAGTCACGAGGAAATAAAAATGCACATTACAATATTTTATTACAGTTCTATCTTACTTGTTAAATTTGCTAACTATATTGCGTGTACCTTTCAGCTACCACATGAAAGACTAAACTATCCAAATCATCGAGGTGAGTCGTACGGTCATTTCTTGTTTGCAATTCAAGTGCAATATACCCTATAGTTTATCTATAATCAATGCTGATGACTGCTACGCTGATCTAAATTAAAATATTCTCAATAAGCTGGATCAGCGTATTAATAATACTAATCTGTTTAGCGTTCGCCTTCGTAAATTCGATCATGTATTTTGCTACGCGCAGTTCTCACAGTTCAAATGACTTTTTATTCGTTAACGCAACAAAATCATTTTTTCGCTTCACCCCTTTCCGAATAATCATCTCTGTCCGTAATACTTCTAGTGTTAATTTCATTATCTCTGTGTGTCATATCATATCTTTCAATTTCGATCTCAGAATTGTAAATATCTCTCTACTTCTCGTCTCTGTCGTTTAGCTACAGCGCGATCTGACTTTTTCAGATGAATTTCGAATAAATTCTTCGTCAAGAAGAAAAATAATGACTACTTGTTAACTATGTTTACCACTTTCTAAAATATTTGTTATAGACTGAAAGACTGGGTAAGATAAGTAAGAATACTAATAATACCAATACTTAAGACTGTAAATAACATATCATGAGTTGCGGGCCATCATGCAGCGTTTGTTTCTGAGCATCAACTATAAGAATTAAGTTTGACTTTCTATGAATGGTACGAGATGTTTCTATCAGTCTGTTAGTTAAGAATTTGGAGTTTGTCGCCCATTCTCAATATATTTTCATCTAAAAATGAATTCAACACGTGTAATCTACTTCGTTTTGTTTCCGTTTCTTTAGTGAAGCTGTGTCATCATCAAGTTTTTCAATTTGACAGTGTTCAATAAAACGGTTCATGGTCCTGAGTAGTTAGATACGCAAATCATTTCTCTGTTGGTCGATTTATTCAGCTGTTTTATATAAATCTTTTACAGTAAGTGATACCCTCTTCATTCTACATTCATTCTTGTAGTAAGACACAAAAATCTTTTCCATATAGAATCATTTAATATAACGCAGTGAGTGATTTTAACCATTTCCAAATCAGTTATATTATCTTTAGGCTTTTGATACGTAATGTGATCTTGATGCAAGAAATCTGGACATTGAAACTACGTAAGTTCTGTCAGTAATCTGGCGAGTAAGACCGTATCACACAATTCGATCTCGAGTCGAAGTCGAGATCTGTTTCACCGGAGTCACCTTCGTCTTAGCCGAGATAAGTGCTACTTAATTTTTTCAGTGGAATCAATCACACAGGAATACACAAACGCGGCATACGCATTTTCGGCGCGTTGCAGAACCCATGCTACAACGTCGCTCGCCTTAACATCAATCCATCATGGTATTTTAATGTCACCCAACGTTTCAAGCATCAGCATCATCAGCTTCAGTCAGTGATTCATTTAAGCCATCGGCACGAGGCAAGTCCAACAACTTTTATTATTTCATTTGTTTTAATTTTCAGGCTTTCCTTTATACTATATTTTTTATTCCTTTCATATCCTTGAGTTTACATTTCATCATATTCTTTCATTTCTATCAAAGTAACTTGTTATAACTTGACCACTTTTGTAAATGTAACCTTCCTCTAGTTAAAAGCTCGTTCATTACTTTACATAGCGTTATTCCTTCTTCGATAGTCTTACATCCCGTGGTCATCAACTTTCATTAAAAAAACAGACAATACCTGTCCAGTTGCAGTCGTACATTTACCTCCTTTACATTAACTACTTGCTGCAAATTCTTTACTGCAAGGTATGGAGCTGATGCCATGCTAAAGGCATCTCATAACTTCCTATGATATTTAATTTCCGTGTTTGTTTCAGGTCGCCTAATAACATCCTCTGATACTCTCAACCTCTGATAGTCAACATCTGATATCAACTATCACTTCGACAAATTTGTTTTTAACTCAAGCTGTATTAGAAATAATTATCTTAATAATCTTCTTTCATTAATATAACCAAAAACAAAAACAAAATGAACACAAAAAATTTTCAACAAGTGTAACATCTTGTTACATAAATTGTATTATTTTGAAAAACGAACAACACTCAATTAATATAAACATAACAAGTTCACTATAGTTTGAATTAGTAAATTTTTGGGCATAGGTACCTCGTTTACCTTAATATTCTTCTAAGTTCTATTCTAACGTACAAAATTTTACAAGTTCTAAAATTAACT
This sequence comes from Pyralis farinalis, assembly GCA_947507595.1. Taxonomy (NCBI): domain Eukaryota; kingdom Metazoa; phylum Arthropoda; class Insecta; order Lepidoptera; family Pyralidae; genus Pyralis; species Pyralis farinalis. Next base: position 15,286,303 of record OX382269.1, on the reverse strand, counting down.
ACGTGAATATTTTAAGTTAACTTTATGTATAACTTAAAGTTCAAATTAGCGGAGCAAATCTTGAATAATATTAACGAAACATCACTTTCACAGTTTAATTTCTTCTAAGATATAATGTTTAAAATGGAGAGTGCTCACAATTTATCTATTTTACTCACTCGCTTACCGCCTCTAAATAAAATTGTGCTGTTTTTTTCCAGTACATTGCGTCGATTCTGCTACCATTGCAAGGCATCACTTCCATCAGCCAGTAACTCTCCCGGCTCCTATTGGTGGTCTCCAAACGCCAGCTGACTGAAAGTCTAGTTCCACAAGATGGTTTCTTCAGCCTCCGTTCGGCACGATTACGAACCTTTCTTTTATACAACGTCTGGAGGCTTACAAGCATATGGCCCACTTGTTATGAGTAGAAAGTAGCCTTTGAATACTTGTAATACATACAGTATCACTAGCGCGATCCCACCTCTCTGCTAACACAACAACTCTTTAAGAGGTTACTGGTGACCTCACTTACACGCAGGAATACAACAACACTCAGCTAGATGCGTATATCCGCTAGACGCATACATTTATACGTAAAATTTAGGTCTTTTATGAGATCTAGTGGATACTGCAGACGTTGTCCTGGCTGAAAAAAAAAAAAAATAACTCCTGGAATCCCATTGCAGTGCCAACTACCGCGTCTAATTATGTATCTAGGAAGCCACTGAAAAATACACATATTATTATAGTAATTCATCAAAATCAGTTCTACCGGTTTAGGAGAAGTTCAGGGCATACATACGTAGAATTATACCTAGGCTGGCCATAAGTTCTGCTACAAATGAACATTATTTTTTTATCAAGTAATGTAATCTGAATAAAACTTAATGTACATATTTATGAAAGTCTTAGCAAAAAATAAAAAAATGATTCTATTCGAAATTTGGGTTTGATACAGGCTTTTAACCTGTCTGGCCACGAATCTACGGATTTACGCACTGTTTCCATGGGAAATTTAGCCACTGTTTGCTCAAGAGACTTCCTCTTCCTTTAAAACTGACCATAATTTGTAGTCAGAGGTTCAGATCTAGGCTAGACGAGGGCCAGTCTTCAGCTCTTATAAAGTCCGGATCGTTGGTTTCGATCCAGGCTTGGGTAGTTCGTGCCTTGTGGTCCTGGTGGAAAATTCACATTACATTTTTATAAAGTGTATTGCCAAGAGGTTTCACAATACTATTCAAGACAGACTCTTGATACACTTTGGCTGAAGTCTTCACGAAAATGAAGCTTTGTGACTCCTTAATAAGAGACACTCCCCACCAAACTATCACAAACGCAGGACGATGACCACGTTGTACCTTTCCTACCACTTGGGCGGCTTTTTTAGAACTGTGTGCGTACACTTTGTCATTTTGCTTGTTGTAGTGCTCTTCACGCGTGAAAATGTTTTCATCAGTAAAGAGGACATTTCTCTGCCTTTCACCTACGTATCGTGACAGAAGCCATTTTAATCGATCCACTCTCTTCAACCATAGGGATTGATTTAGGATGTCCTGTAAATCGACGATAAGCGCCGAGATTCAGGTCTTGCTTTATTATTCGCGACATAGTCCTAGCGGGAATCTTCATTTCTCGCGATACGATTTTTTGTATCCTAATGGGGTTTCAGCGAATTCTGGCTTTAACAGAAGTAACAGCCTTTTGTAGTTCCAACAGCACGCGGTCCCCGATCTTTTGTGGTCTTCAACAGAGGAAGTGTCGGTATATCTGTCGATAGTACGATATACAAACATACGGCTGATACCAAGCTTTTGAATTGTCTTAAATATGACAGACGTCTCTATACTCACTTTGTGCAAGGCAATCACTGAAATTTTATTTTCTTTAACACCCCATTCCATAGTGTAATTTGATAATAAACGCGAAAAAATATGTAAATGGCGGAAAATCGAAAGAAGTATTTCTTTCTTAACATAATAAACGCGTTCCAAATTCAAAATAATTAAAGAGCTGAAAAAAAAAATCTATGTAACAGTATTTATGGCCAGACTAATTATATCCGCGGTTTTCGGACGCTGAAAATGAATGGGGTTTCTGTTTTTATCTTTTGTACTCTTTGACTGATTGCAGAAGAGGTATATCACACGTACGATGATTGTTGAGATGCCTAAGGATGCTAGGATGGGTAAGCAAAACAACTACAATAGGGGATGGTAAACATAGCTGTTAGTTAATTAATAGTGATATTAAATTGAACGGCGCCGGCGTTTCGTTGCGGTTAATTTGAGTTGGCAATTTGAACTTAATTAACTATTGTTTGTAAAGTAGGTAGGTAGGAGACTAGCTTCCATATTTGCCACAGCATATAAGTATTAAGCAGTTTCGTTTTTTTTTAATTTTCATTACTGGCTATACTGATAATATATTATGTACATATTATTCTTATGTCTAATCTCTTTTAGCAACCACTTAATATAATCTTTAACAAGTCGTACAAAAATATATAATTCATAAAATAAACTACAGAGAGAATCCAAATAAAAAATAATTTTATTTATTTATTAGGCCTTTCGCCATTTTTTTATACATCATCGGGAGTCAAATAAGGCATGTGGACCACTTGATGTAAATTGAATATCGTAGCTATGAACTCTTGCAATATTTGGAGTATCGCTCGATGCCACCTCTGCTGCTAACATAACAAACCCTTAGGAGCTTACTGGTGACTTCACGCACTCGCAGGAACTCAACAACCCTCCAGTTGTAGGTAGTTGTTATTTGGCTCTGGTTTTCTGTGAGATGGAGGTATTTCCCAAGACAGGCTGCTTTGAAGCGTCTTACCTTCCCTTAAGAAGGCACAACCAGTCTAACCAATAAAAAAATGCGGTCAATAAAAATAAAATAAATGGGATATTATCGTGCGACATCTGTTGAAGATATATAAAATTTAATTTATGTTTTAATAATTTTAGGCACAAATTTCATCATAATGAACAGTCAAATAAAACTGAAATCTCATTCGATGAAAATAATCTTTGTTAACAATTTAAAAAATTCACGTCTCGTCTCTATAAACTAAAAAGCTTAGAGAACTTCATTAAATGTTATTTCACCAAGTATTTGCATAGCAGAAGTTGAATACCGATATAGTGGGAAAGGCATTCGGCTTACATTCGGGTGCATCGCTCGAGAAAGTTCCGGCCCCATTAGAGTTGCACCAGCCGTTCTAGATTGTTCCACGCACAGTCGCATCTCTCTTAATTTCTGCACCTACACAAACTTACGTAATAGCCGTAATTGTGAAGTCAAACTATAGTTTTTAATTCACATTATGAGATTTTACTGAATTTGTTTCAATGAAGTTCTGCAATAATTATGTTCATAAATACGGACTGTAAATTTTAATGAGCGGTTACCACGTAACTCAAGTCGTAGCTACGGTGGTTGTGGTAGCTATGTTTTCTACGCAGCTATAGGAGACTTCCGTGATTCTACATCGCGTTTCGACTGAATTACCCAATTACAAAAAAAAAAATAAGAGAAGGAATTCAGTTTGTCGACCCCTTTCGCTGCAAAAAAAGTGAACGAATAGTGTCGAAGATGGGCGACATCTGTCCTTTCTTTCGACTTTCCCCGAATCGCAAATAGTATTGCGTTATAAATTTTGAATTTGATTTTGAATTTATGAATATTGTTGCTTACGTGTATAGGTTCGTTTACAAAGAAAGAGAAAACATAGTGAAGAACTCCACATGTCCAAGGAATTATATTACAAAAGACGTGTGACTTAATCTAAAGTAGGTTTTCCCCCTGGATTATAGAGGTTTTTTTTTTTTTTTTTTTTTTTTTTTTTTTTTTTTTTTTTTTTTTTTTTTTTATATACGTCTGACCTATGTCAGACTTCTAATGTTTTTCTCTGGCTGGACCAGAGGTTTTTGCAACTGAACTAAAAGTTGTACACTGTAAGATTTGTCCATCCTTGTTTGTGACTAGTCGACTAGTCCGTGTGGTTGTCTTTTGAGTGTGTTGTCATATCCGCGTGTTTGTCTCGTCCGGTTTAATACTAGTGTTTGTTTTTCTTGACTGTTTGTTCTGCGACTGAGTCACAGAAATCTAAAAATTTGGTCTTGGTTGCCTTGCAATTTATGAGGTCCTGTAGCGATGATTTTTCGATTTTTGCTCCCATCTCGATTTGCAGCTGGGTACGTTTGGCGTCGTATTTGGGGCATTCAGTGATTAGGTGAATGGGGGTCTCGTCCTTACCTGGGTCGCATTCGCATGACGGACTGTCTTTACGTTTGTACTTATAGAGGTAAGCGGTGAATCCCCCATGTCCTGTCATGACTTGCGTCATTGTGGGAGTTAGTTCCGTTAATTTAAGGAAATTGAAGGCCAGCATGACATTTGGGAAGAACAACTTAGTTGTGCCTGCTGTTCCTTCAAGGACGTATCTATCATTCCAGGTGGCTACGGTATCTCGTCTCAGCAGTGTTTTTATGTGCGATATTGGGCATTTGTCGTACTGTGGGGCGGTCTTCTTTTCGGCCGCCTCTTTGGCCAGACAATCGGCTCTTTCATTGCCTGCGGCTCCCATGTGAGCCCGAATCCAAAAGAGACGAACCGTTTTACCCTGTCTTCTGGCTGTGTTCAGATTCTGTCTTGTTTGGGTTGCTAAAGGATGGTACGACTTACGATTTCCGAGTGTCTCCAAGGAAGATTTCGAGTCACTCAAGATGTTGTACTGTTGTTCTTTGCCTACCAGTATTTCTTGCGAGGCCTTGTATATAGCGAACATTTCCGCCTGATATACGGTGCAGTATCGCTCTAGCTTAAATTTCCGGTTTTTGCATTCCGTGCCATTGTTCCATATAGAGAGTGCTGCGCCTACTGCACCGTCGATCTTGCTTCCATCGGTATATATACAAGGACCCGCAATGTTGCGTCTATTTCGTATTTCCTCTCCATCCTCCTCAACACACTCGTACTCAAGCTTCCCCGCGAGCGCCGGATGTTCGGCCCCAAGGAAACTGGTTTTGGTCTCTAGCTCACGTCCTGCTATTTCGCAGTGTTCCATCCTTCCTCTTTTTATCTGGTACAGTGTCGCCACTTCCTGAGCACGAAGATCCAGCGGCAGCAGCCCTGACAGTACCAGGGATGCATTTAGGGACACTGTACGGTAAGCCTTACAGATTTTGAGTGCGAACCGTCTCTGCATGGCGTTAAGCAGTTTTTGAATCCCGATTTTATGAGCAGCCAGCCCCCAGACTCCAGCCGCGTACAGTATAATTGGTTCAATAACCGCCCTGTATATGGTCCTGATGATGTCCGGGTTCAGCCCCCAGGATATCTTTGCTGTTCTTGCCAAAAGCTTATAAATATTTGCGGCTTTTCGAGTGATGTAGGACACGTGTGGGTTAAAAGTCAGCGAGGAGTCTATTACCACCCCAAGCAGCTTCACCTCCTTCACCATCTCGATGACGGTCCCGCCCATGTGCAGGACTGGTGTGTCAAATTTGAGCTTATTGGTTAACACCATCGCGCTTGTTTTGTGAGGTGCAAACCTCAGCTTGTTGGCCTCTCCCCAGTCCCGCACGTACGCGAGAATGCTGTCAGCCTTCAGCTCTATTTCCTGCGCGTTGTCCCCGGAGACCACCAGTACCACATCATCAGCAAAAGCCTGACAATGTACTCCTCTGTCCTGTACTCCCTTTAGTAGTGGGTCTAGAAGGAGATTCCAGAGCGTAGGTCCACCTATTGAACCCTGGATGCAGCCCTTCGTTGTGCCCCTGGTTAACTTGACATCAGCATACCTCAGCTCCACTTTCCTATCTTTTAGATAGCTGGATACGACCCTGATTAAGTTTGAGGGGCATTTCTCGTCAGCAAGTCTGCATTTGATGGCAGGCCACCAGGTATATATATATATAGAGGTTTGATGGTAGTCGCTCCATGTCAAAATTAGTATCTTCGCCACATCCTTTAGCTTAGATAGCGTATCCCGTTAATTCTAATGGATTAGTAAAAGGGATAACGCTAGAGAGAAGATATTTAAAATTTAAAAATATGACGAAACGTTAAGAGCTTTTATAATGCACATACACTTCGTATAATGAAGAAACAAATTATAATACGGAGAGAGAAATGTAAAATATGTATATGTTGGCGGCCCTAGTATGTAGCATATCTTAAATTAATCATCTCAGTTTGTTTATGCACGCATCACTTTGAAATCTACACTGAAAAAAAAGATTAGTTGAATTTACCAAAGAAGCAAAGGTAGGCTATTTTACTAGTAAACTTTGTTAATTAATGTAAAACTTTGTAGTTAAATTTACAAATATATTACGGTTGGTCTTCATACAAAAGTATTTTGTAGCTATCACTATTTTAAATGTATAATTTACCGCTAATAAATGGATTGTACATATAATATGGTACAGTTTATCATACTAAATAATAAATTTTATTATTTGTACTGGTACTTCATTAACCTTTTTTGATTGGTAAAATCAACTTGAATCAAAGGTAGGACCCAGTTCAACCGTCGACTTTGGTGAATTCTATTAGGAATCTGGGAAATCCAACTAAACATTTTTTCAGACAAAAAGATGGAACTTAATTACATGTAGTAGGACAAATATTACTTTGATTAAATATAAATATTCAAGGCCAAGATGGTGTCAGGAGAACTAGGAATCGGGGGGCGAGCATGGAAAGTGCTACGAGTGATAAAGAAGTGAGTGAGATGTTTAAGGACTAATGATATGGCGCTCGGTTCTCGCATTATAGACAGATACATAATGGCCCAAGAAGTGGAGGCTTGACGTCGAGATGGGCGATATGCGTGCTAATGGTCTCTCTATAAGGGATGTTGAAGGCTATATGAAGTGCTCCAAAGTGATAGCTTAGCTCGCGACCGGAATTTACGTTCGGAAGATGATTATAATTCAAGTACCAAATATAATCACTGGCTATTACAAATGTCGTCGAGATTACTTACTTCGGTTGTAATGTAAATGCACTTTATATCCATGCAGATTTTTTAAAAGACTGACTGCTATAAATATTGCATACATTTGCTACATTCCCCGCAATAATAATATAATTAATAATGTATAGAAGTACAGGGCAGGTCGACATTTAATTGTAAACACGATAGCGAGATACTAATACTCTAGCTAACTAAGAAAGTTTAAGAGAGGTAGGGCATATCAAAGTAGTCCGTCCGGGGAAGTGCCTCCACCTCACAGAAACCCGCAGCTAAATAACAACTTCCTGGAGGGTTGTTGTGTTCCTGTGAGTGAGTGTAGTCCCCAGTAAGTTCGTTAAGAGTAGTTGTGTCAGCGCAGAGGTGGCATAGCGCGATTCATACCTTATGTGTTGCGTGAGGTCATAGGCTACGGTTACCACTTTACAGCATGTGATCCGTATGCTTCTCGACGTTGCACAAAAAAAAGAAAAATATTTTTGTAAAGTACTGTACTTTACAAAAATATTTTTCTTTTTGAAGGTTAATAACGAATGTACGGAATTTCTTTTCGTACTAGCACGCTTAGCTTGGCAGATATTCAAATTTATTGTTACTTATCCACTTATGCCATGAGACGAACTTTATTGCGTACACTATATATATATACCTACGTATTACGTGTAGTGAAGTATAGTAAACTACAATACGTAATTTGCCGTTGCAATGTATAAGAAATATCCATAGACAGGCATATATGGAAGAATAACCATAGACAGGCGTCCTGCGGATTCGTAAGCCTCATAAAAAATCACTTCACATCATTTTTCACTTGGTGGGAACATATTTCTACAGTTCTCAAAGAGATATGCGATATTTTATCATCATAGCATCGGTTCCGGACGCGGACGCTCTGGGCTGTTGGTTAAAAGCCGCTAATCCATTTGCCTTTTATGCCAGTATGGAAAATGCAACGAAATGTGTTATGGCGGGAAAATACACGGGAAGTAAAAGCTTTGCAGCGATTTTTTCTCTGTTGCCAACTTTGTGAGATTTAAATATCACTTTTAATACAACTAGATATAGTGATGTAATAGAGTAAGGCTGGGTTTATAATAAAACATTATAATAAGGTACAGACGGCGTCAAAAATGCATACATAGCTTACGGTTTGAAATCGCGTGAACGTCAATAAGTATCATTCTGCTAATGACACAGAACACACACATATTGACACTTTTAGTTCAATATTGTCACCCTTAAAACAACGGTATTTAAGTTCAAAAATTTTTCATGATTATGTTTTATACAGATGTATTCTAAACCTTACGAGGACGATTTTATGTCCAAAATATATAAATGCCTATCAAATGATATGAGGGATTAATACCCTTGAGTGGAAAGATATAAATACAATATTGCTTAATCATTTCTCCTATCAAAATCAAAATCATGCCAACATAATATGCAATAATAAAAAAAAGATATAAAGTTATATGTTTTTTATTTCATTTTAAGCACAATACAAGAAACAATCTTAGAAACTTTTTCTGCATACCTACTTTACTGCAAAGACAGCAAAGTTGTTAAGGTTTAAGGCTTAACATAATCGTTTTCCTGACGAAAAGATAAATTGAAGCTAGACCTTATAATAATAAAATTTATGATATTTGTAATTCGGCACGGGCGGCGGGGTTACAGTATTATACCGAGGTGACAAACAAATTCGCAAACTCAGCAGTCGATGAGTAGCCATTGTTGTCAAATTGTCGACCCATAAATCACCTTTGTGATTCAATGACGAGCTCGGTGGCGCAGTGGTGAAACGCGTTGTTACACTACTTTGAAACCAACGCTCGTGGGTTCGATTCCCACACAGTACAAACATTTGTGTGCATGAACATGTCTGTTTGCTTGGTCTGGGTATTTTCTATGTATGATAAGTATGTATTTACAAAAAAAAATGTATTTACGTATGTTTATCAGTTGTCTAGTACCCATAACACAAGCTTCGCTTACTTTGGGGCTAGATGGCGCTGTGTAATTTGTCCGACAATATTTATTTATTATTGATAAGTCGGGGACGACAACTTCTCGGCCGAGCGGTACCTTCCTCTTCGTGACAAGTCGCCCAACGTTTAACGGTGATCCACTAAAACCAAATTAACATAAATTTGTTATAGATTACTAATCAAAAAGGCTATATGTTAATCACTTCATAGCTACGAGACATAATTTATTCTTTTTTATTTATTTATTTATTATAAATTATTACTATCAATGTATATATATATATTATATGATATTCTACATATATTATATTATATACACCAAAACACAGACATAAACACGAAAATACAGTAAAAACCGTCTCATTACTAATTTGAGATATACCCCATATTATTCAACGCAATAATGAGTGTTCTATTTTCCATACTGATAATGTTAGCCTGCATATTTGAAACAGAGAGTAAAGAATTATAAATCGAAGACAGTAGTAATGACAAATTTTAAAGTCTTCGTGTAGTGACCTAACCTACTTAACTATTTTTTTATATTTTTACGTACTAACCCACTGAGAGAGAATGACATTACTTGTTACTACCCTACCTACTCCAGAGTACTATGGCTGTTATCAAGTCTCATCTAACCGGTTATTGTTGACTGCTTGGTGACACGACGGTTTAGTTTTATATTAAATAATATGAGTTGATCATTCATTCAACGAATTCACAAAATAGAAAACAACCAAATCTTATAATAAAATTTGACTGCTAAGCTGATATTTGACTGCCGAGCTCAGTGATAAGGTTGAGTTGGCTTTGCGCCATGTGACTAATCTGTCGGTAACTGAATCGGTGAAATTATAGATGTTATTTATTCATTGCTGTGTAGATAGAATATAGCTATCTCTGTTTGTACTGTATCTTATTCGTTAATTTCTCGGTAACGTGTAACGTAATATAATGAATGATTGCTTTGTTATTTCTGCAAGTGTGTGCGTGCCAACCGACCCCAGCGTCTACAGAGGATTTCTTCCGCTTGTTCTATATGGACTTTTGACGTCGACTGTACGTTACTTAGTTTTGCAGATTTAAAAGCAATGGGAAAAGGTAACACAGGAAATAATTTTAAAGATTTTAAGTAGTCTCCGCCATTTTGTTATATGAACACATGCAGACTTACTGTATTTTATACATAAGGTAAAGAATCTCGAGAAAAACTGAAATATGTATACAACTATTATAAAACTGTATTATACAATATTATACTACCCAAAGTTGCGAGCAAATAAACCATGAAAAAATCAATTAAGTATCACTTTGAGAGCCAAAATTCACTTCTTAATGCTAGCCTGGTGTCCGGCTGTACATTGATGGCTTGGTCATACACACACACACTCCATATATTACTATAGACATTATTTTTTTCCATTTAATGATGGTCCTAATAACAGAAGTAGGCACATATGTAAGTGAATCGATCCAGCGACCTTTGGCGATAAAGTAGCCATCCCTAACCATTCGACCGTCAGCATAGTAAAATCAAATAAGTAGGTTTTCTTCATAGATACGCACCGCGTTCGGTTTGTATGTGTGCGCGCCCGTACCATCCCGTACGTATGCGTCGTCGCACGCACACACTGACAAAATTTATCGTTGCTCAAGGTACCCCAGTCGTGGCTACGCCGTGCTTAATATCGCACACACCGCCGCCGCTGCGCTCCCGCTCGTAATAATTTGTACGTGTACCTACCTACTTTAATTACAAATTCGTAAAGATAGCTAAAAAGTAAAAAGATTTTTTTTTTGTATCAAATGTGTAATTTTGTTATAAAATCACAAATTTCCTACAGAAAAAAGTACTTTTAATGCCTATCATTTTAAAAAGGCTACTGTAAATATATATGTTTATATATATAATTAATATATATAATTAATATATATAATTTTGATAAGTGTAGTAAATGAAAAAGTGAAAAATAGTTTAGTGTAAAAAAAAAATGGGTGCGTGTACTTATGTACGCGCGTGAGAAGTTATACTTCTCTGGCATCGTGGCAACCGGCGAGCATGCATGAGAAGACCAATGAATATTAAAGAAGCGAGTGAGATATGTAAGGATCGAGTCACGTGGCGTTCGGTTCTCTCTGCCTACCCCGCAAGGGATTTGGCGTGAAGTTATAGATAGATAGATAAACTATAAGCGACATCCCTACGTGTTTAGGCTATTATCCTTCGTTCAGGGGTCGAGTCGGCCTACTTATTTGATTTTACTATGCCGTCAGCCTCGCCAAAATAAATAAAAAAGACATAATACTGCTATTCAATTTATACAAAACCCTCTAATTAAGATCACAAAAAGCTAAAAAGGAACAAGAAATATTGGCTCGGAAGAAGTACACCTGAAAGTTGTTTATTCCCTCTTTCATGGTAAGTACCTTAATTAGAGACTTCTGCTGTAACTATTTTATAACCAAATCCGGGGTCGTTTAATTAACGAAATAGCCTGTCAAATAGGAGTAGTTGCTGATAGGTAGCTCTTTAAATGAATCATGAGGATCTTTAGGTTACTTTGTCGCTGTCTCGAGTATCACAGTGATATTGATACTAAATTATAAGAACTAAAAGAAACCCATCGTAGTAGAAGTTAGTAGCAGAAAAATATGTGAAATATGTGAAAATTTAAAGAAACACGGCTGCCATTTCTAGAAGGGAATTAAAAATTGAGTAATGGTAACAACATAACGTTTTACCTTATTTTTGGGTACCGTGGATCTGCATGGTTTTGTTGGCCTAAGTTACTAGTTGTGTTATCCCATTGCTGTTCGATACATTTACAGCCCGATTGCAGGAGTACTAATGTCTCAAAAAATCGTAGACAATTTCCCTGGAGAGTTGTTGTGTTCTAAGAATAATAAATTTGAATACACATCAAGACTCGTCTAAGCCATAGTGATTATATACGTCGCGTTTCGTTGCAACATACACAGTAGCATTTCACATAGTCCTTCTTTAGAGATTGCCTTTAGAGTAATAATTACGGACTTTTGAAAACTGTGAATGAATTTCACTTATCCATGGAGATGGAATTACATCAAATTTATGTGTTCCCATGTAAATTGCACTTTAGGACTTTGGTAATATTTTTTTTTCAAAATCTTAGTGCAACTGACAAAGATATCGTGTAACTATAGTCTTCGAGCCTTCCGGAATGCCTGGCAGATTCCGGTAATAATTGTTAACCTCCCGAGCTCTCGAGTTACGTACATTACGTCACCTTGTCACGTTGTAATGTGGTTGCTGTGTCAGCAGCAGACATGATATCGCGTGAGCAATAGAAGCGAGTAAGAGTGGTAACCAGTAAACTTCTAAAGAGTTCTCAGGAATACAGTAACCCACAGAGTTATTATTAGACCTGGACAAATATACAGGTTCATGCACACAAATGATTGTCCTATGTGGGAATCGAACTCACAAGTACCGGTGTCACAGCAGTGTTATTAACCATTGCGCCACTGAGCTCGTCAATTTTTTTTTGTTTATATCACGTCGGAAGACGTGATGGAAATGTGATGGAAAGCGGTTACCGTAGCCTATGAACTATCGCAATACAATAAGTATCACTCGCGCGACCTTTGCTGCTAGCACAGCAACTTCTTAGTAGCTTACTGGTGACCTCACTCACACACAAGGAATACAAAACACAGCTTTTTTTGGCTGCGGTTTTCTGTGAGGTGGTACTTTCCCGGATGGGCTGACAGGACGGGCGTCAAAATTATTCATATTTGATTGCGAGCGCGACCTCTGAAGACGATGAACGTAGCAAGCAGGATAAAAATATCCAACATACAAAATTTCATCATCTTATACTGTTTTATATAAAGAAGAAATCAGTTTTTATAAACGCAAAGTGGCTTAACATTGATTTACTCTGCATAAAGGCTTGCTTTAGTGAACTTGTCTTAAACAATTCTAGTCAAGCTCAAACTTAAAGAATCGTAAAAGAAAGTACGCTAGAGCAAATTGCTATTAAAAATGAACTTTAATTACTATACTGAGTTGCTCACCGAACCCGTTGCTTTGTTAGCTCTGCTTAGAATGTAATCACAGCGTGTTAACTGCAGATTGCAGGGTGTAATTTACTTTAGTTAATACCCCAACTGGACAGTGCTGAGTTAAAAGTTTATCGAACTCTCATTAGCACCATATTACCTAGAATACCGCGACAGCTTAAGCTGTATTAGCCAATCTTTTATGTAAAGCACTTTTATTTCCTACTAGCTACCTGCCCCGGCTTCGTACGGGTAATGACTTCACAGGATCACTCGCGTGGCTAATCTGAAGGTTCCCTGAAACTTTTCATTAAAATCGGTCCAGACGTTTTCAACTCCATAGACGACAAACATACGTACGTATGATGATGATGGCCCCCGGGGCGGTACAGCCCAGGATTCGGCGTTGCTAAATTGTTCCTGCAAATAGGTCGCATGTCTTCAGAGACTCAGTTCTCTGTTCAACTGTAACAAATTCTTCAGTCTTCAAATTGCGAAGCAAAGTGGTACTGTGGCGGCTGCGTTTATAACAGCTTTATATCTCCCTAAGACGGTGCAATCATTAATCACGTATTTAAAAAATAACGCGTATAGCGAAAAAGGATTCACAGGGGATGATATTTCCCTGGATCCTCACTCGAGTAGGGAGTATACAACTCGAAGCTCGTATTCGCAGTTCTCTGCATGACCCGTGATTGTAGTATCGGTAGTAACATTTATGTATATGCTAGCTAGAGGGTAGATGTATCAATTGTACTATAAGGCAGTCTGAAATAAATGGTCAACAAGTTAACACGTATATCCTTTATCTCCCGGCGTATATACTACATGATGATGATGGTGAGGTACATTGATTTTTATTTATTTAGACACTAGCTATCCGCCCCGGCTTCGCACGGGTGATCTGATCGCTACCAAACATCACAGGAACACGCGCTGGACTGATCTGAAGCTTCCCTGAAAATTTCATCAAAATCTGCCCAGCCGTTTTTGAGTCCATAGAGGACATGCAGACAAAAATTAATTTTTATATATATAGATATAACGTCGGGAGATAAACAAGTTGACGAGCTCGGTCGCGCAGTGGTTAGTAATGCTACTTTAACACTACGCTCATGGGTCGATTCCCTCACAGGAAAAATATTTGTGTGCATGGACATGTCTGTTAGTCTACGTGTTTTTAATATAGGTAGGGTGCGTCAAAGCAGTCCGCCCGGGAAATGTACCACAACTCACAGGAAACTGCAACTAAATAACAACTACCTGGAGGATTGTGTTCCTGCGAGTGAGTGAGTTCACCAGTAAGCTACTAAGACGTAACTTACTGGTGACTGCGTAGGTAGTATATAAAACAAGCATACGGCACACGTGATATAATATGGTTACGTCGCCCATTGTGATGTGGTTGCTGTCTTAGCATCAGATTGTGGCATTGCGCAATTGATACTTATTGTGTTGCAAGCGTTTATAGGTTACGGTAACTGTTTTACATCAGCTAGGCCGTATAGTTGAATGTCTACTGACGTTGTATAAAAAAGAAAAATAAACATACAGTCTACTTGATGTGGTTATAGTAAGTTTTTTTTATACTACGTCGGGAGGCATACAAGCATATGGCCCACCTGATGTAAAGCGGGTACCGTAGCCTATTAACGCTAGCGATATATTAAGTATCGCACGATACCTCCTCTGCTACTTACATAGCAACTCCTTGGGACCTTACTGGGGACCTCACTCGCAGGAATACAACAACCCTCTAGGGAGTTGTTACGTGGCTGCTGTTTTCTGTGAGGTGAAGGTACTTCCCCAGACTACTTTCCCTTGCTTTGACGCGCCCTACCTCTCTTGCAACTGCAGTAAGTAGAAGAATATCGCCTATACCGCCTGCTGCTAACATAGCAACTATTTAGGAGCTAACTGGTAACCTCATTTACTCGCAGGAATACAATACTCATTTGTTAATTAGCAAGGTGGATGAAAATGTGGTGGCTGCTATAATGATGCGCAGTTAAGGTGAGCTTGACTCCAACGATGATAATCAGTAACTTAGTATTGTCTAAGTTTTTTGCGATTGTTATACATTGAATTAAACAATTTTTAACGGAAGTATCGCGTGTTTTATTTATTTTGTTGAACCTGACGTTTCGAATGCTTTGCAGCATCCGTGATCGCAGGAAGACTAAGGTGACATTTTTCAGCCTCGTGGAGAGGCGAACATAATAAACGCATTCCAAATAAAAAATAATCAAAGAGTTGGAAAAAGAAAAGTTTGTATGTAACAGAACACGTATTTATGACCAGACTAGTTACATAAGATGTTATCGGATTTGAGTAGATATGAGACAGCTTCGCATCACCCTCGACCCTAAGTTCTCCTGTAGCATGCCGTCTCAATAACAATCTAAATTATACGGAGGTGGAATTTTGTTTATTGGTGAGTTTTGGAAATTTGACATTTTACGGGGAGAAAAATATTTATTTTATTGTTTAAAAAATACTAGTTTGATTAAAGCTCTAAATCTAATGAGAGCTAAGTTACGTTAAACCAAGTAAATTAAATAAGAAATAATTAAATTGTTGTAATAAAGTGAGGTTATAATCTGTCAGGATAAATAACGCCAATCTATGATAAATAATGACATCGCGTAAACCTCACTTTCAAAGTAAAGCAAAGATACACTATTATTCTCATAATATTTTATTTAGAGTGAACCTTTCGCATTTGATCAAAGATTAATGTAATAAAGTGAGCAACCAGTTACCAGTATAATCGATGAACCAAAAAAGAGAAGGATAAAGTTAAATTCTAAAACCCTTTATCATAGGCTCTCCTTTTGTATTCAGCAGCCGCGATCCACTTACGGCGAAAGCAAAATGACGACAGTTTACGGGTTCCAATATAGGGCGTATTTATTATTCAATGTGCCTCCATATTTCATGACGTTGGCGTTCTTCTCGGTTAACTTAAAATGAGTGAATGATGCGAGCTACGATTAGAGCCGTTGTACAGTACGATACGCGACACATTGTAAGTGATGCCACATGCTACACCTTTGAACGACATGTGTTACTTATTGAACTTCTAACAATTTCTTTCTAAACTTCCTGAACAGGGAGGAACGACCTAGCTAACATCAAACAATTCTTAAACTGTTTTCTAGAAGGGATTAGGATTAATAAAGTCAGTTGGAATCAAATAACTGGTGAATGCCTCGAGAAAAAAATCTTTACTTGATCCTCATCCGCGTTAAAAATAACTACCACTATATCTACACATAATTTCTCGCCTTCTGTACAAACTTTCATTCTATATTTAGTTTCCTTATTTACTCTGTTAGCGCAGTAGCCCAAACCGCATCTTAACCTTCGACATGAAAATCCTCCATTTGGGTCTTATCTGTTCTGAGTCATCTCTCCTCCCTAACAAACTGATTGCAACTACTCATTTGACAGATTCGTTTGGAATAGCAAAATATTTGAATGTGTTTACTTGTGTCTATGCATCGATCAGTGTTGTCTAGTAGTTGATATCTCCGGACTCCGTGTACGTACGACCGCATACCTAATCTTGTATAGTGCAAATACCGTCTGCAACATAACAACAAGGCTGTATAGTACGGTGTAACTTTTCATTACGCGCACCGCACGGCTTCCCGCAAACTTGGAATTTATAGTAGATGCTCTGAGGTATTCTGTTTTTATTTGTTTTCCTTGGTACCGAGATTATGTAAATGGAGAAAGATACATTAGATAATAATTGTCGCTTAATATTGCAACTTGACTAATTTCTGTGCATGTAAATTTATGCATGCAAGTGTAATTAATAATAAAATTAGTCGAGATGAGCATTTTTAAAATACACACATTACGAGTACTATGAATGTTGGAGAAACGAGTGAAGTATGTAAGGACTGCGTCTTATGGCGCTTGGTTGTCTCTGCCTACCACGAAAGCGACCTGGCGTGAAGTATACATACATACAAATTACTAATGTTTTTTGAAGGTAAAATAACTTTAAAATAAAATTTTATTACAGCTTAGTAATGCGTAGGCACCCAAATACCCAAGTACGCATGTATGTATATACACTCTCATTGGAAATATTTTTATTTTACACCGGAGGGTATTCAAGATCGTGAACTACGTGCTATATATAATTAACAACTTGTCAATTATTTTTTGAAATTTAGTAAATTATCTATTATTGAAGTTTGGTGAAAAAAATGAACAGGGGAATTACAGACCCATATCTATTTTGCCAGTATTGAGTAAAGTACTTGAAAGAATAAGAAAGAAAGGGGAAGAAGGGCTTTCGGAATATTTTTTTCTCGGACCCTGTCATAATGAACGTACATTGGCCCCGAACTTGTAAAATGTAAAGTATCATGTAACGTGTGTCCTGGTAAAGCCAGGGCCGATTGTCTATTAATGAAATGTAGCATGTACGCAGTACAGCTTGCAGAACGTTGTTTGAATGCGATACTTTTGGAGTTGAATGGAGGTTTTTACTGTGTCGTTCATGCACGAGTGATAAGGCAGACAGTTTGTTTGCCATATTAGTAATACACAACATGACAAAGTATACAAATAAATAGTAGGTAGGCAAATTATTATAAATGTATTCGTATACATGTTATTGTTACGGCTTAGACTGACTGCGTTTGATATACGTTCCTATATACATTAAACCTTAATATGTTTTGAAAGTCGTCTAATTAAAAGTTAATGGAATGGAAACAATTGTCTTTGCCCAAGTGTCAGTCTTTCGGTCGCGAATTTAGCGAATTTCAGTAATCGTTTTTTCATTACGTTTTTATAAGACTTTTTTTCTTCATTCTAATATATTTGTAACTTTATAAAAAAAGTAAGTATTAAAATAATTACTTGCGATTCCATATTACGAGTACATCTAGATTTCATACTTTGTACATTTTCCATTGCAAATTCCTGTATCGAAACCTGGTTCGGGAGATCTTTGATGGCTGATCTTCGATAACGACGCACATTTAAACACCAAATTTGACGTGCTCGGTGGCGCAGTGGTGGAACGCGCTGTTACGCTACTTTGACACCAACGCTCGTGGGTTCGATTCCCACACAGTACAAACATTTGTGTGCATGAACATGTCCGTTTGTCTTAGTCTGGGTATTTTCTATGTATAATAAGTATGTATTTACAAAAAAAAAATGTATTTACATATGTTTATCAGTTGTCTAGTACCCATAACACAAGCTTTGCTTACTTTTGGGCTAGGTAATAGGCGCTGTGTAATTTGTCTTTATTTATTAATTCTGATTCAACAAGGCAACACAAGTTTCAACACGCGCTTTTTACTGCAGATCAGTCAAAAGGGAGGCACCCATTTTTCATATTTTTTGATGTTATTGATTTGATGCAAATGAGTCAATATTGTGTGTAAGGTAACGTTAAACCAAGCCGCTAATTCCTGGGTAGTTTGACTCGGATCGGCTTCCACTACCTCCTGCAATTCAGTGTTATTCACCTGTGTGGGCGGTCTGCCACGTGGTTCGTTCTTCAAGTCGAAGTTTTCATTATGAAAGCGTTTAAACCAAAATCAGCCAAGTGCGAGTGGGACTCGCGCACGAAGGGTTCCGTACCATTATCTATAAAAAATGCAAAAAAAATCACGTTTGTTGTATGGGAGCCCCCTTAAATATTTATTTTATTATATTTTTTAGTATTTGTTGTTATAGCGGCAATAGAAATACATCATTTGTGAAAATTTCAACTGTCTAACTATCACGGTTCATGAGATACAGCCTGGTGACAGACGGACGGACGGACGGACAGCGGAGCCTCACTAATAGGGTTCCGTTTTACCCTTTGGGTACCGAATCCTAAAAACGCACGTTGCGTTCGTTAGCAGTCTCCTCTACAAACGCAATATTGATATTGCGAGCTGTCGCTGCCGCGATAGGTCGGCTTTGGAACTCGTATTCAAAAATTACTCGGATTTTCGAAGTATCCGTCATTTCCGTCTAAGCTGAATAAAAAACAATTGAAATTCGAAAATCAAATGTTGCAAATGTTTTTAAAAGATAAACCTCATAGGTATAATATGAAAAAAGTGTCACTCGAAAATCTCCCACTATAAAGGTTTAATGTCAATTCAAGTTATCTATTACTATAAAACGGCAATTTCATACTTATATATATTATTATTTAAAACGGCGAACAGTACTATGGTTAAATAGAAAAAAATATTTGCTTACATTTTACGTATCACTGCAGGAGAAAATATAATCTGGGCCGATTGGAAACGTTTGATCACAAGGTAACGGGTCATGGGAAATGATGACGTCAACAAAAATTGCATGGCGTGATTCCCTGGTCTGTTACCACAATATCAGGCTTATACGCGCGCGACTATAGTTGGTCTGCAGTAAGCCGGTCCTAGTAGAGCATGACACGTTCCGTTACCATTGTCTAAAGCCGTTGCTAGTGCATATTTATAGTGCGATTCCTCGGAGATCAAAATTAATTTAAGACCACGATGATGTTTTTACGCTACTGTCAGAATATTTAGAATGATTATGAGTGCCATTTATATATATATGTGTCGGAACGTGGATATAATTGTCGTCAGGTGGCTCGTTGTTCATGGCGAATAAAGCGAAATACCAGCGTAGTTAATCTTCTCAATATTTAATCAGCCAATTACCACAATAAATTTAACAAAAGTTATGCTTAGATCGTAGATTACAACGGATTCAAAATGCGGTGGACGCGACACGTGCGATTGGCTCCATTGCTCCATTCGTAATGCCGCTATAATTCGTAATGACGGTATCTCATTTTGACGTTTTTGACAACCGACCACAACCGACATTTCGAGCTAACCATAAGAAACACAACCGGTGTTGCCAATTCAACGATGTCGATTCCACCCAAGCGCCGACTTGACATTTTGATCCGTTATTATTAAAACTAGCATCACGGGGATTGATTTCTTCCAGGCTTCTCAATATGGTGTTGCTACCTCTCCGACATATATATATATATATTATTATTTACGTCGTCTCTTGTTGCCGGACTTATATAAAAATAAAGTTTCATATGCCAGGGTTTCTTTCTCCATACTTATCAATATGCAATACTTAGTATACAAGGTTCAATATTATCTACATTTATATATGTTAGGGTAGAGTTTGTACATAGATGTAGCTAGATTACAGCTATATTCCGGAAAAGGTTTGGAGTTCCAATGTAAAACAATAAAACCAAACTATACACGAAATGAGCCGCTGGCAACAAATTTACACGTATCTACTGAAAATGTGATCGACTGGAAAGATTTCGAATTAACTTCAGCACTATTTTATGTCACAAATAAAACTTTAAATGCTCTGCTTTAATATAATATATATTTTATATATAATGATTTAAATGCTTTAATATGACGTGTATTTTCACGTCGCGTTGGCTTTATACCTTTAGACTTTTACAAGTCAATATTAGTAAAGTGTCCGTTATATTATTAATATATTTAATTACATCAAACAATAGGTCAAACCTGTATAGAGATGGGAATAATGTACCTACTCGGTATATTTACTTACAAGACCAATTCAGCCAGAACTGATTCCATTCTCTGTAAACTACCAAAGGCAGTTAGTGTTTGCTCATCCAACGTTATATTGATATGAGTATGGCTATGCACAAGCTGCACAGTTCCGTTGCGACTGACAACGGATGTCTGACCGTATTCTCGGCATAGCATTGAATATGTTTAGTAAATCTACGCCAGCTTGAAAATGATGATAAATATGTACGTGCATCCTTTTGCTTAGGTTTATGTATGATTTTTTTATGAAAAAGCTAATGAAAAGTTATTGTATACTACTATTGTATACCTAATAATACACATAATATCTCTGGTGACCTTTAGCGAAGTTCAGCTTTGACAATGCACGGGAAGATTAAACCGGCCGAAGTACCGAAGTAGTTCTTTAGCTGAATACAAAGATTTTTGCTAAATAAGTCTCAAGTCGAAATGTAAAAGAAGTATCGTTGACGAGGTATGAGCATTGTTGACGATCTTACGAGTAAGTTCTGACAGGCTATTATAAGAAAACATATTATGCTTTGACGGATCTACTGTTTGTACAATGGGTTCAGTTTGTAGGATTTTTGTCTGTGATATCTACAGTTTTCTTATACAATTGCATTGTGATATCGATATTCATAACTGATTAATACACGTTTTGACTTATATGATTAGGTATGCGGCCCTGAGGAGGGTTCCTTTCGAAGTAGGTTATGTAATGAATATCCCGCTAAGTTTTCGTGAAGAACACGCTACTGATGAAGTTGAAGTTGATGTAAGCGTTAATAGCCTTACCTGATTTTGTCTCAGCGGTCGCTTGACTTTGGATGCAATTCGTGATGTAAATTCACATTGGGCCAGTCAATCAGAAACCGGGCCGGGCCACCTGCTTGCTTTGATTTCATGCAACTTCAAAGTAGATGGCACCGACGACCTTCATATGATTTGTATCTGTTATCGGCAGTCGGTTTAATCCGGTTTTGTATAGAATGTATAAAACGTTCAGGTAATGTATGACAAATCATTTATTTTATATTTGCCTAGGGATTGTATTCAATACCGAATACTCGTCATGTATTGTCGTCATAATATGTATAATCGATGAGAGAAACTGGTTTCTCGGAGAGATTCATTTTCTCAGACGCAGGGGACAACCTCGGAACACGAGTAGCCCAAATAGCATGTGTTTCAAACGTAATTAATTCGAAGCCCGTGAATTGCCACAAAAATGATAAATTTGTACACGCGACACGTCCGCCCCATCCCGGTCGTCTGAACAAAACGCCGCAATGCTCCTAATTGCAGTAATTATGAAACTCTTCGCTCGTTGATGAAAGTAATTTTTCTGTAGCGACTACCAATTAGGCGTTACCAATTAGTGTAGAGAGGCGTAATTTGTAACATGAACTTAAATTATGCGGGAAAATGTTTGAGTAAAAATATATTGTCGTTAGTGATTATTAACGTCTTCATAGCTATTTAGTTTCAATTATACACCATAATTTTAACCAGAGTGAACATTTTGGTGTATGACGAACAAAATATTTTTTGCCTATGTTGATCTATACGACGGTATTTCCTCAAGTTTTTACCGGTGATGATTAAGTAACATTTTAGTATTAAACAGAGTGTGCAGCTTTTGCATCAACCTCTACGACTTATGCGTGACCATATGCATGTCACATAATCTCCTCTCCTCAACACTGCGGTGAGTATTAGTGAACAGCTGGACAAAAATGTTGTCCAGCTGTCTTGCACACCAATTATCAAGACTGTGAGACTATAAATTTAAATCCTATTAAACGCTATCTTATAAATCTAGACTACATTAATTTCACGAGCGTCCGAAGACTGCTCGAATTTATATCCCACCAGGGAACGCTATAAATCTTTTTGAGCCACGTATTCATGAAATGCACTTCCATACTATTAGGTACGATTTACTACGCTAGTCTATGTTTTGACTGAATCTTGGAAATTGTACTTTGAAATTGAATCTAACTAGGTAAATGATTTTATTTAGACAGGTGGATAAAATGTAACTTAAAGATTGTTTATGTGCATCGTGCGCTATAAAGCTATAAATTAGCGGTTCCAAAGCATACTTCCAGTACGGGCAAGTTATAAATCATAAAAACTTTCATTGCAGAGTTCTAAGGGCGACCCTATGCGAACATGAATGAAACAGTATTCGTACGGACGTGAGCCAGGAATCTGAACGGTACGAGGATATGTGTAAAACATTAGTATGCGTTTTCACCAGAAATGAGCGAGAAAGAGGAGCAGTGCGACTATTCGCACCATTTAGCATGTTGTTAGTGCTCATATTATTTTGTCGGACATTTTTTTCTCGCGTTATTCGCCAAATTTTGGTGAAAATGCTATATCCTTCTTGAACGTATATACACCATTTTCACCAAAATTTATAACCTTTTCTTTTAATTTCCCCAGTTGGGCTGCTCAAACGTACGGACTATAAATGCTAGAAATCTTCATTTTTTGCCAGCCTTTTTATCCAGCAGGCACCAAATAGAACTACCTACTCTGCCTATCTACTTAAAACCATTTATATGTCTATAATATCACGCCAAATCCCTTCCGGGATAGGCAGAGGGAACCGAGCGCCACTTCGACAGAATCGGAATCGTCAGACTAAAAAAAATATATATAATTTAAATTAAAATAAAATTATAAATAATGATAAAATTAGTATATTACATAAAATATTATACATATTTTTCTTAAATTAAGGAAATTTAAATCAAACTTACTTATGATTTAAACTACCTAAAGCTCCAATAATTACACTTAAAATAAAAATAATATTAAAAAAAAATTATCACTTCACTCGCTTCTTAAACATTTATAGCTCATATTATAAGCTCGCTGGTTTCTAGAGCTCCTGATATCAACTTCTGATAACCATTTCATATTTAAAAAAATACGTGTACAGGTTTTTCTAAAAAAAAAAATGTGATCTCTCGGTCGCAAGCGTGCATAAGATTGCGTATTCTATGACACCTTTTTGCACGTATTAAGCTTAATAAATCGCTATATGGTTCCAAACAGCCTGTGAGAGTTTGGAATAAGAAACTTCATAAGTACTTTCAGACTTAGTTTACAAGTATTTTATATCTGAACATTATGTATGTATTCGCTTAGGAATATATTTATATGGCAACAGTCTTACAAGTACGTTGATGGAAAACCTTAAATCCAGACTACCGAAACATTTTGGTATAAAGCACTTAGACTATAGTTCACCCTTATTTTCAAATTAGAGTCGACTAAACCGAACCAAAGTTCCATTTTGTTAGTTTCTAAGCGTTTTAACATGGAATAAAGCAAGAAAGTGTCTTTCCATATTGATCTTGGCATTGGTTTATACTGACTGCTGATGCTCCATATCAAAATTGATAGTATGCTTAATGTATATAGTACTAAACTATAGTATCTACTAGGACAGACATAGCGTCTACGATTGGCTATTTGAATCGATTTAACAATAGACCTACGAAAGTACTCTGGATGGCGGCCAGGTGCAAGCTACGATTTTTTCAGGGACCAATGACAGGTTAGGATAAATACTAACCGGCTCGTTCCTGGTTCGAAGATGTGTGAGTATGGAATATTAAATTCGTGTTTTTATGTAATATCAAATTCGTGTTTTCGTGGATTTATATACATATTTGTATTTATAACTAGGTAGTCGGCGAATAAAGATTTCGAGAGGAAACCAGCACATCCAAGAAATTATATTTAGAAAGACGTGTGACTAACCTAAAAAAGATCTGATTTCCCGTCTGGGTTGTTGAGGTCTGATGACAGTCGTTCTGTGTCATAATCAGTACCTTCGACAAATTCTCAGGCTCAGGAAGCGGACCCCGCCAATCCCAATCAGGATGCGGGTTAACGCTAGGAAGATGAAGACAGATTGAACCAACGTATTTATGTACTGTATACACAGTGGAAGGAAACGCAAGAAAACAACCCATTATCGCTGTAACATCGACCGAAGTTGTCATCTGCTTCAAAGTCTATTTGCAACATATTATGCTTTCGGAATTGACAGGTGAGTTTGTTAAATTTAGTTTTTAAACTCCGAGTATAATTAGAGTGCGCAGAAAGGTGTGTTTAGTCTGGTTCATCACAATGGGATCAAATACGAGTACATTGACGTGCATTTCAATTTTTGATCAAATTAATTGAACAAAATAAAATAAAATCTTCGTGTGCGTGTACAAAACATATTTCAATCGACACGGTTATTAAGGGACTAGCTGTTGTCCGCGACTTCGTCCGCGTAGAATTTAGTCTTATCTTGTACCACTTAGATATTCAAATATTGTAATCTAACAGTAGAGACAGTTGTAGTAGTTTTCCTATGTTCACAAATGATAAACTGCCCACCTCTATTTCAATCTGCAACGACAATAGGTTACTATTGTCACTTTTTGGAAAATAACTCTACTTTCAAATTTAATATACGTAAGACACATCAAAGAATTTCTTTATATACCATATTTACTGTTTTCCGTCTTGATAGTACGAAAAGATTGTCTGCATTACTGACCCGCACGCAAGACACATACAGTTGGCCGTTTTTTCAGGGACCAATGACATGCTAGCGGACCAATGACAGGCTAGCGGACCAATGACAGGCTATTGGATAAAGAAACATCCTAACCGGCTGGTTCCTGGTTCGAAGGTGTGTGATTATGGAATATTAAATTCGTGTTTTTATGTAATGTCAAATTCAGGAAGCGGGTTAACGCTAGGAAGATGAAGACAGATTGAACCACCTTTTTTCACATACTTCTATCTCCACATTCGTGTCCCTGTGTCTTTCATATTGCTGGTTTCAGTTTTTTTACAACGTGGAAAAAACAATCAGAGCTTAAATCGACACCAGCAGCCTTAAGGGCCTGACCTTCGGACTTGTTTATAGTCAAGGCGATACACACGGCTACTGGAAACTGGGTGCGCTTGAATTCGAACGGGAAATTATTGGGAATGAGTGGTTAATGTGGTAAAAACAGTTTAACCTGGGCCACGTCCAGTGAGAATCTCAGCTTGGATTATATTTCGTTATAGAGCAGTTACTTTAAGTCGCGTTCCATTGTCCAACTTAGGATTGTAAGGTTCCTCAAGAGGATTATTGGAACTCCGATTTTTAGAGTAATTCAAAGTAATTGTAGATAATGGTCTCGAAATCTCCACTGGACAATTAGTGGCATCGTCCTGATTAAGAACGCTGTTATGTGTGTAAACCACTTCATCCTCAATAACTTTAAAATATTTTTTTCAAAGTTGAAAGGTTTTTTAAGGTTAATTTTTTTTTATTGATTGGCTTGGTCATTTTTGGAGGGAGTACGGCGCGTTCACATAACCAAGAATTTTTCAGATATGGTATATTAGACAGGTCACCGAATATCGAAACGTGTGGCGGTCACGGTCAGAGCTCAGTTTGAATTCTCTTTCAGTAAAAGTCTCGGAGGCGCGAGACAATGTGTGGTGCTCACGGTCAGTAGTCAACCGACAGTTTTCGTTCTGTAGAGGTCTCTAAGCAGCGTAATGAGCAGCGCCTGTTGATATTTTCATGTACTAAAATTTTATATGCTACATAATTCTTTTAATAACCAATTGTTAGTGACGTACAGTCATTCAACGCTTAATTTCTAACATGTAAAAGTAAATTCCAAAGATCTTTAAATGGCGATAACTTTTTTAATATCCGATTTCAATGAAACAAAGCCTATATTCTGCTTCAAATTATGCTTTATCCACTTGTGAAAACTACATGAAAATCTGATCAGTAGTTTCTAAGATGTGCGTGAACAAACAAACAGACAGACAGAAAAGAATTCAAAAAATCGCTGATTTGTGTTTTATTACTCTTCTTTAGCCACCCCTTTATTTTTTTATTACTTTTCTTCAATGTACAGACACATCGGGTTCTACGTCAGGTTTTAGTATATGTATAGATTATCTACCTGCAAGTATATGAGTCTAGGTTTTTCTATTACGTCTAGTATGCGTATGCAATTATAGAGGGTATTACACACCGTCGAATAGAGGTGATGGAGGGAGGGTGTGTGGTCAAATTTCTGAATATATTTAAAACTAGGCGATATTATTAAAGCATTTTTTAGTTACTTACGTGTTAATTTAATAAAGAAAATTATTTTACGATAAAAGAAACCCTCACTGTAACAAAATTGCTCCCCACGACAACAATAAACAATAACAATATTAAACCAGGTTCTATAATATAGTCCTGCCTATCGTACGTTATACATGATGTTATAGATCTTGACCAATTATCTATTCAAAATTTTCCTTTTACTATTGAACACAATTAATTTAGGGATCTAGACGATTTGATATATATTACTTTGAGTGCTTCCGCCACCTGAATTAAAGTAATCTAAATACAGAGGAATAGTTCCTTACATAAAAACAACAATTTACTGCCAATTACCGCCTACTCGTACACGGTAGACATTCGTTTTCACCTTGTTTTTCCTGTAACCATTTATAGTGGCAATCTATTGTTGATAATGGACAGAAATCCCAACTCACAGTAGAAACGTGCAACTATTTCGCACTCTTACTTTTATACATTGTTAATAGGAATACAGTCGAAAGGATGTGACTAAAATATTGTTTAATAGTATGCAATTATTGCAGCCTATCTATATATTGTAGTGTAGTGCAGTGTAATACACGTATGCTTAGTAATTCGCAATATATCACGGTTGCCAGACAGGAATGTTTATTAATTTGCCTCAATGTTGTTATTTATGTACCATGATTCGATCGCGTAGATTGACTGCTTTAAGCCAAATTAATTAAGCAAATTTTTTTTCATAATGGTATCTAAGGTTCACTGTCAGTTGTAGAGATTAAAGATTCCCCGCACGTGATCCGTCGTAGCGATCAGCGAATAAAAGCTCTGTTGAATGATAGGATGTAACAATACAAATTTAGTAACAGTCCGAGTGTGATCAGCTTCACTTCACACAAAATCACTGTCTGGTTCGTCCTTTGTTTATTGTTGTTTAGTGCCAGCGGATAAGTGAAGTCATTATCATTATATAGCTCCTGAAAATGTGATGTGCTAGCAGAAACTTCATGTTTTGTGGGCGTATATTAACTATTGTAACCAAATGTAATTTACATAAGAAGTTACATGTTTTCTCTTAGGTGTATCGCAACAGAATCGTGCACATGCATTTTAAACCCTTTTTATAAGTGTAGATGTTTAACTAAATTATAGGGCTATAAACTACTTTCCTTTCATGCACTTCCTTTTTTCACATACTTCTATCTCTACATTCATGTCCCTGTGTCTTTCATATTGCTAGTTTCAGTTTTTTTTACAACGTCGGGACATAGAAGCATACGATAATTAAGGTAGCCCATGAACGCTGGCAATACATTAAGTATTACTCGCGCGATACCGCCTCTGCTGTTAACAAAGCAACACCTTAGGAGCTTACTGTTGACCTCACTAACGCAGGGACACCCCAGAACCCTCCAGGGAGAGTTGTTATTTGGCTGCAGTTATCTGTGAGGTGGAGTACTTTCCCAGTAGGGCTGCTTTGATGTGCCATACCTCACTTTAGTAAAAACATACGAGGTTCATTAGCATGGAGCACCGCGTGCAATTGAGATTGGCTTTGATTTTGATGACAATGGAGTATTTATGGTTCGAAAACAATCGTGACAGACGGCATAACGTGCTCCTTGAACACGGAAGAATTCGAGACAAAAATCCCATCTATAGACAGGTTGCGTTCGATGCTGTTCACCTAGCGTGTTAGATTAGTCTAACATGTGCGTCGACGCCATCGAGATTCTCAAAATGAAATGAAATTATTACTTCGAAATTTTCAAAAACAGTTATACTACGTTTTTGTTTTGCCAAACAGTGAAAAAATATATTGCGTAATATATATATATATATTAATTTAATTATTAATTGAGTATAGTGTGTCAAAGCATAATTTCCATTTGTATATATTTATTGATCTATTGTTTTTGTAAACAAAATCGACGCTTAGAAATAATTTAGTACCTAAAACTAGTTTCTAATTACATAGCGAGAAGTTACCGTAGTCTATGAATACTTTTAAGAGAGGTAGGGCGCATTTAAGTAGCCTGTTTGAGGAAGTACTTCCATCTCACTGAAAACCGCGGCCAAATTAAAAACTCCCTAGAGGGTTGTGTTCCTGCGTATGAGTTAGGTCACCAGTAAGTTCCTTAGGAGTTGCTGTTTTTGCAGCAGAGGTGGCATCGCGCGAGTGATACTTAATATATCACAAGCGTTCATTGGCAACGGTAATAGCTTTACATCAGGTGGCTTGTATGCTTGTATGTCGCAGTATAAAAAAAGACTTCTAACATCAGGTGTATCACACATGCGTAACCGACCCTGTAATAACCTTTTCAGGCCCCTTTTGAAGAACCAAATGCCACAGCGGTGACACTCCGTATACGTGAGAATTCGAGTGCCTCGGTGTCCTTGCACTAGCTTGCCCTAGCGCATTTAACGCTAGGGTTAATATCAAAAAGAATTAGACTAAATGCCAAAGAAGTTAATAGGTATGTTAAGTAAGTAATGTGCAAGAATATATAGGTAATAAAAGGTATCTTTATAACCAGCTTTTAGGCTTTAAATATAGTAATAAAAAATTTCATAATTACAAAATTGCCGAGCGTCATATATTTAGGACTTTTTATACCAGTTTTATAATTCTTATTATTATCTGTAGTTATTGTAAAAAATCCTAATTGTATGTACTTATATTTTATTTAGGATGAAAAACCAAAGCGGTGCATTCAACATAACTTATGTGCCGGTTTAGTTTAATGATTTTCGGAAGAAAACTTGTCTGGAATCGTGCAGTATGTGACTTTAGAGTGTGAGTGTGAATTCCCTGCCGGTAGCGAGTTTGCGGTTGTTGAAGGAAGCTGTGGGCATTATTTTTGACGAGCTCGGTGGCGCAGTCGTGAACGACGTGACTTAGACACCAACGCCCGTGGGTTAAATATATATATATATATATAAATATATATAATATATTTATATATATATATATATATATATATATAATATATAATAACCCCTTAGGAGCCTGACCCAGCGTGACCCAGTTTAGGATCGTTTACAATTCTCATAGCTGGTCTCTTGTTGATTAGTTTGTCCGCAAGTACCGAGCAAATCATAAATATTATTCTGCAGTTAGTGAAAAATCACATCCTATTAAAATATATCTCCATAGACGAGTGTTTGACTATTGAAGTTCTCATTTTGAATTCAAAATGATCTCACAGCTTATTGGATTCTATTTGTCATATCCTTTCATTTGATATTCATTGTGCTGGTTAACATATTGAATATACCATAAAATTGTTTTCAGAATCTAAGGTGTTCAGTATAATCGAACATTGGACATATTCTAAATTCTTTTACTTAATAGATTATTATTAAAGTACATTATAGTTCATATAATGTACTTTTTGTCAACGATAACATGAAATTAGTGTGAATTTTAAAATTGATAGTCAGTTGCGTTTCAATCAATCTTTGCTGACAGATTTAAAGATCAGTCAAAATCGGCTGCACAAATAATTTTAGTTAGATCCTTGACTTTTAGAATATAAAAATTGACTATCCTACTACTAATACTAGTACTACCGTATAGTATCATCTTTACGATTATTTGTCAAGGTTATCTTCTATTTAGTTTCTTTAGTATCTTTTTATGTTAGCCGTTTAATGCCGTATCTAATAGTATAGTATTACTTTAAGTATTTTTTTTAAGTTTAACAGGCTGGCATAGTTTACACATTGGATAGAATTTGTTGCTTTTGTGACCAATTGCTTTTCACCTGTTCAGAGGTGAAGTTTTTATTCACTCTAAATGAGTATTTTCTGGCGAACAGTTGAATTACTGTCTAAACAGCGCCCGAATTAATATTTTGAAAAAGATATTCCGAGGATTCGAAGATATATGGAATTGCAATTGACGTTAAAATAAAAAGATATAATCAAACATATATAATGACGGCCTATACGTTTCTAAAAACCAAAACCAAATACAGAGATATTATTCGGTCGGAAAGAGTTTCTCAAGAACAATCGAATGATACCAATAATACACCACATGACTGAAGCAGTACCGGAAACGTAAAAGAATGAATATGACCGAGCGGATTCAACGACGATGTCACTTCATCTGCAGCTTGGGTGGGTAAATAAAAATATTTTTTTATTTTAACGTCACATACATTCACTGTAACTATTTCACACTAATGTTTTCTACATGCAATCGATAAATTATACTTGTCCCGACACTATATAATTAATCGTAATTTTTACGTTCCTTCTGGGTTTCCCTCTATTAAATATAGTAATATATAATATATATCTTTGTTTTCGTCGCGTAGAGAAAGGCTTGTTTGTTGAAACTGAATAATTGTGAGCCTTTCTCTACACCATCGTCTTCCATTGTTACTTGAGTTTAGAATACAGATGGTGTTTCTGCTAGTAACAGAGTATCATGTGCATAAAGAGCACAATTTTACACAACTCCAGCATGGGTTGCGAATATGGCCATTTTGTATATCTCTTTAATAATGATAAAACATTATATTCGTACTTTTAGTCTTTGCCCGGTGTTCTGATATTTTTTGTTTTGCAAGTACATACATTTTACTTTTTCTTTGAATGCTCCTTTTGTTTGACGCATGATATATTAGTTCAATCATAGGTATTGTCTTATTTGTATATGTAGTTAAAACAATGGATGATTTTTCCACTTACGTAATCTAAGGTAAATAAGCTTTTAAACTATTCCCGTTCTTTTCCTTCTTTTTCTGTGAGGTTTAAATCTAAATTTATCAGAAGGAGAGACAGAAGCCTTAAGAAGTGGTGAACTTAGGTCAACAGAGCTATTAAAGTTAAAGAAGCGAGTGAGGTGTATAAGTTCCGCGTCTAGTGGTATTTGGTTCTCTCTGCTTACCTCGCAAGAGACCTGGTATGAACATATAGATACATTTACAAAAAAGTTTTTTTTTTGTTAGTAACTATAGTATAAGCTTGGCTTGGTTTGGGATTAGATGACACTGTATGATTTATATGGAACGGTTTTTTATTTAATGTACAGTAGGGAATATGTATTGTCTAGTTTCTACCTAGCCATAAAACATGGCCAATCATATTGCAATCAATCGTTCGTAGAATCGTCGGTCCCCATTCACAAGCAACCGGAGGACCGGCCCGAATATAAGCGAACATCTGGAGTATCTGGACGGTGGATATTTGAATATTCATGAAGTACACTCCATTACAGTGTTTCCGATTGCTCTCTCGACAAGCTGTGTTATTTTAGGTCGGAAAACTGTTTGCTTTGTGATGTAACTGAGATTAAAAACGACATATTGTGTAACACGAAGTCGTCATCCACCTTCTTCTTTCTGAATACGTTTGCTCCCAAGCCTCTTATTGACTTTATCTTGTTACCAGTAGTGTTATGTGTTCAAGTTTTTGAGTTGTTTCTTACTCTTTCAGATATTATTATCTAAGATGATTACATTTGACAGTTCGTAGATGCATCATAGATTATAGAAGCCAGATTTATTTTGAATAATATTCCGCTAAATGTCATATATTAGCGCTCTACAGATTTCTGTGTTCCTTAAACAACTTCGATGAAACAATTTCTGGAACATTAAGTTGGTATTTGGTCTATGTTAGCTACGTGTAAGTTTTATGAGATATTTTTATTATAAAATATATAAAGCCCCAAAATTTTATGGAATGCAACGTGGTTTACTTATGGATAAACTATGTAGGTATGCTTTATTGTGAGACTGCTATTGCTGCTTTTTTGTCCTTTTTAGCGTAAGTATGTATTAGCACATTCTGGCAAAGTAGTATAGTGTGTTCTAGTACTAGTACAACGGTCTTGAGGTCTGCTTCCTGAGTATAAGCAAAAATTTCAGAGAGGCATAAAGTGGATGATCACTGTCTAATGTGGTACGCAGGACACATAGGCCAACTTCATTGAAGCCGTGTTGTCGAAAAAAGAAACTTTAAAAACTGACAAGGAGGAGGTAAGGAGGTTGCCGAGTCCTGAGAATCTGCGTTCGCTTGGGAAAATTTAGCATTTCTTCGTTATTCGACGACAAGAAAAAAAAGCCATTGGGTTTTAGTCAGTATAACTGCCACTACCCTTGGAAGCAGATTTCGACATAATCCCCTCTCCATTTAGGTTGCATGATATTTCTAATGGATTTTCATTAAGAATAACTATGCTTTAAGTAGTTGACAAACAGACGCGTCAGTAATGATCTTTCATCAACTAGCTTTTATCCGCAGCTTCGCCCGGGAATCACCGTTACCGCAATAATAAATAACCCATGTTCTTCTCCAACGCACATAGTATCCCTGTACTAAATTTAGTTACGATCTGTTTAAAAGGTTAATCGTGAAAAGATGCACCAACGTACAGACAGAAAGGACTGTTTCATTTACATAGTAGTGTGGAGGTGGATAACATGAAGAAAAAACTCACTTTCCAACGAGCAGTCGACTATTGGTATACAACAATTTGAACTGAGTCATAAACTAATACCATAACTACAGTTTGAAATCAATAGAATCGAGCCAACGATGCTCATCTCATTCATACTCATTCCTCATCTCTTACAAAGTGCTAGTCATATGAACTTTCTCATTTCTATTAACTAGTAACTGAAATTAAAATAATTTTATCCGTACTCTATTCATAATTACGTTTATTGACTTCTTGATATCTGTTATAATATTAATAAAATATCGACAATTAAATATCAAGACATCCTTACTGGTACATTTGCGTACACTTTCTATAGAACTTGTAAGTAGAGGGGACAACCTCTGTAATTACTTACATTGTTAGTGGGTGGTAAACATAGATAACAATACTGTGTTTTACTTTACAAATATATTTTTGAGGTTCCGTTTGTTTCCAATTTATATATTATGAAACTTCGTACAAACCAACTACCCTTTTAGTTGCTTGACTACTCGTATTACTAGTAATCTCGTAAAGATTTTGTGATAGTTTTGCTTTTAATTCATTTAAAATAATAAGTCATCATCACCTATCAAAGTAGAGGGGCTTAATTAGTAGTGGGGCACACTTAATTCTAACGCAAAAAACTACTAAATACCTATATTTTAAAGTCTCTTTATTACATTTAAAATAAATAAACAACCCTAAGTGGTTTTTGATATTTCATTTTCATTCAATGATAAATAAATAAAAAATAAATAAATATTATCGAACAAATTACACAGCGCCGTCTAGCCCCAAAGTAAGCGAAGCTTGTGTTATGGCTACTAGACAACTGATAAACATACGTAAATACATTTTTTTTTGTAAATACATACTTATTATACATAGAAAATACCCAGACCAAGACAAACAGACATGTTCATGCACACATGGGAATTGAATTAAACAATTTTTAACGGAAGTATTGCGTATTTTATTATTTTATTACGTCAAAGCCGTCCGCCTAAACCGAATGTTCCTAAGGACGAATTACTTGCTCTCAACAACCTACGCAAGAACCCAGACCTTACAATTCTCCGTGCAGATAAAGGAAACGCAACAGTTATCATGGACACGTCGGAATATATCAGTAAAATTCAACAACTTTTGTCGGATGATACCACTTATAAAAAGGTAAACAAAGACCCCACCGCAAAAATTCTAACTAAAACGAAAGAATTAATAAAGAAGCACTCCGAAAAACTGGATCTAGACGTAAACATGCTTGTACCTTCTTGCGTTAAACCACCAAAACTGTATGGATTACCTAAAATACATAAAAACAGCATTCCTTTACGACCCATAGTTAGCCAGATTGACACACCAACCTACAAACTGGCTCGACATCTATCGAAGGTATTCTCACAACTTCGTGGACATACAAGTGCATATGTTAAGGATTCCTACCATTTCATTAGCCAAATAAAAGACCTAAAATTGACTAGTGATGAAACTATGGTCAGTTTTGATATACAGTCACTATTCACCTGCCTACCCGTACAAGACTGCATAGAAATTGTGAAAAGGAAGCTTTGTGAAAATGACATGCCTGAGGAATATGGAGAACTTCTAGAACTTTGCTTAACATCTGGCTATTTTCTTTGGAATGACGAATTTTACACCCAAATCGATGGCGTAGCTATGGGCTCTCCCATTTCTCCTGTTGTCGCTGACATTTTAATGGAAGACCTTGAGGAGAGAGCGCTGTCGATGGCACCGGCTGTGCCGAAGATGTACAAACGGTACGTAGATGATACTTTTGTTGTCATACCCAAAGATAAAGTGTCTATATTCCTACACCACCTTAATTCCATCAACAACAAAATCAAATTCACCATGGAATTAGAGGCAAATAATTCACTAGCATTCCTTGATATATTAATTACCAGGAAACTTGACAACTCACTTACTCACACAGTGTATAGGAAACCCACCCATACAGACAAATATCTCAATGGTAACTCACACCACCATCCATGTCAGTTAGCTACCGTAGGCAAATCTTTGTTTCAGAGAGCACAAGGCATCTGCGACGCTGAGCATCTAGAGGAGGAACTGCAACATGTCAAACAAGTACTGCGGAGCAACAGTCACAAACTCCCTCGCATGCGTCACAGAAGCCGCCCGAAGCCACCTACAGTTAAACGTCAACCTGTCATCTTACCATACTTAAAGGGAGTCACAGACAAAATTGGCAACATCTTACGGCGAGCTTCAATTAAAACTTATTTCAAGCCCCATAAGAAGATCAGTCAAATTCTAAGACCTATCAAGTCTAATATCCCCTTACAAGATGCAGGAGTATACAAATTAGACTGCGAATGTGGTTTATCATACATAGGGCAAACAAAGAGAAGCGTAGGTACTCGTGTGAGAGAACACATTGCTGACATGAAGAATAGGCGCGATAAAAACTCTGCAGTATGTGAACATACACTGGACCAGCCAAACCATTACATCCGGTTCGATAAACCACAAATCCTCGCCAAGGAGAATCGCTACATGCCGAGAATGTTGCGCGAGGCTATTGAAATAAGAAAACACCCCAATTTCAATAGAGAAGATGGTTGGCAAGTACCACCTGCTTGGGATCCAGTCCTAAAAATAATCAAGTCCCAAACCCAAAGATCTAAAAAATGTTCGGACACTGTGAGCGATTTTTGTGTGAATTGGAACATATATAATTAATCCATCCATGTCGGTAGATGTAATAATTGAATAACTAATGTAAGACAAATACCACCTTAGTCTTCCTGCGACCACGGACGCTGCAAAGCGTTCGAAACGTCAGGTTCAACAAAATAAATAAAATACGCGATACTTCCGTTAAAAATTGTTTAATTCAATGTGTAACAATCGCGAAAACCTAAGACAATACACATGGGAATTGTGGGAATCGAACCCACGAGCGTCTGTGTCAAAGTAGCGTAACAACGCGTTTCACCACTGCGCCACCGAGCTTGTCAATGTTAAATGATGTCCCGATATGTTGCATTAACAACAAACAATAATCTGAAGTATAGGGCACCCTTAGAGCATGTTTTTAATTTTTTTATGTCATAATTATTGGCGTTATAATCTATACTAATATAAAAAGTGGAAGAGTTTGTTTGTCTGTTTCCTTGAACGCGGTAATCTCTGGAACCCCCAGTTGAAATAGAAAAAAAAAAAAATATTATGGTATGTGTTGAATATACATATAGTCCAATTCTTGAGGGAGGATATAGACTATTCAATATCGCCATATGACCCTTGGAAACCGAGGAAAATAAAAGAAAGTAGATACCGGATACCGAACCTTACAGGATACCGGATATTCGGTATCCTGTAAGGTTCGGTATCCCGCAGACGAAGTCGTCGGGATGCAACTAGTCATCTATAATCATAGCAAATTTTAGGATTCTAATCAGATAGTCTGCGAGTAAAGTGCCTATGATATGCCTACGGGCAGACAGACATGACGTAACTAAAAAATTAAGTGGCAAGTGCAAATCTCGATCGCGCATTCAGGTATAGAATAAGAAATACAAGTATACGAGCCTTGGCCCAACAATGCGTTGAACTTCGTAAGTTGAGTCTCGATGAATTAAAATTTAGAGTAATAACTTCTAATTTGAAGTATATAAGAATAGCAAATAAATAAATAATTATTTCAGCTATTTTTAAGTTTCATTGTATTTTAAAATAATTTTGGAATGTGAAACAGAACGCAAAAACCTTTCATAAGTTTTATATACAAGATTCGAAGAAACTTTTGAGCTTGAAGATTTGTATTTCATAGAATATAGATGATTATCTATTACGAGGTGATACTCGTATTAAAAAAGAAAAGTGAAAGAAAAAAGGATACTTACACTTATATAAATTGGAAGGAACGTATTTTTTTTTGGCTAAAATAATATGAGAAGAACTGTGATATATACGAGTACAATAACGAAAGCAAAAATTTCAGAACATGAACACTCATTATTATTATATACCGCGCAACACGCTGAAGCAACGAATCCTACTTTCAGATTTCTACCTCGCACTAACCCCCCTAAACTGCAAAGTTATTTTTAACTTTTCTAAGATAGAGGTGGTAAACAAGTTCCGCAACTGTATCTAATTTATAGAATAGAATTTATTGTTGGCGGACAAACACTGAAGTTTCAGTATAAGGCTACAATCTTATTATTTTATTTAGTATTCTAATAATATAAATGTGAAATATATAAGAGATTTGGATATCCTGATGGACGGCAAGCTGTCTTTCACTCTATGTATTGATTGATTGCTATTACTTGAATAGCACATAAAACTTAGATATTAAAAACAGAGCCACTAAACTACTCGTACTAGTAAATGTCGAAACAATCAAATTGCTCTACATCTCCCTTATTAGGTCTATCTTAGATTTCGGAAGCATAGAGTGGGCACCATCTGACGAAGTACATACAGATCGGATTAAAAAAGTTTAAAGCGTTTTCATAAATATAATTTTCACTATTTATGAAAACATTCTCAATTTTTTCAATTCGTTCAGGTGTATTTGAACAGGTGTATTCTGAATTTTTACGGCACTTTAAATTACGTTGTTCAAAAGATCGTCGTAAGTTATTCACACAACTTATTTATAAAACTTTGAACAATATTTTTTATTTGACTCGATTTAAAACAGCTTAACGCCGAATTATCTGAGTTTGAACAGTTGCATTCGTCTCTAAATTTGCTAAAAAAGAGTTTATTTGTGACAAATTGAACTACTATCATTATTTTGCATAAGTTCTAAACGAATAATCCTTTCTTAAAAATAGTTATTCATTATATACATTATATAGTTTCTTGTCCGAGAATAGTCTAGTAAATTATCAACTTATATAATGTTTAATCATTTCGATTAGGGTCAAATTAAGAGAAAAATAATTGCATTTCAAATCCATACATCAGACTTAAATCCCGGTCCCTTTAACACATTTACGTACTTACCGAGTTGTTCAAATTAAATCTTATTACAACTAAGAGCTTGACACGCTTGACACTCGAAATGCGATTATAACTTTTATTTGGTATCACATAAGAATGTTACAAAGGCCAAAGTGTAAAGCTTTAATTGCATTAAGGTATACAATCTGGGGACAAGTAATTTTCATTTTTGATTAAAGGACGTCTCACGCATTTTAGGCTTTTTAAATAAACACAATACAGGCTAAATGCGAATGCTTAAGGTTTGGAAGATCGAATCGAACAATATCAGTTTAAATTTTTTTCAGTTAAGAAAGCTTCGAAATGAGCAATTTCATACAAATCCATCAAAATACATTGCCATTTTGTGAAGTATTTATTTTCTAAAGAGGGAAAACTTCGTCGATTACGACTTAATGTTGAACTCTATGCACTTCAAGTGCATTTTCTCCATTTTCTTGAGTAGAGTGCCGACGCCGACAGGGCCGTCTAAGTGATGTCAAGGGAGAACGTCGAGGGCTTGGCCATTAAGTTAAAACGCTTCCCGTCCTCTCGCTGCTAATGTAATTCTCACAAACTTCGGCCTAATTCGATAAGGGCTGCGAAATAAACAATGGACGTTGGTAAGTATATAGGATAGTTTCGTAGATTTTTTCATAAGTTTGAAAGTTACGGTTGCGTGCTGAAACGTCTCTAGCTTATTTCTTATCTTCTGACGTATTGTTGTGATCCCGTGAGAAAATAAATATATTATAAGTTAAATGAATCGTCATAAAGCCGCTTCTTAACACAAGGGATGTAATTTTGAGCATCTAATAAATATAAATAATCCAAAATTATCACGAAAGCCCATAATGTTGTTAGTGTATTTTGACGAGCTTGAGCTGTGGCTTGCATTAGGTGTCAAAGTGGGTTCGATTCGTTAGAGCATAGGTGTCATCTCGCGAATGAGACTTAATGTTTTAAAAATAACAACGGTATATTATACGTATACTACGTACAATGTGAACACATTTTCACAGCAACCATAACCCGTAGCACGCACGTGTGAATCATTACGCTCTTCGTGTTGTAGACTACGGGTGCTGCTTACTATCGGGTAATTTGTGCGCTTGTTATTCACCTTAGGTAATAAGAAAATGGTTCCCGTCTAATCAAAAATATCTGATTAAGAATAATGAAAGAATGTTTTAATAACGTTTGCAGGATACAATAGTCTAGATTGCAAAGTATCTTTTTAATTTAAAATCATTTTATAAGAAGTTCTTTTTACGGTGTCAGTGACTCGCGATTCTCCAAATACCCAAAAATAAGTGTGAGTGTGTACCCTGTTAAATAACAAAAGAGATTGGTGAAAGGGACAAGACATATCAAAGCAAACCGAATGGAACGTATCTCCACCTCACAGAAGACCGCAGCTAAATTCCCTGCAGGATTCAGGGACGTGTTCTTGCTAGTTAAATGAGGTTACCAAAGAGCTTCTGAGGAGATGTTGAGTTGGCAGTGGCAGTAGTAATACTCCATGTATTACAACTATTCATATGTCACGGTAACCAATTTTCATTTTGATTTCATAAGGTAGGTTATAACATTGTTTACATCTCGACGTTGTATAAAAAAGTCTCTAATGGCAGATATTCGAACGGCTTCTATATTTTGTACCAGGTCGACAGTCCATTACTATATAAAAGTCGTCGACCTGATCTAATTCGCGGAGGGCTTTTAGAATTTCATTTCGTTGAGAATGGAATCTCATTTTTATTGAATCAGTCTGATACATTTCGAGTTCGAAGTACTACGTCCATCATCAAGTGCGCATTAAGACATGCAAAAATATTGTTACTCATGTATACACAAATATAATTTATATAATCGAATACATAATATATGCAACATCCACCATTAAATAATTGTCAAGAGAGTAGAATAAATTATTTGTCCCATTTGTTTTTAAGTTCTCCAGAATTATTCTGCTATGGTATGTACACTTTAAGGCAGTAGATAAATTACTTTTGATTTCAGACGTAATGTTATATAAGTAATCAGAAGTTTTTAATTACATTGTGAACTCCGTTTAAATTTTACAGCTAAAAACAAGAAATTAACAGATTCAGGCATTATTTTGTCAAATTTACAGGCAATTTATTCTAAACTATTGTGTGGATCCACTAGCGCTTAGTTCACGTGAACTTATGCCGGCCGGCATCAATCCACTACCATTAGTAGATGGATGCCGTCGCTGTCATGGCTGCTCCCGTCGTTTCTGCCTCGGCTGCTTCTGTCGTTTCGGCGATTACGCGCCATCTGGGACCGTAAGCACACGCCACCGTAGCTGCCCTGGCTATTCTGGTCGTTTCTGCGACACGTGTTTCGCTTCTTCACGAGGCATGCCGTAGTGCATGACGACATAAAATCTTGGTAGGAACTACTAACATTTACTTTCTTAACTGTCCATGCTATAGCAGAAGACGGCAAAAAATTCCCATTCAAAATAACTGTACCATTCCAATAGAGGCGAATGAACACCGGCCAAGTGCAAGTCGAACACACAGACCAAGCTTCCGTACTACCATTCTACTCACGTGTCTTGTATGGAGACCTAAACATTGTCTATTTTTATTGTTAAAGTGACCCACAAATCAATAAACCACTCGACCGCGCATTGAGACACCAAAATGGCGTCGCTTAAATATCACGATGTTATGATTCGAGGGCTTATGACCAATGGGATGATTTTTTAACTAATATGACGATCAGTGACGCGTTGTTACTTCGTGAAATAGCCAATAAGAGCTGCGGGTTCTACTTAACCTCCCGACCGAGCTGTGCAGCAATTTCGTTTTACCGGTTCTCTAAACTCTAACAAAAGGTTAAGTAAACTGTGAACATTTCGAGTCTCTAGATGTTACGGTTTAAAAGATACAGCCTTATGACAGATGAACAGATAACGGAGAGTTGGTTATTGGGTTCTACCTTTATATATTATATCATTATAGTGTCTTCTATCAGATAAGTTATTGTATATTATCCTTGCTATTTAAACTACACAACCAATGATTACCACACGAGTGGTACAATGAGTAACGCTTGTGCGTTGCCACTCTTGCTGCTAATATTGCGACTCCTCAGAAGCTAACAGGTAACCTCACTCACTTACAGAGACACCACAACCCACCAAGGAGTTGTTATTTGGCTGCAGAATTCTGTGTAGTGGAGGTAGTTCCCAAGTCGGGTTGCATGGATGTACCCCGATTCAGTAAGAGCCTCGATTGTTAAATAGCAAAGAGCACCGCGTGCAGGTTTGCCTTTAATTCTAAAGTTGATAGCGAAGTACTTATCCTAGTCTGAAGATACTTAAAGCAAACGTATTTGATCATACGTTTGCTATAACCATCTTCAAACGAATCCCATTCGAATTGTTCACACATAAAATTTTTATATGTGAACATTTGCGTGACATTTTCATGGACATTTCAATAAAGTGGTGCGGGCCGTCAAATGGTACACGATTCCAATAAAAGTTCAAGTGTTCGAGTCGAAGTGTGCACATAAAACTGTCTCGCCATCTGCGACCATCGCATCTGGGGTATAATGGCGGCGTGAACTAGCGCAGGAAGTATACCACTGTCATGCATATCGACTGATGGAATTAAATATGTAGCACATAGAGTATAATATTCTAGACGTGTAACTAACAAATATATAGTTATAATATGTGTTATATTTATGGAAGTGAATTTAATTGGTATTTCGATCTGTATTTCTGTGATTCCGTGCCAGTAAGTTCATGAAAACTAGCGCTGGCCGTCCTATTTAAGCCAGTAGATGCATGGTAACGCAGTTGCAATCTTAGCTGCTCTGTTCCGATTGTTATAGTCCGTCTTTGACCATTCTTTTGTTAAAGGTTTCGCACCCAAAGGGTACCAACGGAACCTGTTCGTCTATCCATTCATCTGTGATAGGGCTGTATAACTGGCAGAGACTTGAAATTTTTATTCATTATGTATTATTATGGCCGCTATAACAACAAATAATAAAAGTAAAATTAAAAATTTAAGGTGGTCCCTATACAAGAAACTCTCTGGTTCTTACGGTGATAGGTACGGAACTCGGCCGGTTTTTAGGGTTCCGTACCCAAAGGGTAAAACGGAACCCTATTACTGAGACTCCGCTGTCCGTCCGTCCGTCCGTCTGTCACCAGGCTGTATCTCATGAACCGCGCGAGTTAGACAGTTGAATTTTTTACAGATGATGTATTTATGTTGCCGCTAAAACAACAAATACTAAAAATAAGAGTTTTTTTTGCCGCTTTTATAGATAATGGTACGGAACCCTTCGTGCGCGAGTCCGATTCGCACTTGGCCGATTTTTTTGTGTTAT
Organism: Pyralis farinalis; assembly: GCA_947507595.1. Taxonomy (NCBI): domain Eukaryota; kingdom Metazoa; phylum Arthropoda; class Insecta; order Lepidoptera; family Pyralidae; genus Pyralis; species Pyralis farinalis. The sequence goes on along the minus strand of OX382269.1, from coordinate 15,243,801 downwards.
ATCACACGATATCTTCACAATTGTTAACTGATTTTTTTTTTTTATAAGGCAGCTCCTAAAAAAAAAAAATAAGTTTGTGATTGCGCTAATATAAATAGTTAAGATCTCACCTAAGACTTATTTTTTTATATCTGGATCCCTTAAAAGATATCAACGTTTATAAAATTTAGATAAAACATAGTGTAGGCCTTAATTAGTAAACTCTGGTCCATAAGGGGTTGAGTAGAAACTCTATTTAGGGGCTGAGTGAAAACATGTAATTTAATATATTTTCAGGGGCCGAGATATGGGAGGGTCGAAAGTGGATTAAACCCTTTTTAAGAAAGATAAGGCGCATCAAAACATCCCGACTGGGTAAGTATCACCACCTCACGGTTTTCTGTGCAGCAAATAATAACTCCCTGGAGGGTTCTTGTATTCCTGCGAACGAGTAAGGTTACTTTAAGGTTACTAGTATGCGCCTTTGGTATTGCTGTTAGTTTTTTTTTTTTTTTTTTTATAAATACGTACACCCCTGCCGTGGGCAAGGCGATCTAAGCAACTATATGTACATGTTATATACTCATTTAAAAAAAAAATCATTAAAATATAATAAATACACATTCATACATCATACTCTCTTTCATTCCGCAATTCGTTCAAAAGACGTTCTAAAATGGGCAAAATTTGATTTTGCCCATTTTAGAACGTCGGTGAAACGATAGTGGCTATTTCCAAACTTCCCTCCCCATACTGCATCAGTCCAGCCACGGGCGACAGAGAGCTTCACAGCTCCACCTAGCCACCGCGATCCCTGCGGCTATACAGAGTATAGCCGAGGTATACAGCATTAGTCCTAGGTGGAGCTGCTCTGCTTATTCCGATCTATAGTAGCTGTGGCTAGACTGACGCAGTATTTTATAAATTTTTCTCGTGTTTTCCCCATCACTATTTCGGAGACTGTAGTTTCGGTGACCCGCCTTCCCAACTCCTGCTCCAAATCGTAGCTCTGTTTGGAGAATGCGGGACACCGAAACAATATGTGCTGCACTGTCTTGCTGTGTTAGTTAGTAAGTGCTGTGTTAGTTAGTAAGTGCTGCTTCTACATGTGTTGTTGTTTTTCTTGTGAAATTCTTATAGTTTACAATCGTTGCTATTTTTAAAATTTATCTTAAAAAAAATAAACTCACTGACTTATATATTCAACACACAAATCACCCAGGGATTTGATTTTGGGGTAGCGCCCTGAAGATTGGGAGTGGGGTGAAATGGGGACATTTTTGTTGTGAACGCGCACACCTCAGTTTTCTTGGCATTAAACTCAAACAGGTTATTGGAACCCCATTTACTAATGAGGTCCATAACCCGATTAAGCTCAACGACAAGACTCTCACGCCTCTCACCGATTTCTACCCGACCAGTATTAGGCCGCCCGAAATATCGCCCATGGACCGTACTGTCATCTGCATAGCAATGAATATTACCAAGTGGCAGCATTTCATTGATATGAAGAAGAAAGAGTTAATTAGATTCAGGCGTCATTTTGCGAAAGTCAAATTTACATGCAATTTCATCTAACCTGCTTTGTGTGCTTCCGCCACCAACCGTCGCTGCCACGACTGGCCTGGTCGTCGCTGCGACACGTGATTCGCCTCTCTACGAGGCATCATCAGGCGTTGTAGACGTTAATCGTAAGAATACAACTTGTAGCATGTTTTCTTACGGGCATGTTGCACTTACTACGAGTAACAGTAGTGGGTGGGTGCCGGCCGGCGCTAGGCCGCATGAACTAATTGGTGGCGGAAGCACATAAAGCAGGTTAGATCAAATTGCAAGAAGAAACAGGGTGGGCGACAAGACGGAGCCCTTTAGCCCTCGTAGCATGCAGCAACTTCTTTCCGAAACTGTAATGCACGAGTACTTGGTATTGCAAATAGTACATTGGAAACGTGAACCATCAAGCAGCCCGTAAGCTGTTATTCTATCTTAGTAGCATCAACAAACATGTCAAACATGATATAATACAATGTTCTTGAGAAATTCAAGAAACATTATTTGTGTCATACTCGTAGATAAACAGAATATTATATGTTTAGTACATTGCGTTTCACTGCCTACGAACACAAATAAGATGGAATCATGACAAATCTGTCCACAAATTGCGGCAGCCATAGAAAAACTGAATCCGACCAGAGACAAATTGAACACAATAAGGATGCTCGGAACGTTTGCATTTCATTACGAGATAGCATCGATCTCATTAGCCCGCAATATTGTTGTTGGACGAATTTAATGGCTGTGTAATTGTATGGTTTCTCCACAGTTTTGCACTTGAATTTTTTCTGGTAGCAGCTATCTGAAGCGATCAGAATTAATGGAGCGTTCATTTTATCGAACGTATTAATCGATGTAGCGATTCATACGGTTTTATACAATCAGCCTACACTATCTTACCCTATATCAAAATGCTTTTAGAGGTTTGATGGCAGTTTTGCATAGCGTGTCATCACTTTAATATGAAACGGTATTTATTTTTTATATTGCATACAATTTAAATCGCTTTTGGTGAATAGTTTTTTTTAAAGTTTTTAATAGTGTTTATTTTAAAGACAAACTCGCTGTTCGTGGTGCTGGCTGCCGATGGCATGCAAATGTTGATGATATTTGCACGCCTTTCAATTAGTTGAATTTGGAGAAGTCCGACTCGTAAAATACCTCTCTCTCTTACTCAGTCTCTATGTTTTCTACAGCAGAAAATGTTCCATCTCATTCAAACTTTGTGACTAGTTCCTAACTATCGAAAGCTTAAATACCCTACCCATGTTTATCAGAACAGTAAATTCTATTGCCAATTTCAAAAACTTGCAAAAAATCTCTTTCACACTTTCAACACTGACGTATGAAGCATACATATTTATTAGTTTAATGACCCGATTTTAATGTAGTATCAGTTTATTTCTTTCACCATTTCCCACCTTGTTAACCCTTTCTTTGTCTCTACATCGTTTTGTTACCTTAAGGTTGCTTTGAATAGATTGCTTTTCGCAATAAGGACGCCTTGTTGCATAACATGTATGCTATTTATAAAAATCTTTTATAATTATTTCCAACAATCTGTATTATGCAAATAAAACGTATTCTATCTATCTTCATGTTACATACTTTCCTTTGTTAAAACAAATATAATGTTAATTAATAAAACTTGCAATTGTCGTAATATGACGTGTGGTAGACTTTTTTCATGTGTGCATGATTGCTGTAAAAAAACTGAAAACCCGGCAAAAAACTGAACACTCTATATACCCTTTGGCCAGAGTTTTCAGTTTTTAACGGGTTTTCAGTTGCAATGTCTAAGTCTAAGTTGCAAATTAGATGGACTTACTATTGACCATTAAGTTATTTCCATAGCCACCTGCTGCCATGATCATCATGTGCTGTAGTTCCTGAATTCCAGAACATACCTCTTACCGTGACCAACACCTTTAGAATGCTTGGTGTCGAGATTTCCAGTGACGTTCAATATCGAAGTCACCTGGAGGAAAAGGTCAAGCTGGCGTCCAAAAAACCTGGTATGCTCAACAGAGCAAAGCAGCACTTCAGCGCGGGGCAAAGACTTACGTTATATAAGTCTCAAGACAGACCACATATGGAGTACTGCAGTTACCTTTGGGCAGGAGCACCTGGATATCAGCTTGGACAATGTGATTCCGTTCAGAGACTTTTTATGATTAACTCCTTCTTCAAGAAGCAGCCGCAGCGCAAGTGGACCTGGAGTAGCCTGGATGGTTCGACGAAAAGCGAAATGGACTTCATCTTGACGACCAACTGGCGTTGTTCAATGATGTCTCTGTGACCAACAGGGTGAAAACCGGAGGCGATCACCGGATGGTAAGAGGCATCTTGAATCTTAATATAAAGCTGGAAAAGTCTCGCCTGCTGAAGTCTACGCTCCGTCTATTTCGTGCCCTGATCCAAACCCCGAAAGCTTTCAACTCGAGTTTCATAATCGTTTTCAGTACCTAGATGATTGTATAACACCGAACGATATCAACAGTTAGCTCGTGGAAACTGTATATACTGTGGGAGGTAAATTTCTCCAGCCTTGACTAACAAGAACCCAAAGGTTATTGACTAACACGCAGAATCTCATGCAGGTCAGACGCGAGATGTAGTTGCAGTCTTGAGCTCCAGCGTGTGAGCTCAAGACTGCAACTGCGAGATGTAGTTGCAGTCTTGAGCTCACACGCTGGAGCTCAGACGGCTGAATAGGAAGATCTCCAAAGGCATACGGCGAGATATACGTCTATTTAATATAATTCGAGGCGATAGAGCGGAACCAAAGCTCCAAAGTCTTCGCCAAAGATCTGTCTGTTGGCCAAAATCAACTAACGAAGCTGAAGACCAAGACTGGCATCATTATTTCTACGAAGACTGAGATTCGAGTGAGATGGAGAAGTTCTATGGACAGCTGTACACATCGTCGCTACAGCCGAACAGCAGTCCTAGTAACAATCCTAGACTTACACTGACTTATGTTAAAAAATTATTTCGGTTTCTCGCCGTTTTGCATATTTTTTACGTGTTTATTATCAAATTACTACATGGAATAGGGTTTTAAAGAAAATAGGATTGTAGTGTGTGCATTGCAGTGCAGCAATAAATGCATAATCATTTGTAACAGAACTTATGGCCGGGCTAGGTAATTTGGAAACCTAACTTTTAGAGCAAACATCACTCTCACTTTATTAAAAATGATCTAACTGATCGCTAATACTTTGAATATGGACTCACCTAACTTAACAATAAAGGTATACGTTTCAATATTTTTTTTACTTTTTTAAATATATAAGTTTAATAAGAATACATTTAAAAGTAAACAAAAGGTATAAAAGTAATAATATTTAAAACATATATTTATATAGGTAATGGGCGGGTTCTTTATCGGTGGATAAAAAACCCGCACATTGATCATTGGCTATCACTGCTATAAATAAAAAATGACTATTTTGTAAATTTGATGTTCACAGTTCGATATAAGTTGTTTGATATACTACCAACAGCCTAGTTTTACAATCGTACCACTCCCCCACGACGGGGAGTTCATCGTTATTTACGTTGCGTACTGAGCGGTTCCAGAGAAGCTGCCGAGTTTTTCCGTGGGGATTACAAAATAAGCTTCTTCGAGCACGGCCCGAAGAGGTTTTTAAAACGTCGGTATCGCACGAGTGATATCCATGGTGTTGAAATTGTGCATAGGCCACGGTGAATGCTTACTATCAGGCAAATCGCATGCTAGTTTGCCACCTTACCAGAAGAATAAGAATAAATGGGATCTGGCCTCTTACGTTTCATGACCAAATAAATCGACTGCGATTCAAAGTTATAGGATCAATAATTACTTTTGAACATTATACTCAGAACTTATCACCTAAAGAAATATTGAGATTTATCGAATGGATGTCAAACGCAGGCAGGCGGCGTCACCTAAATTCTAACAATCAAAGGTTGAATGATGCTAATAATCACGGCATGCTTCAAACAAAGGGCAGGAAAGTTAAATGGGTCTATTTTATCTGTGGGCTCGGGGTTGGCGGTATAGAGCTACAAATTGAATAATTATTCGGGGGTATTGTCCTCTCATGTCGATAATCGTATGGCTGACCCAGCTTTTGTTGGGTGTTTCAGCAAAATAACACTTGATCTCAGTTGAAGGGTAATACAGAGACCCTTGACACGCATCCGCTGTCATCTACCGGCCATAAAGAGTACAAACGAGCATTTCCTTTAATTGAGTTTTTACATGTGCCTTTTATGGATCCTATACGATTATTTGCATCCCGAATTGTACAACCGGTAAATACGTAGGTAAATTTTATTATCCCGACTTAATACGTGCTATATATAACTTCACGCTAAATCCCTTGCGGGGTAGACAGAACGAACCGAGCGCCACATAACTCAACCCTTACACACTTCACTCGCTGCACTGCTTTAACATTCATAGTTCTTCTCAGGCGCGTTCGCCTTGAGATCAACTCTGTTTCTAACATCGTTTACAAGAGTACGCGTAAGCGAAGGCGGTCTACAAGCGTTACGCCACAAATTTAGCGCAAAGTACGCATTTCAACTGCGTTTATTCTACTTTCGTTCTCCCTTTGCCATACCCAGTTCTCACTTCCATAAGTTAGCATAGGAACCAGCACTGAATTGTGTACAGCTAGCTTTGCGTTCTGGTTCAAGCTTTTACTGCCAAGAAGTTTTCCCTGCGCACCATTTACACTATTCCCAGCAGTCACTTCTCTTATCAGATCATGTACTTTCTACATCTTGGATGCGCTCTCAAAGCCCTGCTGAAAGATAACAATCTCATCCACAACTCCAATATTTCATCACCAACCGTAACCTTTGCTATGGTCCTGGTTTCCTCTGTTTGAAATAATACTTGTTTTTGTCGCATTCAGACGCGATAAATATGTAGTATTTTTCATACAAGTGACATGCAAAGAAGCATATTCATATCAGGTGATAAATCATCACCGCCGCTCATGTACATCACTCAGAACATCACCGATACCTTACCAGTCTTGTAAGGGAAACATATAATTTATAAAGAACTAGATGACCTGGTGAACTTCGTATCACCTACAACATGAGGTGATGTCAGGAACCTTAGAAACCGGCGAGCGTGCATAAGAAGAGCAATAAATGTTAAAGAAGTGAGTGAGGTTTGTAAGGAGCGAGTCACGTGGCGCTCGGTTCTCTCTGTCTTCCCCGCAAGGAATTTGGCGTGAAGTTGTAGATTGTATCATTACTTGTCGGCGGTGATGGAAAATATCGTGGGGAACTCTCATGTCCAATAAATTATATTTCGATAGACGTGTGACCTAACCTAAGAAATGTCTGGTTTTCTCTCTGGGTTACGGAGGTCTGACGGCAGTCGCTCCATGTCAAAATCAGTATCTTCACCAAATCTTTAGACTTAGGTAGCAGATCCCGCCAATCCTAATGGATTGGGAAACGGGACAACGCTAAGAAGAAGAGGATACTGAATCAAAACATCTTCGTTATATTTTCACTTAGTATTCATTGTCTCGATGATATTGTTCATTCATTATTTCACGGACGGTGTCGTTTCATCGCATAGTCGTGGTTTTGATTGATTGATAATGTGCAACTTGATAATAATTGAGCGTACTGTTAATTGCAAATTGTATCAAATTTAGTTTTAGTTGTAGGTACCAAAACGAATAATTTTACTAGGCAATAATAATTTCAAAAGCTGTATCGCGCAAGAAATTTATTTAGTTTAAATTCTTCTATTTACGTTCCTTTGGCCACCTTCAGGATCCATCTTCAGGACCTGGATATCATGTGGCGCCAGCGTGCTCGCCAATACAAATTAAACGAGCCCAAACACGACGGTTCTATCGTGTTCTTATGACCACCTACCGTCTCCATCTTCAGAACCTGGATATCATGTAGCACGAGAGTGTTTGCGAAGACAAAACAAATGAGCCTAAACTCGATGTGTTTATCTTGTTAAGCTTTGGAGTTCCTATGGCCAATTTTCGACATCCTTATCAGGCCAGCTCCTTATTATTACCATTTTTAGGGTTCCGTACCCAAAGGGTAAAACGGAACCCTATTACTGAGGCTCCGCTGTCCGTCCGTCCGTCCGTCCGTCCGTCCGTCCGTCCGTCTGTCACCAGGCTGTATCTCATGAACCGTGATAGCTAGACAGTTGAAAATTTCACAGATTATGTATTTCTGTTGCCGCTATAACAACAAATACTAAAAAATAGAATAAAATAAATATTTAAGGGGGCTCCCATACAACAAACGTGATTTTTTTGCCTTTTTTATAGATAATGGTACGGAACCCTTCGTGCGCGAGTCCGACTCGCACTTGGCCGATTTTTTATTGCATTATTACCAAAGATATGCAAGTAAAACAAAATTGACTCCAATCGAACGTCCGGAAATGGCTCTAATTTAGCTTACAAGATGAATAAAAGATACATTAAATAAATCGGCCAAGTGCGAGTCGGACTCGCGCAGGAAGGGTTCCGTACCATTATCTATAAAAATCGGCCAAGTGCGAGTCGGACTCGCGCACGAAGGGTTCCGTACCATTATCTATAAAAAAGGCAAAAAAATCACGTTTGTTGTATGGGAGCCCCTTTAAATCTTTATTTTATTCTATTTTTTAGTATTTGTTGTTATAGCGGCAACAGAAATACATCATCTGTGAAAATTTCAACTGTCTAGCTATCACGGTTCATGAGATACAACCTGGTGACAGACGGACGGACGGACGGACGGACGGACGGACGGACGGACGGACGGACAGCGGAGCCTCAGTAATAGGGTTCCGTTTTACCCTTTGGGTACGGAACCCTAAAAACAGTGCAAGTTAAATGAAAAAGCTTGTGAAAAGTAACGCATTTTCTAAATTAAATTCTGAAAGTAAAGTAAATGTTCCTAAATGATTTACACTATATCTAAAGAATCACCTTTATTTGTTTCATTTTCAATATATTCCGCCTCTTTGAGTAACAGAAACGAACCCTCTTCGGAGCTAAGCGGTCGTGATTGTGAAAGACATATTCAGTACAATGCTGCACTGTCACACGCAACAGTGAGTCTACCTTATTCGATTATGGTGATCATAATATTGTATTACTTATCTTATTTTTCTCTGTACAGTGAAACTCTCATTTGTAGTTTAAACATGACAGGTCTAACGGGTTCGCTATACATGTGTATAGTGAACCCGTTAGACCTGCTGTCATGTTTCTTCGAATTTTCTTTAATATTCTATCTATGCTAACGTTACGCAATAAGAAGACTAGAGAAAAGATGTATGGTGCAGGTACCGCAAGTTTACTCGTTCATTATGGAAGTTTTAATATCAGTAATGAGTTTCATGGCGGAACGGAGATGAAATAAGATAATACCGCGGATGTTAATATATGGGCGGTTGGAGGTTCGCACACCAGGGAGTGGTTACATCGAACCGGCGAATCTTAAGATTTGGATGAGAGAATATACGCTCTCAATCAATTCAAAACCCGCGATGTGCGTATCACCCATAAAGTAGACTATAAAATCCACGGCGCCATGTCGGTCCGGTTACGTGCGAAATAGTGTTGTCAATATATTTTAGCGATGTACCGATATCATCTATTTTTATTTTTAACATTAATGTTTTAATTGTAATCAATGGTTGGAGATTCATCTCAAACCACATCTAATTTTACCAGTATAGTTAATTTAATTCACATTAAAATATATAGTACACCTATAACTTCACGCCAAATCCCTTGCGGGGTAGGCAGAGAGAGCCGAGCGCCACATGACTCGATCTTTACAAACCTTTCTCGCTTCTTTAACATTCATTGCTCTTCTTATGCGCGCTTGCCGGTTTCTAAGGCTCCTGACATCACCCTCCGATAAAACACGATCAATTGGGTCATTGTAGGTAATTCTTGGCCTTTCTCAGCTCCTACATCCTTCTACATTTACGTTGTATATCTGTTTCGTAATTATTTCTTCCTGCATTCTTTTTACATGTCCGAATCAACGGAGCATACCTGTTCTTATTTTAATACTGTTACTGTTTTTCAGATTAACTCTGCCTGATATCAATCATCATTGCGAATACGGTCTACAAGCGTTACGCCACGAATTTTGCACAAAGCTAGCATTTCGACCGCGTTTATCCTACTTTTATGCTCTCTCACTACCTATAGTACGTGTTGTGTAAAAGTGGGTACCGCATGTACTCACTGAACAACAACAATAAAAATGGCGTGGAGGCTTGCCTTAACTGGTCGAATGGGCACAAAAATGAGGAGATTCTGAATAAAATTTTCACTTCTTGTTAAAAGTTCAATTTTTTGACAATAATTGTTCGTCAAACTCAAAGTCAAAATATCTTTATATTATTTATAATCAAAATAATCGCACGGGTTGACGCAGAGGAGGCAGTCAAATCATCTTGCAAGCGCAAATGCGATCAAAAAAAGGTGCTTGTGAATGTACACGTTGCTTATATTATTGCTCATTATAATTTCTTGAGATCTGAAACAACTATAAAGAACAATAGTGTACTGTGAATTCCAAATGATGATGGACAAACTCGCTACTAGACAACCGGGGCGGTTGATAGTCATTGCTCTTAATGCCTTACAGAGCAATCTCTGTAAGGCATTAAGAGCAATGACTCACCCTAAAGATAGATCAAAAAGATAGAGGAATAATCCTTGAAATGGGGAGTCAATGCAATTTACCACCATGAAATATTCCACGCCTAGTGTAACATAGATTTGTGTAACAAAAATTGATCATACTTGTGAATACCCTTACCCAAGCATGCAGAGAGCTGTACGTACATTGCCTCCAACATGCCTTAGAAGCTAACTATCTGACATATGTATGTTCACCGGTATCTTAGCGATGACTTCATTGAAAATCCCATGACGATCCAAAACTTTGGCAAGGTTGAGAAACTAAAAAGTGCAGCCATAATGTTTTTAACAAAAATTGAAGTCGATTTTATTGAAGTCAATTTTATTGAAGTCATCGTCATTAAATATGTGTGGATATCTTGTGAATAGGGGTTGATTTCATTAAAATCGGTATGACATTTTTATTCAAAGTTTCTATTTAACTGCTTCCTTCTAATGCAAGACTTTCGATTTGAATTTAATACTACTGAAATCGGGATTAGATGTGATCGAAATGTGGAAAATTGCATACTAATTGATATGTCATGAGCAAGCTCTCTGCAAATGCACTTGTATCGTATCAATTCCCGCATCAATAATTCTGCTTTAGATATAGGATTCATCGATATTATAATGTGATATGAGTTCCACAATCTCCCGAAAAGGAATCGATGTCGAATTTTTGCTGCTGAAATTACGAAAGATTTTGTGCACTCAAAGTAAATTGAAATATTCATGTTCTAGACTTGTAGTATAGAGCTTCTGTGTTTACATTACAAACGAAGGATTTTGGGGTCTTGATTGGTCAAGATTGTAAGTGGACTATATTGTTAGGCGCTGTTGGAGACGACATAAACACTGTTTTACACCTTGAATATATTTTTTATTACTTATAATGCGGACGTACAATACACAGTTGTTAGTCGTAGCGGAATGGGTACGAGAAGACAATGTTGCCACTTGTACAAAAAAATATCAATTTTGTCTATGTTGGCTGTGTTGCCAACAGAGGATAATCCGTGTATTACAAACGTTCATAACTACTGTTTTATTTTTAATTGTCATCTAATGAAGTGTAATAAAACCCACCAAGTGCGAGTCGGACTCGCACACCGAGGGTTGAGTACAAAATTGTATGCATGTAAATGGATTGAGGGAGAAACATTGCCGTTGGAAAACTGTTGTCCCTATACATCGACAAAGGTTGTGATTAGTTTACCAACTGCAAATCAGTATGCAATCGGGAATAAAAACATTATATTTTGTGATGTACCTACAAATTTACGGTTGTGTTACATGATATTGTTTCTTGTTGAATTTTATGATTTTAAGTCAACAGGAGGTACCCTATAGGTTTTGTTTCCCTCGCTAGTGGGAAAATATACATAAACGGGGCATAAACGGCCATATCTTTTGATTGCATTAACTTAAAAAAATGATTTTTTTACTGCTCCAAGAGATTGCAGAGTACAGAGTATTTGATATTAATTTCAACTCGATACCTCTACACGTTCCTGAGAAGAAGAATCTCGATAGATGAACAACAAAGTGATCCCATAACGGTTTCGTTTTTCATTTTGAGGTACCCTAAAAAGTTAATGTACACGAATATAGTAGAACTTTTTTGTGAATACTTTCATTATTATTTATAAAAATAGTAGACAGGGTATTTATTCATGTGCAGACAGTAATGGGATAATATAATAGTCCACATGACATTAAATAGATGACAGGTACTCAAAAACGTAACAGAGTTAATGTATTTCAGAGTACATAATATATTTCTGTATGCCATCAAGATATTGTGGTGTGCATGTGATGATAAAACATCTCTGGGCTGGTGCTCTCCGGCATTTGCTACGTTAATTGACCACATGTGACGTAGAGAAGCTTAAGTCGTCGTCAACCTGGTTATTTCAGATCGGTTAAACTCGCTGTCTACATGAAAACGTTTTGCTTTTCTCTGTGTATGTTTTACATGCTTTATCACGGGGAGTGTTCGTAATAGATGCTCGATTTAATATTTTTTATAAATTAATTCCATCTATACAACATGGATCTCTTTTTTGGCGTTTCATCACAGTACGCTTTGGAAAACATTATCTTCAGCATTACTTAGTAATGCATTTCTTAATAGGTAAATGATTCCGTATCGCAACTTTACAGCGATTCATAGATATGGAATAAATCGCTTTCGTCATGAACCCATCAAGACAGGGAGTGAACTTCTCCATCCGCGATTTCGTTACTTCAAAATTAAAAAAATCAGTGTGCAAACAAAATCACAACAGTTTATTTCAATTCGTCGTGACAATTCCTATTTCAAGTAACAATTAAAACCTTTGTTTATATTATTTAGTTCATAAAAAAAGATAATACTGGTCATACAAGAATAATGAAGTTAGTGCTACTCTTTTTATTCAGCACGTTGTCTCAAAACAGTTCGTGCCTCAATATACAAGGGAAACCTTCTATTATTATCTACGAACCTTTTCTATTACAATCCCTAAGACAAAATATAAATAATGGGCCAATCCCGCCCCCTATTTCTCAAGTGAAGCAGTGCAAGCACGTAAAATAAGTAAACTAAACACGTATAGCTATCTCAGGATATTGCTCATTCCTACATATGGGGTACTACAAGATATTAGTCCTGGTAATATATATATATATATATGTTTAAGTACAGTGAGTTCATTCTTTATCTTAGTCATGAAGCAAATATACCAAATTATAGTAAATTTATGCTATATGACCAGATGGAGCAAAGAGTGCGGCGCGGTCTTACAGCTGCAATTGTAAAGCAATTTCTAACGCTACTGCTATTATTGGTAGAAGATCGGATGCAGCCGGATATATTTGGGTGTAAAAATCAAATATAGTTTAGTTTGCAGCCGTGCTGAAAATATATGTCCAGAAAAGGCATGCTTTAAAGATATCTATTGTTTCTCTAGTTCTACGTAAGGCACTGTTCACACCGTTGTGTAGCATTGCAATAATAATAAACTTTTGTTGTTATTATTTATTGATTTTTTGTGTTATGTTTTATCTTTAATACTTTCTTCTATTTTTGTATCGCATTATTTAAATTATTTAGTACTTACAGGATTGTAAACGTTGTGTTGTTTTGTGAGTATTATGTGAAAATTATTTACCTACAGTAATTAATTCGGTAAATGAAGATACAACAATTTATATATCAATATCAGCTAATACTAACGATTTAATTTTAATCTTTGATGTTTTACTTTCGACTCTATTAAAATATTAAATTGTTAATGGCAGCTGACAATTTTACAAACAATGTAGAAAGTTTTTTAAAGCTGAAACAATATTCTAAATAAGCTAATCGCTGCACAGAAGCGTTGAAGTAATAGAAGCTGCACATCGCTGAATTTACTGAGCTTTCTACGACATTATTGCATTGCACAGATTGGAGCATTGAGCCTTCACGTCGTCATCAGGCTCCACCACTTATCCCTCTCTCTCTCTCTCTAAAAACACTGTTATCACGGTCACCAGGCGACATCAATGGATTCATCATCTCCATTCCGCTGGAGCCTTCAGCTGGACCCGTGGCCATTGTTAGTCTAAATCGAATGTTCTCTCACAGCCGACGAATAAACAATTCGGTCTGGCTGTATCTCCCTTTTTTAAAATATATTTTTTAATCTAGATGTATCAAATTTCGGCTACAATGTTTTTGTTAATTGTAATTTTCTTCTAATGATTAAGTTTAAGTGAGCCAGACCATTTAGAAAGTACAATCATTACCATAAAGCCAGAAGCCATACCATTTAGAAAAACAAGGGAGTAGTCTAAACCTAAATTTCACTATCTTTCCCAACATCGCGTAAACGAGTTTTTCACCCTAGAGCAGTCTGCCCTAGAAGCATAAGCCAGGTAAAGAGCACCAAAAGCTCGAGACCTGCACTTACCCTGTTGCTGTAATACTAAAAAAGAAACTATTCGAAGCGAACTGCTCACTGCTCAATGCATTGGTTAAGTTCAGTTAAGGTGGATTCAGTGGCTATATAGGCTTATTTAATCATTTCATTCGAGATCTTATCATCGCCCGAATCTTCGCTTGTGCACAAAGTTTTAACACCAGGAGTATGTACAGTGACAGTTTATTGGACATTGAAGTGAAGTGGATTGAATTACTGCGTGCTTAACAATGATGAGAAATGACGGCGATTAAGAGCAAGTGTGACGAATTAGTACATTGTTTATTTAGGGTGGTAACTGGGAAATCTGAGAAGCTCGCCGAAAGCTTTACTGACTTAGTACTGTAATTCTCTACTGCCCATGTTATATACACTCTTTTTCATCATATATAGGCAATAAATAAATGCAAGGGGCGGGAAACTTGTAAACATATATATATATATATATATAAAAAGAGGAAGAATTTGTTTGTTTGCGCTTATCTTTGTCCAGATTGCGAGCAACAGCCAGGACGACTGCATCAGCCGAGGCAGATACGACCGGAGCAGCCATGGAAGCGACGGCATGTTGCAGCTACTTACGGTAGTGGGTGGGTGCCGGGCGACGCTAGTTCGCATGTACTAATTGGTGGTAGAAGCACATAAAGCAGGTGAGATCAAACTGCAGATAAGTATGACTTTGGGAAAATAACGCCGGAATCTATTAGCTATTATTTTATTTCTAATATTAAAGCTATTTGTAAGTTAATAGCACATAACTAACTTGTTGGTCATTTATTTTGTTCATTTGTACCAAACAATTGCCGGCACATGTATTTCCCCCTTCCTACAACATGGGATCTTCAAACGAAGCGTGAAGAAGCACCTTGTGGGCTAGTATGGCGGCGTCAACTGACAGGACACTGTAATCTTTTGCCAGTTGCCGCTGCGATTTGGGTTCCTCTTTTCGCTTACCATCAAGCGAAGCGGAGCTACTATGCTGAGCTAATATAAAAAAAAAACTTTTATTGTAAAATGTTGTCCGATCTCTACTACTTCTTTTCCCGTCTCACCAAAACTCCGTGCAACGTACGCGTAGTCCATCATCGACCATCACAACGAGTGTACTTAGCGTCGTATACATAAAAGTGTACTTAACTTACAGATTATTACTTTCTATGAGTGAGTGTATGATTATAATATTCTTTCACACAATCCTACTAATATTATAAATGTGAATGTCCGTTTGTTTGTTACGCTTTCTCGCGAAAACTACTCAACCGATCATCATGAAACTTTGTATACATATTCTTGGAGGTATCAGAAGTAACATAGCATACTTTTTATTAAAAAAAAATATTTTTTATCAATGCGAGCGAAGCCGCTATATTTTTTATCAATGAAAGCTAGTGGTTTATAAAAAAGTTAATAAAATGTTTAATTTCATACACCCATTACAGCTGGCAGGATTGAATATTAATACATACTCGTACTTGAGAGTACATGCAAACAATATGCAGTTTTCGCGCTCTGAAAAAAGATGACTATATCTCAACAATTTTTTGATGACAAACGATGATATACCGCATGATGCGCACGCTACTGTAAACACCTCAACTCATTTGACTATTGTAGCAGATTAGTATAACATGCGGTATCCATTTTGTTTTCCTGTGTTTGATGACGGTATTGAATTCACATTACTTAGTTTTGTTTTTACGCGCGCTTATTATGTTTGTAGCTTACCATAATAATTTGTATTTATATTCTTCACGTTAAATCTGTTGTGGAGTGGACAGGGAGAATCAAACGTAACGTTTGATTTTCTCGTCAATAGTTACTAAACGAAATAACAAAATCTGTTGACAAACAGAGGATAAATAGATACGAAACTGTTTTACTTTTAACTATTTTTATTGTATAACAATCCGCATAAACACTTACTCATCCTACTGCAGGGATACGGGTCTCCCTTCAATCGAAGGAGTTTAGAGCATACTCCGCCAGTGTTTTCAAGTGAGGGTCACTGACTTAGCTTAACGACTGTCATCTATCGATAACGGCCGGGACCGACGGCTTGACGTGCCCTCCGAAGCACAGACAAACTCGAGATAGTTAAACCCATAGACAGGCTGCGGTCGACGTTGCTTAACCTGCGTGTTCGGTTATAATGACACGCGCAACGACGCCATCGAGCTCTCGTATAACAATATTCAAGGGTTTTTATTATTTTTTTTTTTTATTCAATATTCAATTTATAAATAAATTTGCTGACCCGGCAAACGTTGTTTTGCCATATAAATTATTCCTAGGATTATTTTAGTATTATAAAAATAGGTGTTGATGGTAGAAGGGTGAAAATTTAGGGTTGTATGTATTTTTTAATGCCACATAATAAAAAATAATAATAAAAAAATTTGTCCAAAAAAAAAAAAATTTGGGGTGGACCACCCTTATCACTTACGGGTATGAAAAATAGATAGTAGCCGATTCTCAGACCTACTGAATATGCATATAAAATTTTATCAAAATCGGTCAAGCCGTTTCGGAGGAGTATGGTAACTAACATTGTGACACCAGAATTTTATGTATAAGATAGTTAAAAATAAAACAGACAAAAGGAAGGATGAAAACACAATGTGAATGAATTACGTTAATATTTATTTTGCAAATCCGTTCAGCTTCATTGTGTTATGATGTATCGACTTGATACATTTGCCTCGGTGTATATCCACTTCGAATAGCAGACAGACCCATGGACCTCCATTACTGAATACAAGTTCCATTAAATTTGAGCCGACGATGGCTACGTGAAATGCTCGTGCTATCTGCTATTCCAAGCATCCCGTTTTGAGTATCAATTAATATTTTTTTATGTCTACTTTCAGGCTTCACGTTCACGTATTCATTCAACGAATGATGAATGCATAGTTCAATACTAAGGTCAGGTTATAACCGACTATAAAAATAGTAAAGGTTCTATGTTCGACGCACATGTTTTTTCTGTTTTAATGTATCTTCAAGGATATATCGGGAACGGCTCAACGGACTTAGATAATTTGAAATGATTACATTGCAATAGAAAATAGACTTTTAAAAGTAGGCATTTTTATGTTCTACCGGTAGTACAACGGGTTGTGGTCTTAAGAATTGTTCGATGTCATACCAATAACTTCCTTCTATAACTGTGCCGCTTGCCGATGACGGGGAATTCATTCTCGTACACGGGAACCACAATGGTTGCGTACTGAGCGGTACTTTTATGTTCTACCGATACTACAATGGGTTGTGGTCCTAAGAATTGTTCGATGTCATACCAATAACTTCCTTCTATAACTGTACCGCTTGCCGATGACGGGGAATTCATTCTCGTACACGGGAACCACAGTGGTTGCGTACTGTGCGGTACTTTTATGTTCTACCGATACTACAATGGGTTGTGGTCCTAAGAATTGTTCGATGTCATACCAATAACTTCCTTCTATAACTGTGCCGCTTGCCGATGACGGGGAATTCATTCTCGTACACGGGAACCACAGTGGTTGCGTACTGAGCGGTACTTTTATGTTCTACCGATACTACAATGGGTTGTGGTCCTAAGAATTGTTCGATGTCATACCAATAACTTCCTTCTATAACTGTACCGCTTGCCGATGACGGGGAATTCATCCTCGTACACGGAAACCACGTACACGGAAACCACAATGGTTGCGTACTGTGCGGTATTTTTATGTTCTACCGATAGTACAATGGGTTATGGTCCTAAGAATTGTTCGATGTCATACCAATAACTTCCTTCTATAACTTTACCGCTTGCCGATGACGGGGAATTCATCCTCGTATACGGGAACCACAATGGTTGCGTACAGTGCGGTTCTATAGAAGTGTTCTTCCAAGAAGTTTTAACTTGTGGAATGAGCTGCCTGCCGAGGTTTTCTCAGGGGACTACAGCTAGGGGGTCTTCAAATACGAGTAGAGCGTGAAGAGCTTTGTACAGGTTCGGTAACATACAAGTCATATTACTCATACCAGTGGAATTGCAAATTATAGTAGGCTACGGTAACTGCTTACTATCAGGCAGGCCATACGTACAAAACACGCATAAATCAAACTAATCAACGCTTAAGTCTTAATGGCATATGAATATCGTAAAGAACAAAATAATAGTTTTGTAAAACGTATAATATATTTCATTAATCAAAGTATTGACCGATATTATCCATGCGTTTTTTTTATGAAAGATCTCTTTCTCTGAAGTGCTTTTGAAGGTCTCCAGGTCGAATATGAAATTTGTTCCCGGAAGACTATAGCTTATTTCCAAAACAAAAACGGATATCAAGGTTATAAATGAATATAAATATTGTCGGACAAATTACATAGCGCCATCTAGCCCCAAAGTAAGCGAAGCTTGTGTTATGGGTACTAGACAACTGATAAACATACGTAAATACATTTTTTTTTGTAAATACATACTTATTATACATAGAAAACACCCAGACCAAGACAAACAGACATGTTCATGCACACAAATGTTTGTATTGTGTGGGAATCGAACCCACGAGCGTTGGTGTCAAAGTAGCGTAACAGCGCGTTTCACCACTCGCCACCGAGCTCGTCAAAGGTTAGTAGTATGGTAGGCGAGTGTGATGTGTGACGGAGAGTTTCCAGTATAACTCTATAACTCTTGGAGATTTGACATGTTTCTTTGTAAAGTATGGACGAACGTTTTCATAAAGGAGAAGTGGACTTGAGAAATAGCAAGGCTCGATACATAGCGAGCTTGTCTCTTGTCTTATCATTTATAATTATTCTCAGCACCGCTTGGTACTAATTTTTAATTGTACTAATAAAGAGCTAATAGAATATTATGTATCTTTAGGCGCAGTGATAGCCCAGTAGAGAAGGAACCGGCCTATTGACCAACAGGTCTTCGGTTCGAATCCTGGCGGGAGCTTCTAAAATCGTGTTTTCACATTTATGTATTACTCGTATCACTTTCTCGGCGGTGAAAGAAAACATCGTGAGTCATCATCATCATCATCAAACATCATCCACACGTCTTCACCCTCTTTGTACTTTCTACGATCTTTATTATTTTTATTATATTTTATCTATATATCTATAACTTGACGCCAAATCACTTACGGGGTAGGCAGAGAGAACCGAGCGCCACGTAACTCGATTCTTAGATACCTCATTCGCTTCTTTAACATTCATTGCTCTTTTCATGTACGCTCGCCGGTTTCTAGGGCTCCTGACATCACCTTTATTTTATCATGGTAGGTAAGTCTTGGCCTTCCTCGGCTCCTACATCCTTCCACTTTATTATATTTTAATATCTATTATTTGCGGCTTTGCACGTTTATTACCTTATGAAGATATTTTTCCTTTCTTTCCTCAACGACTACTACATTTCCGTCTCCTTATTTTGTTTTCTATTGACAGCATGAAGAGTTTTAATGCTTCACTCATGGTGGTCCATAACATGATTAGCACATCCTAAGCCAATAGCTCTCCACTAACCACATTATCTCTCCTTTCATAACTGCACTAACAACTTGGCTTAAACAGTCAACCACATGACATGACAATAAGCTCATATCACTAGGTTTACGTGCAGTATATATATGTGGTATTCACCCTTACACATCCTATTACAATGGCCGCTTATTATAGAAACTCACTACCTATTCAATATTTACTTACATTGTATTTACGTATCAATTTATTAGTTCATAAATACTTTCTATAAGGCAAGTAAAATATACCAAAGTTGAATATATACTAGTATACTTTGAAAGGTATACGTACGCCATAAATTAATATCATCTTTACAAGTATAATTCAATAATCATATCTACACCGCGTTTATCTTGAATAAAGATTTGTATACCATGGCCGGAATCTTTTATGTGAATGTAACTTTAAAACGCAGAATTTTCTTAACAAACCTCCGAGGAAAAATGGTAAGAGCTCTCACCTTTTAGCTTACATAATTTAATTAGCCAGCAACAGTCGGCTGGAATGTTATTCTATAACCATAAAAGCGTGGATTTCGGAGCTGTGGGTAGTGTTTATTTAGGCCGAAAAAATACGTGCTTCTCGTGTGCGTCTCTTTATATTTTTCGCTCACATTAATACAAACATATGTTGGGAGTTAAAAAGAAAAAAATAGAGCGGTCTGCAAAGCATCGCATTTGGCGCTCGCTTTTAGCAAATCGCGTTTCAATTGATCCGCTTTACTGGATTGTACGTGTTATAATTAAGTTTTGTTCAAGTGAAAATAAAAGCAGTTGACATTTGCTAGGTTGATTGTAATTATCGCGACTCGATTCAACTGTTCACTGTCGTTTCTGACAGACATACAGCTATCTGACATTTGTGTCCGAAAAAAGGTGTTTGTTACGGTATATTTATAATATTTACGATTATAATGATACGATATTGACGAGCTCGGTGGCTTAGTCGTGAATGATGCGACTTTGACACCAACGCTCGTGGGTTCGATTCCTACACAAGGCAAACATTTGTGTGCATCAACATGTCTGTTTGTCTTGATCTGGATGTTTTAAGGGAGGTAGGGCGCATCAAAGCAGCCCGGCTGGGGAAGTACCTTCACCTCACAAAAAACCGCAGCCAAATAACAACTCCCAAGAGGGTTGTTGTGTTCCTGCTGTGTGAGATCACCAGTAAGCTCCCAATGAGTTGCTGTGTAAGCAGCAGAGAAGGCATCGCGCGAGTGATAATTAATATATCGCAAGCGTTAATAGGCTACGGTACCCGCTTCATTGGTTTCATTCCTGTCAAACACCATCGCTTTCGTCTTCAGTATATTTATTTTCATACCTTTCTTTTAAAGGCCTCATTCATTACAATAATCATTTGTTGTAGTTCTTCCGCCGAAGATGCAAGGAGAATTGTAATTGTAGATCTATCTATATAAATGAAAATAAATTGCCGCATGAAAATCAATCTTTAATCTTGTATGAAAGAACTTGATAACAGCTCGACCGATTTGGCTGACTCGTTTTTGTTGTGTTCATAATTGTCAGGACAAGGTTTGTATGAAGATATTTTTTAGAAAATTCACCGGGAAAGTCTGAAATGTTATTTTTGTATAAAAATCTCAACGATGTGTCGTTCACATATTTCGACAGTCCTTCCGTTCATGTTTCCGTAACAAAAACAAATACTTTCAGTGTATTACCGATGCTGAATATCTTTGCGCAGCGAAAAAGTAACATAATTTGGTGCGTTGGAAACATTCAACTGACTTCAGTTCGTAGTTTACTTCTCCATCAGTAAGTCGTAGAAATATCGGAATTCAATTTCAAGTAAAGTTTTGGTTGGTGGAATTCCTTCTCGATGAACATACTGACTTACAAACACCACATAGTCTAAACCATTGACAAAAGGACATGTTATAAAATAAAAAAATACTTACTATAAATACAACAGCAACCGTACGAACTCGGGTCCCTAGATAGGTCGTGTTATAATATAATTTTGTTCGGTATAATTTTATAATCGCTCAATTGGGATCTTTTATTTTTATACCAAATAGTGTGCAATTAATCGACACCTACAGTGTACCTAAATGCCAAAGTGACTCATTAGCAGATCTTCAGGAGTTTTGATGAAAGACCTATTAAGTATATACTAGACGAGTTGAGGAGTACTAAAAATATTCCAAAATTAAAACCCTCTTTCGGTTGATCGCAAGCGAGCAAGGCTGTAATTCATTGTTTAGGTAATGTTGCAAAATTTTCATATAACCGACAAATTCTTACTATAACATATAAACTTATATGTGATAAAAAACGGTTCTGTGCATGAACTTTGTTTATATGATTTGAATATTGTTTGCGTAAGTAATCAATTCATTTAGTATTTATACAATTTACTGCTATGAATCACCGAAACTATTTATTTCTCTTAAATTAATTGCATGCAATAACCATCTAGTTTTTTAGGGTTCCGTACCCAAAGGGTAAAACGGAACCCTATTACGGAGGCTCCGCTGTCCGTCCGTCCGTCCGTCTGTCACCAGGCTGTATCTCATGAACCGTGATAGCTAGACAGTTGAAATTTTCACAGATGATGTATTTCTGTTGCCGCTATAACAACAAATACCAAAAATAGAATAAAATAAATATTTAAGGGGGCTCCCATACAACAAACGTGATTTTTTGCCTTTTTTATAGATAATGGTACGGAACCCGTCGTGCGCGAGTTCGACTCGCACTTGGCCGATTTTTCTTTAAAGATAAAACCCACAGGGGCTGGAAAGCAGGAACCCGGGATGGTGTTTTTGTAACATTCGTGTTTGTATGCAGGTCAGACAAAAAGCGATCGTAGTGACAGCACTTGACTAGCACATTTTGTGTGATAGGTTACATACAAACACGAATGTTACACAAAGTCCCAGATCGCTGGCGCTTTCCCACTTATCCTGCCTCTGCGGGTTTGGCTTTGAAGTTACGTTAGAGCGATTAACGCTACCGATATGCAAAATTGGCCACATACTTTGACTATTTATTTTTTATGGTTTTCTAAGGTGTAATTCTAATTTATGACATAATTTGAAGTTTATACCTTGAGAGAAGTTTGATGACACGGTGAACCATTTACGTGTCCTGAAAGAGTTTCAGGACCCTCTTAATTTTTTTACTTCTCGCACTCTATCTATATACAATACAACTATACAAATAATATTATTTTTGAACTGATGATGGTATACACAAAAGTATTTGCTTTTGATTGCCCAACGGCATTGTGTTGATTACTGCATGCTACAGGTTGATTCTTTTTTCTCTATTTTAATGTTTACTAAAAACTAGTAACAATTAATCAGTTGTCTTCGTTACATGAGTATTTGTAGGTATATCTATTTACAGAATTAGGCAGTTGTTTATTATCAAAATGATATTATACAATTCCTACGTTCTGTTGGACGACTGACGACATTTCGACGACTGCAAAACGATACGGATCTTCTTTTTGATAACGAAAACCTCACTTTGGTTTAGGTTAATGGCTATAATCTTCAGAAGGGGGAAACACAGTCTAGTCCTTCCACTTACTTAGAATTAATTTGGTGTGCAATGTTGACCTGTCGGCGCACACCACTTTCTTTACACGCCGTGGTTCTAATAATATGTGTGCTATGTAAATATGTGATCCTGTGAGCTTCCCATGCTCTATACGTTTATTATGTGGTTTATACAGACAATACACAACACCTATAATAATAATTATTATTATAGGGCAGGGCAGCAGGGCAGCTTGTGGCGAGTTGTTGGTGCGTAACGACACCACGGGTACCCGAGTGCTCCAGAGAGTCGATCAGGGCCTTCGTCTCCGGCGTGTTTTCGTCGGTCGGAGTGGAAATCCAAGAAGGCCCGCAGGACTCTCAGCTCTGGCTTGCCTTCATTGGCCGTCCAGAGAGGAGTCGATAGAGTATATCGCTCTAGCAGGTGATATGCTCCAGGGGTGGAAGTGGTAAAGGGCATAACGCCGCGAGTAACTTCGGAGAAAGCGCAGCACACCTCTCAACACCCCTGAGTCACTCACACCGATGTTGCCCCCGGCCGACTTTCTCTGGCATTTCGGGGGTCCATCTAGTGAGTGGCGAGCCACCGCCTGCCGAAAGTAACATCAGATATGATAGTTATGGTAGGCGTCCGTCCCTCTTCTGCAATAGTCCGGTTCTAAATAATACCTCCAAATTTCATTTTAATAGCCCACTTTTTTCCGACATATTTCCAATAGTCCCAATATCTGCCGTGACCTGTTCATTGGTATATTATCCCATTGATATCCCCTGGAGTGGGTCACGGCGGGTATACAACATTACATAGTCTTTTCGAAGGGGCCTCTACGCGTTGGGTCCTTATCCCCGCGCACGCCTATCAAATGACCGGGATTAATACCCGTGAGCGAGAAGATAATAATAATAATAACCCAGCAGGGCAGCTTGTGGCAAGCTGTTGGTGCGTAACGACACCACGGGTACCCGAGTGCTCCAGAGAGTCGATCAGGGCCTTCGTCTCCGGCGTGTCTTCGTCGGTCGGAGTGGAAATCCAAGAAGGCCCGCAGGACTCTCAGCTCTGGCTTGCCTTCATTGGCCGTCCAGACAGGAGTCGATAGAGTATATTGCTCTAGCAGGTGATATGCTCCAGGGGTGGAAGTGTTAAAGGGCATAACGCCGCGAGTAACTTCGGAGAAAGCGCAGCACACCTCTCAACACCCCTGAGTCACTCACACCGGTGTTGCCCCCGGCCGACTTTCTCTGGCATTTCGGGGGTCCATCCAGTGAGTGGCGAGCCACCGCTTGCCAGGTGTAACATCAAATATGATAGTTATGGCAGGCGTCCGTCCCTCTTCTGCAATAGCCCAGTACTAGTAATCCCTCCAGATCTCATTTTAATAGCCCATTTTTTTCTGACATATTTCCAATAGTCCCAATACCTGTCGTGACGTGTTCATTGATATATTGTTCCATTGATATACCCTGGAGCGGGTCACGGCAGGTTTACAACATTACATACAGTCTTTCCTAAAGGGCCTCTACGCGTTGGATCCTTATCCCCGCGCACGCCTATCAAATGACCGGGATTAATACCCGTGACTATAAAGATATAATAATAATAATAATAACTGAAGATATGAACATATGGAACATAGTAGTACTATGACCCCACACTAGGCAAAGCTTGTATCGTAGGCGTCAACACAGTATGGATTTACACTATTTTAAACAGTTTTGCGGCGAGCAGTAACTATAAGCACACATTTGCTTATAACAAATGACCAGTGGATAACCTGACAGGACACTGTAGTATTTTGTCAGTTGCCGCTGCGATTTGGGCTCCTCTTTTCGCTTACCATCAGGCGAAGCGGAGCCGCTATGCTGAGCTAATACAAAAAAAAAATCTAGTAAAGTATCTCTACCTCACAAAGAACCGCGGCCAAATAACAACGCCCTGGATGGTTGTTATGGTACTGCAAATTAGTGAGGTTACTAGCAAGCTTCTAAGGAGTTGCTATGTTAGCAACAGAAGTGGCATTGGGCGTGTATTGCAAGTGTGCATAGGCCACTGTACATCAGGCAGGCTACGATCGTTTCGATGTTGTTTTCAGTGGAAAAATCACGATCACGCTACCTTCATGACGATCTGAGGTCACTGCAAAATAAGAAACGGATTCTTGAAAAATGGAAACATATTCTAATGTAATCCTATACGATAAATTGTAAGTAATACATTTTCGTCAGAGTAATCCAGTTAGTGGCTGTCAGCCAGTTATGATGTTCTAGCTAATATATTAGGTTACGCGTTGTCCGCCCTACGTCCACCCTGTTGTGCTCATTTTCTTCTACTACATTTTTCTTAATATTCGTTGAAGAGATTATATTAATATACAATTGTGTGACGTGACGTACGAAATTAAGCGTTAATTCCAAGTGATGCGATTTGGTCACCGTAGCCTATGTACGCTTGCAATATAAGGAATGTACAGCTCGCTGGTTTCTACACCCGCTACTGACACAGCAACCCCCCAGTGAGCTCACTCACTCGCAGGAACATAGATAGCAACTTTCCAGGGAGTTGTAATTTGGCTTCAATGTTTTGTAAGGTGCATGTACTTCTCTCCTACGACTTCACCAGTCAGGTTGTAGACATTATTTGTGACCCAATTGAAGCTTTATCAATACAATACAAAAAATACAAAGTATGCCGAAATATTATTAATTCTCATTTATTGTTGATAAAATGCATAGACATAATACATTCCCAATATAAACCAGTTGAGAATGCGCAAGCTTGCATTGCCAGAGGAACACCTGGCTCGACAATTATATAACAATTGAATAATTTTTTTTTAATTTGTCGGCTATTTTTGTACATGTTCCTTAAGAGATAGGAATGGTGTTCATGAACACTCCTATTCTACTTTTTTATACTAAATCCGAATCTCAAGTCAAAATTCGAATATTCGAAAAAACGCACACACAGACAAACATATAGATTTCATTTAGGAACGGTGTTCCTAAAAATAATCGAATTGTGTCAATCATACTACTTCTATCATTCAATACGCATCCTCTACTATTCCTCATGTTGATTTAGAGCCGTTATTGACAGGACGTATCATAATATAAAGTGGATAGATGATTAGTTTCATCGTTTCGAAATCATATCTATAGATGTATTCAACTTTTGATTACATGTAGATATAAATATTTTTTATTTTAAAGATTTATAATTGAGGGTCAGGGTGGTAAATACTGAATACCTAAACTCCTGAAATACAGGCGCTAAAGTATTTCTCAACTTTAATTACGATTTTATAATTGAAATCGTTATAAACAGATTATATTATTATTGCATTATAATATATTATATTATACAAAGA
This sequence comes from Pyralis farinalis, assembly GCA_947507595.1. Classification (NCBI taxonomy): domain Eukaryota; kingdom Metazoa; phylum Arthropoda; class Insecta; order Lepidoptera; family Pyralidae; genus Pyralis; species Pyralis farinalis. The sequence goes on along the minus strand of OX382269.1, from coordinate 15,217,250 downwards.
TCAGATTATATTTTATTTGTTCATACTAGCAGTTCGCGTCTTGGCTTTTTCAAGAGCTTTGCAGAAATCCTAGACATTAACAAGTAGCCTAAATGTTGACACGGGATAAGGCTATTCCTGTTTAATAAATTAGCTGAATAGATTTTGTGGGTTGCGTGCATGGACAGATTTAAGAAAAAAAAAACTTCTGAAGGTATATTGACATTATGGTCAATGATAGTAAAGTCCAGATGTACAACTTTGAATATAACTCGGCCCTGATACGTTTTTATAGTTATCCCAGAAATCAGACAATATCTTTTCGATAAAAATTTTTGGGTGGTTTCTGAGATATTTTTGGTTTGATGATTTTTTAATTTTTTTAGCAACCCTTTACTAGAACTATAATTCAGGTAACGTATAATCCTAGCAACGGTAAATTCTTGACATAGACTTACGGTCTTGAACAGGAGAATTGATCACAGATAAAAAATGTTTCGATTATCCAATGCAGTTAGAAAGACTTGAGGTAATTTGTAGCACATAGATTTTAGGACTGATAATTGAAAGCCTACATTAAATGCCATTTATATATCATGCACTCATTGTCATGCTCAATATTTTAGTGCTTCAAATATTATTGCAGAATGCCGGCGCTTTTTATGAAACATCACATTAAAAATACTCAATCTTTATCAATCACTAAATGTCCTACTACTCTGATTGATAATTTCTTTTAATTAATAAAACTTCTTTCAGTTAAATGAAACTTCGTTATGTTGCGATACAAACACTGCGCGCCGTCTGGCGGGGAATTAATATTTGCACACTCGAACAGCAAATATCGTATATTGTGTGTGGTTATTGTATATTTTATGTGGTTCCAGAGCGGTTGTCTTCCGAAAACGTTTCAGTTATGGGATAAACTCTCTGCCGTTGTTGTTCCAAGGGACAACAAGATGAGGTACTTGAGAAAGGGCAAAAAGATGTTATTACAGAGTCAGCAATGCACGAGTAACGTCCCTGCTGATACAAGTGTCTAGAAGTAACAGTAACTGCTTACGTTTGGGCAGGCTGCGCGATTGTTTTCCACCTCAGCAGTACGAAAATAAGATGGAGTTACCAATTATCCAAGGTAACAATAAATTAATTAGTGGCCCACATATATCAGTCAACCTACCGCTTAAGTTAAATATGGCTCAGATCAGACCCCTTAATTCCTAAAATCGGGTAAGGTATTTCATTGACGGCAAACGCCTTCAGCTCAGTCGGTAGAGCTACGTAATTCTTAACGGCTAAGCCGAAGAAGATTACAACTAACTTAAACCGGAGCCCAATTATCGCAATCAAAAAATCCGATCTGAATTACCTCCGGTCCAGCCGGTTGGGTCCCCAGTTATATAAACCTGATCAAATCGACTGGACCGACGTCAATCGACCGAGATTACAGAGCCCTACTTAACCATACCTTGCTGGTTGGGTTCGACATGAACAAAAGCGTATAAATTCGTGGGCTTCGGCAGTGGACGTACTAAGATGCGTTTAAGCAGTGATAGTCCAGTGCATAAAGAACCGACCTGTTATCCGATGGTCTCGGGTTTGAATTCTGATGTAGGCATGTTCTATTTTCCATTAAGCACATATTTTCGGATTTATACATATATTTGTAATTATCACTTCATCGGTGGTGAAGGAAGACATCGCGAGGAAACACGTAGGTAGATACAAGAAATTGTATTTCGATAGACATGTGACCTACCTTAAGATAGGTCTGGATTTTCCTGTGAGTTGTGGAGGTCTGATTACAGTCGATTCATGTAAAAATCAGTATCTTCGCCATTCCTTTATTTCCTTAGGCTTAGGTAGCGGACCTCGCCAATTCTAATCGATTAGGAAACGAGATAACGCTGCTAAAAAGGTACTAAGATATTTTATCACAGGGAGACTTTGTACAAAAGTCGTCTGCGTGGGTACCTTTGTCTCACCTATTGCTACCGCCAAGCAGATATATTTATATAGCTGTGTTCCGGTTTGAAGGGTGAGATATGGCAGAGAAATTACTGGGTACTGACGAAACAGCCATAGGTCACAAGATTGGCAGCGCGCGACTATCATCCCCGTCAATAGGCTGGGGCGACCGCTTACAATCTAATGCGGGCCGCATGCTTGTTTGCCAATCTAGTTGTATAAAAAAAAAATATTGTGATAATTTATGTTGATACTGTTGATTGTAGGCGCTTGGTGGAATTTTGAAGACATCGCGTTAATGTTAATACTCGTACTTGTACAGATTCCACTTCACAACTTTATTTTATAATTATTTTTACCGACCGGTTTCGCCTTTACGGCATTATCAAGGTCTTGTTCTGATATTGTGATAATCTCGATTGTCAAGTGGATAGCTATTGCACTTTAACACTAAGGCTCGTGGGTTCGATTATTTATCTATTTATAACTTCATGCCAAATGGACAGTGGTGAAGAGAATCGAGCGCCACATGACTCGGTCCTTACACACCTCAGTTGCTTCTTTAAGATTCGTAGCTATTCTCACGTATGCACGCCAGTTTCTAGAGCGCCTTACATCACCTTCTGATAAAACACTATCGATTTGATTTGGTCACGGTAGGTAAGTATTAGCCTTTCTCGGCTCCTACATACTTCTACTTTCTTGTTGTATATCTGTTTCATAATTCTTCGATTGTCTGTATGAAAATATCTGTTTGTCTGGGTGTTTTAAAGACGAGTGGGGTGTATTCAGGCAGCGCAACTGGAGTAGTGCCTCCACCTCACAGAAAACCGTTAGTTGATAACAACCTCCTGAAGGATTGTTATGTTGCTGTGAGTGAGTGTGGTTACCAGTTACTCTACTCGTAAGGATTGTGTTAGCGATAATGGGTGTTACCACGAGAGCGATTCATCTGTATTGCTAGCATTCATAGGCGATGGCAATCACTTTCCATCAGGGCCATATTTCTCCCTATGTTGCATAAAAATATGTTACTGAAGTCGCAAAACAGACGTCACGCCATGATAAGTAGCTAACTAGCAAACCGTGATAGTAAAGTTTAACTTTGTCTTTGAAAGTGTACGTATGCGATAGTTGGTAACTAAGTTTAACCTCCTTAACTGAATACAATTAAGTAGGTTACTTATGAATAACAAGGTCCTGCACGGAGAAAATATTCACTTTTGTCCGTTGTTATTTCAACCCATAAAGCGTGGGTCACACTGAGAGAGCTTAGCTTAAGCTTTGAGCGAAGGTAAACGAGGCAGAAGACGTCGAAGCAGTCCGACTGGGGAAATCACAGTAATCCGGAACAACATGATGAAGAGTTGTTGTGTAAAAACATCTGTTTGTCTTGGCCTGGGTGTTTAAAGGCAAGTCGGGTGCATTATTGCAGAATAACTGCGGTAGCACTTCCACCTCACCGAAAACCGTAGCCAAATAACAACACCCTGGAGGGTTGTTGTGTTGTAAGATCACTATCATATAGAAAGCCGAAGTCGACATCTCAACTACACGTTGTACAGCCATGCAATTCTCTAAGCGACTTGTAATGGCTGTGTGCGTCGCTGTGATCACAGATGTCACAGCTTTGACATCGTCTACTGCGATCACGGCTAAATTATTTGGTATTCTATAAGGCTGTGAGCGTACGCGAGGCTGTTTGCCTTGTAGAATTCCAATTCCAAACGCAGCCTTGCCGCGCTAGTGTCGCACAACCATGAAAAGCGACACCAAAGAATTGCAATTTTGTGTTCAAGGCTGTAACAGCCGATGTTTCCGAGGATGTAAGGACGTTTGCTCTTACAGAATTGCATGGCAGCTCACCAATTAGCAAACGACACGTAGGTAAAAGAGAGATAAGGTACAGAAACAAGTTTTTTAAGAGAGGTAGGCCACGACGTTCGCCCCATTGGGGAAGTACCTCCACTTTATAGAAGACGGCAGTCAAATAACAACTCCTTGGAGGGTTGTCGTGTTCATGCGAGTGAGTGAGGTCACCAGAAGAAGAGGCGTTGCTGTGTAGACAGCGGGGGTGGCAACGCGCTAGCGACATTATTTTTTTCGTAATGTCATTCGTTCGTTCATAGGCTTCGGCAACCGCTTTACATCAGGCGGACCGTATGCTTGTTTGTTATCCATCGTAGAATAAAAGAAAGCTCGATTAGGGTAGTACCTAAGCCTTACAAAATACTACAACTATGTTTTTGCGACTGAGGTGTCTAGTAAGTTCAATATTAGATACCGCTTTAGTAGCAGCAGCGGCATGTGTTTACAAGTTCAAGCCGACTCTGCTTTGCTACAATGGTGTTTAATTCCATCTCATTTAATTAAATTATATGAATTTACTGAGTTAATCGTTCGGATAACTGACATCGTTCACTTCCACGAATATTTATAACCTTGTATTTTTTAATTATTCACCAGAACTAGGCTACCGCACAACACAGAATTAGACATCACAGCTAACGCTAAGTTAAGCTAGGTTAGCTTAGCTTAGCTCAGTGTATGCCCTAGGCTTAAGATACAAATCACAATATTTGCCAATTCAATAGTTTCAAACGTACTTCAATAGCGTCACGTTGTCTTTCCAAATAATAATATCCTTAGTAACTGTATCCACTGTTCCAGTGATAATGACGATATCTAACAGAAGTAGATGCCAAGCACTTCCTTTTGCAATATTTATAGTCAGCTAAGACGGTAACAAGATGGCTACATCGCCGAAAGTTCGGGAAGTCCAAACACAAAAGGTGTAAGATAGTCGTAATGCGATAAGGGCGTCCCTCTTTCCCTACATCGCGTCCCACGAGTCTGTGGTTTGTTTTGTTGTTAACTTACTTTACGAGTATTGTGCCTAGAGATGGGCACCTAGGACATTCATACGAAATATTTTCATATGTTTTCCCATATATTTTTACTCTATTTGTTTATTGTGTGCATTTCTAGAAATTACAACTATACTAACGCAAACATATGGCAGAGAGAACATGAAAGTCGGATTATATCCCGGTCGAAATGCGGCACAAAATTTGTGGCGTAAAGCTTGAAGTGTTAAAATAAGAAGAGTCATGTTCCGTTGGTCCGGACATATAGAAATAATACAGGGAGAAAGAATTACGAAATAGATATACAACGCGGAAGTGAAAGGTAGTAGGAGACGAGGAAGCCCATGACCATGATGAAATTGATCGTGTTTTATCAGAAGGTGCTCATCCCATACCATGAAGATTTCGTCATTAAAAATAATTTCGATATTAAATCTGACTGTAAATCTCTTTAAACTACGGGATACGGCTTCAGAACAAATTTTGACATTTCGATTTAATGGTTATTTTTTATACCACTAAGCTGGTAAACGAGCAGACGGCCTACTAAAGGTCAGGAGCCTTATAAACTGGTGAGCGTGCATGAGAGCTCAGTTTGAGATTTCTCAACAAGTACTTTACAGCTTGGTGATAAAATGTACTAATTTGGTCCTAGTTACAGTAGAAAATAGCAGATACATAGTACACGTTGTAAAATGATTACCGTAGCCAGTTAACGCTTACAATGCAAGAAGTTGAAGGTACTTCCCTTACTCACTCACCTTCCCTTCCCTTTGATGCGCCCTACCTCTTTTAAAACATACAGATCAAGACAAACAGTCATGTTCATAAATATTTAGCCTGTGTGGGAAGCGAACTTACGAGCGTTGGTGTCAAAGTAACGTAACAGCGCCTTTCGCCACTGCGTCACGGAGCTCGGCAATAGAGAATTATTTTGTTAAGGGCAGAACATGTTGAGCTAAAAGTAGATCACGCTTTACTCGAAGTTCGATTGTAACTCTTATTACGTACGATATAAGAATGATACAAAGCTTAAAGTGTCAAGCATGATGTGCACTTAACTGCACTGATAAGTTTTCGTTGACATTCTGGCTCGACTGGTCGACACGCACCGGTGGTTCTTGCTGGGAACTGTGAAGTTCGTATTAGTTAGTGAGTTAATATTCCATACTGTATTACCCCGACGTACGGTGTTAAATTAAGCGTACTTAATTCTTAGCCAATATAAGCTGAACTAAGTTTAGTTGGGCTTTATAATACAGCCTGAACTAAGTCCTCTTTACCGGTGCAACTTTGCTTGAGAGAGTGAGCTAAGCTGCGACGCTTTACAGTTATATACTCAAGCAAATTCATTAGTTTAAGTATTCTTTTATTTTATTTTAATAAGGCACTATATAATTTTTCTTGCAACATCTTGCGGGAATTATCATATAGCAATTATAGGAAACTAACAGCAGCCCGTGATGCCAAATAACAAACGAGACTTTAGCAAAAGAGAGGTAGGGCAATACTTTATTTTCTAAGAGGCTGAAAGTACCCTTGTTGAAGATCGCAGTAAGATAACAAACATATGAAGGGTTGTTGGGTTTGTGTGAGTGAGTAAGGTCCCCGGGAAGCTGAACAGGAGTTGGTACATGACCAGCGTTGGTAGGACAGCACGCGACTTTATCTGCGCGTTTCCCGGTATCCCGTGGGAATACTAATTTATACATTCTTTCTTTTTCCTTCGCTTCTAAGGTCAAATCGTTATGGTGAGTAGCCTATAATCTTCCTCAAGAATTAGGCTATCATATGTAAAAAATGTTTTTCCAAATCCGCATGGTAGTTTCAGGGATTAGCGCATTCAAGCAAACTCTTTCGCTTTATACATTACTAATCTTATTTGCCTAAAAGTAACGTGAAGTATAATATGAAGCAATTCCGTAGCCTATGACTGCCTGCACCACAATAAGCTTACTGCGCGTTATCAATAATTACGCCAATCCACCTTTTCCTTGCCAATAGTCCTAGTGACCATACTTACTCGCTTAAAAATGCATGTTACGAAGGTAAGATCTTTTTTATTTAGAAAATAAATTTTAGAGATTGTTTGCAGGTTAGCAGTGGTAGCCCAGCCTAGTTCCAATTCGTTCGACGGTTAGCCTGGTTGGAGTCCTGGCATGGACCATAAGATTCATATTTTCGCATTTATGTATGGATACGTAATTATATAGAATATATTGTATGTGAAGGAAAATATTGTGAGGATGCTCGCAGGTCCAAGAAATTATATTGATATTGATTAATACGAAAGACGTGTGACTTAACCTAAGTCTGGTTTCCTGTCTAGATCGTGGAGGCCAGACGGCAGTCGGTCCATGTAAAAATCAAATCTTTACGTTTAGGTAGCGTACCCTGCCCAAGCTTAATGGGTTGAGAAAAGGCTAATAACACTAAGAAGGAGAAAGTCTTTGTTTTACATATAAAAATTCAAGTACACTGAGGGGCGCTGAGGAGAGGGGCTAGTCAAAATTACTAATAGGTGACTGATATATGTACGATATATGTGATGAAAAAGACCTAAGCTAAGAAGGGCCTGGTTATCCCTCTGAGTTACGCAGGTCTGTCAAAAATAAGTGATAAAAATAAGTATATTCGCCAAATCCTCAGAATTAGGTAGCGGACCTTGCCAATTCTAATGGATTAGGAAACGGGATACCACTAAGAAGTAGAAAGTCAATTTCAGAGCTTATATTTTTTTGTTCATGTAGTTAAACTAACGCAGGTTTTGGCTAGTTCATGTTCCTTATTCTTACTTACAGGAATTATCCAATTATGGAGTAACACGTAACAAAACGAACGCATCAAGTTTTATCGTAGTCAATACAATTTAAAAAATAAACAGACGTTTGTTTGTCTCTGATGTGTTTCTGTGTGTGGTCTGATTGTTGTTATATGATTAAAGGCACTGCTGAATCCTCACAGTTGTCTACACATCCGAACGGAAAAAAGGGTAAAAATAGAGAAAAACGTTTTACCCTGTTTTTTCATTCGGGCCAATTAAACCGATCAACTGCAAACTGATCGACTATTCCTCGCGGTATAACTATTCTGTTGTTCAAATGAGAAATAAACAGACCAAATAATGTTCGTTACTATATAGTGAAAGAAGCGAGTGTGTAAGGACCGCGTCTTATGGCGCTCGGTTCTCTCTGCCTACCCCGCAAGGGACCTGGCGTGAAGATATACATACATACATACTAATTCTATAACTTTATTTTTTTATGCAACGTCAGGCGTAGGAACCCTTGCAATGCAGAGCGATGATCCCATCGCTACCAAATTCTACAGGATCACATACAGGGATAATCAGTAGATTCCCTGAAAATTTAATTAAAATCAGATCACGCGTTTTTAAGTCCGTAGAGGACAGATATGTTTACTTTGATTTTTATTTACATAAATAGATAATAATAACAATCTCGAAGTAGTTTACTGTTTAGGTTCTATTTACATATTATTTTAAAGTTTTTCAATAAAACAGTTGTCATATTTTATAAATGTTATAACATTTATAATGAAATATTGATGTATTTATGTAATACGTTTATTATAGAAAACAACAAGAGTTTGCTAAAAAAAATAAAGGAGTAAGTAGTACAAAGGCTGGGTCAACGCTCTAAGAGATTCTCTTCCAGTCAACCTTAAAGTATTTGAGAGGGAAGAATATATATAGAATATGACAATTACATCCAAAAGAAATGTTTATTTGCATCAAACAAAAAATATTACATAGATGTAACAACAATTCAGCAACTCTATATAGTAGTTACATCTGTGTGTCCTACCTTCGTAAGTGGTATGAAACCATACTTCTTCCCAAAATTTGATTCTGGGTCAACTGTTAGCATTTTGTAGGCTTGATTTGTGATTTCTCGATACACATACATACAGACTGAAATAATAATGATATTGAAGACACAAATACAGACGAGCTCGGTGGCGCAGTGATTAGTAACGCTGCTTTGACACCAGAGCTCGTGAGTTCGATTCACTCACAGAACATTTGTGTGCATGAACATGTCTGTTTGTCGTATATTGGTAATTCGTAGTATGGCGCACCAAAGCGACCCGACTGGGGATGTACCTCCACCTCACACTTAACCGCAGGCAAATAATAACTCCCTGTAGGGTTGTTGTGTTCTTGCGTGTGAGTTAGTTTATCAGTAATCTCCTAATGATTAGCAGCAGTGGTGGCATCGCGTGAGAGGCACTTAATGTATTGCATACTTTCATAGGCTACAGTAACCACATAACATTAGGTGGGCCATATCCCTTCCGATGTTGTATAAAAAAAACAATCCCGAATAATTACATGATCTTTTAAGGTATCGTTTTTATTGTTTGGGCTGTGGAACCCTTAAAAATAATGAAAAATAGCAGAAATGAATGACAATAATTAACATTTTATAGATTTTAATAGCAAGTAAATATTTTCTACCGTTTTATCTTCATATTTAACACGTTTTCTGCATATTAAAGATAGACGAAGATAGATGCGTCTTTCAAGCAAAGTCATTTGCTGACAGACAGAATCGAGCACCGCATGACTTGATCCCTACACGCCCTACTCGCTTCTTGAACTCATAAAACACACGCAGGAAAAAGAGACATTTGTGGCAGATTTCATTTATTTCTCGTAATTTTTTTACGGCTCAGTCCTTTTTAAAAAACATCAAACAGTTCAAGCAGTAGGAGGGTATGCCGAGACCGCACGATGAAAGGGTTAATGCAGCGAAACCAAAGGACAATCGTCCTCCGGGGGTGAGATGAAACCTTTCTAACGTAATCAAATATTTTACACCGCCTTTATGCCCTGTTCTCACTACACGGTAACGATAAAACGTAAAAGTATCGTGATCCGGTACATGAGTGTAATGCTGTAATAGTAGACTACATCTGAATTCGAATAATTGTTGCTCCTTTGTATAAATGTCGCCGGCATTTAATAAAAATAGGCATTTTATCCATGTCCTAGGGGATTGGATCAAATCACGGCAAATGATAAAGATAAAAATTCTTCCTTTAGATCCACGCGAGCACTTAGACACGTCTTACATTTTCAATATTGTATCTTATTAATTTTTCATAGTTTTTGTTTCTCTTTATTAACCTACCAGCATTTCCTTTAGTAGTTCCTTTCGAATACTTTACTCAATACTGGCAAAATAGATATGGGTCTGTAATTGCCCAGTTCACTTTTTTCACGAGACTTGAATAATGGAATTAATTTATTAAATTTCATTAACTCTGGAAACACACCTATATCTATACATTCATTAAAAATAAATGCCACGTGTGGAGCTATTAACTCAATAATACAATAAAATACTTTTAAGAAAATTCCCCAATGATCTTCTGACTTTTTAATGTTTAGTTGTTTAAAGGTTTTAATTATTTCGCTTGACTGAATATGTGTAAATTTGAAAAGCTCCACTCTTGGTTGTACATTCTCCTTCAATACTCGTAATTCAGCAGCAACATATGGAGATGAATTGATGGAGTTAGTGGTAATGTATTGTATTGTAGTGTATTAGTGAAGTAGTCATGAAAAAGATTTGCAACTTCTTAAACAGCTGTTATAATTTGATTATAATATTTAATAGAATACTCATTATCCTGTAGTTTATCTTTACTTGTTTCCTTTTTAACAATATTCCATACACCCTTTATTTTATTGGACGACTACTTAATTTTGTTTTTAATATACATCGATTTTGCAATTTCAAATCTACGTGTCTTTTCTCCATATAATTCAAACCAATCATTAAACTTAAATTTATTTGTGGTGCTAATATTTTTATTTTTGAAATTTTGAAAATTTTTTGGCACTTACTGGAGATAACATGAAACAAATTTGTATAGAGCAAATCAGGATTGTCTACAGAGTAATCCAATAATGGCAACCTTTCCCCCGTACATTGTTGTATTTAATAAGTTTATTAGTAGCCAGTGGTCTATAGAATAGATCACTTTATAAATCTACTTTCTGAAGGCAAGTCGCCAATTACTGATTTATTGATATGCTCATAATTAGACAAGTCGCAGATGTGGCTATTATACGTGTGGGCTCCAGGAATATATTATGTAAATTAAATGAATGAAATAAATTTAAAAATCTAAGAGTTGTTTGTGTGTTTACTAGTATGTCTACATTGAAATCACCCCAGACTATTATGATTTTTTTGCCAGTAAAAACTTTTCTTAAAGTATCCTCCATTACCTGCTCAAATTGTGTAAAATCACCGCTACAAGGTCTGTATACACAAATAATTATGTAATTATCTAATTCAACACATGAAAGATCAATTGTGAATTCAACAGAAAGCCTAAATATGTCCTTACGTTCTTGGCTTTGTGGCATTTTTTATAATAATCATCGCCGCCACTAATCGAAGATTCTCTTTTAAAGCAACTAACATTTTTATATTTTTAGCCAATGTTCCTTTAAAATAGTCTATCAATATTATAGGGGGTCATGTGCCAGAAGCGTGCTCGTTCGCGACCCCTGCCAATCAGTCGATTGCAATTCTGGACCAAGAGCGCACCGACGTGCGGATTAGGGCGTCCCCCGTAGGCGACGCGCACCGATCCGCCCCCGTCGGTGCGAATACAGCTGCATACGGCGGTGGGGGCCGCCACCCACCACGCAGCGCCAATTCCGGCGGGACGAGTGGAGCCGAGTGCCGCATAGGCACGTGGAATGTGAGAGGTGGATTGAAAGATAAGACGAATGAACTGATAGACGTAATGAATGATAGACGTTTGGATGCTTTATGTGTGACAGAGACTAAGCGCAAGGGGAGCGACACCGATGATCTGCCCGGTGGTATGATGGCCCTATGGTCTGGGGTAGACCGTGACGATCATGCCAGTGCTGGTGTAGGTGTCGTACTCTCCTCTCGCTTAGCCACTGGTGTAAGAGATTACTGTTTGGTAGGGCCTAGACTTCTCTGGGTTCGTATTAAACTGGGCATCACGCGAGTATTTTTGGTTCAGCATACGCTCCCGTAAGCTCAGCGTGTGCTCAAGAACTGGAGAAGTTTTGGGAGTCTGTGAGGGATGTTCTGGACTTAGTTGAAGGGAACGAAAGAGTGATTATGTGTGGAGACTTGAATGGATGGGTTGGGACCAAGCGATACAGCTATGAAGCTGTTCTTGGTCCGTATGGAGATAAGAGAGTGAACGAAGCAGGTAAGTCTATACTAGATTTATGTATGGAACGAGGCCTCCTCGTGTCGAATACTTTATTTCATCATAAGGATATTCACACGTATACATGGAGAAGGAATGATCAAAAAAGTGTGATTGATTTGATTTTAATAGATAGACGTCTCCGAAATGTTTTAATGGATACAAGAGCCTTTAGAGGCCCCACTCTTGAGACGGACCACTACCTGGTGGTAAGCCGGTTTGTGGGCCTTTTTAGGAAGTGGAGGCACTGGCGAGTGCGTATCCCTTTCGGAGATCATGAAAGGATAATGAGCGAAAAATTGCAAGATGAAAGTGTAAGGAGAATGTATGTGCATCTGGTAAGTGAGAGACTTGCAAATGCAAGCCTCTCCGACTCAGATGTGGATGATTGTTGGAAAGTTTTGAAAGAAAGTATGGTGGATAGTGCAAAAGAAGCTTGTGGATGCGCAAAGAGACGTAAAACAGCGAAAGGAGATGCCTGGTGGGATGCGGAGGTTGAATCCTCCGTAGCAAGAAAGAGGAAAGCGTGGCTAGATTACGTATCATCTTTGCCTTTAAATGAAAATATGAGAGAAAAGAAGAAAGAAATGTACCGTCTATGCAAGAATGAAACCAAGGCTTTAGTGAAAGAGAAGCGTGAAAGACAAAATATGAATGAGGAAGAGAGGCTGACGAAAAACTTCGAGGCAAATACCAAACTCTTTTGGAGAGAGGTAAAGAAGTCTCGGAGTGGTTCGTCGGCATCCAGAATGGATAAGATAAAGTCTAAAGCTGGTGTCATTCTTGCCAACACTCAGGAGGTGTTAGAACGGTGGAGTGAATATTTTGAGGAAATGTATGAGTATGCCTCGGACGCTGGCAATGAGAGTGAGTCGGATGCTTACTCCACGTTGACAGCGTCCGACGAAGGCATAACTATGGATGAGATCGAATGGTCGATACGAAGCTTGAAAAATGGAAAATCAGCGGGAATTGATCTGATCACAGCTGAGATGATCAAATTAGGTGGCACTTACGTCCGGGACGCCTTCTGGTACCTATGCAACCTATGCTGGAGAACTGGAAGGGTCCCAATGGACTGGAGGCGCGCAGTCATCGTGCCCTTGTATAAAGGCAAGGGATCACGCATGGACTGCGCCAACTATAGGGCCATCAGTTTGACCAGCTTAGCAGCAAAAGTATATGGAAAGGTGATTGAAAGGAGAATGAGGGTGAAATCCGATGAAATGCTGTGGGACGCACAAGGAGGTTTCCGAAATGGAAGGGGATGTACGGATCAAGTTTTCTCGCTCCGCAATATCGTAGAGAAGCATCTGGCCATAGACCGGAAGGTTTTCTGCGGTTTTGTGGATCTTGAGAAAGCCTTTGATAGGGTTGTGCGAAAGGAACTGTGGGACATATTGCCGAGATATGGGATTGACGGTTCACTGCTCCGTGCTGTGCAGTCCACTTACAAGGATTGCTCAGCATGTGTGCGGATAGACGGTGGCATGTCACCCTGGTTTGATGTCAAAATTGGTGTCAAATAGGGTTGCATGCTATCTGCTAGGCTGTTTATCCTGTATCTCGATAGTTGTCTGCAGAGAATAAGGTCAACGAATGTGGGATTGCGCATGGGTGACCAAGTGGTGAACTGTCTGCTGTATGCAGACGATGCCGTGCTATTAGCAGATACACCATCTAAACTGCAAACACTGGTCACAGCGATGAAAGACGACTGTATGGAGAAAGGCTTACTACTGAATGCGAAGAAAACAAAGATAATGGTATTTGAAAGAGAAGAATCCAGAACTAATGTAAGGATTACGATTGATGATGAAGTGTTGGAACAAGTGGATGAGTTTGTATATCTTGGATGCGCTTTCAGCAGGGATGGAAGGTACACCGCAGATGTGGAAAGACGAGTGAGTGCTGGGAATAGTGTGAATGGAGCGTTGGGAAAACTTCTTGGCAGTAAAATCCTGAGCCAGAAGGCACAACTCGCTATACACAATGCAGTGTTGGTCCCAACGCTAACTTATGGAAGCGAGAGTTGGGTATGGCAGAAAGAGCATGAAAGTAGAATAAACGCGGTTGAAATGCGAGCGCTGCGCAAAATTTGTGGCGTAAGGCTCGTAGACCGTATTCGCAATGATGATATTAGAAATAGAGTTGGTCTGAAAGAGAGCGTCGGTGTTAAAATAAGAAGAGGCATGCTCCGATGGTTCGGGCATGTAGAAAGAATGCAAGATGAAAGAATGACGAAGCAGATATACAATGCAAAAGTGGAAGGATGTAGGAGCCGGGGAAGGCCAAGACTTACCTACCATGACCAAATTGGTCATGTTCTATCAGAAGGTGATGTCAGGAGCCCTAGAAACCGGCGTGCGTGCATGAGAAGAGCAATGAATGTTAAAGAAGCGAGTGAGATATGTAAGGATCGAGTCACGTGGCGCTCGGTTCTCTCTGCCTACCCCGCAAGGGATTTGGCGTGAAGTTATAGATAGATATCAATATTATGTTTTTCTAAAAATAATTGTACTGTTTCTTCACAGCCAGGAAAGCCTTGAATATTTTGATGTACGACATTTAGGTTTTTACTTGCTTTACTTTTGTCTTTTTGAGTAAGTAATTTAAATCTGCAACCAAATCTATACAATTACATCGTATTGCATTGCAAATTGTTTATGCTAGTAATATTATAGGCCACTAAAGTGGCTATCTTATTCCGAGATTTCTTTGAAAAATATGAATTTCGTCAAATAAAAGTCACTAAAAAAACATTAGTGTCTATAAATACAAATTTGTCGTTGTGATAACATGTCAGAGGAGATAGATTGTAACTATTGTATATTGAAGTACTTATTTTTGGTGACTAGCAATTAACACATGGAAGTGAGCATAATAATATCTTATTAACCTTTAATTGATACAATTTATCTATTGAATGAATTATATATATTTTTTGTACTATATCCTAATAATAGAACAATAGTAGTAGTAGTATCGTCATCCACCTGTGTATTCATAATTGTTCCTATTATTTGGCTGCAGGTTGCATTTGGCATACAATAATTAATAATAGTGATTTTTACATGGTTACACATTAGTGGGAATAGGTTAAACTATATGTGTAAAATCGGTCGGAATTATCAAAATCGGTCCACAATTGGCGAACATATCGTGTAACATATATAGGTATATACAAAAAAACTCAGCCCAATTAAGAACCTCCTTTTTGCTGAATACGTTTAAAAACAACATGTCACTTCTTATTATTAACCTTAATTCTGTACCAGAAAGCAACTCGCGTCTATTATAATGGCTATGGGTGGTTATATATATAATCTAATATTGAAGGATATAACAACCTTCTAACCCAAAAGGGGTTTGTTTGCTTGTATAATCTTTATTGTACTACAAGGTAAAACAAAATACAGATAAAAAATAAAAAAAATGTTTGTACAATGGCGGACTTATCCCATCCTGGATCTCTTCCAGTCAACCATAGAATACCTGATAGATAGGAAATGTCAATTTAATGAAGTAGGTATGAGCACAAAGTCATTCACACTATATTAATAAACAAACAAAACAATATCTGTTACACATAAACGCAAACTTATATAAATATCATACATACAAATACTAACATATCCATCTCACACACACATACACAAATACAAAGGGGTTTTGTAGGTCTGGTATTATACTAAAAAAAAAAAAAACTTCAATGCTTCTACTGTTGCTTAATGACATCTTTGCTGTCGCCGATGTAAATCTACTTGCGTTCGCTTATCCTAGCATCTTTCGACTTCGAAGCTACCATAGACATGCATGGCTATTATGTGCAAAGTGGTGCGTTTACATAGCACATTGCTCGGTTTTAAGTGTTTTATTTATTTCTGCGTATTATCAAGGAAGAATATACTTTATGTATATCTAATTGTCTTCATTGTTGGCAACCAGGATATGCTCCGATTGCGGAATAAGCAGTTCGTGATAGAAGTGTGTGCACTATTGTTTTAATTTCTGCCTTTGCGCAGAGAGATGTAACCCATAAAAGAGGCATGCATCAAAACCTGACTGTGGAAGTACCTCCACCTCATAGAAAACCGCAGTAATGTAACAACTCCCTAGATGGTCTTTGTGTTCCTGTAAGTGAGTAAAATGAGTTACCAGTAAGCTATTATGGAATAGCTATGTTTTCAATAGGATGGTAAAAAATGAACGATACTTCCTGTATTGCAAACGTTCATAGCCTACGGTAACCACTTAAGATTAAGGGAGCCTCTCGAAATTGTATATATATATATATTTCTGCAGTTATTACCTACTTGTATATTATGATTTATGTGTGAGAGAAAATAAAAATGTATTATTATTATGTTTTTCTTTAATCACGGGTGTTAACCCCGGTCTTTTGATAGGCGTGTGCGAATATATGGATCCAACGCGTAGAGGCCCCTTAGAAAAGATTAATGTAATATATTATACCCGCTGTGAACTGCTCTAAGGAATATCAATGGGAGAATATACCCACGAGCAGGTAACTGGGACTATTGCAAATGTGTCAGAAATAATAGTGCTATTGAAATGAGATCTGGAGGGATTATTAGTACTGGACTATTACAGAAGAGAGACGGATTATTATTATTATTGTATATTTACGTTTTATAGTTCTATAACGGAAGCAAACATAAAACATTTTTGATCCGATAAGTTTTCGTTTTGATAAAGTCAGTCCAAGATTAATGGAAACGGGACTTTGGAGGAAGCAGTTAGCGACACCACAGGGATTATACATGATTTGATTTTTAAAGATTCAAGAGAGTTATGGGTTATAAAGTTTTATAGTATTTACTAGCTAAAACAAAAGAGTTATGAATGTTAAATTGAGGTGTGTAAGGACCAAGCTATGTAGCGCTCGGTTCTCCCCGCCTATCCCGCAAGCGACTTTGCGTGAATATACAGAGACTAGCGGAAAACAATTACTTATTTTTTTTATAAAACTTCGGAAGGCATACAAGCTCACAGAACACCTGATGTAAAGCGGTTACCGTAGCCTATTAACACTTGTAATATATTAAGTATCACTCGCACGATGTCACCTCTGCTGCGAATACAGCAACTCCTTAGGAGCATACTGGTGAGCTCACTCACACGCAGAACCACAACAATCCTCCAGAGAGTTGTTATTTCGCTGCGGTTATCTGTGAGGTGGAGTTGCTTCCCCCGAGGGGCTGCTTTGGGGCTACCTACCTCTTAAAAACACCCAGACCAAGACAAACAGACATGTTAATGCATACAAATACTTGTCCTGTGTGGAAATCGAACCCACGAGCATCGGTGACAAAGTTGCGTTGTTAACCGCAGCGCCATGGAGCTCGACACGCTTACTATCTAAATAAATTAATTAACTAATAAAGAAATTCGAAAAGTAGGAAGAAGAAAAAAAACATCCGACAGAAGTGATAACTTAAACTAATCTACATATAACTAAAGCTGCCGTATGCGTGAGAGAAAGGGAAGCCAGACAGACTGGCGCCGTAACGGGTTACGTAACGAAGCGGTTTACCCTCCCATAAGAAGTTATCACTTTAAAAATTTACTACATTTTTATGTTAGTCAAGCATAAGAATCACATTACAAGTATTATTTGTCCATTCATTCTTGCAACGTAGCAAGGAAAAGAAACATACGGCCGTCCTAATGCAAAGTGCTTACTGTAGCGTACGAATGCTTGCCATAGAACAATATAGCTCGCGACACCCTCGCTAACACAGCAAGTACTCAGGAACTTACTTTTCCTTATAATTCACCACACAAAGGAGCTGTTAATTGGCTGCAGTCTTTTGGGAAATGAAAGTGCTACGCTTTTACAACATCTCTAGCTCAATAGATAAAACACCGCTGTAAAAACCACATCACGCCATTTTTAGGGTTCCGTACCCAAAGGGTAAAACGGAACCCTAATACTGAGGCTCCACTGTCCGTCCGTCCGTCCGTCTGTCACCAGGCTGTATCTCATGAACCGTGATAGTTAGAGAGTTGAAATTTTCACAGGCGATGTATTTCTGTTGCCGCTATAACAACAAATACTAAAAAATAGAATAAAATAAATATTTAAGGAGGCTCCCATACAACAAACGTGATTTTTTTGACGTTTTTATAGATAATGGTACGGAACCCTTCGTGCGCGAGTCCTACTCGCACTTGGCCGAGTTTTTGAATAACCTAACTCTGCAATCTCTGAGGAAAAATAAAAAAGCGGACAAAATATAGCATAATATATATTCATGTCAGCTGGCTGTATTAGGTAGTATTATTATTATTATTTTTATTAGGTAGTATTATGTAACAAATTTATTTATTTATGGTGTCTTTTATTTTTTAGCATTCATTGCACTTCTTATGCACGCTCTCCGGTTTCTAAGGCTCCTGACATCAGCTTCTGATAAAACACGATCAATTTGGTCACGGGAGGTAAGTCTTGGTCTGAAGTGAGGAGAAATAACGAAGAAATATAGAAGCGAGTGAGGTTTGTAAGGATCGAGTCACGTGGCGCTCGGTTGACACTGCTTACCCCGCAAGGGATTTGGCGTGAAGTTATAGATAGATAGATCTTTTATTTTTTTCTTTTCCTTTTCAAAATTCAGATTCAATACATTAGTAACTGTAGATAGATAACTACATTTGTGAAGTGAGACCTTTTTGCTAATTATTTTCGAATACAGCGGGAGCGATTTTCTGTAATGTTATTCTATTTTGTGTCTTTAGACACTAAACTCCCAAACGAATTCTCTGAAATGGCGGTACTAGTTTTAATTTATTAAAGAAATTCATTCGCATGCTAATGTCAATGATGCGGGCCATATTTATGCTATTATTATATTATCCTTTATTGCACACAACAAATTAAAAAGTTACAATCGTTAAAATAAATAGTTCGCAAAGGCGAGCTTATCTCTAAAAGAGATTTCTTCCAGCCAACCTCCAACAGTGGGTAATGTTGTCAGTAGTGGAATAGCTGTATGTGCCTGAATAAGAGTTATACATACATACATACACATACTTACATACATAATCATATATGATACACATATATATATATATATATATATATACATACACATATATAGTCATTTCTGAATGGATAAGTAGTAATCTTTCAATTTCTTTTTGAATGAGAAAACAGATGGGCTTTCACGAATACGTGTAGGTAATTTATTCCACAACTGAGCAGCACGGTAGGTAAAAGAGTTATAAAAAAAATTTGTTTGCGCAGTTGGGAGCAACAGCGTCTTGGTATGGCAGGAACGACGAGAACGGTTGGTAGGGGGAAAGAGGTTAAATCGGCTGTGGAGGTACGCAGGAGCAGCAGGATCATGGAGAATCTTAAAAAGAAAAATTAGAGTGTGGATATTACGACGGGAGCGAATAGGGAGCCAGTTCAGTTGGTTGCGGTACTCAGTAATGTGATCATATTTTTTAAGTCCAAAAATAAACCTAATTGCAAGATTTTGCAATCGTTCAAGTTTATTTAAGAGTTTCTCACTTGCGTCCAAATAGCAAACGTCGGCGTAGTCGAGAAGGGGTAGAAGAAGGGCATTACTAAGCATAACTTTAGTGGAGAAAGGGAGAAAGTTCTGGAGACGCCTAAGAGAGTGAAATGAATAGTGCATTCGTTTGCTAACCTCATTGACGTGAGCAGACCAAGATAAATTACAGTCCATGATGAGGCCCAAGTTTTTTGATTTAGAAGTATATGGAATATCGGTGCCATCATATACAATTTTAGGGAACAGACTAGGATTAGGCATCATCCTGCTGCTACCGATAATCATCGACTGTGATTTTAGGGGGTTAACAAGTAGACCAAACGATGCAGCCCAGTCCCTAATAGCATTAAGGTCCGAATTAACAGATTGGACGGCTGAGCACATATCCGCTGGTACAAAATGGCGGTATATTTGTAAGTCATCTGCATACAGGTGGTAGGGAGAAGAAATAGTATGAGTGATTTGATTAATAAAAATCGAGAAAAGAAGTGGTGATAACACACCGCCCTGTGGCACACCAGGTCTCAAAGTAGACCAACATGAGAAGGTGTCATCAACTTTGACGCACTGTTGTCGATCTCGGAGATAGGAGTCAAACCATGAGATTGCGGTAGGAGAAACATTTAGTGCACGAAGTGTGCCAAGTAGGACATCAAAATCCACCGAGTTGAAAGCGCTGCTAAAATCCAGTAAAGCAATAACTGTAAGTTCTTGCTTGTCCATTGCTTTACGTATGTCTTCTGTAACATGAAGCAGGGCACTAACAGTACTATGCGAGGGACAAAATCCAGACTGAAATGGACAGAGAAGATCATTTGCAATTAAATATGAATGAAGTTGCTTGTGGACAGCGTCTTCTAATAGTTTAGAGAGAATAGGAAGAATAGATATAGGGCGATACTCTGAAAGAGAAGAAGGGTTAGTTACTTTAGGATAGGGAATAACGTAAGCCTTCTTCCATGCCATCGGATATATATTTGATGTCAAGGAAAAGTTAAGTATATGTGTAAGAACCGGCAAAATATCATCCAAGACAAGTAAAAGCATATCAAGGCTTACGTCATCGCTGCCCACAGCTTTTGTTGATATCGACATAATGGTTTTTTTAACATCTTCCTCCGCAATACTATGAAACAAGAATGGAGTACAATTAGGTCGCAGCGTATTGGACAGTTTACGGAGGGATGACCTTTTAGTTGTATCATCTAGAGTTATAGGAGGCTCTGAGAAATGACAGTTTAACGCATCTAAGTTTTGAATTACGTTAGTTGAAGTTGAATTATTGCCCACGCCAATAGACCTCAAAAATTTCCAAATTTTAGAAGTTGACTTGTCACGAAGAGCTGTGTGAATATGACGACGTTTTTCATCCCTACACAATCTGTTGCAGATGTTACGCAGTTTTTTATAAGCAATGAGATTCTCATCAGTGGGTTTACCTTTGTACGCAGCCTTAGCTCTGTCTCTCCTTTTCATCATTTTCTTGATAGAAGGCGTGAGCCAGGGTGCCGGAAAATGTCTTATTCGTACTGATTTTATTGGAGCATGAATGTCGTAAAAATCAGTAAGCAGGCGTGTGAAGATTTCAAGTTTTGAATCAACGTTATCAGAAGTCCAGACCTGTGACCAGTCAATACGGCTCACGTCCTCTCTCAAGCGTTCCAGATCAATATTTTTAAAGTCGCGCTGAAATATTAGTTTACGTTTTTGTTTTGGAGAGCGCATTTTATAGGACAGAAAAAGAAGGTCATGATAGGAGAAGGGAGCAGTTAACTGTCCGGTCTAGAGTGAGGAGGATTATGAGTAGCAGAAAGAGGTAGTATGCTTAAATTTAGCGAGGAGACTGTGGCATTAAGGGACCGTGATCTAAAATCATCCCTCAGGAGACAAGTATTAAGATCATCCATAACAATAACATGATCATAACCAGGAGAAAGGCTCTCAAGGACAGTTTCAAAGTGATCAAAGTAATTGACCGTATTGTTAGGATTGTACGCGACCCAAAGAAGAATTTTCGTATGGTGTACTACAGCTTCAAGGAAAACATATTCAAGAGACCCAGTGTAGTCACTAGGTGATTGAGCAATAATAGTGCAGGGAATGCTGCCGCGAATGTATATGCATACACCACCACCCCTAGCTCCAATACGGTCATTACGGAAAAGTTTATAGCCAGGAAGAGAACAAAGAGTGGAAGGAAGTGATGGTTTTAACCACGTTTCAGAAACAAGGATGCAATCGACTACGCCGTCTTCGAATGCTGCCAAGAAATCGGAGTAATGACTAATAATGCTCTGCGCATTGATGTGTACAACATTAAAAGCTTTAGGAAACCTATAAAACGCAGAATGCAAATTATCGTTAAGAGAAGAATTGTCAGCACTCAGATCAGTAACATTATCGTTCGTGTCATCACCAAAAGCACTACCGTAACTGTTTGACCCAGAGCATGATAGATAATCGTCATCACTATTATGTATATTAATAGAAATGTAAATAGCTGGATTCGACAGATTTTTGTATACGACCGGTGCCTTTTTTACATCCTTTACTACGTATAACAAAAAAGTTAACAACGATATGTCCATCACTGTTCCACTATTTATGTTTGCAACTACAGTATTATAATTGACGGCTAACGTTTTATAATCATCCATTTATCTATTTACTCTTCTTTGTAGACAAAGCATTAAGCTTACAAGTTTCTTAAACTTATTAGTCAATAGATGAATTGCCAGCAGGCTAAGGAACAATAATCGCGGAGCACGCCGTGCACAGCTTTTGTGATGCTTTGCCGCTGTGATGATTTAGTTGTAAGAGACATCCATAAGGTGATATCAGATGGTTTATTTGAATGAATGTTCACTATAGTGAATGCTTCATTTTTCTCTCATTCCATGCTCGCACGGCTTAGTTGGAATGACTTATAAAATAATATTCACCTGGTTCTAAGGGTTCCGTGCCCAAAGGTACCCACTGGATTCTATTACTAAGCCTATGCTATCCGTTGACCCATCTGTCTGTCAGCTGGCTGTATCTCATTAGGTAGACAGTTGAAATTTCCAAAGAGAATGTATTTCTATTTTCACAACAAATAATAAAAAAAAAAATTAAACTGATGTACTGATAGTACAACAAACGTGTTTATTTCGCCATATTCAATACGGTGGATCTTCGTGTGCGATTTTGTCTTGCCGATTAACCGATTTTTTTCTAATATGTCATCGAATTTAGGAGTGCGAATTTATTTGTAACAATTTAATTAAAAAAGAAGCAAAGAATACGTCAACATTTCAAATGTCAGAGTGTTCAGTTTTCGTTCATTCTGACTGGGAGTGAATGATGTCGAATAGCAATAGCCAACGTTGTTGGATCGGTGCACGAATTCATTCGACACTTTTGTTTAATTTTGTGTATCGAGTATCACTTTGAGAGAAACACAAAATGAACAAATAATGAACAATCTGATATTGTCTTTACGTTATGCAGGGTAATATAGGCTGTCTTATATAACAACATTAATATGGTGGATTATGTACCCTATATAGTCCAGATCAGTGTAAAAAATCCTTCGAATCTATTCCTAGGGGTATCAAAACAAACAGCTTTGACAAGTGATCTATTTAATATATCTTATATATTTAAAGTTAGTTTTCTACTAATTTATACTTCACAAATTAATTTTATACTATTTTTTATACTCATTAGCAGTGTATTTATTTGTTTGAATATTTTTAGGATTAGGGGCAGGTGCGTTTTTTTTCTTCTATTTTACAGTTTATAACAGATCAGTAGAGAGATAATTAAAACACAATTATGTTATTTGACACTATTAATTTTCGGGAAACACTATTAATATGTATGAGTATATTATTCGAGTGGGGTGATATAGAAGTGTCTCGTCTTAAACTTTCGAGGAATCAATATCCACTTATGACAGGACGTTTCTAGAATATTAAAGAACACAAACTTAATCAGGTCGATCAATCTCCAGCTGCGGAAACTTTGTAATAATATCACGCCCCCGTCTACTCCCCACTTGCAAATTACTTATCCTCTCTCAACACTCTAGAGTAACTTTCGCTGAATCGAAATTAAATTGCTAATTTGGGTGTAAACTCTAACTCGTTTTCGATCGCTTTCACTCACTTCTCACTTGATTTTGTATAGTTTGTTCTTTGTATCATTTAATAGCATTTAAGTACTGTGTATGATTGTTATGGAATTATGTACGTGTTGATAATATTATAAACAGTGGTACGGGATAGAGTTTCGTCATAAAATGCCAATCAAAATCTATTATAATATTGATGTTGATAAAGACCGCAAAGATAGCCAAATTCACTACACGTACGACAGGTACTTTTTAGATTACTGTCTACTTGTAAAAACAAATGATATGTAAATTCAATGTAGGTATACAAACTATAGAAAACCATTAAATATTCACCTTTATTACAACGAAATAAGACGCCTAGATATATACGAGTAGATTGATGTATACAGCTTGCCAAGCTTTTCTAAGAGATTTGAAATTGAAATTATTTTTTCAACGTCAACTTTTTACTGACGAGATCAAATTACATTCAACATGACCCCGTATTTTATAATTTCTTATTTTAATATAGTTAGTCAATAGTCAGAAATGTTATCCTCTACTATATTTGTGAGGAATATTATTTCATGAGAGGAAAGCTGCGGGATTAAGGTTGCACTGTGTAAATAAACAAGTACACTGGATTTATAAAAATAAGACGGTTTAAATAGAATTCTTAATATAAACTACGTCCATTCCGTGAAAGAAATTTGTGCAATTCTGTAAAATTTCATAGCAGTATTTTTACTCCGAGGAATAAAATTTCACTTCTGTCGTTAATACCGAGCGACACGTGAAAGGAACTAGTTAGTGAACGTAATCAAGATATCCAGAGAAAACAGAATGTCCATACAATTCTCTATTACTTTAATCCGGTAGGTTGAATTAAACTGAATCACGTGATAACGGCCATACGGTCCACTTGATATAAAATGGCTACTTTAGCCTATGAACGCTTGGAATACTACGAGTTGCTACCCCTATCCCCGGTGCTAGCATAGCAACTTCTTATGTGTTTACTGGTAATCTCGTAATCTCACTGACTCACAGAAACACATCAACATTCCAAGGGATTCTTATTTGAAAGCGGTTTTCTCTGAGTTAGGGTTCTTTCCTTGTTGGGCTGCTTTGATATACATTACCTCTCTTACTTTAGCTTAGCGATCGTCATCTATCGAAAACAGCCTATACCGACGGCTTATCGTACCCTCCGAAACACGGGAGAACTCGAGACAACTAAACCTATCTACATACAGGCTGCGGTCTGCACTGCCTAACTTATGAGTTCGATTATGGTCTCAAAATGAGCTCCTGAAAAGATTTATATAGACGAATGTAGCAGATTTAGCCGATATATAGGGGTCATGCTTGGTCAATGAGTCATCTTCACCATCGTCAGTTTTTATTGTTATTTGTCAGTTTAACAGCAATAATTCAGATTTACTGTTGTGAATATGCTGCCAACTATCAGTTGTGGAATGAACTCTTTAAAGAATTTTCAATAAGCTGTGAAGAGTTTTTACTGGGTCGGCTCGCGTAAATAAATAACTGGTGTCACAAGTTATTTTTAAGTTCACGATCAAGTTAGTAGTATACATTAGTGGTATAGAAATAGTTTTTACAATTGTTTAAATTGTCGATATATATAGTAAAAGTTACAAAGGTTCACAATTATTAACCGAAAACTTATGGTGGTTTAAAACAAAAAATAAATTTCATGCATATTCCCTATTATCACTTGCTTGGCGTTGAAGGTAAATATCGTCAGGACCTGTACGCCTAAGGAATTATATTTTAAAATACTTGTGACTTAACCTATCGGCGGTGAAGGAAAAATCTAATGGATTGGGAAACGGTATAACGCTGGAATAAGAATAAAAACTACTACTTATGTTTGCCAATTTTATTATACATTATACGTAGAATAAATTGTCGTCGTCGTATTGGGAAATCAAGACTCAACTGTGTATATCTGTCTGTTACTTGTATTTAAATAACTACATGGATGATCGGTATTATCTATATGAGTATAATTAACTAAAAAATTTAATAAAAAGAAAGGAAAGTTAATAAATTTTACATTTTAAATTTTCGTAACTAACATTCAATAGTTAATAGATTCAGGCGTTATTTTGCGAAAGTCAAATTCACATGCAATTTGATCTAACTTCTAACTTGCTTTGTGTGCTTCCGTCACCAATTAGTTTTTACACCACCAACTAATTGGTGGCGGAAGCACACAAAGCAGGTTAGATCAAATTGCATAACATTCAATATATGATAATTAACTCCAAAAATAAAAACGTAAAAATAAAAATATAATTATGTACATTTGAAATGGTAGTGAGCCGTCTACATATCTCTAGTGAGAGGATGACACGGACACTTAAGGGCACTATTTATTATAATATCACACTGCGCCCAATAGAGTGAGTAGCTAAATTGTGTGATGACGTGTACGGCAAGATGAAAAGACGTCGGAGTGAGTGGTCCTTTGAGCCTGGGGCTAACGGCTCGTCGACCCATCTCAAAGGCGTTCTGCCTAATGGCTTGTGCCAACGTGTTATCCGAGGCTCAGACTTCTCTAAAAAGATGCTAGTTTACAGCGTCTAGCCTTAATAGATTTATCCGTTAGCGAAGTACGTTGCAGAGTATGCCCGTGACTTGACAATTTTGGCGAAATATATTTAATGCAGTGTTATCTTTCGTGTTGAAGAAACATTTTTAAATGACGATGGGGCTCTTCAGTTAAAAAGATACATTTAGATTTTGATACATAATTACAATGCTATGCAAGATTTTGATACATATTTAAAAGTGTATGGATGCAAACAAATGAGCCGGCCTTTGGCGGTAAAGAGAAGCCGCTTACACCCTAAATTTTCGGTAAACTTACTTCAACTCACCTGTATTTGAACGTTACTGTCACTTTATGCATATAAATGTGCATTTTACAGTTGTTATGTGTTTCTCTTCTCTTGTGATTTAAATACTTAGTTGTAGCGATCGTTAATTTTACCAAATATTTAGGATCCCAATTGCGCTATTCCGGTTAACTAAACAGATATATAATATCGTGGAGATCGATTATTCTATACTGTATAAAAAACCGGTGAGATCATACTACTCGTACGTGATAAACTTAGGTCTTCAAATATTTAATGGTATTTTCCCGATAATGAAGTGCCAAAGTTTCCGAGATGCCTAATTCTGACCAATGCATCTATCGTTGTCTTTATTAAAGTTCACAATGTTCGTCACATGAAGAAAATTGTATAAACGCAAGTTTGCGAAAAAAATATAATATTTCTTTTTTCAATGCATATGGAATTATTTAAACAAAATAGTTTTACGGTATACATACTTGTTTGCACGCAAAATTATAGCGTCGTTGAAGTGCCAATACCTCCTAAGTGACATTTTTGATTAAATTGAGTTTTTTAATACAATAGGCTTAAAGTTGGAATTTGCATCGGTGGCAATTACACCTAATCATCAATCATTACCAGAAAGGCTCTATACAGTTTGTGGAATGATTATTAAATTATTAATAACAGTAATAAACCACTTTAAGTCTCTCAATTCTCAAAAACTAAATTTAAGCAAAAATGTCAGATAGGAGGTATTGGCACTTCAACGACGCTATAATTTTGCGTGCAAACAAGTATGTATACCGTAAAACTATTTTGTTTAAATAATTTCATATGCATTGAAAAAAGAAATATTATATTTTTTTCGCAAACTTGCGTTTATACAATTTTCTTCATGTGACGAACATTGTGAACTTCATCGACGATAGAGAAATTAATTGAAAAGGTATGATTATGGGTAATCAAATCTTGCCACCGTTATAATGAAAATTATATTCATTAAAAAGTGTACATAAATCTGTACTTAAATTAAAAATAAATAGTCAAGTAAACAGGAAAATAAAAATATTTCATGGAAACGCGAAACTTCGAACACTGTGTCGTTTCATAGCGAAGTAACCTTACCTATCAGCAAATTTTTTGCAGCTCTGCCCAAGTCAATCCCGTTCCCGCTTTAATTTTAAGAAAAAGTACTTTATATCCAGGTTATAAACTAATTGCGTCCTAAATTTTATTAAAGTTCACAATATTGGTCATATGAAGAAAATTGTACAAACGCAAGTTTGCGACAAAAATATGTTCTTTTTTCAATGCCTATGCGAAATTATTAAAAAATCGGCCAAGTGCGAGTCGGACTCGCGCACGAAGGGTTCCGTACCATTATCTATAAAAACAGCAAAAAAGAAATTTGTTCGTTTGTTGTATGGGAGCCCCCCTTAAATATTTGTTTTATTTTAATTTAATTATTTATTCTTAAAGTGAATATATAACTGAATATTCTGTGAATATTTCAAGCGTCTATGTTGCCGTTATCAATATCGAGCAAAAATAAGCAAAAAATCACATATTTTTTAGTATTTGTTGTTATAGCGACAACAGAAATACATAATCTGTGAAAATTTCAACTGTCTGACTATCACGGTTTATGAGATACAGCCTGGTGACAGACGGACGGACGGACGGACGGATAGAGGAGCCTCAGTAATAGGGTTCCGTTTTACCCTTTGGGTACGGGACCCTAAAAAGGACATGCATGACATGACATGCACTCACATGTTTGTCTTGTGTGTGCATCGAACCCACGAGCGTTGAAGTCAAAGTTGCGTAATTCACCGCGGCGCCACCGAGCTCGACAAGTAAAAAGTGGTGTAAATACTAACACTAGTAATATATTAATTATGAGATCGAGAGAGGCGAGTATGTCATGCTCACTAAAGTGTCCAAACAGCTGGCAGCGTTATATGGCGGCTTGTTGTGTTACCAGGCGAGCAAAGCCTACGGAGAAAATAAATAAAAAAGAAAAGTAGGATAAAGAAACAAAAAATAAACCAGCAGTAATAATTGCGAACTGAATGGAATTATCACGGTTGTTTACAATATTAATTTGTTTTTATATTTCCCCGACATTTCGGCGATGATGCAGACGCCGTGGTTTTTCGCCATTACATTATTAGTGAATTAAATTAGTTATTTAGTACACATCAGCTTGAATATGTTTCAAAGCAATTCTACGTTTATATTGAGTTACAAAGTGATTCGTTGACTTTAACCCCACACTAATTATCTGACCTACTGACGTCGCCCTACGAAGTGGGTTCTAGCTACCAAGTGTAAATATGCCTACAATAACTCTAGTGTCAATCCACTTACTATAAAACAAATAATTTACGCAGATGACGATAACAGCTAGTTTTGAAATAATATCGTTTTTTTTAAACCTCGGCACTAACAGTAGCTTAGTCCACAACTTTAGAATTCTCGGTAGTAAACTGCTCTGGAACCGCACAATACGTGACGAGTATTACATATGTGGTCTGACTTGTGATTTATATAACATGAGTATGCCCCGAGCTGAAGTACTGGTTGGCTTTGTTGAGCACACTAAGTTTCTTGGACGCCAGCTTGCCCTTCTCTTCTAGGTGACTGCGGTACTGAACATAGCTGGAGATCTCGATACCGAGAATCCCAAACTCTTAGCAATGATATGGGGCCTGTTCTGGAAATAAGGAGCTACAGCAAATGGAGTTTTCATAGCGGTGAACGTGAAAGCTTCTTTATAGGCTTGAAGTGTACTAAGTTCAAACGTACCTAGTCAGAGATTTCACTTAAAGTACCTTTAATTTCAGACACAAATTTAACTCAGCTTTCCTTCACAAGGGAACAAGGGATGGTATCATAACTGTCTCCGGTGCTGTCATCTGCATGACAGTTAATGCTATCAATTGACAGCAGAAAGAAGGGAGATTATGCCAATAGGCCTGTAATTCGATGAATCTGATCTGTCGATCTTTGCATTGATTGGCAGTCTTCCACGAAGACGGAACTTGCTCAGTAGAGTACGAAAGCATGAAGAGGCGCGTAATTACAGAACACAACTCAGGAGCACACAGCTTTAGCATCACTGCTGGTATGCCATTGGACCCACTCGACTTGTGAATGTCGAGAGAGAATAATGCCTGCGGGACATCTCGCTGGGTAATTGAGATTTCCGGCATTGAGCTACTGCATCTCGGGATGGTGGGTGAGACAGCTTCCCCGTCATTCAAAGTCGAGTTATCGGCAAAGAGATTACCCAGTGGATCGGCTTTCTATTTAGCTCTATAGGCCAGACCACCTTATATATATATATAAAAGCTTTTAAAAAGGGGCTTGAAATGGACATGAAAGTTTACTTCTATTTTACGGCTGTTGGAGTCGACTTTTCAAAAATACTGAAACAGATAAAGAAAGAATTTAGTGCACAAAGATTTTATCACTGAACTTTATAAAAAAATGTAAATTGCTTTGTAATTATCAGTTACGTACGAGTACATGAGATTATTATGACTGCTTGCATTCACATAATATTGGTAACTTGTGTATTTATACATTGGTAAAACGTGGTTACTAAGACTTTAGGGAGTGGTTTTATTTTTGCTCTAAAACTCGAAATTCATATTATGTTGACAATGCAAACATTTCAAGGTCATCTGTGTTACTTTATGCTTGTGCGTATTTGAATGAGTGTATCTATGCGTGCGTCCGTGTATCTATTTTCAGCTAAATTTCCGCCCGAAGTACTAAAACTTTTGAGCTGATTTTTACAATGGTTGTATTGCATCTCTAGCAATTCGGCCATTAAAAAATACGAATTTTATACACCCCATCGATTGGAAAAATTTTCAATATTTTCATAAGCAAAAAGCTACAAATACACTAGTACATTGTGTATGAAAAATAGTAACGTACTAGGTATTTTATAGCTATTTTAGTAATTAAAGTTCTTTCTTCTAGTTCTTGACTGCCTGTGTTACATATAACTTTTGTGTTACACGTAAAGTTATTTTAGTGAGCAAATAAAAAATAATAATCTATAAAGATTTATATCAGACATGGCAGAAACATGTAAGTAATAAAATGGTCTTAGACGGTCAAGTAACTGTCTTTAGAATTCACCGGTAATAAGTATAAATTTATTTCAGGCGCCAACGGATGACTAAAAATTGGATCGGATTTTGTATTCTCTTAAAAAAGTTATTAAACAACTCACTGAAACTCAATTAATTATTCAGGCAGCAAACTTCGTAATGTGTTTCATAACACAGATAATGTTTCGCAACGTAAAGAGACTTTTCCTTGGTCAACAAGGAGAGATAGATATGCAGCAACGATTTATCTATTTTTAATAACTAAAATAAAAATTATTAAATCTTTTTCAAGGAGATGAAAATCTTCATGAAGTACAAGGATACATGCATTAAATTTATTAATAGTTTGATAAGAAAAGAAAACTTCTTCTTCTTTGAAAACATAGTGTGTGTGTCATAGTCAAAGGTTGATATGCAGTCTCGTCGCGGAATGACAAGTTTATCCTAGGTTTGAACAAAGCCTTCGGGCTAACCCCGAACTATATTCCAATTTCGGCCTTTGATTAAAGTATTTTTAGTCAAACCTAGAAGTTCCTAACTTTTCAGTCAAACGTCAAAAGTAAAGTAATCTGTATCGGGCTTTGCCTAGTCGATCCTAGAATCGACTGGCAGACTCGGTCAAACGTCGACTGTACTTGTAACACGTTTAACAATCACAGCTAATGTTGAATGAAAAGCTCATGTTGAAATTGAAACACTGCCAGATTCCATAAAAAAGATTCTTCAGATAGAGGAAAAGTTAGAAAATGCTATTAAATCAACTGGTGAGAAGCAAATTGATATTGATGATACTCATAAGTAGCAACTCTGTCATTAAGTACTAGAATTTTGGATTTACTTAATTATTTATTTGAATAATGTTTCTTTGATGAACGAATTTTAGTTTAGCTCAAAGAGATGAAATGGAAATATCCGGACCGTCCTCATCAAAAGTGACTTCAGATATGATTTCAATTCCTGGACCGTCATCGTCAAAAGTGACTTCAGATGTGATTTCAATACCTGGACCGACATCGTCAAAAGTAACTTCAGATGTGGTTTGTTGTATTTGCCTACAAGAGATAATCAGGTCGTGCATGTTGTGTGCGCTGATAGCACACTTGGTACAAATTATGAAGGCTTCGGTAGTAAAGTAACATGCATGCGTTGTGCACAGACATAAAATATAAAAATAAATAAAGAAACGGCAATTGAAGATCTTGAAGCACAGGCTAATGCTATGAAACAATTATCTGAACAAAAATTTCCGCCAATCGCGATTGGTAAAACTGTAACTATACCTATTCCTAGCTTCGACAGAGCTAAAGGAGACGCTCGAAATGTTTTAGGTATAATCTATATATATATAACAAAGTCGTGTTAGTTACACCATTTATAACTCAAGAACGGCTGGACCGATTTTTATGATTTTTGTGGTTTTGGATTTGTCTTCGTCAGGAATAGGATAATAAGTATTAAAAGAATTTATACCATCTAATAAGTTAACACAAGTCCCTCGAGCTGTTGGCGGATACGTTCTATCCTGCCGACAGCGAGTTGGACGACGATACAGATCACCGCGAAATGAGGAAGAAGGCCCGCGAGGTAAACGAGCGGGTCGATGATGATCATGACCCGCCGTTTACCATGAGGGAGCTCACAGTGGCTGTATCGTCGTTCAACCCGAAGAAGGCTCTCGGTGCCGACGGCCTCACGCCTGACATTTGCGCTCGGGCCATCAACGGTGACCCTGAGTTCTTCCTGGCCCTTCTCAATAAATGTCGAGCCCTCCGCTACTTTCCTCGGCTGTGGAAGGGGGCCCTCGTAATTGTCCTTCGGAAACCAGGCAAAGACTCGTATATCTTGCCCAAATCGTACAGGCCGATTGGGCTTTTGCCTGTCTTGGGCAAGGTATACGAGAAAATGCTGATCGCTCGCCTCAAGCACCACATTCTACCGAGGATTAGTACTCGCCAGTACGGGTTTATGCCACAAAGGGGCACCGAAGACTCCCTCTATAACCTGGTGCAGCACATCCGCGCCAAGCTTGACGAGAGGAGAATGCTCACTCTCGTCTCGCTGGATATAGAGGGAGCCTTCGACAACGCCTGGTGGCCGGCAATCAAACTACGACTGGCTGAGGAAAATTGTCCTCTGGGCTTGAGGAGAGTGATCGACAGCTATCTCAGCGATAGGACGGTCAGAGTTAGGTACGCCGGGGGTGAAACCTTGCGGTCCACCACCAAAGGGTGCGTCCAAGGGTCCATAGGAGGACCGATTTTGTGGAACCTCCTATTGGATCCTCTTCTGCAGCAACTCGACCTTGCGGGGGTGCACTGTCAGGCCTTCGCCGATGACGTCGTGCTGATGTTCGACGGCAACACTGCGCTGGATATAGAGAGACAGGCCAATGCCGCTCTCGAGCATGTGAGGGCATGGGGTGTCAAAAACCGTTTGAAGTTTGCGCCGCAAAAGACCAGCGCTATGCTGATCACGCACAAACTTCGGTATGATACCCCGCGCCTTACCATGGGCGGGATAGACATTGGCATGTCTCGGCAGATCAAACTGTTGGGGTTGACGATTGACGCGGGTCTGACGTTCAACGCGCACGTGGCTACTGTCTGTAAAAGGGCAGTGGCCATATACGGGCGCCTTGCGCGTACGGCCCGCGTCAGTTGGGGACTCAACCCTGAAGTAGTGAAGATCATATATTCAGCCGTAGTGGAGCCTACGATATTGTACGCTGCCGCCGCATGGGCTCCAGCGGTCAATAAGCTGGGTATCCAGAAACAGTTCAACAGCGTACAGCGGGGCTTCGCTCAGAAGATCTGCAGAGTCTACCGCACGGTCTCCCTGAACTCCGCACTGCTGCTGGCTGGGGTGCTGCTTCTTGACCTCAGAGTGCGCGAAGTCGCCTCTTTATACGAGGCCAAAAGGGGGCTACCCCATCCGCTGCTCGGGGACAGGGAGATCGAGCGGATGGCCTCGAGGATCGAGGCCCCGCATCCCGCGGAGCTGGATAGCTTGGAGTTCGGCAGCCTGGTGGACGAGGAACAATGCTGGGCACACTCCAACTTTGCCCTGCGAATGTTTACGGACGGCAGCAAGATTGGGGGCCGGGTTGGCGCCGCTGTATCCATATGGAACGGCGACGCCGAAACCAAGGCCTTCAAGCTTGCTTTGTCGTCCTATTGTACCGTCTACCAGGCGGAACTCCTGGCTATCTGCACGGCGGCCGAGTACGCTTTGAGCTGCGATGGACCCAGTATTGGCATCTTCAGCGACTCCATGGCGGCGCTCCAGGCGGTGGCGAACGTCGAGTCCCCCCATCCCCTGGCGGTGCAAACACGGGGCGCTCTTAAACTGTGCAAAAGCCAGGGTAAGAGCGTCTCGTTGTTTTGGATTAAGGCACACGCGCGGTTGGAGCGCCGCACTGGGGTTGCGGAGGCGGCCAGATTATGACCGCTGCCCTGTCTCATTCGTCAAAGGTATGATCCGCAAGGGGACCATTGACGAATGGGACAGGAGATACAAATCGGGAACAACAGCTTCGACAACGAAGATGTTCTTCCCGAGTGCGGCGGCGGCGTACGGCATCGTGGGTAAAATGGTGCCGTCGAGCATCACTACGCAGGTCCTCTCGGGGCATGGTGGGTTCTCCGCGTACTTGCACAGATTCAAGTGCGCAGATGACCCATCGTGCTTTTGCGAGCCCGGCGTGGACCAGACAGTGCAGCATATATTGTTTCGGTGTCCCGCATTCTCCAAACAGAGGTACGATTTGGAGCAGGAGTTGAGAATGCGGGTCACCGAAACCACAGTCTCCGAATTAGTGGTGGGCAAAACCCGAACAAAATTTTTAAAATACTGCGTCGGTCTAGCCGTGGTTGTCATTGACCGTAACAAGCAAAGCGGCTCCACCTAGGACCAATGTTGTATACCTCGGCTATACTCTGTATAGCCGATGGGATCGCGGTGGCTAGGTGGAGCTGTGAAGCTCTCTGTCGCCCGTGGCTGGACTGACGCGGTATGGGGAGGGAAGTTTGGAAACAGATAGGATAGTTTCACCGGCGTTGAAAAATGGGCAAAATTAAAATTTTAGACAATAAAAGATGATGTATGAAAGAATGAACTGAGGAATGAAAGAGTATGATGTATGAATGTGTATTTATTTGGAATAATAATATTAATAATATTATAATATATAACAACTTCGCCATAAAAAGAGCTTTTTTATATTTATTTAATTATTTTTTCTTGCATTTCTTGCATTTGCAAGAAAAAATAATAATAATAATAAGTTAACACACAATTTATTGATTCTGAGGTGGTACGAAGTTCGCCGGGTCAGCTAGTACTAGATAAAACAGGTGATGGTTTATACAGGGTAGGGACGAAGCACGGAACGATAAACACACTTTTTTCGAGGAATCAAATAAAATAATGCAACGAAAATTTTCTTAATTTCAAGGATGTGCATAACGTAAAGCTGTCTCTAAGAGAAATAAGTGCAAAAGATTCTAAATTTGGGGGCCAAGGCTTTATAAAATGTCATTGCAACAAAAAACGCTCTTTAAAATTATGTAAATGTACGAGATCTGACGTATTGTGCAATTCTAAATGTCATAATGCCTCACCATGTCTGAATAAAAACTATTTTTTTTATTTTAACTATGACAATATAACAACAATAAACATTAAAATAAAAAAAAATCGTTTTATCACACCTAATTTATTAAACGAAGACTTTCTAATACCTAATTGAAGTTTGACTGGTCAAACCCCGATTTCATTAAATTGAGTTTTGACGTATGCCTGACCAAATTAGTTTCTCCTAGGTTTGACGAAAATTCTTTAGCCGAAAAACTTCATTTGTTTGGGCTTTGACTAAGACTTCAAGTCAGACCTGAGGATTGACTAGTCAAACCTAGGAGCGCCGGAGCTTCGAGGATTGACTATAACATAATTATGCATCAATTCTTTAGAATTTTATATTTTTTATAGTCAATGGTTTCAAAAAAAGGTTTACCTTTGCTAGAAATTTGAGGTATGAGTGTGATGTTACTAAATAAAAAGAATATTAAGTTGATGTCGCCGTCGTAACGAACGCCTTACGGCCTGCTTTGCCGGTATATTACGAGGTTGCTCACGAAGACTTGTGATAAAAATTTTATTCCTGATCTCTACATACAAAATCATTGATTAATGAATACTGCAAGCTCTTATTTTTATTTGAAAATTTAGCGTAACTTGCTTTTCAAGTTTTTTTACGAACCACATTTAAAATGAATCCGTAAAAATTTTAAATCGTTTTCTAACTTCAGCGAAAAACTTAGAAGTAGAAACAAGTTGTACATCGGCTTGCTAGGAGTAGTAGATGATTACTTGTAACTTGTATTCGATGTTATAATAAGTTGCCTGAAACAGTTCTGTCCTTTCCTGACAATATATTCAAAAATTGAGCACATTAAAAATATTCTCTGTAAAAGAGCTTATTATAGAATTGATGAATATGTAACTGACAAAGATGTCTGGAAATAATTCAACACAGACAACCTGTCCTTAATAATCTTTAATACAATTACCATAACATACCATAATATACCATTTGATATCATTATTGTACAAATATGCTTATGTGATTTTTTGTAATATCTAATTGACAATTTTAAAAGAGACCTATATTGGCAAGTTTCTTTCGGCATTTATTCTTCGCCAATAGTCATTTCCGAAATGCTAGCAGATTGAAAAAGAAAAATAGTATAGTAAAATAAGAGAATTGAATAAAATACAATAAGATTATAATTTTAAAAATGTAAGACATGTCTAAGTGCCCGCGAGGGCCCAATGGCAAATAAACATTTTATATCTTTAATAATTAACGAAAATATAATGTTATAACTCCAGATTGTCTATAACAATTAGCTTTACAAACCACTAGATATATGTAGTACTATTGGCACTAATATGTAGTTAAGTATTACTGTTATATGCTACAAAATGTATATGTGCAAGTTGGGATGGTAGAGTGAATAATAGCAAGATGCGAGAACGATGCGAGTCGAAAGAAGTAGCAGCGGTGACAAAGATTGAAAAGGGTAACGGTGGTTTGGACACTTCGAAAGGATGAAAGTTACGGAATATTCAGATTAGTTAGACCAGTATTCCTACTCTCGTCTCTCAATACAACTTTGCAAAGAAAAATTGTGAAAAAGTATACACCATTATTTCAAGAAAAATGATTTTTTTTTATACAACGTCAGGAGGTATACAAGCATACGGCCCACCTGATGTACAGCAATTACCGTAGCCTATATTGCAATGCAGTCAGTATCAATCGCGCGATGCCGCCTCTACCGCTAACACAGCAACTCCTTAGGCGCCTACTGGTGACCTTACTCACACGCAGGAACACAACAACCCTCTAGATGGTTGTTATTTGGCTGCGGTTTTCTGTGAGGTGGAGATACTTCCCCAGACGGGCTGCATTGATGCGCCCTACCTCTCTTGAAAATACCCAGACCAAGATAAACAGACATGTTCATGCACACAAATGTTTGTCCTGTGTGGGAATTGAACCCACGAGCATCGGTGTCAAAGTAATGTTACGGCGCGTTTCACCACTGCGACACCGAGCTCGTCATAAAATATATTTATATATCTATCTATAAGGGCTACCTAATGCACTTGAGACTTTGCCGAAAAATAAGTACAACATAGCGAATATAGATAGCACAAAGAGGTAACTGTGTGACATGCAGAAGAATGCAGCCATATAAAAATGCTGCCAGTGAGATCAAACTATCATATACCGTATGCTTCATTGTTATTTGTGTTCGTTATAAATAAAAAAGCCTCTTTCTTAACACAAATTAGTCGTAAAATAAAGTGAAAAGCGCATTGCACGCAAGTCGCTTGTTGCAATTATTTTATACTCGTCTATGAATTGTAGGAGATTCTGATTGTGTGTGTGGGTAAATAGGAAAAAAAGAAATCACATTAAGTAACTAATATTCAAATGGATACCAGTTACTTTTCAATACATAGATATTAATAACATAATAATATATTTTCTACGTATAATAAGTATGTATTTACAAAAAAAATGTATTTACGTATGTTTGTCAGTTGTCTAGTATTCATAACACAAGCTTCACTTACTTTGGGGCTAGGTGGCGCTGTGTAATTAGTCAGATAATATTGTTTTCCAGCTCTGTATTCAGCTCTGTACTCTGTATTACTCTGTATTCTGTATTCTAGAAGTTGACACCTACGTGTTAAGTATGATTGTAGAATTCGGTGGATCGTGATCGGTCTCGGTTTTTGCGATACGTCGCCATTTCATGATTTAGCTGAACTTATGTTACAACTAAGCGTACAATAAATAGCAATAGCGAGAAATAAATTAATAAAGTTTTATCGGTATCTATGTGGTGAACAGTATGGCAGCGTATACAATACGAGTATACAAACAAATTAAACACAACCATCAATGCGGTCGTAAGAACGTTTTGTATCCGGCGTGCGTTTCGCACTTGACAGTTTTTCACATGCAGCATATAATTATAAACACAAACATTTTTATAATAGAGGTAGGGTGCATTAAACAAGCTCGTCTGGGTGAAGTACCTTCACCTCACAGGAAATCGCAGCCAAATGAGAACCCCGGGTTGTTGTGTTCCTGCGAGTGAGTGAGATCAGGTAATGTTTCTAGTATGAGTTGCTGTATTACCAACAGAGGTGGCATCGTGGGAGTGATACTTAACGTATTGCAAGCAAAAGAACAAGTGGCCGATATGCCTGCTGAATACGACACAATCACTAATACGCGTACTGCGAAAGCATGCGTAGTAATCTATCGAATTTGTATTATTATTTGTATTATTATATTATTATTATTTTCAACCAGGGAGTGTACCGAAATTCTGTTCTAAGTATGAGCATCTCCGTCAAATCAAACGCACAAGTTAAACAACGTTGATCCGTCTAAGAACGAGTTTGTATATGTCAAGCTCCTCCGGAACCGGAAGGTACGTTATTCGTCGGCCCCAGCTGTTGTCGGTAGATGATAGTCGTTTAGCTAAGTGGCCTTCAGACGACTAGAAAACACTATTTGTACACACCAGGTCTCTTGCGGGGTAGGCAGAGATAAATGAGCACTATAAGACGCGATTCTTACACACCTCACTCGCTGCTTTAACATTTGTAGCGCTTTTCATGCATACTCGCCGGTTCCTAAGTGTCCTGACATCACCTGCTGATAAAACACTATCAATTTGGTACTTGTAGGTTACTGTTGGCCTTTATCGGCTCTTACATTCTTCCACTTCCGTATTGTACTATATTTGTTTTCTTCACTCTTTCGTCCTGCATTTTTATATATGTCCGAAATAAAGGACATATTCCTTTAACAACTACACTTTCTTTCAGAAATCAGAAAACATTGCGATATGAAGAGAGGTTGACTTAAGTAATTTTAAAACAATTTCATTTGTTCAATCTTAAGAGACATCGTCTAAAACTTTCATTACCTATTCTTGACGTACACGCCGCTCAACTCGAAGATTGCGACAAAGATCAACAGCTACAAACCCTCCGTTGGCAAGACTTCCTTTCCATGGCGTTTACACACGAATATTAAACCTCGGGTTTAATATTCCGTAACGTTTCCTATCATTCCTGACACTCTTGAGACTTGAGCACACAGCATTTAATTAATTGCCTTATTCCCACCTCAACATTTAGTTTTCTGCTTTCACTATTATCGTCTTTATGTCTGAGGAGTATTGTTTAAAATGCGACAAATATTAAGGCCAGCTTCTATTTATACTTTAGGTAAAACTGATTCAGTGAAATATTGTCGACCAATAATATTCAGGCAGCATGAATTTTAATTCGCGCGGTGGTTAGACAAATACTAAGTAAACGAGTTTTTGTTTATGTTCAGAAAATAATACAGGTTAAAGTATGAAATTGCTGTTTTATAGTAATAGATACCTTGAATTGACATAAAACCTTCATGATGTGAGATTTTCGAGTGAAATTTTTTCACATGATACCTACGAGGTTTTTCACTTTTAAAAAATGTGCAACATTTGAGTTTCGAATTTAATTGGTTTTTTTATTCAGAATCAGAATTCAGACGGGAAAGATGGATACTTCGAAAATCCGGCTACATTTTGAATACGCGTTCCGACGCGGAACTAACGCGGCAGAAACGGCTCGCAATATCAATGCTGCGTTTGGAGAGGAAACTGCTAATAAATGCACCGTGCGTTTTTGGTAAACGCTATCGTAATGGAAACTTAGACTTGAAGAACGAAGCACGTGGAAGGCCGCCCACACAGGTGAATAACGCTGAATTGAAGGAGATGGTGGCCGGGTGGTGAGCAATGGATACTTTAACACCTACATTCCTGGGTTCGATTCTCGCACAGGACAAACATTTGTGTGATGAAGCATTCTGTTTTTCTTCGTATGTGTGTTCATGAAAAAGGTAGAGCGCATAAAATCAGGTTAATTGGGAAATTATTTCCACCTCATAGAAAACCGCAATTCATTCCCCGAAGCGATACCTCCTGTATTGTTACACACTACGGTAACCATTTTATATCACATATGCATATATATACATATGCATATATATACATATGCTTGTATGCCTCCCGAAGTTGTATACAGAAATATAATGTGTAAAGAAAATTAGCTTTTGTTTCTAAATTCAGATAAAACTGTAGCCAATTTCTAATTTATTACTACAGACATTTGAGTGAATTACTCTCAGTGAAAAAACTAATCAGGGTTTTACAAATTTAGCCCAATATAATAACTGAATTTTTTATGTATGTATATATATATATACTTATATCTACACCATCTATCATGATTATTATATTATATTATAACATGATCACAATGTCGACTATTGTCTAACTATTTAAAACTATTTAGATCATAGTAAATACCTACCTACTTATTAAATATTATTAGAAAGTATTATTGATGTACCAAAAAATGTACATTAAAGAGGAAAATATTGGAAACGGTCAGTCAGTGTTCTATTGATAATCTGAATGAATTGGATAAGTTGACAATTATGCTATAGACAGATAATTCTACATTTTTTTTATACCACTAAGGTGGCAAACAAGCGTACGGCCTGCCTGATGGTAAGCAGTTACCGTAGCCTATGGGCATTTGCAACACCAGGGGTGTCACTCTTGCGTTGCCGACCCTGTAAGAACCTCTTCACGCCTTTCTTGAAGAACCCCATACTGTAGTCCCTTGGGAAAATCTCGGCAGGGAGCTCATTCCACAACATAATAGTTCTCGGTAGAAAACTTCTCGTGTAGCGCACAGTGCGCGACCATTGCGGTTCCAGTGTGTGCGGATGAACTCCCAGCCGCCGGCGAGCTGTGCGATTGTAAAACGAGGCTGTTGGTATAATGTTGAACAACTCCTCAGAACACAACCCATTATACAGCCGGTAGAACACGCAAAGGGAAGCAAAATCACTTCTCAAACTCAAGGGCTCAATGCCGTGTGTGAGTCCAGGATCATCGATAATCCTCACAGCTCGTCTCTGTATCGAGTCACAAGGTCCTAGCTGGTATCCAGGTGCTCCCGCCCAAAGGTGGCTACAGTACTCCATATGCGGTCTGACTTGGGACTTATATAACATAAGCCTTTGCCCCGCGCTGAAGTACTGTTTAGCTCTGTTGAGCACACCGAGTTTCTTGGACGCCAGCTTAACCTTCTCCTCCAGGTGACCTCGATACTGAACATCGCTGGAGATCTCGATACCGAGAATCCTAATGCTCTTAGAAATTGTGAGCGGCGTGTTCTCGAATTGGGGAACCACAGCAAATGGGGTTTTCTTAGCGGTGAACGCGCAAACTTGTGTCTTGGCAGGGTTGAATTGGACTAGGTTCAATCGCCCCCAGTCAGATACTTTAGACAATGTACCCTCCATTTCAGACACAAGTTTATAAATAAATAAATAATAAATAAATGTTGTCGGACAAATTACACAGCGCCATCTAGCCCCAAAGTAAGCGAAGCTTGTGTTATGGGTACTAGACAACTGATAAACATACGTAAATACATTTTTTTTTTGTAAATACATACTTATTATACATAGAAAATACCCAGACCAAGACAAACAGACATGTTCATGCACACAAATGTTTGTACTGTGTGGGAATCGAACCCACGAGCGTTGGTGTCAAAGTAGCGTAACAACGCGTTTCACCACTGCGCCACCGAGCTCGTCAAACAAGTTTATCGCGGCTTTACTCTACAAGGGAACGAGGGATGTTAGCACGGCCTGTATAATAAGTGTCCCCGGTGCTGTCGTCCGCATAACAATGAATGCTGTCGATTGACAACATGTCATTAATGTGCAGCAGAAACAGCGTCGGGGACAATACAGAGCCCTGTGGGACGCCAGCATTAATATCCATGCTATCGGAGCAACTACCGTCTATCACGGCTTTTATACGTCTGCTGGATAAGAAGCTGGCAATCCATTTGCACAAACCCTCGGGCAGCCCGTACGATGTTAACTTCGATAGAAGACTCCGATGCCAGACCCGATCGAACGCCTTTGCCATATCTAGGCTAACAGCCAATGCTTCACCTTGACTCTCAATCGCCGAAGCCCAGCGGTGTGTAAGATACACTAGAAGATCACCAGTCGAACGACCGTGGCGAAAGCCGTATTGACGGTCGCTGATTAGGTCGTGATCTTCTAGGTATGCTAGGAGTCGTGTGTTTATCACACGCTCCATCACCTTGGAGAGAAGGGAGGTTATGGTAATAGGCCTGTAATTCGACGGATCTGATCTATCGCCCTTTTTGGGCACCGGGTGCACATTGGCGGTCTTCCACGAAGACGGGACTTGCCGAGTGGAGTAGGAAAGCACGAAAAGGCGCGTTAGCACAGAACACAACTCAGGAGCACACTGCTTTAGCACCACTGCTGGTATGCCATCTGGCCCACTCGACTTATGAATGTCGAGACATCTCGCTGGGTAATTGAGATTTCCGGCATTGAGCTACTG
This sequence comes from Pyralis farinalis, assembly GCA_947507595.1. Taxonomy (NCBI): domain Eukaryota; kingdom Metazoa; phylum Arthropoda; class Insecta; order Lepidoptera; family Pyralidae; genus Pyralis; species Pyralis farinalis. The sequence continues at coordinate 15,174,525 of OX382269.1, read as the reverse complement.
CACCTCGGGATGGTAAGTGGCACAGCTCCCCCGTCATTCAAAGTCGAGTTAGAGGCAAAGAGATTACCCAGTAAGTCGGCTTTCTCTTTAGCACTGTAGGCCAGACTGCCATCCGGTTTTTGCAGTGGTGGCATAGACGCTTGACAAAAGTTTCCCTCGGCAGCTTTAGCCAGCGACCAGAAAGCACGGCTGCCAGACGGAAGGCTTGCAAGCCGCTCGCCAACTCTACCGACGAAATCAAACTTTGCTCTGGCAATTACCCTCTTACTGGACCTCGAGGCAGCGTTGAGTTTACGTTTCAAAACAGAGACATCAGGATTTCCATTAGCATGCGCCGTGGTCCAAGCCTCGAAAGCAGCCTGTTTGAGAAGTCTGGCTTCTCTACAAGGCCGATTAAACGACGGTCGCTTTTTAGCTCCCGCAGCAGCCACTAAGCGACTGGGAATGTAGCATTCCATGCCATCCAATATCGCCGTAGCTACCGCAGTCGCGCAGGATTCGATATCGTCTGTTTTGAAACAAAGCTGCCTCCACGGGTACGACGCGTAGAACTCACGCAGTCCGTCCCAGTCTGCCGACTTATAGTGCCAAACACGCCGCCATCCGGTAGGCCGAGGTGGGTCACGCCTGGCACAAGGCGCTTGGGTTCGGATGAGACAGTGGTCCGATGAGCCAAGCGGCGCATCCACTGAGATGTTGTACTCATCCGGACGTGTTGTCAGCAGAAGGTCCAGTAAGGAGCTTGTATGGTCCTCTACATCTGGTATTCTCGTGGGAGAATGCACCAGTTGGGAGAAACCATAGGCCAGAGCAAAGTCATGAGCAGATCTCCCCGCGGAATCAGTGCACCGAGAGCCAAGCCATTCGGTGTGATGGGCATTAAAGTCTCCCAAAATCACTAATTCCGCGGAGGGATACTGCTCGATAACTCTGTCAGTCGTCATTTGCAGGTGCTCAAATAAACGAGCTGTGTCTGCATCACCGCTATAGGACCTGTAAAGGCAGGCGTAGATTCGGGTGTGGCCGCCATGATCCACGCGCACCCATAGTAATGACAGGTCCTTGTCTTCCAGGCTACGAAGACGGCGACAACAAATATCCTCCCGAACGAACATACACACCCCGGCACGACGTACAAATAAGTGTTCAAGTTTGTACCCGGGGTAATGTAAGTAAGAGGTGTCGGCCGGTGAGGATATTTGTGTCTCCGTGAGGAAAAGAAGGGTCGGCCGAGCAGTCTCGAGGTGGTAGTGAACCGCGTTAATGTTGGAGTGTAGTCCCCTGATGTTGCAAAAATCCACATTTATTGTGGAAGGGGTAGCCGCTGTAATTTTCCATTTTCCTTTCTTTCTCTTAGGCATGTTTTATACGACGATATGTCATTAATATATTGTCAACAATTAAATATTGTGGTTATACGATTTCAAACTAAGTTCATATCGATTTTAATTACCTGTCCATCACAGCTGATTTCATTACTTTAACGGTTCATTGATTAGATCCATACGATAAAAGGTACATATTTGAACTGGATCCTTTAGCAAATAAAGCAGTTCACTATCGTATATAGAATCAACAGAACAAACATTTGTGTACATGAATATGTCTGTTTGTCTTCATCTGGGTATTTTTAAGAGAGGTAGGGTGCATCAAAGCAGCCTGTCTGGGGAAGTACCTTCACCTCACAGATAACCGCAGCCGAATAACTCTCTGGAGGGTTGTCTCGGTTGTTGTTCTTACGTATGATTGAGCTCACCATTAAGTTCCTAAGGAGTGTTAGCAGCAGATTTGGCATCACGCCAGTGATATTTAATATATCATTATAGTTCATAGGCTACGGTAACTGCTTTACATAAAGTGGCCCGTATGCTTGTATGCCTCCCAACGTTGTATAAAAAAATAGGCCATTGGGGTGTTTAGTCAGGATCAGTACTAATGTGATGAATTTCACTTTAAAGAGGAACGTAGCTAAATAACAATGCCCTGAAGTATTGCTGTGCTTATGTGACAGAGGGTGATCATCTAGAACGTCCAAGGGATGTTTTTGTGTGGCAAGCGTTCGTGGTAACTATTTCAACTCAGGCATAATATGTCGTTCCCTACCTGCCGTGGTAAAAAAAGAAATCAATAAACCAAGTTTCATGGACATTCGATCTACATTTTCGCTCTTTTGAGACTGATAGTTATATGTAGCATAGACAGACATAAATATGTCGTATTCGTATGATTTTTTGGTCTATCCGATATTATGCGGGCGTATGGTGTATAGTTGTGCAATGAGAAATCCAATGCAATTCGTATCACACTATAATTTTAAATTGACATTTGTAATCAGTGTTCAGGAAAATACGAAACGAGAGGACAGTCCCAAGACGTCGTCACTTGCCGCCGTGTGCACTAACTCTCCCTTTCTCCTTAGTGTCGACCTCTTGCCGCTTTCGTGTCGTTTTAAATATCCATACTCATGACCGGATGCAACAAATATGTTTCCTAATTGCGTTTTTTGGTATGTATTAACTTTTTAGATTTGATTTTCATTCAATTTCGTATTAAAGACAACATGATCCTAATACTTTTTAATATACTTCACTGGCTAGTATGTAATTAAACGGGTTATTACATAGCGTTGAGTTACTGCTTGGTTTCTTAAGTAATACCAGTACTCTGCTAATGAAAGTTCTAGAATTATGTTTTTGCCCCGGACCTTAATCTTTTATATTTCTACGACCTGAAAGAAATGTAATCAGCTTATTGGATTTTATTAATAAAATCGTAGTGCGGACTTTTGTTCAATTCTTACTGTTAAAGATGTTCTTAATTCAAGGTACTTTACTCTAAATAACTAAATGTTTACGTAGTTGCCCCTTACCTTAATTTATTTTCAAGTAGTTCGTTCGGTTTACAGCGTTGGTATAAGTAAAAATGGATATTTTGTTTATTATTTTTATATATGGACTTATCCCTATACCGGGAATAGTAAAAAAAAAATTAAGACAGTTAAAAAAATCACGAAAGTGAAGTGAAGTGAAATATGTAAAATAATGCAAAATATAATAAAAAATAAATAAGTGTGCAATTTGATCTAAACTGCTTTGTGTGCTTCCGCCACCAATTAGTTCATGGGACCTAGCGCCGGCCGGCACCCTGGGTGGGTACCGGCTGGCGCTAGGCCTTACCCTACTGTTAGTAAATGCAACATGCCGACGCTGCCATGGCTGCTCCGGTAGTCTCTGCCTCGGCTGCTGCGGTCGTCCGCCATCTGGAACAGAATCCGCATGCCCCCACCACCACCGTCGCTGCCACGACTGGCCTGGTCGTCGCTGCGACACGTGTTTCGCCTCTCCACGAGGCATCATCAGGCAGGAATAACATGCTACAAGTGACAAATCCATCGCAGTGCCGTCCCTTATATTGAATTGATGGTGGGGCTGGATGGTGTGAACGAAAATATATTTAATAGTGGGGAATTGTTTACATCAGTCTGTTTGCTCGTTTGTATTACTCTACTAGAAATGCTAGGGTGCATTTACATTGCTGCACCAGAGCTTTTCATTTAATATATTTATTTTGATCAATAATTGAGTTTCGGTGTATAACAAAAGGCATATACGAGCAAAGCATATATAATTAAATTATAGTAGGGTGTATCAAAGCAGCTCATTTTGGGAAGTACTTCCACTTCATAGAAAACCGCAGCCAAATAAAAACTCCCTGGGGAGTTATTGTGTCTCTGCGTGTGAATGAGGTTACCAGTAAGCTCCTAAGGAGTCGCTGTGATATAAGCAGAGGTGGTATGGCGCGAGCGATACTTAATATAATAATAATAAATATTGAAGGTGTCAATTCGATACCTATTGTCATGCTTGATAACTCAATTATTTCCTTCAGCTCCAACGTCAAAAATCTAGGCCTCCATATCGACTGTACGTTTAGCTGGACTAGTCAACTATACTCTGTCCGCTGAGTCGAGATAGTAAAGCGTCCTCTCTTTTGCATATTTGCATGCAAATGAAAAGGGCAGGTGATCCCTACTTACGGTCATTAGGCGTTAACAATTGACTAGAAATGCTAGGGTGCATTTACATTGCTGCACCAGAGCTTTTCATTTAATGAATTTATTTTGTTCAATAATTAAATTTTAATGTAACTAAAAAAATAAACCTGTTTCGCATGTTGGTTGGAATATCACTAATCAGGATTAAAATAAAATTCAATAATTTCTTTTATAAAACAAAATACTTTATTACTCATAATCACTGTCAGTCGTTTCATTATCAGTAACATTAATTATAAATTTTCTGTTAAATTTTCAATACTTGAATCTTTCAAGTCTATTTGCTTTTCCACTACAACTTCAACATTTAGTTCAGTTGTTCGTATTTATTTTTATAATTGCTTCATTCAATAATTTTTCTATATCGCATAACTTATAGGCTTTATTTATATGATATTTATATTTACAGAGACATTTGGAGTGCCTTGTAAAAGTTCGTATTTATGTTATGAATCATGTTTTTTCAGTTGTAGAGAAGGTCTTCGGCGTCTTTTTAAAAATAGAGCTTCAGGTGTAGATGCCATAGTAACAGTGATACAGATCACAAATTATTCCAGCAAACCGATATTACAATAAAAGTCGGGAGCAGTCCAAATAGTCCAATAGTCCAATAAACAAGCCGGGTCACAATTTAAGCAATCACAGAGTCCTAGAGAAAGAAACAAGTCATCGAAAGAGCAGGGCATAAAATAACACATCCGTATCGCACAAAAACCGATAACAGACTGGCAAAAGCGACGGATGCGCCTGCAATGTGAACGCGTCGCGACTCTCTTATCTCTGACAAATGCCGTGCGACCGCCACATTCTGGTACTATCTCGACTGTGTCTGTCTCGACAGCGGACAGAGTATAATTGAAATTAGTCGTAAAGTAATATCGGTACTATGCATTTTGAACCGATACGTAGAAATTTTCTGCCCATTGCCACAAAAGTTATTCTTGAGCAATCCCTCATCTTGCCCTTATGGTGATGTCAGGAGCCCTAAGAACCGACGAGCATGCATGAAAAGAGCAGAATATTAAAGAAGCGAGTGACGTGTGCAAGGATCGCTTCTTATGGGTCTCGGATTACCCCCCCCCCCCCCCCCCCCCCTACCCCGAATGGACTTAGCGTGAAGATATCCATACATACACACAATAAATATTGTCGCGCAAATAACACAGCACCATCTAGCCCCAAATCAAGCGATGCTAGTGTTATGAGTACGATTGACGTTGTTTAACTAGTGTATTTGACGAGACTGAAACCTCTCAGTCACATGCAAGGGACTTTTCTTTTCTTAAAATTGGTGCTTTAAAACATCTTCAATTTTCAATGTTTTGTGAACTAACTGCTACACGCAGCTTTGTGACCGTTAAGTGGCTTTTCAAGTTTGTCACAGAAACTCTAAATTTGAAATAGCACTAATAATGTAGCTTCGTATTAGTAGAATAAAATCAGATTCATGTGATTAGTTTCAGAGATCACTCTTATATTTTAGAGCAATGGTTCAAAATTCAGTACAGACTAAAGTCTAGATAGAAAGATGGATAGCACATTCTTCTATCGATATCAGGATGTCTTTAACTCGCAACACATTAACATTTTCGACATATGCATATTTGCTTCATTCACTGCATCATCCTTAGCTTGACTGGTAGGTTAAGCTTATATGTCATTAAGTCGCTCTTTCCCCATCTATGTACACGAAGCCAAATTCGATTATAAACTACAAATTTCGAGATCTACGTCAGAATTATCACTATATTCTTATACAAAGGCCATACTACCACATACTTAAATATCATTAGGTTTTGTTCAAGGGTTACATTCAATGGGTTAATTCATTGAGGCCCATTATATACTTGTGGCCATAACGCGCATGGCGGTATTCAACCGTCTAGGCCTCAACGGGTAATACATAAATATACAATAAATATAGTTATTTGAAAACGAAAGTGGAAGGATGTAGGAGCTGAGAAAGGCCAAAACTTACCTACCATGAGCCAATTGATCTTGTATTATCAGAAGGTGATATCAGGAGCATTAGAAATCGGCGACCATGCATGAGAAGAACAATGAATGTCAAAGAAGCGAGTGAGGTTTGTAGCTTCGAGTCATATGGTGCTCGGCCCACTCTGCTTACCCTGCAAGGGATTTGGCGTGAAGTTATAGATAAATAGCTATATAGATTAGAGTAAATAAATCATGTAGTGCTCTTCTACGCAGTGGCGGCAGACTAAACGCAAAAAGGGCAGCAGAACTAATACCTACTATTGAGTAAACCATACATAGTTTGCTATAAAGGCCTACACACAGGGTCGAAAAAAAATGCAGTATTAGCTAAATTCAGAAATAAAATATTTATATTACCTATTTCACGGACCAATCCTAAATAGACTAAAATAATGATATAACATACCTTTGAGAAAAATATATTTTTAAACTCATTCAGAATATAATAACAAGGATAAAGAACATTCACCCTTTATTTCGACTAAGAATAATGAGGAGCCGACATGAAAGAAAGAGAAATCACACAAATGAGACTTACACTTTACACATCTTCACTTCACGGGTTTATTCAGAGGGATAAATATAAACAACTGTAATGAAGGTCGGTGCGCGTGCTCCAAAGTAAATTGGATCGAGGTGCCAATAGTCGGAAGTCCCTCATTTCCTTGCATTTGTTGTCACCCCGCTCTGTAGGCATTAAATTTTCTTCTACGTCCCATCGCGCATCCTTTTCCGGCTATGATGTCTGGACCTTTAAAGACAGAGGTTCTCAAATTGTTCAAATGGTAAATAGAAATAACTTATAAAAGTTACTTATTTGTCGTAAACTATGTAAGCTATGCTGAGACGTTCCATCATCTTAGCTAAATGGTAAGACTGAAAAAAGAAGCGAGTGGAAAAGGAAAGGAGGCGAGGCAGGAGCGAGACGAAATAGTTGGGAATTTTATAAAATACCATTATTTTTTTCTCACTCACCTCTCGCACGATATGTAGAATATATATATAATTATATATATATTTATATATAATTATATAGACGGTGGTATGAAAAAGATATTATGTCGTCGTTAGATCACCGATGAACAGATGAATGAATGAACAAAATATACGCCTATATATTTTAATCAGTAGTTTCGGGAAAGATTGGTGATTTAGAAAGAATGGTACAGGAAAAATGTAAATTACTTGTGAACAGAGTGAGCATAGTAAAGGAGATGTGGATGTGCAGAAGATATGTACATCAGGCTTTATATATATATCAGTATAGCAAGTTTCCAGATAATAGTACAGCACTGATAGTATAGCACTGACTACGGAGAAACGAGAGTAAAAATGTAGGGGTAAAACTTATCCTAATGGAAATCACCTACTATGCAGTTTGTTATTAATTTTGTGCCCAATTTATTTAGACCCTAATGTTACTCAAGTAATAATAACGAATATTCAAGTAATTTTTAATCTATTATCTATAATTTATGCATAATGAAATTGTCTATATTTATAGTTAAATACTTAGATTTCTCATTCCAATGGTCTCCATAGTACTTACAGTAGTAGTACTACAAGTACTACAAGCCGTAGTTTCAGGGTTCCATAGTAACCAAGGAACCCTTATAGCTTCGCCTTGTCCGTCTGTCTGTCCGTTCGTCTGTTCGCGGCCTATCCAATCCAATTCAATTTATTATTAATTATTATCTACATCTTTATTTGATTTAAATATTTCTTATTAGAAATAAAATACGAGTATTTTACCTCTATAACATATGTTAGTCAGTGACAGCCGTAAGCCTGGGTCAGTAAAAGTAAAGTATTACTTTCTGATATAATAATAATAAATATTGTCGGATAAATTACACAGCGCCATCTAGCCCCAAAGTAAGCAAAGCTTGTGTTATGGGTACTAGACAACTGATAAACATACTTAAATACATTTTTTTTGTAAATACATACTTGTTATATATAGAAAATACCCAGACCAAGACAAACAGACATGTTCATGCACACAAATGTTTGTACTGTGAGGGAATCGAACCCACGATATAGATACAGATATTACTGTGTTACTAATGTCCATACGTACTGAGTTTTATAAAATCCACCATATCGATCTTTAGCAATAGATGGCGGCAGTGGTGTCTTATCTAGGGTGTTGACTGTACTTACCCTAAAAACATTAAGCCTATGGAATTCTAATAGCGCCTGTGAATAGGTTCAATATCCTTTGATCTTTTAAGGATGCCATCAAAGGTCAATATAGCTCACTTCTCATGATTGATCACTTATATTATTCTACTTGTAAACATGCGTTCCGGCATCCCAAAATGATCACTCATGTTTATATTACTACCATCAATTACTACATTTCACGCTGCAATAAGGTACTGACTGAAGTACTTAATGTTTACGTATTGTATAATACCTACCTATTTCATTCTAGTTCTTGGAAATTTATATTTTTATCTTTTCTGTTCGTAACGTAAGTATTACGAGTATATTATCTAAAAACCATGTTTTCCTTCCTAGGAAAAAGGTATCTTGTTACTTTGCAGTCATCGAAGATTTTGATGAAGGTATTGTGATCGTGACTACACTTCGAAATTTTGATTGGAAATATATTTATAGAGTTCAACAACTCGATTAAAATACCTATCTATGTATTGTGGATGTACCGATGCAAGTTAAAATCTTACAAACGATAAGAGAGAAAACTCAGGAAATTACAGGCTCAATATAAATGCGCATTTTTATTGAAATAATAAATAAATTTTATTCTGAAAGCTAAGTACATTTTCCCTCTGTTAAATTTTAAGCTGAACGTAGGTATTAAAAAATAGTTATTCTTCTTTCTCTTCACTGGTTATTTTGAAAAGAAGACCTTGTTCTATCAAATAATGTATTTTCAGATATTTTAGTTAATTTGTTAGGTTCGACAATGGGCTTATGGGTAATGTTTCTGATTATGGCTCTGTTATTATTAAAAAAGGCACAGACTCCAAAAAGGACCTTAAAATAAATTGGACGCGTACTTATATAAAAAGTGGCGTTGTTTTAATTATTTCGTATGCACCTGGGGCGCTAGAAGATGGAGTAAATATTTAATTATTAATTATAAACATGTAAAATTTTGATACACGTTAAATAATATTTAAATAAATGCAATTTTGAACAAAAACACCTCAGCTCTAAGAAATTATATTTGGAAAAAGTGTGATCTAACCAAAGAAAGATTTGATTTTTCCTTTGGGTATTGAAGGTATGACTTAGCGTTATCCTATTTCCTAATCCATTAAAATTCAATGGATATTTTTTAATAGGAAACAGAAACACCTTTTTTTTATTTGCGATACCACATACAAATTATGTATTTGCTATTACAGGCACAATCAAGTTTATGTAATGGGTAGTTATGTAGTATATGTAACGGGTTGATAGTTTAGCATTACGGATTGCAAATACTAATGAATATTTAAAACTTATTATTTTTTATAAAGTTTCATACTAGCGATCGCGTATCAAGCTGCAGGTGATCTGCATAATATTCATCGGATAGCTCATCAAAATGCGAAACGTAGCTTCACGGGTTTATATAATAGTCCAAAATAGCAGTGAAATTGAGTATATATTTTCTTTATTGGGTTACATCAAGAAATCGACGAAGATGTTTCTTTTATCACAGGCATTAGCCAAAGGCGGGATGGGACATAAATGAAGAAAACTCAATGGTAATTAATGGGATTTCAAACAAAAGTAAAAATTTAAAACACACACTCATAGCTGCAGAAATACTCTGAACATTAGCATATAAGTAAAGCTCGTCGCATCAGTGACGTGAATCTGTAATAATTCCTCCGACCAAAAATTTTTTTTCGTGAAATCGATGATTTCCGTGTGATATGAGATAAGATCTTGATTTCAATCTTTGTTTATACAAAATCTTAAATTGACTTAAAAATACTTCTGTTCATAAAAAAAAAATTACGACGTAATGTAAATTATATTTTACACAAATACATTTTATTTGGTCCCAGTTCAACAAATAGTTTGACTGACACTATCGCGAGTTATAGCTGCTGAGCGTCGCTCTGACGACCTCTTATTTTTAGCGCTAACGATATTACGATCACTTGCAGCAGTAATGGCCTAGTGGATAAAGAACTGGTCTTGTGACCAACAGGTCCCAGGTTCGAATCCCGACATGTACCACTAAATTCGTGTTTTCGAATTTATGTACATATTTAAGTAAGTTTTTTGAAAGACGTGTGACCTAACCTAAGAAAGGTCTGGTTTTCCCTCTGCGTTGCGGAGGTCTGATGGTAGTCACTTCATGTAAAAATCAGTATCTCCGCCAAATCCTTAGGCTTAGGTAGCGGACCTCGCCAATCTTAATGTATTAGGAAATGGGATAATGCTAAGAAGAAGAACATGTTACTATCTCTTCTGTAACTTTTATACTTTAGAAGATTAAAGTTCTCAAAAGAACACGTTTTAGTAATGCTATGCTGTACTCGACGAGCTCGGTGGCGCAGCAGTTGGACTTTGACACCAACGCTCGTGGGTTCGATTCCCACACAAAATAATATTTGTGCGCATGAACATGTCTGTTTGTATTGGTCTTAATATTTTAAAGAGAAGCAGGATGCATCAAAGCAGCCCGACTGGTGAAGTACCTCCACCTCACAGAAAACCGCAGCCAAATAACAACTCTCTGGATAGTTGTTGTGTTCCTGTGTGTGCAAGAGCAGCTGCTGTGTTAACAGCAGAGGTGGCATCGCGCGAGTAATACTTAATGTTTTGCAAGCGTTCATAGGCTACGGTAACCGCTTTAGGTTAGGTGGATCGTATACTTGCATGCTTCCCGACGTTGTATAAAAAAATGCAAGTTTTTTGAATTCCAGCTCGGAATGACGAGGAAGACGTTCAACGAAATTACGATAAAAAAGCGAAAGTGAGACGAAATTGGAATAAACTGTGTGACATAAATAACTACGTATTATTATTTACAAATTAAATAAAAAGTAAATTTTTAACTCAAGAAAAAGAGCGTGATATTAAAATGAAAAGTTTGAGAAGCTTTATTCTTGTCTATCAGGACAAAGTGAATTAAAATGTCGTGCTTTTATTAGATTGACCTTTACAAGTCTTCGTTAGGAACGAAAAATACTACAAGCAATAATAGGAATCTAAATGAAATCTAAACAAGGATTCGCATGACATTTTTAGAACAAACTAAAAGGCGCCCATTGTCTGTTAAATCTAATGACAGTTAAGTAAAGGGTTTAGACAGCGTAACGCTTGCTGACCGCGTTCGTAATGATGACGTAAGAAAGAGAGTTGGTCTGAAAAGCCGAGGAATACCAAGACTAACCTTTCATGACCATATTGGTCGTGTTTTATCAGAAGATGATGCCAAGAGTCCTAGAAACCGGCGGGCGTGCATAAAAAGATAGATACTTGTGCTTGTGTTGTTACTCAGTTTAATTACATTAGACACGTGAGTTGTAAAATAGATTATTTATTATATATATATATATATATTGTTTTTTAGTGATTGATATTTTTTGATATGTTCTCAAATTATGTTTTTTCATTTCATTTATGTTAAATGTTCGAAGAGTTTTACTTTTCCTCTTACAAGGTAACGTATCATTTTCTTCCGTCACCATTTTCCTCTGTTCTATTTAAATATAAAAGTTCATCCGACATGAAGTTTATGAATTTTAAGAAGAAAATAATCTATAGTTCTACGCGCTAGAGGGAGCAATCCGTTTACACATACAATAAACGGCGTCTTGCTGATGCAAACCTGAATTCAGTCGCAATGTTCCAAAACTGAAAAGACTGCATCAGAATTGAAGGCTTAGCTTAGAAGCCAGAGAACATTTAAATTGGACTCTGGAGGATTGGTCACATGTAATGATCAGAACAGTCCATTCAGCTTACATATATACGATAGGGGATAAAGAAGAACAGTGGTAGTTGTCGGTTCTAATCCTAGCATGTACCACTAAATTTGTGTTTTGTAGATTTATGTACATGTTTGTAATTATCACGTACTCGGCAGTGAAGTGAAAAATATACATACATACAAATACATCGTGAGAAAACCCACACTTGTAAGAAATTGTATTTTGAAAGATGTGTGAACTTATCTAAGAAAGCTCTGGTATTCCTTCTGAGTTGTGGAGGTCTCCCGGCAGTCGCACCATGTAAAAATCAGTATCTTCGTCTAAGCTTTAGGCTTAGGCGGCGAACTCCGCCAATCCTAATGGATTAGGGAACAGGATAACGCCAAGAAGAAGAAAATAAAAGGCAAAGTGTCTAAACAAGACGATTTAAGTTCTATAATTTTTTGTAAAATATAGCGTGTATATCATAAAACTAGCTAAAATATGTTAAAAGACTTTCGGATTTTTGTTACCGGCCCTTTTTCTCTGCGACTCAATGTATTTGAAGTGCTGAAATTTTATTAATTTCACCAGTTAAGAGTAATATAATGTCAAAAAGTTAAAGTAAAAGATATAGGGACAACATAATCATCTCTTTGTTGTAGTATCCATGTTGTTAGTTCTTATATATCCATGTTAATATATTTAAATTGTATGTCACTTGTGCCTAGATAAGGCGGTTTGTAACATACCTCACCATCGTTTTTTCCACTTTATGTTGTACTACATGTTGAAACCTTTATGTGAATAAATGAAATGAAATGGAATAATCTTATTAAATAAAAGGTATCTTTTGAAAGTTCTAAGGTAAGGGAAGGATTACTCGATAAAACTATAAATATTAATTTACTGACAATGTCATTAATTTAATGAAAATTTAAGTAATTTTGAAAACTAATTATATCGTGTACATATAGAAGTTATTTGAGATATCCCGTTACAGTAGAACGAGAATATTGGACGACAGTAGGTATCTTTTGAATGACCTATTCATTTTATATAGCGTCTTTAGTTAATAATCACAATATCACTGAATATTATTTAACACAAAAACGAAAGTATATTGTTAAACGAATATACATGGAAAAAATAAAATGTAATCGAATAAAATTGGAAGACATTTTTATTTAATCCGCTCGATCGAAGAAGACGACTAAAGAATTGATTTTTTACAATGAAAACTCGTACCTGCCATTATTTAAAGAAGTGAAAAATTATATAATCTTTATCATTATAATTTTAGGTAATAGAAAATGAGTACTTTTCTTAATATAATTCTCAACATAAGGTTTTAATTAACATCTGATAAAAAACTAATTCCACCATTTTCGTTTTGTTACCCTAAATTAAAAGCGGAAGGAATATAATGAAAACATAAAATTATTCGATATGTCTTAAAGAGTTGTTATTCGAAGTCCGGACCCGTGCTTCACCTAGGTTCTCCACCTGGGCGAAGCTACTCGTATATAGGGCTCCGTGCACCAAATGAAGACGTTATTGTATCCTTATGCAGTAAATTGTTTTCCATATATGATTGAAAACATTTTATTATGAGTGAATTTATATGTGTACAATAATATAATTAATTTAATTAAAATTATTATTTTCTTATATTCAATTTATATTTGTATAATTACTTACAAGCCTTTGTGGTGCACAGAATGGAGTTTGAGTATTATTTACCAACCTTTGCGGTAAGTAAAACTTATGAATCGAGAGTCATGCAATACTGAGGAAAAGATAGAGTATAAGACTTTATTTTGGTTGTTGTAATATCGTTATTGTACGTTACATTCAAAATAAATTACAATAAAAATAAAGCTAGTGTTACAAAGGGGGACTTATCCCTAAAAGAGATCTCTTCCAGCCAACCTAGAGTTTTTGATAGAACATGGGCGAAAGAACACGCGTACACCGACTCACTACAACAATACTATACATTTCTTAAAAGTAAAGTACAAGGTTATCTAATACGTATAACGAATTGACTAATAAACAAAACAATACATAACAATGAAAAAGAAACAAAAATATGAATATACATTAAATACATAGACTAAAAGCAAACAAACATGAGATACATTTTTAGGTATAGAATGAGTTTGGAAAAAAATAGGCGCTTTACTGTCGGTCAAATGTAAACATGTACAAAATAGCTTGTTTCTAATCGAAATAAATTTAATTTATACTTTTCTGTTTTCCTTTAATATTACCAAGTCTGTTTTTTTAGGATTTGTTGCGTTTATGTATTTCTTTCACAAACGTCTGTTATTGTTACAGTACTTGAGGCGTACAAATATACAAAGAATAGATATACTCGTATATACTTTCTTTACAGCAGACAGTGATAATAACGTTTGGCGCTTTGTCCTGGTAGATAAAGTTTTGCAAGAGAGTTGTTGCGAAACATTATCTACCAGAAATACTAATAATTACCTGTATGAAAAAATATAACGGTCCATTTATCTTTACGCCAGGTCCCTTTCTGGGTAGACAGAGACCCAGCGCCATAATACGCAGTCTTTACTTCGCTCCTTCTTCGTTCCTTAAAGATGTATACCTTGCATGCAAGCTCGCCGGTTCCTAGGGCTCCTGATATTCTTCTTCTGACCTGACCTTTTGAAAAAATACGACCAATTTGGTCATGATATATCATGGGAGTCTTGGCCTTCTGCGACTCCTACATCCTCTCACTTTCCCATTTTTTATCTGCTACATCATTTAGAATAAAAGTACTACATTCTTTCTACATGCCCGAACGAACCAGCCTTTTCCTATCTTAACTTCGACACTATTTTTCAGATCAACTCTCTTTCTTACGCCGTCGTTGCGAACGTGGTCATTTATTCTAATAGAACAAGCAAGTTAAGTAACACCAAGCATAGTCTGTGTACAGATGTATTTGTGTCAAGCTTACCCGGGTTGCGGAGATATATTACATACATTTAGTACATTACGTTTAAATAATGTCGAGAGTCATACAATTATACAGGCTACCTGATATAAAGCAACTGTAGCCTATGAAGGTTTACGATGTAGGAAGTATGGCTGGCATGTTGCTACTTTCGCTGCTTACACATCAACTCTGTTGTTCAACTCAGTCAGTGGCTTCAGGTGGCTTCAAAATACTGCCTATGCTGACTTTAGTAGCACGAAGCTTTCAAATATACTTGTTTTTAAAACCTTCTTTTGTCTAACATGACCCTCGAACCTCTTACAGGTTAGTTCAGGAGGAAATCCAAAAACCTTTCATCGCGTCATTATTCGGGTCATACACGTTTGGGTCAACGCGATTGATTTTTTTTTAACCTCTTCAATCTTAAATATCACCATAGAAAATTATTCAACATTTTCGTATAGCTAGAGAACATACAAGAAAATCTGTAAAATGTGTTCTGTGTCCTTGTTACTGTCAGATACAAGATCCGGTTGCTATGTATCCCTTGTTATTACATTCAATATCTTTTTCGCGTCAAAGTGTGAAAAGGTACTTACTTGAACAGAAAAGCTATTTTATTCCCCAAATGAACTCCTTTATTGGTGTATCGGTGACTATTGAGACTTCCTTTCGCGAAAGATTACGATAACGAGATTTATAAAAGTGTCTTTGGATCTGAGCGAAGTGACGAACCAAAAGCCAGTAGATCAATATGTAATGTATTAGCCGAATGCGAACTGAATGTAACAGTTATTGGTTATTAATAAAATATTCAATCTTTTTTGCCCTCTTATTATTTAGCATTTGTAATCCACTTCCAAGAAGAGGACGCTCTCAATACGATCAATATGTTTTTAGTAAGTTATTTAAGAAGTAGTCGCAGCGTAAGTTGACCTGGTGTAGCCCTGATTTTTAGACGAAAAACGAGATAGACTTAATTTAATCACTAACCAGCATTTATTCTATAACCTCTCTGTCATCATCATTATCAGCATGATCATCATCATATCAGCCGAAAGATGTCTACTACTGAACATAGGCCTCTCCCTTAGACTTCCACAGCACTCAGTCTTGTGCTGTTTGCTTCCAACGGCTCCCTGCCATCTTCACAAGATCGTCTGTCCATCGTGTGGGGGGCCGTCCTACGCTGCGTTTTCCGGTTCTTGGTCGCCATTCGAGAACCTTTCTCCCCCAACGGCCATCGGTTCTTCGAGCTATGTGGCCTGCCCACTGCTACTTCAGTTTGCTGCACCTTAGAGCCACGTCAGTAACTCCAGTTCTGCTACGGATGCACTAATTTCTGAGCCTATCCCGCAGAGAAGCTCCGAGCATGGCTCTCTCCATCGCACGCTGTGCAACCTTGAGCTTTTGTATGAGGCCCATAGTAAGGGACCACATTTCTATACCGTAAGTCATCACTGGCAACACACATTGATTCAAGACTTTCGTCTTTAAAATATTGAGGTAGTGATATATATCTTCATAATCATAATCTTTCGCAATTTCCTAAACGCTGCCGAATCGTCGAATCCAACTCGGATGGAGTTGGATTCGACGAGAGACCTCTTTCTCGAAATTGGATCTCTCTAGCTAGACTATTTGTCCTAGATAGATATATTACTCAACAAACTGGAGCGAGTACAACATGTATATTCGACATAATCTTCGTTTTGTCCATGTTAATTTTAAGACCCACTCGTTGGAACGCTCTGTCGAGATCTTCAAGCATTATGTTCAAGTCCTCCAGCGATCCCGCCATGATTACTATATCATCGGCAAATCGAAGGTGAGTGATATACTTTCCGTTGATATTGTACGCTGTATCCTTTCCAGTCCAGTAGCTTGAAAATATCTTCCAGTGCAGCAGTGAACAGTTTCGGAGAAACAACGTCTCCCTGTCTCACCACTCTCTGCATTGATAGGTTTCGTACTCTGGTCCTGTAGTCAGATCGTCAGGTCTATGGTTGAGAAGCCCTTAAGGAGCTTCGTGCGAGACGATTCGTCATGGCCCTTGAACACAGCTTATATACATTATTCAGAAGAGAGATGGGTCTATAGTTCTTCAATAGAGCTTTATCACCCTTCTTAAAAACAACACCACCACGCTTCTGCTTCATGCCTGTGACGCTTTGCCGTCGAAGATGACGGAATTGAAAAGCTTCTGAAGGACTCTAAGTATTGGCTTTCCACCCGTTTTCAGAAGTTCCGATGTGATTCCGTCATCGCCTGGGGCTTTGCTGTTCTTAAGCTGTTTAAGAGCCATCCTAATCTCGTACAGGATGATATCCGGGACATACTCGGTGTAGTGTCGGGTCAATTTGGCTCTTGGATCTGATGTCCAACCAGAAGTGGGTTCTGGTGACTTGGTGTATAACTGTCCATAGAAACTCTCAATCTCCCTCAAGATCTCTGGTTTGGACGAGACAATGTCACCACTCTTGGTCTTCAGCTGTGTTATCTGGCTTCGACCAACAGATAGATTCCTTGTTCGCAAGGAATCTATTTGTTGGTTGGTATTTGGAGCTTTTATTCTGTTTAATCGTCTCTTCAATACTTTTTGTATTGAAGAGACGAGTGTCTGTTTAGCTGCCTATACGAGGACGCATCCGCTGAAGACTGTAACCTCATTTCTCGTCGAATTTCCATTAACTTAAGGGTTTGCACTGAATGCTTCTGAGGTTTGTTTACGCGGCGGGGCTTAAAGAACTTAGTTCCAACCACTTGGACAGTTTGTATCAGACCACTATTTAGTTCGTCAACGGAGACGCAGTTCTCTAGGCCTTCGAAGCAATTTTGGAGTTCAAGCTGAAAGCTTTCGAGGTTTTAGATATGGGCTCTTGAAGGTTCAAGACCTTCAAGAGCCCATTATGTGTTCCTTCTTATAATAATCAAATTAAAAGAAAATACATGATTTTTTTTAAGTCAATGAATTTAATTTAGAACGTGAATATTGTAAACACTCCAATCAAAAGTGAGGTTGTGTTCGCATGTAACGCAATGAGTCACCACCTTTTTCATATTATTCTAAGGAGTTAATGTATATTATTTCTTTTCGTAACAACCCTTACAATATTTTTTTACTTTATGTGCGAGGCCACTTTTTTATATCCAATCTATGTTTTATTCTTCATGATGTAGTAACTTCGTCGTTTGTTGTTGAGATCCGTCACGTTTTCTGTTTTAAGCAAGTACTCATTAAGTTCTACCTAAATTCTGTTATTGATTTTTTATTTCTAGTAATTTTTTCAAATAAGTGAAATGAACCGTAATGCAGCATTCAGTGCGAATTTAGATCAAGTAGGAACTGCACTCGTTCTTTTTGCGCCCTTTCCGAGGACCGCCGAATTAGGACTGCTATCGCCGTCGTGGCTACATAAAAGTCGAACATTGATAACTGGCGGTGCAATAGACCGCTGGTAAAAAATTATTTATTTTTAAATAATTTTATATTCAATCTAATAATTGACTGCAACAAAAGCATATTAAAACTATTCTTTATCAATACATAGTCAATGTATTTTGATAAAAATATCAATGTTGATATTTTTTAGGGATCTGAATGTGACTTTTATTGATGGTAGTTTTAATTTTGGCAAGAAAAGTTAAAAACCTACATTGGCATGACCAAGAGAACTGCTAATATTGGTCACCGAACCGATGCGAACCCTAGCATTGGTGCACACCAGGTCAATCAGTGTCTCTGCATCATGCGAAAGGTGCGTTGGTTCGGTTACAACCTGTGGTACGGATAACGTACTGTGAAAAAAAAAATAGATAGAATATAAACACAAATAACTTTAATAAAATTTAAAACAACGCAGAGGTTATGACAACAAGTGTGGAATGTTCAAGATCTCAAGCTTACACCGCTTACGTTGCTTTACGCAAATTTTACGTTGCATTAATAATAATTTCTGTAATATGTTTCTTTAACGGACTTCTTTAATATGTAATCTTCAAACATAAATTATTCTTATAATAATTTTATATGAAAACAAACCTTTTACAAATACAAAATCAATGCTTCTATCGCAAGTAATTCATATGATTAAGCTTATGCTTTAAAATAAGCAAATAAATTGTTCAAAATTGTTTATTTAACTTCTTGGAAGCAGTAATAAGTATTTTTACCTTGATTAATAATATATTTCGAATTTAGCGAGTCCGGTGGTCGAATAGATAGCTAATAGCAAGTCTCCCAGGTTCGATTCAAACACAAGGCAAATATTTATGTGCGACTATAGAAGGTAGCTAGTATAATAAGTACTTATACCAGTCTCAAGGTTATTTTTGTTTTAACTTATAAGCAACTGTCGTATAAGATAGCTGAAAGCTATTTTTGGACGCAGTTATCATATACTTCTATCTCATACTAGACCCACATAATGCTACCAAACCGAATAATAATAATTTATTTAAGGAAGCACAATTGCTTCTGTGAAGATCAGAGACTACACAGTTACAAGCACAAACGCTCTTATTAATGTTCGATATAGTATGTTATTTAGGCAATCTTCTTTATAGTACACTAATGATGGACATGTTTTAGTTATGTATCTTTCGTATTAATTACTGTTGTGATATTTGTAGTATTGTAGATTATAACTAGTAATTCGTTGTAACTATTGTATGTAAACTCATGGGAAAGCATATGTAGCAAATCTATACATCTATACAGATAAATAAAATTGGAGTGTCTGTTTGTAATATTAAAATAACCGCTTTTTACTAAATGCATATGGATGTATACGGTATGCACACGGTACATATACCAAAATGAATATTTTTACAATTTTTGTCTGTCTGTTTTTTCCGGCTAATCTCTGAAATGGCTGGACCGATTTTCACAGAACTTTCACTGGCAGATAGCTAATGTAATAAGGAGAAACTTAGGCTACTTTTAGTTTAGAATTTTTATTTATTTTTATTCACATAAATAAATAATATTCCACGCGGACGAAGTCGCGGGCACAGCTATGTGTAATATAATCAGGCCAGCTTCACAACGCTGTACAATAAATAACACAGCATATTTGTTGTATGTGCTACTTCTTTCTGGCGTTATACTGTTTTCTAATCCATTAGGATCGGCGGGGATCGGTAGGCGGATCTACCTAAGCCTAAAGATTTGGCGAAGATACTGATTTTGACATGGAGCGACTGCCGTCTGACCTCCACAACGAAGAGGGTAAACCAGACCTTCCACGGGTTAGGTCACGCGACTATCAATCTAGTATCAACTAGTATAATGAAATCCTCTGCGTGATATACATATAAAAATATATCAAAAAAACTAAATTTCTATAAAAAAGTATTAGAAAAATAAGTTTTAACCTCTGTTCATCGGTCCTTGTTGAACCTTTTTTTTGGAATACAACGGTACTCGATAAATAATCAATTTGTGCGGAGGATGCTGCGGAGGCTGTAGCCCCAGCGGATGCTGTGGTGGTGGTTGCTGTTGCCCATGCATCACGATCTACACTTGCTGTACCAAGATTTGCTAATGTCTCGAGCCCTGGGACTTCTGCAGGTTGACACATCGTCTGTAGAGTTCAATAAGGGCGCCTCTCTTCACAATTCAATCTTCGATGTTGTCTTCGAAGTACTAGTGCCGTTATGTGAAGTATAACTATCGAAATTTAATTTCTTGAGCGTGCGGGTTTCCTCACGATGTTTTCCATCACCGTCGAGCAAGTGATAATAACAAACATGTATGTAAATCCGAAAACACGAATTTAGTGGTGCAAGCCAGTAGGCCGATTCTACTAAAAAACTGCAACTGCACTGCAACGCGGCGTGTGTCAACTTACGTATATTTTGACGGTTCGTTAAGCGATCTGACAGCAGAGACGTTAACGAAACGTCAAAATGTATGTATTTTGACACACGCCGCGGTGCAGTGCAGTTGCAGTTTTTTAGTAGAATCGGCCTACAGGACGCGACACGGGGACCTGTTGCTCAATAGGCCCGTGCCTTATCCGCTGTGTTATCACCGCTCTTCATACCCAAATCAGTATGTACACCAAATTTTAATGGATTAGGATACGGAATAACGCTAGGGAGATGCTCGTTTCTTGTAAAAATATATCTTATTCTAATGAATATTCGCCTGATTAGCATCAAGTACTTTAAAGTACAATTACAGGGTTTATCTCGCCATAACAATGAAATCAATTAGTATTTTGTCAAACAGTTTTGGTCCAAATCCCTCGCCTTTTAAAACAAATTAGTTCTCCTCGTCAAATCTGCCTACTAAATCGATTGTTAAAAATGAATTATAGTAATTGAATCTCAATAAATCGCTGACGTTTACTACTCGTAATAAAGGGTTTTATTTCATAACACAATTCGGCTTATAAGATCGTTTATATTTATTTTAAAAAGTTTTATTTAAAAGAATCTCGAACAATACTATAACGTCTTATATATATGTCAATTTCCGTTAAGTATATAATATATTGTTCTTGTAATATCTCGTAAAAAGACAAGCTCGGTGGCTCAGTCGTGAGTGACGCGACACACAAGACAAACATTTGCGTGCATGAACATGTCTGTTTGTCTTGGTCTGGATGTTTTAAGAGAGGTAGGGCGCATCAAACGTCTGGGGAAGTGCACCCACCTCACAGAAAACCGCAGCCACATAACAACTCCCCAGAGGGTTGTTGTGTTCCTGCGTATGAGTGAGGTCACCAGTAAGCTACTAAGGAGTTGCTGTGTAACCAGTAGACGAGGCATCGCGCGGGCGATACCTAATATATTACAAGCGTTAATAGGCTACGGTAACCACTTCACGCCAGGTGGGCCGTATGCTTGTATGCCTCCCGACGTTGACACATCAAAAGTGTCTAGGGATCAACATATATTTTTGCAATAACTTTTCTCCTGATTGATATTAATTAAAATTTTCTTTAAGGATTCATCAAATAAAGTGTTTTCGTTTGTCTACAGTAACGATAAACCAAGTCACCTTTGCATTAATAAAGAAATTTGCCATTTTCATAATAAAGGGATTTTTGACATTTGAACCACTAACATTAAAGTTCGAAAAAAAGACTGAAATAACAGTTTTCTATAAAATTTTATTGGGTAACTTAAACAATTAATAATCCGTGTTTCTACCGCGAACACTAACAACACAAGAACATCGGTTTGGCATACTCAAAATGAGTTCATCCAAATCACGCTGTGGAATGGCCGCCCATGTTCGTTGCAACAACAAAAAAAGGTCTTCTTGCGACTGGATACCCTCCATATTCGGCAGAGCTACCGTGGCTGAGCGCCATGGAGGACGGTATCGCTGCACCACACGGAGACAAGACCGATACATTCAAATCACAACTCGAAGAGCTCCAACAATAACCGCCATGATGTTAGCCGTGACGCTTCATCACTCTTCAGGGAACTTAATTAGCGACCAAACAGTCAGAAACCGCTTGCATGAAGTGAACCTTCATTCCCGAAGACCGCTAAGGGTACCACCTATAGCAATGCACAATCGTAGGATTCGATATCAATGGGCTTGAAGCAAGTAGCAATGTCGTTAAGAAAGATACAGAAGAGTAAGGGACCAATCAAAGAACCTTGGGGCACCCCAGAAGGAACCGACATCCACCTGGATATAGAGCCGTTCACGGCAACCGCATGACTGCGATTGAGGATATATGACGAGAGCCATCGGAATAAGTTACCGTGAATTCCAGCCTGGAGCAACTTTTGGAGTAGAATGGAATGGTTAATGCGGTCAAAGGCTTTACTAAAGTCGGTGAATATAATGTCTACTTGGGAACCGGCGTCCATATTAGAAGTCATATAATCGCTTGACACCAGGAGGTTAGAGACTGTGGATCGACCTTTCATGAACCCGTGCTGTTCTGGTATAAACCATGCAGCTAATCCAGTGTATAATTGCTTATGTACAATATTCTCAAATATTCCTACGGATACGGGTATTCCTTCAACCAATGGGGTTTAGAGCGTACTCCACCACGCTGCTTAAATACGTATTTGTGTTTTCAAGCCAACCGGAGGCCAGTGAATTATCTTACATACTGTCATTTATCAACAACAACCGAGACCAACAGCTTAAGTTGCCCTCCGAAGCACGGAAAAGCTCGAGATAGCTGGATCCATCTATGTTGAGCTCGGTTAGATTGATATGCGCAAAGTCGCCATCGAGTTCTCAATCAATATGACAATCAAATTGAAAGGAAAGGAATTAATTGAAAGGAATTAAAAACAGCATACAGTATCAATAAGAAACTGTATTTAAAAAGTACATTTTGACGAGCTTGGCGGCGCAGCGGTGAAACGCGCTACATTACTTTGACACCAACGCCACGAGCGTTCGATTCCCACACAGGACAAACATTTGTGAGAATGAACATGCTTGTTTGTCTTGGTCTGGATGTTTTAAGAGAGGTACGGCGAATCAAAGCAGCTCTACTGGGGAAGTATCTCCACCTCACAGAAAACCGCAGTCAAATAACAAATCCCTAGAGGGTTGTTGTGTTCCTGCGTGTGAGTGAGGTCACCAATAAACTCCCGTCAAGGGCTTACCGCGATTTATTTTTATATTTTCCTAAGTAAGTCCCTTAAGTAAGTTCCTCGGGTAAGCCCCATATTTACGATAGTGATGTAAACATCTCTAAAATGGTAAATTTAGAACTAAATTTGTACCTTACAATATTTCTTTAGATAAAACTGCGTTGGAGAGATATGGTACCACATAACAGCATATTTTTTGGAATTCTTGTCCCTTTAATTAAACCATTATGGGAAAGCAGCTGGCCTGATTTAAGTTAAGGAGTGAATATGCAATTTGAAAAGGGATGTTCATTTTATTTTGTAGGCTGATACATCAACACAGTACCTTATTATAATATTTTAAGAGGAAAAATTGCGATTTCGGTATAAATCTATAGCATAATATTTTAAACGTTTGTTATGTGCATAACCCTGAAGACTACAAGAAGATTTGACTTGACATTGGTAGCATCGTGCAAGTGATACTTAATGTATTGCTAGAGTTCATAGGCTGCGGTAACCGCTTTCCATCAAGTCAACCATAACCTTGTATGCCTCGATTTTGTATTATAAATAGTATATTAGGACGTAAGTGGGTAGCCATAGCCTTCATTGATAAAGCCAACCTGCACATGGTGTACCCTACCGAGATAGGGCTTAGCGATAGTCCTTCAACGGAATAACCTACACCTCATAGAAGACCGCAGCCTTCTTTATAGTTAGCAACGAATTGACTTCTCCCTGTGGGATGGCAATGCGAATTTTTGCGTAAGCACGTCCATGGATTAATGTATTTATTGTCAGCACTGCTGATGAGCGGGTGACATGGTGCGGTACCTTGCTTATCGCACCAATAGTAGATAACACCATTATTTTTATTTTATACTACGTCGGGCGGCATACATGCATACGACCCACTTGTAAAGCAATTACCATAGCCTATTAACGCTTTCAATACATTAAGTATCACTCGCGCGATGCCACCTCTGCTGCTAACACAGCAACTTATGAGCTTACTGGTGACCTCACATGCAGGAACACAACAACCCTCTAGGGTGTTGTAATTTGGCTGCGGTTTTCTGTGAGGTGGAGGTACTTCCCCAAACAGGCTGCTTTGATGCGCCCTACCTCTCTTAGACATGCAGGTGTTATCTTATGAATAATTATAATGATAGACACTCACCATTTGGGTTTAATTTTATGACAATCTATAATTATATAATAATAATACGATCTATAATCTCTATCTACTAACTAACTACTACTCTACTACTAAACACTAGAAAGTTGATATTTGAATAAGGCAAACTAAGTATTATACCAAACTAAGTATTATAATAGGTTACGACTTTTTTTGCGCGATTAAATTCTTTTTATTTAAAACATATACGTTCAATTGACTTTGTTAATAATGTAATACAATGTAAAGCCATTTTCATAATATTAGATACATATTAAAAAGTAGAAAAAGGGAGCCATCGACAACGCCTAGTGGACGATAATTTGGCTGTGAAGAGGGCTATTATATAATATTATCTTAAATCGTAGGAGGTTGACAGACTGAGTTGATAAACTTCTGCAGGCCAGTTGATATAGATAATTTATAGGCTGTGTCCACAGCTATGTTCGGATTGTATTTGGGCCGACGTTATGGGACGTTCTGCTATATAATTAACTGCATCTGGTGGGATTACATTACGATGATAGAGTACGCTACCGATGTAATGGTCACGAAAGATACTAATTTTTGTGCCCAAATGTCTCTAAGTAGAGGGCACATGGTGTGTTCAAAGGAGCGAAAGTTTCTTCATATGAAAATCGATGACGATGGGGTGAATTTAGCGTCTACTAGTAATCAGCTTTGAATAGGCTTCGGTCAGTAGTATCACGTTTGTACTTGAACTAGTCCTCGATGATTATTTGGTACTACCCAGCACGCCACTTAAATAAAAGAACACGTCGCAGCGTGCTTTGAAACGACGGGTGCCCGCATCTACATTGTTAAATCAATCACCCTGTCTAGAAAAGCTGTTTCGCAGCCGCGCTTACATAGGCGGCTGAGATTTAGTGTCATGGAGTGTGTGCTTATGTTTGATAGAGTAACTAACTATGTAGACTATCCGGTCTGTGCTGACATATTTTTTTCTGACAGACAAGAATATCAACAGTGTTAAGCGCGTAGGACCACCACACTGTAGGAGTTGAGAAGGTGAAAATGGGAAATTTGGGAACCGGCTCTGACCAACTGGCAATTTTTCTGAGGTGGGGACTCCAAGAGCTCCATCGATTTTTCCATGACATGGTTAAACCAGACAATCATACCTTGCAACATTTTGAGTGTCAAGGATGTCTCAGTAATAGAGAAGGTATCAGAACGAGCTTAAGAGCGCGACGAGAGAGTCCACGATGAAATACTACTGTTGTACAATACTCAACTTCGGATACATCTTACGAAGAAGCACGCGCTGACGTTCGAAGATTTCTCTATGTACTTGATCTGATGCCGCTCAAGAAGGATATAAATAGTGAAACAGATACATTGTACACAGAATCAAAATAATTTGTATGTGGAGAGCAGAGTAACTCAAGACATGGTCTCGTGATTCAGTTCATATGACTTTTAGATTAGTGGAGTCATAAAAATATGGTGAGACAATATCTACTCGTTAAAAAACAATATTAATCTAGGAAATTATCGGTTGGCTGCAGCTTTCTGTGAGGTTTTGTTAAATTGTTCTTTCGCTAGAGTTTCAATTGTTATGCGTGTGCATTAGAAATAGGGGAGATTTCGCTATTAAGATTATGATGATCTATTTGCACATCTCTATGAACCATGCTGATGGTTGCTGTTTTATTAATGCCGCCCTAACTATGGTGCTTGTTATAAGGGCTTAAGAAAGAAATAAATTTGCTTAACTAAATTAATTAGAATTGACAGATTTGTGGCGGCACCTGCCGTCCGTCCCAGGTGGCTCCGACCGAAAGCCAGTTGAAACTAGGCTCAGGGGATTCTGATAACGTAGAAAACGCTTTATAACACTCTTAAATAAAGTTAATAGCTCCCAGGAAGTTTTTCGTTGTACCCCTTAGAGCCATTACGTAGGGTTACGATACGATTTATTTCGCGTTTATAGACTTAGGAAGGGGCCAAGGATTTCGCCTTATAGTATTTAGGTGTCAACTAGACTTGTAAGAGGCCGATTTACTGTTTCGATAGGTAACCCTTTCTTTTTAATTTTTTTTATATAAGGTGTTGGAGATTTCCATCGGCGATGTCGGCCTTAACGTTTTGGTTTTTGTGAGTTCAAGTTACTTTATGATACCAATTTACGATAATGATCACTAATGGTTTATTTAGGTTGTTTAAGACCAAGATAATGACATAATTTTACATTTACAACGAACATTTGTGTGTCATGTCTGTTTATCTCTGTTTATGGTCAAGGATTTTTTGTATATTCCTAGTTAATTTCGTTTTTAAATATGTTAAGTGTTAGACTGCGAAATTAATTAGCATAAGAGTAGTGTAACTACATTTACTAATTTATAACAAGATGCAGGTCCCGTTGGTTTAGATAGAGTCCATGAGTCCATGAGGAAACATATACATTCAATGCAAAAATGCAAGGATGTAGAAGCCGCGAAATATCTTGATCTTTTAAAAAAACGTAAAAGTTTCTTATTTGTTTCAAATTTTCAACCTCTATAAGAAAGTTCGAGCTCATCAAAAATTACAAAAATCCGCATATGCATCGAACAATATTATGACCCACGAGTAATCCTTCTTTAATTTGTCAATGATAACTCTTTAAATTTTTTTCTTCTTTATAATCGAATTTATCTATGGAGTGAGTGATAGAGATAAAGTTTGGACATCTGCATTATAAACATTTTTTTCCGTAATTAGTAGGATTTTGTTATTTCAGTTTTGCGCCCAGTAAATTAACTGGTAATTGTAATAGTAAGGAATTCGATGATACATTTGACAATTCAGTTTAATTGAAGACTATAAGTAACCACCATTAATCGTATATGCACTATGTCTTAGTAATGTATATTGTTATAGTATTTCAAGCTTTGTCTAGTTTGAAACGAGAATGTAGACAGTACTATAAATAAATACATTACGATACGGAATACGAAAATGTACTAATTGGTAAAATACGCTAATTGATGCTATCGTCCTTGCATTGTTCATCATAGCAATAAAAAAATTGCGTTTAATGTATGTAGTAATGTTACTAAAATTTTCATATTATTTAGAATAATAAAAATAATAATTTTAAGTATTGTTACTTTCAACACTCAAGTTTACAAGTTAATCTTCTTTTTTGGAGCCCTATCATGAGTCTCTTGGTATGTTCGCCTCAGTATTGAACCTTGTCTATCTGACACATTTCATACAATATCAATATAGAGTGGACGTATGAAATAACAGACCCTATTGGTACTCTTCGAGCACATAACCCTAATAAAAATCGGCCAAGTGCGAGTGGGACTCGCGCACGAAGGGTTCCGTACCATTATCTATAAAAACAGCAAAAAAAATCACGTTTGTTGTATGGGAGCCCCCTTAAATATTTATTTTATTCTATTTTTTAGTATTTGTTGTTATAGCGGCAACAGAAATACATCATCTGTGAAAATTTCAACTGTCTAACTATCACGGTTCATGAGATACAGCCTGGTGACAGACGGACGGACGGACGGACGGACGGACGGACGGACGGACGGACGGACAGCGGAGCCTCAGTAATAGGGTTCCGTTTTACCCTTTGGGTACGGAACCCTAAAAACGATATTTGTTATTTATATGTACCAACTTTGGTCAACAAAAAATAGTTGTTGTTGTTCTTGTAATCTCTTTATTGCACAAATATACATAACATATACAGTAACACGAAAACTTGGCCGGATGAAAACAAATTAAATTTCCGTGTTATAATAAGAGTAGGCAATTGTTTCAAAATCGGTAAGCAAAGGTCTTGCTACAAAATTTTGTTGTTCAGTGTTTTATATTAATAAATTTATCCGCTATAATCAAGTTCGAAATATAACGAAAATAAGGCTAAACAAGTACTACGAAGCATATAAAAGTAAACGGGAGATAGCCCGTATCGGCGATGCGGGCATTCGCTCAAACTAATCGTTTACCTATACCATAACAATCAATCCGATCCACCCTAATTTTCCAGCCAATAACCGAGGCCCACCGGAATCCATTGAAAGTACCTAATTAATTGAACAACATTTTTTCCCGAATTCGGATCACGTAGATCCACCAGGTGACGTCATGACAAATACACGATCGTATATAAAAGGGACGTGCAGGCGCCGCAACGCTGTTTTTATGGCTTGGACCGTATTAATTATCACACGAAAGGGGATCTGCAACAGACAAATGAAGAATGAACAAGTGATTTTCACCCCAAACTGTAACGTTAAGACTTATTTGCCGCAGCGATTTACAAAACGACGCAACATTTTGCTACATTGAAAACTTCCCAGATTAATATGATGTTTATTTCTCACGCTGTAATAAAGTTGTGAAATGTGCTATAAAGCTGACATCAATCTACGTCGAAGAACATGAGCCGAGCCGTCAAAAGTTTGAAGTTTTTGCAAGATCGCGTAATAAAATCACGGCGAGTCAAGAGTCAACGATATTTTCAAAGTTGAAGTCGGTACGAGCAAAGGACTTTTGTCAGCTCATTTCTCATATCCTGATTGAGATGGACCGTCATGCATAAATCTCAAGCAAAAAAACGTTTTCAGTTTTGTAAAGAGTATTTTTGAATACATGTAATCACGTGGTTGTGTAGCGGGCGAAAAGTTTCTTTTTTCGTTTATTTTCTCTTGTGATGTTGTTTATTAGTAAGTAGGTAGCTATTTGGAATTAAATTTCGCCAAGAAGTTTCATGAGCAGTATTTTTTTTTGTAATCAAGAAAAAGAATTTTTTTTCTTAACAATTTATTAAGTTTTTCCAGTCCACAAGTACAATAATTGAACTAAAAGATTAAAGGAAAGGAATCACGTTAAATCACGTCCAAGAATCAAATAAATGATAGCATAAGCCAAACGCAAAATTTACTTCAATGTCGATTTTAACAATTAAATCAATAATTTCTAATATAGAGTTCTACCTATTCGTTCATTATTTTACCACTAAGGTAACAAATAAGCGTACGGCCTGCTTGACGGTAAGCAGATACTGTAGTATATAGACACTTGCAACATTTAGGGCGTTGCAACACAAGTAAAAACTCTAATTTAAATATATCCCAAGAAAAACATAAATGTCTAAAAGGGAGCAAGTTCGATTCACACGACGTTCGGGGTAGTCGAACACACAGATAAAGACATTGTGATCTACGGGCGTTAAATTTCGGAGTGATTCCTTTAATCTGGTATATATGAATGTAAGAAAAAAAAACCACTTACAACGTTCTTCGTGTCATTTTCTTGGATGTCGAACTTCCAACTTGGCAAGTTTTTATCGTCAAAAATTACTTTAAAAAATAACAACAAATTAACTTATGTATTTTTTGCCACGTGATTTTATTAACTATTAATTAGTTATTGCAAATTGAAGATGTTTAGTTTTTTGAACGAAAGTTAATTCAGTATGGGAAGTTCTGGATAACATCAGAACCTAGGAGAAATTGTATTTTGCCTGTTGATAATTTGTAAAGACTTTTCACTTAGTTACTGCAGTGGCGCAACGGTACGAAGTGGATATTGGCCACCGACACCAGATAACGCCATTTCTTACGATTTTGTACCAGTTGCCGCCAATCGCTACCTCCGAGGTCTCGCATGTCGTTCAGCACCTCTTCTCTCCAGCGATACCTAGAGCGATACGCTCTCTTTACGACTCGATCCTCCCCCCATTCTTTCTACGTGCCCGAACCAGTCTAGAAGTCTAGCCGCTTTGATTGTTCCGATGATATTTGGTCTTTTAGTGTGTTAGGTCTTCAATCTCTTGATTCTTCCTGACTCTCAAGTTGCCATCTTCCCTCTTTGTTGGCCCAAGGATTTTTCGCAGGATTTTCCGCTCCGCTCCTGTTCATTTAAAAATACCAAAATTATTATATCTTTATAAATTGCTAAAAAGTACTGGTTTCATTACATAGAAATTCTAATTAGAGCTATATGACGTCAAGATGCACTATCATATAAATATCAACTGTAAAAACCAATAAACCACTTGACTGCACATGAAGACACCCCGCGCTGTCGAAAAGATTGTTTTTTATCGCCTTAATACCTAAGCGATTCGAGCATATTGTCTAATGGGAGAATATTTTAAATGAGCCGATAGGTGCCACGATGTTGATCCGCGAATAAGAGCTGTTCTACTTTACACCGACCCGTAGCGGTAAAATGAGTAACTACGTAATATCGGTCTCATCGGTACTCCACAGGCTATTACTATTATAGCTGTAATGAAGTTGATATTCTTATAGTCAACGTCATAGAGCTCTGATTAGAATTTAAGTGTAAAGAAATCAGTAGGCACTTTCGCAATCTAGCAATCTATATATATAAAAATGGAGTTCCTGACTAATTCACTGACTCATCAACGCCCAGGCCAAACCCTTGAACCTAGAAAGCTGAAATTTTGCACAGACGTTACTTTTGTAATTCTCACAAGAGATAAGAAAGGATTTTTTTAAATTCAAAATTATATTTGGTTGACAGTTTGTATGGAGCAGAAATATTATTTAAAGTCAGTGTCTTGAAATTTTGTACAGATACTCTTTATTAGAATTCAAAAAAAATAATTTCAGCGTTTTCAAAAATTCTACCCCTTAAAGGGTGTAATGGGGGCCAAAAGTATTTTTTGAACTTAAAGTTGAAGTGTTAAGAAATTGTTTTTTTTTTAAGTGAGTTATTTATTCTTTGGAAATGTACTCTCAATCAATACGTCAAAAAAGTAATTACAGCGTTTTTCAAAATTTCACCCTCAGAGGGCTGAAAAGGGGGTTGACAGTTTGTATGGATTAAAAATATTTTTAGAAGTTAGCGACTTGAAACTTTATACAAATACTCTCTATTAGAATTCAAAAAAAGTGATTTCAACGTTTTCAAAAATTTCACCCATTAAAGGGTGTTAAAAATAAGAAGTAAAATAAATATAAGTAAACTGCTGAAATTCCAAAATCTACACGGGCAAAGCCACGGGCAAAAGCTAGTAAAAATATAAAAATTTTAGAAGATTGAGCGTAGCCTCTTATTTACGTACCAGCTAATATACAGCTTGGCATAAATGGTATAGAACGACTCGAAAGGCCATAAAAATGTTCAATGAAAAAGTTTCATTTCGAATTTTGGATGAATCTAAAATGGAAAGTTAAAAGTAATTATTGGTCGGTACGTTTCAAACCGATTTCAAGCCTTTGGGGAGGCAACGGGGAACGCGTTCTCAAATGGGCTTACGACTTTATCCGGCTGTGTTCGATGCAGCGATCAGCTTTCTAAAGACCAGAGGTTTTATTTGACAAACGATATCCACGGATTGAATTCGTGTAGGTATTGGTTTAGCAATTTTCAAACTTTCGTTATTGTGATTTATTTTTTAATTCAGTTTACAGATATTTTAACTGCCTTCAAAAGTAATACAAATTTTAGTATATGTAGATTCAAAATTGTAGAATTAATGTAATTAAGTGGGACCATTGTAAATTGGCCATGCATTATTGCAAATATTGTTGAAAAATGCACGCATAAATGCCAAATAAAACCTCTGGTCTTTAGAAAGCTGATTCTAAAGACCAGAGGTTTTATTTGACAAACGATATCCACGGATTGAATTCGTGTAGGTATTGGTTTAGCAATTTTCAAACTTTCGTTATTGTGATTTTTTAAAATTCAGTTTACAGATATTTTAACTGCCTTCAAAAGTAATACAAATTTTAGTATATGTAGATTCAAAATTGTAGAATTAATGTAATTAAGTGGGACCATTGTAAATTGGCCATGCATTATTGCAAATATTGTTGAAAAATGCACGCATAAATGCCTTCATGCCACCAGAGTGCTAAATTTCGATGTATTGATTGTTTATATTTATCTATAAATTGATGCCGAGTCCTTTGCGGTGCAGATAATCGAGAACCGAGCGCCACATGGCTTGGTTTTACACACCTCACTCGGTTTATTAACATTCATAGTTTTTTTATGCACGTTTGCCGGTTCCTAGGGCTTCTGACACACCCGTTCTATTTGGTCGGGGTAGGTGAGTCTTCGCCTATCTCGGCACCTACGTTCTTATACCTTCGCGTTGTATATTTATTCGTCATTTTTAACTCTTGCATTCTTTGCATATGTCCGAACTAACATAATATGCCCCTTCTTATCTTAACAGTGATACTCTCTTTTAAACCAGCTCTCTTATTCACATCCTCATTGCGAAAATTGCACACCACGACGTTTATTCTACTTTCATGCTCTCTCCGCCAAACCTACTTTGGGATCAGCACCGCTTTGTGTATAGCGAGCTGTGAATTCTGGTTCAGGTTTTTATGCCAAGAAATTTCCTACACTCGCACACCTCTCCATATCAGCGGTCATTACAGGGGGTCCAAGCTTTAACTTTTTTTTACAGTAAATCTGATTTTCCTGTTAACATGTTTATGTTGTTATACATAATACAATACTGTGAAACCGGCGAACGTACATGAGAAAAGCAATGAATGTTAAAGAAGCGAGTGAGATATGTAAGGATCGAGTCACGTGGCGCTCGGTTCTCTCTGACTACCCCGCAAGGGATTTGGCGTGAAGTTATAGCTAGATAGAGATAGATGTGCATAAATCCCCACGATTCAAACCAGTGCCTGCCGGTTAGTTAGATAGTTAAAAGCAAGGAAAGACTTTACACACAAAAATGTATGCATAGCATATGGTTAATAATATAAATATCGTGTTTAATAATAATGTAAATATTGTGATGGGATTTTAATAACATGTTAAAAAATGTTATACCATTTTTTTATTTCAATAAACACAACTTGATTTTTATTTAAACCGAACCAATACTAAGTGAGCTCGCAATATATTCACTGAAAACAAAATACGCTGACGCGGCAGCAAACAGCTATAAATTATTGCTTACTGCACCATCGTTTGCATGCACTAATTATTATTTCATTGAATTTATATTTACTGTGCGCTTTGTGGGTGC
Organism: Pyralis farinalis; assembly: GCA_947507595.1. Classification (NCBI taxonomy): domain Eukaryota; kingdom Metazoa; phylum Arthropoda; class Insecta; order Lepidoptera; family Pyralidae; genus Pyralis; species Pyralis farinalis. Next base: position 15,140,883 of record OX382269.1, on the reverse strand, counting down.
AATATTCCAATGCAGGTAGTTATTTCATCTGTCTAAATACTCCAGGGAATGGAAACAATTATTATTTTTATGCATACTTTTTGTCATTCTGTTTCCCGTACAGCAAAATGATAATCGTACCAGGGTTTTACTTTCTTGTATGTTTTCAGCTGACGATAATCATCTATATTTCTGCTGTTTCTCAATTTTCAAAGAAATGTAGCTAGATGTTTTAGATACAATTTTATACAAATGGGCACATGAAAATACCTACTCTTTGAAACAGCGTTTGAATTACTAAACAACAAAGATGTCTGGAAATGACCCAGCACATGCAACCAATTTTTTTGTTACCAGTAACAAGCACAATAACTTGCGAATTCGACAAGTCATGTGGTATTTACTCAATATTTTACTAATCTTGGCATTGTTTCATAGTAGTAGAGCATGCATGCGGTTCTACTTGGCTCTGAAATACTCTGTTCTATCAAGGTATATTTGTGTAAAATGGTTCCAAAAGAAAAATCCTGATTTTACCGAATATTTGTGTTACTCATGTTATTATTGTTTTTAATGACGATTAAATTGTGAAATGGAAAGTTTGCTCGCTTTAGAGTTTGATGAAGAGAAATCTACATAAAGTCATTTAATGTTTTTTTTTTTTAATATCTTTAATGCTTTACTGATTTGTTGAGTTACTTTATTATTTCTATGATTGTCATAGAAGTGAGCAGTGATAGCCTGTAGATAAAGTACTGGTTCGGATTCTGGTTTGGAATCATCATCATCATTATCATCCGAGCGTTAATCCCAGTCGGGTCCTACGCTTTCGCTTCGGGCCGTACGCCGCTTTCTGACTTTTACTTCTCCACTACCACCACTCCACTCTTCGGCACTACTCATAGTGAGAGCATTGGCACGCATCTCATCCCTCACGACGCCAAGCCAGCACTTCTTGTGTCTGTCCCTTCTGCTGGGATCGCTCCGTGTGCTCGACCGTGTCTTCACTAATGTGACGGGTGTAGAATCTGAGACATTGCAGGCCAAGTACTCTGTCTTCGCCACATTGACCTGGAGAGCACATACAATGTTCCAGGTCGCGAAACGGATTTTCCTTTTAGCTCGCGTCTTTAGCCGTGCTCGCCCATTGCACGGTAGCCCTTGTCCACTCCACCACAATAAGATAAGAATTGGGCGAAGATCCTGCGCGCAGTTATGCGACGGGGCACCCTGTTCGTGGCACAAGGTCTTTTCTTTCTTTTCATAATAATTTGGCTTAGATTTTGGCTTTTACTTTTTTTGTAGGAGCCAAACCATGCACTCATGGTTTACATCGTGTTTTTTTTTTTAATATGATGAAACCGTGGATCACCAACTACTCATCGCATTCATTAAAGGCTGATGAATGAGCAGGATGGCCGTGTGGGAGTAGTCATTCAACCTCTGCTAATCTCTGGAAGTTTCAGGAAAATTAAGAAGAAAAGTACTGTCTATGTAAATAAAGTCACACATTGGTAAGACATCTCTAAGCTGAATAGTAAAGAAACCAAAACACCTCACATATTTATATATTATTATTGTATTTGAAAGTAAGCATTATATCAAGAAAGCAAAAAGTATTCACCTTTTTATACTCTTCTAATACAAGTTCCGAGTCGTGAAAGTAAATACGAACGGAAAATATTTACTAAATCGGGCTATTTAACATTTTAGCGCCACTATTACTTTGTGTTTCGGAATTTCGGCAACAAAATCGACTACAAGAAATACCTTTTCGTACTCCATTAGATGAAAACGCCCTACACAGCTTTACGGCGCCATAAATTTGAAAATATTGTTAGTGCATAGTACATAAAAACCAAAGCATGGAGGGAATCGTATGGATAATGAACAACATTCCTTATATATTAAACCGACATACAATATTATAATATGAGTAGTAAATTTGTAGCTGTTTGGTAGTGGTATTTTTTTAGTTATCGTACAAAAAAAGGTAAAAGATAACAACGTTTCAAAATGTGTGATATAATTGCGGTTGATGAATGCTTACGTAAATATTACAGGAACGAAGTTTCTAAATACCAATGTTTTTTATCATCAAAAACCTTTCATAACCACACTTATATATTTATGCGATTCAAGGAACCTTAACCTTTATGGTTACAGGTTAAGTTTAGTCAGGCTATTTTATATGTTAGGGTAATCGCAATACATAGCAGATAATTTCTCATTCTGCCGAGTATGTACAGATACTTTACTTGTAGAAGTATTTTTGGATTTACATCAAGGTTCTTCATGATTACAGCAGCACAGAGACGAGCAGAACAACAGAGCAGCCGTGGCAGTGTGGCGTGAGTTTTTTTTTTTATACAACGTCGGGAGGCATACAAGCATACGGTCACCTTGAAAGTGGCTGCCGTAGCCTATAAACGCTGGTAATACATTAATAAAATAAAATAATGGTAACACAGTATCACTCACGCGATGCCTCCTCTGTTGTAACACAACCAACTCCGCAGAAACACAACTACCGTCCAGGGAGTATTGTTATTTGACTACGTTTTTTGTGAGGTGGAGGTACTTCCTCAGACAGGCTGCTTTGATGTACCCTACCTCTTTTAAAAACATCCAGACTAAGACAAACAGTGGGTATCGAACCCACAAGCGTTGGTGTCAAAGTCGCATCACTCTAGACTGTGACATCGAGCTCGTCAAAGCATGTTCTTACTAGCAGCTGGAGACCGGCCGGGACGCTTTGAAGTTAACTAACTGGAGATGAAAGTATGTAAAGTAGATAAAATTACGCGTATCTTTACATTTATGCCTACTTATGTCACACGTACATTTTGTGTAGACGATAATGACGAAAACGTTAGAATTTGGATAGGTATCAGTAGATATTTATTAATACGACATCCATTTTAATAAACTGGTTTTAGCTCAATGATCAATATTTGACCATAATTACCATTGAAAATTTGAGGGGGAAAATATGTCGTATATGTATTGTATGTGTTGTATATATTGTGTTTTCAACTTTTTCTATTGTTTCTAATTTTTTTTTTATAAAACCAAACCTCATTTTAAAATCGAATATCGATTGACAAACTGAGAAGAAAGAGGTACTAAACTGTTTTGTTTTAACCTATTAATGTACAGATATCGATTACAATTTTAAATTAAATTGCCACCTTGTAAAGCGATCGTCATAAGTGGCTGCCGAAACTTTGACGTTTAAAATAAAGCGCTCCTTGAATCAGGGTCGACTCAACTGTTTGCCACGAGCCCGATAAAGAAGGCAATTTCCTAAATAGGCCTTGTGGGATTTCCCTAATGTCGGACAAAAAATGGATTGCCATGCGCGCAACTTGCCGCAATATAAAGCCCCCTAGGTTCATGTTGACTTATTTGGTGCTAAATATGTGGCTAAAGTAAGGAACGGGTTCACTTATTGGTACATAATCATATTATACTCATATTTAAATATTAAATAGTCATTTGTGTTATATTGTAGTTCGATACGCCTATTTGCATTTTAACAAGTGCAATAACGAGTCAGGAATTGAACAATTACCATAGGTACCATATTACGAGCGGCAAGTCTACTACATCTATAGCGGCTTAGCTCTTTGATAAAAAACCGCTGCCTATTTTTTATCAAACTCGTTAGTTTAGACACAGACAAATGTAGGTGGCACTGGACGGATTGAAAAATGGCATCACAATCTAGTCAATGAATCTTAATTCACAACGTATTACATAAAAAGTATGCCGCAGATAACACTAGTAATATATCTAAAATAAATTAGTCGTCGAAGATGCTACGTACTGTCACTGTTGAATTCTAAGAAGGGTTCAAAGATCGTTGGATAGAATGTGCTTTATTTACAAACTTATGGACGGCTTACAATTTAATAAAATTTGCAAGAAACCCTTAGCCGCATTTCTATAATAAATTGTATATTTTTCCCGTCATTTTGCAAAAAATGATCGGTGCTTTGATAAGTAACAGGAAAATATTCATTCATATATTAAAAAAAATAATTACGTATATTTACGTGGGATACTCAGAAAAGCGAAAATAAAAATAAGCGTTCTATAGGTAAATATTTTTTATTAAATCATTTCAAAGTACTCTCCACCAGCTTCTACACAAAGTTTCATGCGTCTGAACCTGATTTCGAAACACTTTTTCTAGTCCGTCGCAGACACCTCATTTACAGCTTGCTCGAAAGCTGACAGCGCATCTTCGGGCGACGAAAATTGTATCCCTTTGAGCTGATTTTTATTTCTGGGAATAAAAAGAAGTCACACTGTGCTAGGTCAACGTTATAAGGAGGGTGACCCAGGAGTTTGACCGGCGTGCTGTCCAGGAAGTCACTCGTTTTCAGCGTAGTGCACGCGGACGCGTTGTCGTGGTGGAACAGTAGCCCGCGGAGCCCTGTGTTTAGTCGCTTGTTACTCACAAGAGAGAGAACTTCTACCAAGCATTTGGTAGTATACCAGTCGGCGCTGATGTTTCTTTGGTTCTGTAAAAGAATTGATAACAGATAGCCAGTCAAATTGAAAAAGCTTGCGATCAAAATCTTCCCCCCGCTTCTAGATCGCTTCACTTTGGTAGGCGTTGATTCGGTTTGAGACACCCAAGCCTTCGACTGGCGCTTCGTTTTTAGATTCTATCGATAAACCCAGGACTCATCACCTGTAATGATGTCGTAAACATCCCGAGACGAGCCTGCTTCAAATTTGTTTATCATATCACGGCACCATCCCACTCGGGCCTGCTTCAGAGCAACGGTGAGGTGGTGCCCAGCGAAAAACTATCTTCCTCACGCAAAGATGCGAGTGTAGAATCTCATGAAGGCTTCCCGATCCAATCTGCAGTATGTGCTGAATCTCCTGATACGTAACTCGCCTATTGTCTTGGATTAATGTTTTCACTGCTAGCACGTTTTCTTCCGTAACAGGCGTCAAAGGACTTTCTTCATCCCCCAAAGGTAGTCGACCGCTCTTGAATTGCAAAACACGGTTGCCTTGGAACGGCCTTCATCCATGATGCCATTTGAAGTCTATCGTACGATTCGTTCGGTTTCAGGCGACACTTGAAATCGAAAAAATCATAGCGCGAAAATGTTCCCGGCGCAGATCCATTTTTCAATGAGACAAGATAATTTAAATTAGCTCGCAAAAAAGTGGACGGAAATTTTGAGACTGAAACGTACCTATTTTTACTTATAAATAATCATATTTTTAAAATATATTATAAGTGGCTACTCTTTTTTCACTCTTGTTACGTTAGAGATATGCAGTGCACTACACAGTGTTACTTGTTTAATCTGGTAGTTATCAATACCTTGCAAATGACCCCTTCTTTCTTATGTTTTTCATACTCATCTCTTATTTTCGATTAGAAAAGTAATAAAAATTTGAATGGTATCTATATATAAGTAGATTACATGACAAGACCGCAGACTCCTAACAATAACTCCTCCTACTCCGACTCCCAGAAATGACAATTCTTAGATTACTTCGAGCGAATTAGGTTACAAGGAAGTTCGTGGGATGCAGCGTGAAAGGCAATAAGTTTCTCCTTGTGTTGCAAGTACTCATAAACTATGCTAGCCACTTCATGTCTTGGGTAAATTTGACATTGGTATTGTATGTGACATTATCTTGTCATAATCTACGCGTGAAATCCCCAATGGGTGATGTCCCATGCGATAAAATTTGCTCGAACGAATTTCGCCTAAGTATATCAAAAGTATCCTAACAATATTTACTTATATATAAACGCTTATGCTATGCTATGCCACATGGCAGTGATAGCTCAGTAGATAAAGAACAGCCCTATTGTTTATTGACTTTATGTACTTATTTGTAATTATCACATTCACTGCTCGACAGTGAAGAAAACATCGTGAAGGTACAAGCAAATTCACGAATCACGGTCGTATCTAGAATTATGTGGATCTCGTCGACCCAACACATCGGACTACGGCCACGTGATCTTTTGCCCTCGAGTTTTCCGGTAACTACGAGTTTCTCAAGGCTGTCTCCTTCTTTCCTGGCGATGTGTCCAAAATAGTCTAGTATTCTTTGAAGACATATAATAATAATAATAATAAATATTGTCGGACAAATTACACAGCGCCACCTAGCCCCAAAGTAAGCGAAGCTTGTGTTATGGGTACTAGACGACTGATAAACATACGTAAATACATTTTTTTTTTTGTAAATACATACTTATTATACATAGAAAATACCCAGACCAAGACAAACAGACATGTTCATGCACACAAATGTTTGTACTGTGTGGGAATCGAACCCACGAGCGTTGGTGTCAAAGTAGCGTGACAATGCGTTTCACCACTGCGCCACCGAGCTAATATATGTTAGGAAGCCTTGTTTTCACTCGCAGGTCCTTCAGTATCGAGGCGTCAGTGCCGTCTACGGAATACGCAACATTCCTCTCCATACCCACATCTCAAAGGCGGCAATCAAAAGGCTATTCGGCTTCGGTAGACTGCCCTTAGTGTCTTTGTCTCACATGCATAGAGGAAGATTGGGAAAACCAGTGTTCATACCAGTCTGATCTTTGTTGTGATACTTATATTCCTGTCTCTCCAGATGTTGTGCAACTGAGTCATGCCATTCTTTGCCATCCCGATGCGTCTACGTACGTGTGTTTCGCACGATTCATTAGATCAAATTGTGGATCCCAGGTAGTTGAAGCTTTGAACTGTTTCAAGTGTGAGAGTGCCTCTGGGTTGCAATTTACCTGAGTGATCTACCACCATCACCTTTGTTTTATAGATGTTCACTGAGAGCCCCCTACTGTTGCCATGAGAAGCTCAGTCATTTCAGCCTCACTCGCCATGGTGAGTGCCGTATCATCAGCGTAGCGCAGGTTTGGGAGTTTCACACCGCCAACGCTCTCTCTATCATCCCATCCCTCCAAGGTTTGCCGAATGATGTGCTCTCGTTACACATTAAATAAAATATGAGAAAATATGTAACCATGTCGTTCTCCATTTCCAAAGTTAAAGGGCTTAGAGGTAATGGTGTCGACTTTAACCACATTCTGACTGTTTTGATACAGGGACTGCAGTAGTGCAACAAGGTGCTTGGGTACTCCCATGTTACACAGTACTCTGTCGATTGGTACTGTATGTCAGTACCAATCGACATCGTCGATCGCCTTGCTTGTCAACGAAACACATTCTGACTGGGGTGTCGAATTCATACCCTTTTTCCACGAGTTGCCTGATGTTTAGAATTTGCTCCCGCGTGCCTCTCCCTTTGACGAAACCGGATTTGCTGTTGTGGTATTTGCCAGGTCAGCCAGTTAATAATATGGAGTAGAACTTTGCTGGCATGTGATATTAGGGTCAGTGTACGGTAGTTATCACAAACCCTCGTAGGACCTAACCCTAGGATAAAATGAAATATTTTTATGACTCGTGCATAAGAAATTGAATTTTTGTTTAAATATAAAGTTTTCGATTATCGTTTAAAACAAATTAACCCAACAATTTTAGTGCAAAATTATCATTTATGTGTCCGCTTTGACTTGGTATAAGTACAGCGAGACTCAGTTTTACATTCACATAATATAGTTGGATATTCCTTGTTCGAAACATTTCCACTCACATTTTCATTTGTTTTTTTTGACATATGTTTATTTTTTACTAACAAAACATTCCCATATTTACGGAACCCGAAAAAAGAATGTATCTTTTGAGGCTGTACTCAAAGAGGGGTATATCGCGAAGGCACGTTCAATTGGATTGAAACGTCGGCTCTGAGCGAAGGGTCCGTAATAGCATTTTTGTAGTAAAGGGCGTCCTACAGAAAAATTGTTTTGTTGATAGAACGGAGGCTATTTGTGTTTTATTACCGAGATATTGATTGTATTGATATCATCTATTACGTAACTGCGCAATTGGTTTCCAGTGTATAGTCAAGTGTATGTTACCCTTGATCACTGACTCACAGCAGTAAGGATATATTTGATAGAGATTTGCGCTTGTGAAACACCACTGTAACTTGGTAAACATGTCTTAACTAAATACAACGAGGAATTAGGCTATATACCAATAAGACTTGTTAACATCGCATTTGATGAGAACTTATTTAAATTATTGATTGTAATGTTTACGTTTCAATGCCTACTGTATTCTGTCTGATTGTCAAGTGATTGCATCTGCCTGAATTCTAACGCACACCAACTGCTGTAATTCATAAAACTTACGCCTGGTAACGTGGGCGATTATTGAACCTTTTAGCGAACACCTTTCATTAATTATAGGTGTGAAAGACAGTCCGACGTACTGAATATGCCTATCCTATGAAGAAATGTGTGCGTCAGCAATGCGGTCAAACGAATTGTCATCTATAGAATTCAAAGATAGCCCGGTAACTATTAGAACACAAGTAAACTGTGAACATTCCTGCAGGAGTTCAACTGACAGTTAGAAACGTCAAATTCAAGAAACCATCCACATGTAAAAATTACATCCAGCGCGCCTTGCTGCGGAAAATAACTCTCAAATATGCATGCATGTATGCATGCGTGCGTGTATGCTCTACAATAATCTGTTTACATTTCCAAGTCAAATCCTTTGCGGGGTAGGCAGAAAAAACCAAGCGCCACATGACTGGGTCCTTACTCGCTTCTTTAACATAAGTATTTATTTTCATGCACACTCCTAGTGTTGAACATTCCTAGGGCTACAATCTCGGCCTTCCTCAACCTCTACATCGTCTTTCCACATATCTTCCATTCATCATGGAGTCATGTTCTGGGGAAATGCCACAGATAAAGAACGAATTTTGAAAGCACAAAAACGCTGTATTAGATCCTTGTTTCAACTAAAACAGACTGATTCGTGCGTGCAATACTTTAAAAAGTTTCATTTGCTTACTTTACCCTGCATTTATTTTTATGAGTGTGCTGTTTAGATACCGTGCATTACCTCGAAATCACATGAAACTGTCGATATTGCCTTGTAAAACTACATTAATGTGTAGCAGTGTATTTGGAAGAGCACTGGTCATATATAATAAATTGCCTAAATTGCTTGTATTAACAGCCAATATAACTATTTTCAAAAAGATCCTGCATTCTCTACTGGCTCAGAAATGCTACTACAAACTGAACGACTTCTTGAGTGACAATTTTTAAGTCACGATTTGCTTTTATCTTTAGTAGCCATGAACACAGCTTGCATATCACTTGTAACTTTTAACTTGATATACCTATATATTGTAATCAACTTTCACTGTGAAATATTATTTGTACGGCATTCGATAAAATACAGAGTGCGATATAATTAATTGTAACATCAACTTATAACCTATTTTCACAAATAAAGCTATTTTGATTTGATTTGATAATATTATGACAAAGTATAACTAATGATACAACAAAAATCCTGTTTGTAACCGTATTTTAAGCAAATATACTATTATTCAGTATTCTATTTTTATACTGCACAAAAATAAAGCTAGAAACTCCTACCAAAACTCTCGAAACTATCTCTCTAAAAGCACGTTCTCGGATTAACAGTTAGCAAGTTTTTATATCAAAATATCTCAAATGGCGCGATTCGCCCGCAGATGATACTGTAAATTAAGATTTACATAACCAAAAACTTCTGAAAACACAATTACAGAAGTTTTAACATAGAGCTGTAAGCGTAGTAATCATATTTGTCGGAAAAGTTGCAAGGAGAAAATTGTCTTTGCTGGTATAATGAGGTTCAGTCCCTACTATGATATTCAATTCTACGCTCTTACTCGATACCAATTCGTCTATACTCGTAATTTATAGCTACTCGTGCGTATAAAAATTCAGTACGAATTGATGAACATTGCTCTTAGTCGATTAAGTTTTCATTTTGTCGAGTCAACTTCGAGTAGCTTAGCAGCAATATATTGTCAATGGTAAGAGCGAAGGATGTAGTAGTTCGATGTAGTCTGATAAAATGTTTCGAATTTACTCGACTTTGTTTATACACTCCGGGTTTTCGTCCGACGTCGCCGACGTGTACAGGGACTTTAAGTTTTATTTTAACAAATTCTTAAAAAAGACTGGCAAGAAAATCGTGTTTCTGTTAGTTTCTTAGTTTTTACTGAAAGTGAATGATGTAAAGAATGTTTTTACGAATAAGATTCTGTTCAAACTGTCCTTAGAAGCGGTAAGTAGCACATCATCACATAAGAGCCAACTCCATCTTCTACTACGCCTGAAGCACCTCACCAATTCTTTCCCGATTATCACAACGTCGATAGGCATTCAAGAATACAATCCAGCCGTCAGCTGGATTGTATTCTTGAATGCCTTGAATGCCTCGAATTATTGTGGTTCTCGTAGCCTATCCTTTTTACTAATACAAAAATCTATTAGGAGCTTTCTGGAAATCCAACTCACTCGTAGGAACACAACAACCCGCTAGGGAGTTATAATTTTCATGATTTTCAGTCTTTAATGTATAAAGGTCGAATCTCTCTAAACAATCTTCATATAGTCGGATTGTATGCTTGTTTGCCAACTGACGTGGCATAAAGGGACAATCATGAATATTGCTATTCTAATATATAATAATGCAAAGTTTAAAATAAGTATGATTTTCACGTATATTCTAAAATGTACTAAGCATAACTCACTAATAAATTCATGGAATTAAATATTATATTCAACTCAAATCTCAATGCTGCTTCTCAAGCCGCGTAGCTGGGGATGAATTATGACAACGAATTTGTCATTTCTAACCCGATTATAGTCGAGAATGTCGTAACTGAGGCCGTAAGTTGACTTAACGACCTCGTAGTGGAGTGGGGAGCAGTGCTACTTTAACACCAACGCTTATGGATTCGATTCCCATACAGGACAAACATTTGTGGGCATGAAAATATCTGTTTGTCTTGGTGTCTTGGCCAGTGTACTTTGCGAATCTGGTATCGTCGGCGGGGAACTATGCTATTCCGCGGGTTCGCCTGCAGGAATGCGGAATAAGCAGCGCTAAGAGCTCAAGAGCGAGAAATGGAATGGTGCCACGAGTTAGAATAATAATAGAGTACACACGAACGCCTTTGGATGGCAGAGAAGTTGTCGTTGTGTACGCTGTCGCCCCAAAAGGGGGACAATGGCTGTAGAGAGACATTGTAGAAAATAATTAAATAATTTGTTGTAAGCTTTTACCACAGCACGAAATGAGACGACGAGCAGCAAGTGTTGTGCACAACTCCCGCGTTAGGCTTATATGGCCGAGAGGTCGGTGGAGCCATGAGATAGTGGTTGGATAATGTTTGTGTTGGTCTGGATATTTTTAAGAGAATAGGGTGCATCAAAGCAGCCCGACTGGAAAAGTATCTCCACCTCACATAAAATCGCAGCATAGGGTTTTTATGTTCCTGCGAGCGAGTGCGGTTACCAGTGAGCTCTGAGGTGGCAGTGTGCCGCTCATACTCCTTATTTTTAAGCGTTCATATGCAACAGGAAAACTATACGCAGGACATAGTTTTAGTACGATAAACTATAGTTATAAAGGAATTTTCAGGGTTCGGGAATCATATTTACCCTACTGATCTGTACCAACGACCTGCCGTTTCACAGAATCTCCCTGACCGCCGGCACCGCATTTTTTTTGCAGCGGCTGTTCGAATTCCCCGGTCCCCCATTATCAGACCAATATATTAGCTATGAGCTTCGACACCCTTACTTACGCCCAGGAACGCAACACTCCTTCCCAATCCTCAATCCCGAAATTATTTTGACTAAGATCTTGTGGTTAAGATGAAAGAGGATTGGTGACGGAAACACAAAAAACATGTTATATCCAATTGTATATAAATTTACTTCCGCACAATAACGTTTGCATATATTACAGTTGAAGATACTTTTTCAGACATATTAAAATTTCTTTTCCACAGTAAGAGAATTTTTGCTGTATACTATCCACGTGAAAAAAATAGCGGATAAGTCAAACTCACGTGAAGGGGTTTCCGTTTTTATTTAAATTCACCCAAATTTGTTTATGGTCATCAGATATTACTCGTAGGTTTTTATGACCAACTTATTAGAAAACTCGACTTTCTTTGTTTCTTAACAAAATTTAGAATTTCTACTTGGTGTATAACATCTTACGTCTCTTATTTTTCTTTAGTTTTCAATCCCCATTAACATTTCTGCAGTTTTTAGATAACAGTTAAAATTGAATTTGATTGCCTCAAAAGTTATTTTTGTATTCTTGAAGTCACAAGTATCTTGAAGACAAAAGTTATTTTTGTATTCTTGAATCACATAAAACACCCCAAATCGGTCGATTGGATCGCACTTCATATTTCGCACGGAGACTATTTAGAAGATGCAGTCGTCCATTAAAAAATAATTTAACTAAATTTTCACTTGATACACGCAATTGAGGGTGTTACACTATGTGATACCATACACTGCTATGGAGTTATTAATCTGGACAGGAAGGTGCCATAGATAAGAGCAAATAAATTTACTTGACTCGACGCTGCTAGCGTACCTATTCAGTAGTGATCACTTAGTCATAGGTTCACAGCAAAAATATTAGCCATATATCTAAGAACTTGATAGAATAGGAAACTCTATTTTAAACGATTTTCATATGGTATAAACGAACCAAAATGGCAAAGGTGCATACTTTAGTCTATTAGTATTGAATGAACAAAAATGTAACGTTTACGCAATAAAACAAGTACATCGTTATCATCAGGTGATGCATATTTACTGTTAATCATAGGCCTGCATAAGTATAAATTTTTTGACGTGCTTGGTGGCTCAGTCGTGAATGACGCGACTTTGACACCAGCGCTAGCGGGTTCAATTCCCACACAAGACAAACATTTGTGTGCATGAACATATCTGAATGTCTTGGTCTGCATGTTTTAAGAGAGGTAGGACGCATCAAACGTCTGAGGAAATGCATCCACCTCACAGAAAACCGCAGCCAAATAACAACTCCCCAGGGGGTTGTTGGTGTATCTGTGTGTGAGTGAGGTAACCAGTAAACTCCTAAGGAATTGCTGTGTCAGCAGCAGAGGAGGCATCGTGATACTTAATATATTATACAAGCATTAGTAGGCTACGGTAACTGCTTTACATCAGGTAGGCCGTAAGCTTTTATACCTCCCGACGTCCTATAAAAAAAACACTTATTTAATGGTGCGATCAGACTTTATTTGAATGTCATAGGATTGCAAACTTATAATTAACTAACAAAAAGATTATGTATAAAAATAAGGTAACTTAGTTCACAAGTAGAAAGTTCACAGTCCGTATCTATTTAGAAAGAAAATAATTTTAAAAATATTTGCATAAGATTTACTTATTATTTACCTACTGCGTGTTTTTGCTGTCTGTATTTATGGCAATAACACGAATGAGTATATAGTTATTTATGACAAATATAAGTGCCGTCTGTTGATATTAATATATTTAAATAATAGTAATAACATCTACTAACATTAATATTTATACTATGTAATAATAGTGGTTACAATATGAAATTGCCGTTTTATAGTTATAGATATTTTGAATTAACATTAAACCTTCATGGTGTGAGATTTTCTAGTGAAACTTTTTTCACATGATACCTATATGATGATGAGGGGTTCTTTTAAAAAATGTGCAACATTTGATTTTGGAATTTAAATTGTTTTTTTTTATCACTATCACCACCTGATGGGAAGAATAGATACTTCGAAAATCCGAGTAATTTTTGAATACTAGTTCCGATTTGGAACTAACGCGGCTGAAACGCCTCGAATGCCAGGCGTTTCAGCCGCGTTAGTTCCGCATGTTAGTTAGTTCAATGGTGCGTTTGGAGAGGAGACTGCTAATGAACACACCGTGCGTTTTTGGTTTAAATGCTTTCGTAATGAAAACTTCGATTTGAAGAACGAACCACGTGGAAGACCGCCCACACAGGTGAATAACGCTGAATTGAAGGAGATGGTGAAAGCCGATCCGAGTCAAACTACCCAGGAATTAGTGGCATGGTTTAACGTTACCTTACCTACGATACTGACACATTTGCATCAAATCAATAAGATACAAAATATGAAAAATGGGTGCCTCTTGATTTGACTGATGTGCAGACAGAATCGCGTATTGAAACTTGTGTTGCCTTGTTGAATTGGTACAGAAATGTAGGAATATTGGATCCAATTGTGACATGTGACGAAAAGTGAATTCTTTACGATAACCGTAAGTGAAAAATGCAATGACCTAACCCAGGTCAAACGCCGCAATAGTGTCCTAAAGCAAAGCTTACCAATAAAAAGGTAATCGTAACTGTTTGGTGGTCCCTTCATGGCGTTATTCACTATAGCTTTCTCAGGTCTGGTCAAGCAATAATAGCAGATGTTTACTGTGCCGACTTTCAAACAATGATGGCGAAACTGTCTGTGAAACAGCCCCGACTCGTGAGTCGATCTTCACCATTATTGCTCCATGATAACGCAATACCTCACACTGTACGAGATATCGTTGTAACTCTGCAGGAGCTGCAGTTAGAAACCATACTCCGTACTCGCCAGACCTTGCTCCAACTGACTACCAGTTTTTGTGATTTGGTCAATTTTCTAAGTGGTAAAAAATATTATTTCCACAGAGAGACATTCCCAGAAAATAAACTTCCGATTAAATGGCAGCAATATACAAATAATAAGAGTAAAGGTTTTGATTAATTATTATATAATAATTTAAAAGAAGAGTTACAAATTTTCAATACAAATCAGCAATTTCATAATTTAACCCCTAATACATATAAATAAGTAATCAGTAAAATAACAAAGTTACCATTTAGTAAACTAAAGTTAGTCAGAATTTAAGTATTTTATTGTTCGTGTTAATAACAGTAAACGTTTTGATATGGACTGTTTTTGTAGCGAAGTGAATAGACTTGTTGTGATATATAACAATAAAATCATCATTCTCGGTTATAAAGTGTAAGTTACAACCAAGAATATACATATACTTACAACTTAGTATTTTTTTTTTGATTAGCAATTACATCTACTTGTTTTGTAAAATTCACAGTAGCCACAAGTTAAGATCACAGCTATTTATTCACCTAATAATTAAGCGGGCCCGCTTCGCAGTTTATAACTAGCTGCAAGCGATGCATCATGTAGGTGACCTTTGATCAGCATGAATCTGTGCCACGCATTGACTCCCACGTGGGCATCACTAGATTATCAGGGTTCGACCTGGACATGAATTGAGATGGTTCGCAGTTGAGTGTCATTAGTCCCCATAAATTTTCAATGGGATTTAAATCGGGACTCTTAGAAGGCCAATTAATAGGCATTATATTAACTTGTGATGAAAACCAATCACGCACAATACGAGCGCTGTGTTTTGCTCTATTATCGTGAACAAAATACATGTGTTCGTTTGGTTATGCGACGCGGACACGTGGCAATATCATGTAATACATCCAGATCTGATTGGCTGTTGAAGTGGCCACCAACTTCAATGAATTCACCTGTGCCCATTGATGACATCCATCCCTAACAACACAGTGTTATTCTACCGCTTAACCTATTTGGCAGAATATTTGCTTCGTGGTAACGTTCCTCTGCTCGTCGCCATAAAATCTTCCAGCCGTCTTATCTGATTTGAAAGATTTTTCGTCAGTAAAAAAACTGGAGTGGGTACTGTATGTATATTCGATATAATCTTCGTTTTTCCATCTTTAGACCTACTCGTTGCAATACTCTGTCGAGGTCTTAGAGTATTCTTCCCAGGTCCTCTAGCGGTTCCACCATGAACACTATATTATCGAAAAATCGAAGGTGAGGTATATAATTGTCGTTGATGTTTATACCGTATCCTTTAACGTCCTGTAGCTTAAAACATCTGACAACGAAGAGTGAGAACTGTTCCAGGGTCCAAAACATCTTACACCTTTCAGTGGTTGGATAAGTTGTGTTAATCGACGTGGTAGCATTTTCGTATATTTTCCTCAAAACTTAGCGAGAGATTAAAATAATCTTATACATGTAATTTTACAATGTTCAGAAGGGCTTTGCCTTCAAAGGTGCTCAAGTTTAAGGAACTTACACCCCATAAATCTCGTACAAACATGTACTTGTTTATTTATATTGCAAGATACATTTTTAAGCATCATTAGAAGTATAAACACGGAACTCCTTACGAAGTTAATGCCAATCAATTAGGTAAAATCAACATTAAGGTCCTAAGATAACGAACAGTTTCAAAAAGTTGTTCAAAGTTCGCCAAGTTTGGGGTTACTTTTCACTTTACAAGCACAGATTTTCGTTTCTACGTAGTATAAATTAAACTTTGACCTTTAAAAGCCTAGGAAGACTTTGTACTCATAGGTGGTTGAATTTGTAGAAGTAGGTACAGAGTATGAGAATATGCTATAGACTACTACTGACTGCAAATAAGATTAAAAACTTGTAAGGATCTGTCGCTAGGGTCAGTATCGACTTAATCAATTATTTACATTGCGGTGTAAAATGAATGTTCAGCCTGGCCTCTTCTGTTGAGCGACAGTCAGCGCTGACCGTCGGTCGGCGTAGCTATTTCTATGCAAGTCTATGAACGCGCACACAGCTACGCTGACTGTACGCGCGTGATTCGGTACGCGCGTACCTACCGGTATTAATACTACCGGTACCGGTACTACCGGTATTTAATTATTATTTATAATTAATTTTTTTTTTCTTATGTGTCAGATTACTTCGTGCATAAGGTCTTAAAATTTTGTTCGATATACCAAGCTCACGCATGGCATCGCCGATAATCATTTATGGGAGGGGTTCTGTAGTGTGAGGTAGTGGTTTTGGTGGAGGCAATATTATTTCTCCGTTTTGTAATTTCGCAAATAATTAACTTCTCTAACTTCTTAAAGAGAGACAACCAGAACGAACACTAGGATTATGGTTGATGATGTAGTGTTGGAGCAAGTGAATGAGATTGTATATCTTGGAAGTGCTTTTAGCAGCAATGGAAGGTACACCGCTGATGTGGATAGACGAGTGAGTGCCGGGAATAGGGTGAATGGAGCGTTGGGAAAACTTCTTGGCAGTAAAATCCTGAGCCAGAAGGCACAGCTCGCTGTACACAACGCGGTGCTAATTCCAACGCTAACTTATGGAAGTGAGAGCTGGGTATGGCAGAGAGAGCATGAAAGTAGAATAAATGCGGTCGAGATGCGAGCATTGCGCAAAATTTGTGGCATAACGCTTGCTGACCGCGTTCGTAATGAAGACGTGAGAGAAAGAGTTGGTCTAAAAGAGAGTGTCGGTGTTAAGATAAGAAAGGGCATGCTCCGTTGGTTCGGACATGTAGAAAGAATGCGGGACGAAAGAATGACGAAACAGATATAAAATACAAAAGTGGAAGGATGTAGGAGCTGAGGAAGGCCGAGACTAACCTACCATGACCAAATTGGTCGTGTTTTATCAGAAGGTGATGTCAGAAGCCCCAGGAACCGGCGAGCGTGCATGAAAAGAGCTATGAATGTCACAGAAGCGAGTGAAGTATGCAAGGACCGCGTCTTATGGCGCTCGGTTCTCTCTGCCTACCCCGCAAAGGACTTGGCGTGAAGATATACACACATACAATTAACTTCTCCGAAAAATATTTGAATCATAATCTGTTCCATATGCCCCTACATTTATATAAGTGTAACGATGGTCAGAATCACACATAGCCAACAGAACTACAGAATACATTTTTTTATAATTTTAATACAGACTCCCACTATATTCAGGGCAAATCTTTCTGATACAGTTAGGGAAATTTGCTATATTTTAAAAACCGGCAGCGATTTGTAGCCACCCTTCCTGTGAATTAGGTATCGAAAGATACTCTTCATGGAGAAGAGTCCAAATGTTCTTACAGACTTCTTTTACGATTTCCCCAATAGTTGAAGCCCCCAAACGGTAGCTAAAATGAAGATCTTTATATGTCTCTCCCGTCACGAAGTATTCTATTACAGACACAGTATCACAGTATCTTCTTTTACAGACAAGCAAATGCAGCAAGTGCAAGGCTACAGAATGTGTCGTCTGGATCTGGAGGTAAAAAAAAGGAAGACATATGTTTATTTTGAGTTTATGAAATACCGAGGATTCAATTTTGTCAAATGAGGAGTCAAAACAAAATGAAACTGCTGGAAACGAAGGAGCTGTCGTATCTCACGCTACCAGAAACGAAGAAACTGTATTCGTCCTCTGCTGAACATAGGCCTCCCCTCTAGAGTGCCATTGGCCTTAATCCTATGTCACCTGCATCCATCCACTCCCAACAAACCTTTTAAGGTTTCGGCACGCTTGGTTCAGTAGGTACGGGGACACCATTCGGGAACCTTTCTTCCGCAGCAATTGCCGGTCGACCTTGAACTTTCCCATACGTCTTGCAGTGAAGGGCTACGTATCAGTTCCGTATGTCATCACTGGCAATATACTGTTCTGTACTATTCAAAGACTTTGCTATTCAGATGTTGAGGTATTTTGTACGAGATGTGTCGAAGATTCCCGAACGTTAGCCAGCCGAGTTGGATTCGTTTCAATTTGCATCAACTGATTACGCATAGGTTTAAGTATGTACATGCGTACAGGTCAACGAACGCAGGCACATACCATTTTTAAAAGGAAAATGTGCCGATGTTTAATATTTTGAATGATTCGGAAATAGTATAGTTTGTTTGTTTGTAAAATGATTATTGCACTACAAGTAAAATACAAAATAAAATTAATTTTTCATACAATGGTTATGGGAAATGACGACAATCATAAGATAATTAATTATTATATTCCGCTATATCTGATCTAGACCGACATAGCTCCAAGGTTATTATTGTTGTTAATACGACTGCGGGTAGCATAAAAATAGCAAATATTCGGTGCGCCTGATTTAAAACGATGTCACACCCATTAACACTTGCTACACCACGTGTTTAGGCCCTAACGGGTGATAATTGATACTTCGATATTGTGGACTGTAATTTGGTATATTTAAAATGAGGTATTAAACCGACAAGTACAACGACCGGTGCCTAGCGCGTCGTTCGGCTGAGTGTGTCGGCGACGCGGACCAAGCGCCGAGGAATCCGCACGACGCCACCCCGCAGGCTGCGTCATGCAATAGTGATGCACCGACATACTCCCCGGGTTGAAGAGTTGATGGGATGTCTTCAATCTTCAATAGGAAGAGGGCAGATGCAGTTGAAGGCGCGACGAATGGTTCCCCGCTTCGTCTTCAAGTCCGCCACGCGTGTGACCCCATCCACGCCGGGATAAGTGTTCGTGACCCGTCCTAGGGACCACAGGAGCGGCGGCGTAGTCTTGTCCTTAATTAGGACCAAGGACCCATGTTTCACTTCGCCTCTGGAATGATACCATTTGGTTTTTGCCTGTAGCAGAGAAGTATACTCATTATGAAATCGTTTCCAGAAGTGTTGTCTGATGTGTTCAATTCTTTTCCATCGATCTAATCGGGTGATGTTGCTATCAGCCACCTGTGGGTGAGGCACAGATAAGAGTGGTCGTCCAATAAGGAAATGAGAGGGAGTGAGTGCCGAAAAATCATTAGGATCAGAAGAAAGCGGAGTAAGTGGGCGTGAATTCAAGATCGCCTCTATATAAGAGAGACAAGTTGCCATCTCCTCAAACGTTAAATGGGTTTGTTGGAGCAATCTTCTCAAGTGATACTTGCAAGACTTGACAGCAGCTTCAGCTAATGAGTTAAAATGAGGGGTATAAGCCGGAATAAAATTAAATTCAATTCCCTCTTGAGCCATCTCAGATACAACGTTGGACGAATGTAAGAACTTATGCATGTTACGTGACGCTCCGACAAAGTTAGTTCCATTATCGGACGTGATGCTTCGAGGCTTGCCTCGACGCGCCACGAACCGATTTAAAGCAGCTAGGAAAGCTTCAGATGTAAGGTCTGAAACGAGCTCCAAATGTACAGCTTTCACTGCAGAGCAAACAAAGATGCACACATATGTTTTTATAAGTTTGCAACCGCGCCCTTTACGGTCTGCTATTAAGACTGGCCCCATGTAGTCAACATAACAGTTAAGAAATGGGAATTCGAAACAAGTTCTCGAAGCAGGTAAATGACCCATAACTGGCTGTATGTTTTGAGCTTTATATCTAAAACATTTAAGACATTTATTCACGACTGATTTTGATAGGTTCCTGCCTCCCAAAGGCCAGAAAGTTTGTCTAACATTAGACAATAACAGTTGAGGGCCGGCATGTAAAAGCTTTGTATGTTGCATTTCAAATATAAGCTTCGACAACGGGTGCTTACTACAAATTACTATAGGATGTTTTACATTAAAATTATAGGGGGAATTGTTTAGCCTTCCGCCCACGCGAATGAGGTTATTATTGTCTATGAACGGAGATAAGGAAAGCAATTTACTCTTGCGGGGCAAAGGATGTCCAGATTTTAAAATATTGTATTCTTCTGGAAACATGTCAAGCTGAGAATAATGCAAAATTAAATTTAATGCATTTTGCAATTCTGTAGCTGAAAAATTGCCACACCGTTTATTTTTATTTTTTATGTTATGTATAAATCTTTGTATATATGAAATGATTCTTTGTATTTTAGTAAGATTAGAAAATTTACTAAGTAAGTGGCGTATAAAGCAGGACCGAGTGTCAGTTGATGAGTGATTTGCAATGAATGATTGATTATCATCACTACTAATGAAATGAGTTTCCGGCAAATCATCTTTCACTATGTTTGGCATTTTTGGCCACTCATTCTCACTGCGCAGTAAGAACGAAGGTCCCGACCACCACAACGACGTATCACCGATAACATCGGCTCCTAGCCCACGCGACACAAGATCCGCTGGGTTATCCTTCGACGGTACGTAACTCCAAGTATGACCACGGGTACTCTCCTGAATTTCGTTTACTCTATTTCTAACGAAGGGTTTTAATTGGGAAGTGGAAGTAGAGAGCCAACCGAGTACTATCGTAGAGTCACACCAGAATCTGTAATTATGTATCGATATAGAAAGTGATTCTTGAACCTTCGTACACAGCCTTGCACCCAACAAGGCTCCACAAAGTTCAAGCCTCGGTATCGTCGTTTGTTTAATGGGCGCTACGCGATTTCTAGAGACTAGAAGTCGTACGCACACAGATCCACTGCTATCACATGATCGAATATATACACAAGTGCCGTACGCACGTTCAGATGCGTCCGTGAAGATATGAGCTTCGTGCCTAATGGAGTTTTCACACAATACCCAACGAGGAATCTTTAAGTTATTTAAGGCTGTTATTTTGCTTTCAAATAAATTCCATAGGTTACTAATCTCGAGTGATACCTCGTCGTCCCAATCGTACTTTTCGAGCCACAGACGTTGCATAACAATTTTTGCTTTGACAACACATGGACCTACGAGACCAAGGGGATCAAAGACTTGACTGATTACAGAGAGAATTTTGCGTTTAGTAATTTTTGTTGATGGTATGAGATTAATTGTGAAAGTAAGTAAATCTTTGTCGCTAACCCAATTTAGACCTAGTGTTTTACGCTGAGAACAAGATGAGTATTCACCCTGCTCAGAAAAAACCAAAGTATTATGTGATTCGTGGGAGTTTGAAATTTGACGTAAAATTTCAGGGTGGTTAGATCGCCACTTACGCAAATTAAATTTAGCAGACGATAGAGCAGACTGCACTCCTTTTGAGACTTTAACAGTTTCCGCTATGGTGCTCCCTCCACTCAAGTAGTCATCTACATAAAAGTCACGCTCTATAGCGGTCTTGACACTACTATCTTGAATATTATCTGCTAAACTCACGAGACATTTGGTGGCTAAATAAGGAGCTGAGGCAGTGCCATAGGTAACCGTGTTTAAGGTGTAAGTCTTAAGAGGTTCCTTGGGATCAAACCGAAAAATAATCTTTTGTAGAGGTCGTTGGAGTGAATTTAACTCAATGGCTCTATACATCTTTTCTATGTCACCTGAGACCACGAACCTATGTTGACGAAAGCGTGTTAAAATTGAAAATAGATCATCTTGTACTACGGGACCGATCATTTGAATATCGTTGAGAGAGACACCAGAACTGGTAGTAGCTGAAGCATCGAATACTACCCTAATACTAGAATTTTTTAAAAACTCCATGATGTGGAATATAATGGTTGACATGGGAATTATCTGGTGAGGAATTAAAGTCAGAATCTAATGTCATGTGACCTAGAGATTCATATTCCTTCATGAACTGTAAGTATTTATTTTTAAAGACAGTATCGCGCTTAAAGCGTCTCTCTAAGGACAAAAACCTATTTTTAGCGTTTAAGTAAGAATCGCCTAGAGAGCTTGGATCTTTTTTTAATGGCATTGTAACAATAAATCTACCATCATTATTGCGAAATGTGGTATTTGTAAAATGCTCATCGCATAGCCTTTCTTCGAAAGAGTGTGTCAGCTCTACTGGCACACTATCAAGCTCCCAAAATTGAGTAAGATCAGGAGTAATACTACTATGGTGGCAAGTATGCGATGAATGAGAATTCGATGGCTGTGAAATACCACCAGTTACTAGCCATCCAAATTTAGATTCATATAAGGTAGGTAATTTTTTACCTAAGTGAATGGAATTAGTACCTAACACATTCCAAAATACCTCCGCCCCAACCAGGATATCTACGACCGACGGAATGTTAAAATTCGGGTCTGCTAGTTTAAGGCCTGATGGGATGGGGACGTGACTGATGTGCACGATTGAAGACGGTAAAACTTTGGTAATCTGAGGCAAAATATGACACTCGACGTCAATCCTATAAGCACAGCATAGAGATTCTATTGTTAGGTGACAAGACTGTGTACAGGTGGATGTGTGATTATTTATACCCGTTACCTTGGTGTTCGTACCGCGCAATGACAAACCAAGCTTCTCCGTAAGGCTCTGCGTAACAAAGTTCGCCGTGCTACCGTTGTCCAGCAACAGACGTGCAGGGTACTTCTTTCCCGCAGCGTTGGTCACGTTCACCATAGCTGTGGATAGCAATACATGCGCAGAAGTAGCAATCTGCATGGAGTTGACTGATAAAGCAACATTTGTCGTAGAGGGCGATGCAGAAGGCATATGATCGGAAAATGACTTTGTTTCGGTTTCTAAGTGCAAAAGCGTATTATGTTTAACCTTGCAATATTTACAATGAGTTAATTTGCATTGATTAGCTAAATGTCCAAAGCGTAAACAATTAAGACAAACTCTAAACTCATTCGCTTTTTTAATACGATTTTCAATAGATAATTCTCTAAACGTTTTACATGCGTACAATGTATGAGACTGGGAGCAAAGAGGACATTTCTTATAGGAAATAGAATTGTAGTATTTTTTATGTATTTGAGTAGGTTTACAATTATTATTGTTACTTAATGACTTATTTGAATGACTATTGTTCAGTGCAACGATGGTACCCTGAGATAGGTTATGACTCAGCTCAACAGATTCCAGCATATCTGCTTTCCCACTTAAAAAGGTACAGAATTGAGACAAGGTGGGATAGCCTGTTAAGGAATTGCGATATTCTTCCCACTTAAGACTAGTTGTGGGGTGCAATTTCTCATTGAATATGTAAATAAGAATTGAATCCCAATGTTCTATGGGTTGATCTAATGCAGCAAGCGCCCTAACGTTTTTATTAATTGTATCCACAAGACTTCGTATTGGAATACTTGACTCATCTTGTATTGCGCCAATGTTAAACAAAGCTTGTATATGTTTATTTACAAGGAGGCGATTATTGTCATATCGTTGACACAACAAGTCCCACGCGATTTTATAATGTTCACCTTTAAAATCAATGTTTTTTATGATCGAAGCTGCACTGCCTTGAAGTGAAGCTCGCAAGTAGTGAAATTTATTTATATCATCTAAAGCCGTATTATCGTGAATCAATGACTTAAAGGTATTTCTATATTCCAACCAAGTATGGTAGGTACCATCATATTGGGGTAAAAATATTTTCGGCAAACGAACAAAATTACGCGTATTAGGAACAAGTGCACCTGAGTTTGCATCCTTGAAACCCGTCACAGACTCAACCCGGTTGCATGAAGATGCGAGAAGGCTGCGCGCGACGGCCACCAGGTTGAAGTACTGGTGCTCGAAGTCCTCGCGCTCGGTGAGCGCAGTCGCGGAATCCTCGGAAAGCACCTCGACCTCTGTCTGTAAGGCGTCAAATTCAGAATATAAATTTTCAAATTTATTAAGGCGCTCTTCTAAGTCCAAATGTTGTAACTGAGATAGACTAGAAAGCTTAACGCTTGAGTTTTATGGTATCGTCATTTACAGTGATAAAATTATCTTCCGCAAAATTGTTATTTCTCTGAGATTTCTTATAAGGAAGATACATTTACATATCATCATGCTTGCTTCCTATAAACCAAAGAGAAGAATAAGTTATTATTCAGTATACCTTACAGGAGTTATAATTGATGCCTATGCCATACCATTCTTTTGCCAGTGTTCGTTTTGCTAAATTTGTATCCTGTATTACATAGGGTGGCAATTGAATTATCTGCAATCAAACATTATCTCTATTACTGCAACACGAAATTAATGTATCTGGAAGGAATAATAAACTCAGGAATAATAACAACTTACTTACCAATCTAAAAATAATAAGATAAGAAATTGATTTACTTACTTGTTTCTCGCAGGAAAAGAAAAATACCTGCCACTCGAAGAGAGGCCTCGTAAACAACGCGGATAGTGATTGGGCGGGCGGATGGCGATCGGGCCTACATTCAGTAGTAACTCAATACCCAGCGGAAAACCTAACTCAGTAAACAAAACAGACATGTAAACAATACGTACGAGGAGGCATTCTATCATCGATTTCACAAAAACAGGGATGCTGTAAATTTAAAGACATTGTCTTATTTATTTGTATAGCTTCAAATACCGCAGTATAACATAACTACGATCTGGACGTAGCGCAGGGCTGTGTAACCTAGTGCTGTAAGAACCAACTACGATACGACTAATCCAGGTTTGAATCCTGGTATGGCATTTACCACTAAATTCGTGTTTTCAGATTTATATACATATTTGTTATTATCATGAGGAAACCCCGCTCGTCCAAGAAATTATATTTCGAAAAATGTTACCTAACCTAAGAAAGGTCTGATTTTCTACTTGTGTTATAGAGGTTTAACGGCAGTCGCTTCATTTCGAAATCAATATATGCGCCTTTTCTTTAGTTTTAGGTAGCGTATCCCGCCAATTCTAATGTATTAGGAAATAGGATAATACAAGGAAGAAGATGATTTGGACGTAGCGTCTGAACAAATGGATCGATTTTAATGCTATTTCAGGTAGTATAGCGCATTTTGGATCCGTTGTCACCAATCTTTCTAACCCGTTTTGTTAGCTTACTGCCTAACTACCGTCTTTCAGAGCCCTATCGGTAACTATTCTTCAGCGCGTGTACTTGTTTCTATGTCAAACTCAGGGCACACTACGCTGGGTAAACTTGATGCGATGTAATGAAAGTCATAGTGAGGCACTTTGTCTCTGACTTCATTAACAATAGAGACTGGTCGAAGATTTTAGTCTTTTGCAATTTTATCGAATGCTGGGTGAATGTGAACAAGTACAATTCGAAATCATCTTAATGTTCACGTTCATTTAATTATCCATGAATTTGAAGTTTCTGTTGAGGTTTTAAACATTAGACTATATAATACATCCTTTGCTGATTTCACCATGAGCACTATTTTATCGACAAATCGTAGGTTATAGATATACTTAAAGTTTAAATCCTTTCCAGTCCATAAGCTTCAAAACGTTTTTCTATACGATAGTGAACAGTATTGGCGTATACACCATTTTACAATTGGATAGGTTTCGAGTGGAGGAGATTTGGTGATACTTTCATATACTCGTCAGCAATTTTATATAACTGTCGTAAATGAAAAGAAAGAAAGAAAAGACTACGAAGAAACTGGAGCACTACTTTTGTATCTACTATAACATATACTATAAAGGTATTAACTGACCTCTACACACTGATATATAAACGCGTGGAAAGAAAGGAACCGATGCCGCAATTGAAGTATGTTTACGTTTTGTTGATGATACTACAGGCCAATATCCATAAGTATTGGTAATAATACACTATAAAAGGAGAAAATATATCCGGCGTTCCTTATAAAAGTATTCAATAAGGTCCGACTACACGATTCTAGCTTACTGTTTAGGTAAAATTACACAGTCAAACTGTTTAAAATCGGCGTGCGTGACCGAAAACGTAATAGTGGCCACAAAGTGCAGAAGTCTTACAATCTGAAATGCGCAAATCTCATATTAACGAGGATAATGTGGCAAACAAAAGATGTGCAGCATTCTTTTTTTATTACTAATAAAAAAGGAAATGTATATGTATGTATATCTTCACGCCAAGTCCCTTGCGGGGTAGGCAGAGGGAACTGAGCGCCATAAGACGCGGTCCTTGCATACTTCACTCGCTTCTGTGACATTCATAGCTCTTTTCATGCACGCTCGCCGGTTCCTGGGGCTTCTGACATCACCTTCTGATAAAACACGACCAATTTGGTCATGGTAGGTTAGTCTCGGCCTTCCTCGGCTCCTACTACATCCTTCCACTTTTGCATTGTATATCTGTTTCGTCATTCTTTCGTCCCGCATTCTTTCTATATGTCCGAACCAACGGAGAATGCCCTTTCTTATCTTAACACCGACACTCACTTTTAGACCAACTCTTTCTCTCACGTCTTCATTACGAACGTGGTCAGCAAGCGTTATGCCACAAATTTTGCGCAATGCTTGCATCTCGACCGCATTTATTCTACTTTCATGCTCTCTGTGCCATACCCAGCTCTCACTTCCATAAGTTAGCGTTGGAATTAGCACCGCGTTGTGTACAGCGAGCTGTGCCTTTTGACTTAGACTTCGGCTGCCTAGAAGTTTACCCAACGCTCCATTCACCCTATTCCCGGCACTCACTCGTCTCTCCACATCAGCGGTGTACCTTCCATTGCTGCTAAAAGCACTTCCAAGATATACAATCTCATTCACTTGCTCCAACACTACATCATCAACCATAATCCTAGTGTTCGTTCTGGTTGTCTCTCTTTCAAATACCATTATCTTGGTTTTCTTCGCATTCAATTGTAAGCCTTTCTTCATACAATCATCTTTCATTGTTGTAACTAGTGTTTGCAGTTCGGATGGTGATTTTGCTATTAATACCGCATCGTCTGCATAAAGCAGGCAGTTGACCACTGAGTCACCCATTCGCATTCCCACATTCATATTTCTTATTCTCTGAAGACAACTGTCCAGATACAGGATGAACATCCGAGCCGACAGCACGCATCCCTGTCTGACACCAATGTTGACATCAAACCAGGCCGACCACCCGCACACATGCTGTACAATCCTCATAAGTGGATTGCACAGCACGGAGTAGGTCACCGTCAACCCCATATCCGGGCAAAATGTTCCAGAGATTCTTTCGCACGACTCTATCAAATGCTTTCTCAAAGTCCACAAAACCGCAGAAAACCTTCTGGTCCAAAGCCAGATGCTTCTCTATGATGTTGCGGAGTGAAAAAACTTGATCCGTACATCCTCTGCCGCTTCGAAATCCACCCTGTGCTTCCCAAAGCATTCCATCGGATTTCACCCTCATTCTCCTTTCAATGATTTTTCCATACACTTTAGCTGCTAAGCTGATCAAACTGATGGCCCTATAGTTGGCGCAGTCCATACGTGAGCCCTTGCCTTTATACAAGGGCACGATGACTGCGCGTCTCCAATCGCTCGGGACCCTTCCGATTCTCCAGCATAATTTGCTCAAAAACCAAAAGGCGTCCCTAACGCAGGTACCACCTAGCTTGATCATCAAAAAAAATGAAATGGTTTCAGCGCAAAAAAAATATTCAACTGAAGCGCAGATTGAATGACCGTCCAAACTGATTTTTTTCATACAAAGTCAGGAGGCAAGAAAGTTACTGCCTTTTTGATGTAAATTGGTTACCATAACGTATGGATACCTGCAATATGAGAAGTGTCGCACGCTCGTTGTCACTCCCGCTGTCCTCAGCAGAAATTTCACAGGGGCTTACTGGTAATCTGACTCATTTGTAGAAACTCAAACATCGTCATTTGTCTTTTGGGGTCTTCTGTGATTTGGAGGTACTCGTCCAGTACTTTAATGCATCCTATCTCTCTATCGCCAGAGCCTCGTTTGTCAATTGACAAGGTGCACCGCGTGCACCTTGAGCATGCCTGAAGAGGTAGATGAGTGTAGAAGAGGCGAGAGAGGTATGTTTGGATCGATGTACCTGGCGTTCCATAGTCTCATCATACCACAATGGGACACAGGCGGGATGTTATGTACATATGTATATACCACGTGCAGGTGAAGTTGACTTTGACTCTAAAAATGATTGTAAGTTATTTACCTGCAAAAAAGTTTAATTGGCTAGGGAATAAATAGATCGTGTAGCTACACCCTTATTTTCGAATTTCACATCACTAGAGCTTGCATGTTCGCCGTCAAGAATCATTAGTCGTGAACTCGTGATTGATTCATTAATTACTCCATTGGTAGATATATACACACATATGTCTAATAGAAATCAAGTGTATCTTGATATACGATCTCTATAATAACATATGAGAAGAGAGCTATTAAAACTATAAATGTTAATGAAGCGAGTAAGGTGTGCAGGATTAAGTCATGTGGCGCTCGTTTCTCTCTGCCTACCCTGTCAGGGACTTGAAGTGGAATTATATATCATGTATGTATATATATCTTCACGCCAAGTCCCTTGCGGTGTAGGCAGAGAGAACCGAGCGCCATAAGACGCGGCCCTTACATACTTCACTCGCTTCTGCGACATTCATAGCTCTTTTCATATTTTAATTATATATCATGATAGTATGATTTGAAATAGACTTTAATATAGTCGAATCGCGAGTTGAGGAAATTAATAAGATTAAACCAAAAAATCGGCCAAGTGCGAGTCGGACTCGCGCACGAAGGGTTCCGTACCACCATTATCTATAAAAACGGCAAAAATATCACGTTTGTTGTATGGGAGCCCCCCTTAAATATTTGTTTTATTTTGATTTAATTATTTATTCTTAAAGTGAATATATAACTAAATATTCTTTGAATATTTCAAGCGTCTACCTGTTGCCGTTATCAATATCGAGCAAAAATGAGCAAAAAAATCACGTTTGTTGTATGGGAGCCCCCTTAAATATTTATTTTATTCTATTTTTTAGTATTTGTTGTTATAGCGGCAACAGAAATACATCATCTGTGAAAATTTCAACTGTCTAACTATCACCGTTCATGAGATACAGCCTGGTGACAGACAGACGGACGGACGGACGGACGGACAGCGGAGCCTCAGTAATAGGGTTCCGTTTTACCCTTTGGGTACGGAACCCTAAAAACAGTCCAAGGAAGAAATGGCGAGCTCGGCGGCGCTATGGTTAGAAACGCTACTTTGACACCAACGCTCGTACGTTCAGTTCTCAGACAAGACAAACATGTGTGTGAATAAACATGTCTGTTTGTTATGATCTGGGTATTTTTAAGAGAGGTACTTGGATATTTTTGACTAGTCCGTCTGTGGAAGTACTTTCACCTCACAGACAACCGCAGTCAAGTAACAACTCGCGGGAGGGGTGTTGTGTTCCTGCGTGTGACGGAGGTCAGTAAGCTCCTAAAGAGTTGCTGTATCAGCAGCAGAGGTGTCATCGTGCGAGTAATACTGAATTTGCAAGTGTTCATGGGCTACGGTAACTGCTTTACATCAGATGAGCCGTATGTTTGCATGCCTCCCGACGTTGTTTAAAAAAGAAAATATATGTATGATATATATTTTCTATGTATAATAAGTATGTATTTACAAAAAAAAATGTATTTACGTATGTTTATCAGTTGTCTAGTACCCATAACACAAGCTTCGCTTACTTTGGGGCTAGATGGTGTTGTGTAATTTGTCCGACAATATTTATTTATTATTTATTTATAATAATATGTTTTATAAAACATTTGTATGGCATGTAATAATTATGTTCTTTGCAGTATAGGCGGCTTATTTAAACATATCTCATTTAATTTAATCTCTAAAATCAATATAGTTTTAGTAGACTAATATCCGGACGGTTTGGCTCGGCCTACTAAGATACAGAAGTTTGTAAGATAAAGATGTAAAATATTTAATCATTAGCCAAACAAATTATCTGTAGCTAAAACTAAGATACAGTAAAGTACTAAGACGGGTAAAGATGAATTCGATTGTACCACATCGAAATCTTTATAACCATACGGCTCTCCTCCAAGTTGATGCAATCCCAGTGGTCTGTAGATATTTGCAACACACCGTGCGTCACTCATGCGAAGCTACGCCAGCTACTAATGCAGTACAGTCGTAATTTGCCGGTCAGAGAATCTCTGGTAATAACCTATGAGATTATTTTGCATAGTAAACCTTTTCACCTTTGTGGGGAAATAAAACGAGCGGCTCTTATTTGATCGACATCGCGTTATTTATTGGCTTATTGGTTAAAATATCCTCCCATAATCATTGGTCAGTAGGCTCGTATCGCTGAAATATTTAAGCGCTAAAACACTACGATTATGTGAGAAACGAATATTGCAAGTGATTTATTAGTTTACGTTTGCCATTTATGTAACTTTCTTGTAGGATATAGAGATCATCCAGTTTTTTTGTCTCGTTCTAAGGCTCTGTAGATGTATCTTCGATTGGTTATTTCTAACTAAATATACACTAAGTTTTAAGAGCCTATTAAAACTTACTGTACATTTAGATCGAAAGCATCCCGGCAGTACCACTACCTCGTAGAAAATCGCAGCCTGAAATGAACTCCTGGAGGGGTGTTGTATTCCTGCGAGTGGGGGTTACCAGTAAGCTCCTAAGGACTTGTTGTTGGGCCGTATGCTTGGTGTGATGGCATTGTATAAAAAAAATCAGAATAAGCTACCTCTAATACGTTTTATTCGCTAATTACATTAACTAGCTTTTGCTCGCAGCTTCTATTGCGTGCAGTCCAAGAAAGCCGCCTATGTCCTTTTTCAGGGATCAAGAGATCCATACAGCATTTCGACAAAAGCAATTTTGCTGTCATACATAAGTAAAGCCACTTTTCCTTTTACAATATATTATGAAAGCAAAAGTGTGTACTAAGCACTACTACTTATTCTGTGATATTAGGTACGATTCCGTAAGTAATTCTTTATATATAATCTTTGTTGAAAAGAGCAGCTTACGAAGTTATTGAGCAGAGATCTGATATATCAAATGTCTGTTAAGGCCCGCACAATGATTGATGAATATGGATGAAGTAGAGATATCTGGATGAAATAATGGCGTATTCATCGGCTCGATAGTCAATAGATAATCACTTGCCGCCGTTACATCTATCTATTCATGCTAGCTCCCTAAATATAATATTGTGGCAGGATGGTGTACATTTAAGGAGCTTTTCTTAAGTAGTGATGTCGCTGTACTCTACTGTCGACAAAGAGGTCAAGCAGTAACTTTCATCTGCTTGTCTGTCATCTGTTCTCACACGCATCACGCATAAACTAATGAACTGATTTGGATGAAATTTTACATGATTATGTAGCTTATATACTCGTATGGGCTACGCTGACTGTAAAATGGGGGATAAAAGCTTGCGTACATATTTTGTATAAAATCAAGATTTGTTTATTGTTCGTATTTTATACGCTGCTTTATAATTCATATCATTGCGCAAATTGAGCAGTGATAGCCCAGTGGATAAAGGTTCGAGCCCTGATATGTACCACTAAATTCCTGTTTCCGGATTTTTGTACATATTTGGTAATTATCACTAGCTCGGAGGTAAAGAAAGGAAACCTGTAAGTCTAAGAAATTATATTTGGAAAAAAGTGTGACCTAACTTAGGAAAGGTCAGGTTTTTTCTTCTGGCTTATATAGGTCAGATGGCATTAGTAGTATGTAAAAATCAGTAGCTTCGCCAAATCCTTAGGCTTTGATTGAGGACCCCGCCAGCCGGATTAGGGAAAACGGAATAACGCTAAAATGAGACACTCGTAATGTTTCTTGGGTTATACTACTAAACAAGAATGTTAGAAATATCCGCGGAACCAAGTACGAAATCGTGAAAATCCTTTATTATCTTTCACCTATATAGGTAAGAATCGCCGGTCTCATATAGTTAACAGCATACCAAGTTTGATACTGAATTGAGTTCCTATTGCAACGACATGAGAATGGTATAAACTTAAATTTATGCAAATGTAAAGACAAAACGTACGTAACGTATATAACGTAAAGCGTAAGGTATAGCTATCTCCAGAGGGAGACTTTGTACAAAAGTCGTCCGAGTGGGTACCTTTGTCTCACCTATTTCTACCGCTAAGCAGCTATATTTATATAGCTGTGTTCCGTAATGTTGCGAGCGTCAATAGGCTGCTGACCGACCGACCATCTAATGCGGGCCGTATGCTTGTTTGCCAGTCTGGTTTCATAAAAAAAAGGTATATTTAATGAATAAGAGGCCGTTTCGAAAAGTACCTTTCTGAAGAGCACGGGCAAGTATCTATTCCCTAGAGTATTTTTTGTAGAATTAGAAGCGGGCGTAGTAATGCGTAACAAAGGCTCCTTTTTTATTCCACTAATGTGGCCAACAAGCACATGCCCTGTCTTATGAGAACTAGTTACCGTAGCCTGTGGACCTATATAACACCATGGGCGTCACTCTACTCTGCACAAATTAGATTCTTGATTACAAGAGATCATAGTCTATGGCAACAGCTTTGCATCAGGCAGCCGTGTACCTACTTTCTACCAGACTTGTACATGTTAAATATAGAATATTACTTGCTAGACATAGCCATTTAATCTATGTAGGTATTGATTTTCTGGTCATATATATATTTTGCAGTTACCGGAAAAAGGACGCAGGGAGTTCGAAACTGTGGCTCTATAAACGATTAGGAATATTGATTTTATTATCATTTGTTTGAAAGCTAGCTTAATCGTAATGTTAAATGAAATTGAGGTAGGGCGCATCAAAGCACCGTCTGGGGAAGTACCTCACAGAACACCACAGCCAAATAACAACTCGCTAAAGGGTTGTTGTGTTCCTACGTGTGAGTGAGATTACCAGTAAGCTCCCAAGGAGTTGCTGTGTAAGCAGCTGAGGAGGCATCGCGCGAGTGATACTTAATATATCGCAAGCGTTAATAGGCTACGGTACCCACTTTACATCAGGTGGGCCGTATGCTTGTATGCCTCCCGAGGTAGTATAAAAAAAAACGGCTTATTTGGGCCAAAGGAAAAAGTTAATGGATTTATACATTTTGTCTACATATTCAGACGGCGATGTCAGGAGACCTTGGAACCGGCGAGGGTGCATGAAAAGAGCTATAAATATTAAACATGCGAGTGAGAAGTGTAAAGAAGTCTCATGGCGCTCGGTCCTATCTGCCTACCCCGAAAGGGACCTAGAATGAAGATTATACATACATACATATATTATACCAGCTGCAGCCTACGACTTGGTCGGTGCGTATCTCGCCGTCACGTGAGATCAGTGTTACTTTTTTCTTTATTCTTTAAAGGTCGTATCATGATGTCTAATAGTCTATTATCTTCCTTAAAAATTGGGCTGTCAAAAGTAAAAATATTTTTTCAAATCCCCGACTAGTTCCAGAGATTTACGTTTACAAACAAACTCTTCCACTTTATATATTACTTTATATGTAGATGTAGATATTGTGAAAAAATTATTTGTTACCTTCGAAATATAAAAAAAATGTACGACTTGGCTAATAATTTACCGCGGCTAATGGCCGATTGCTATCCTTCAAATATCCATATATATAAAATTTAAAGTCCTGACTGATTGATATATCATCGCACAGCCTAAACCGCTGATCCTTGAGACATGAAATTTGGAGGGTGTCTTCTTTGTGAAGTGTAGGTGTCCACTAAAAAAGGGTTTTTACAGAATTATACCCCTAAGGGGCTTAGATGGGGTATAAAATCGTATTCTACGAAACATCGTATTCCCTGCGTGTATCAACTTGAAACGTGTATAAATACTTTCAAAACAAATAATGTATAATACATTTTAGGATTTTCTTGAAAATCAACCACAAAGAGGTGAAATGCGGTACCTATCAACTACATGTGCGTCTAGGACCTGAAGGAAAAACAGAAAATATTGCGTACAAACAAATAAAGATAATGTTATTATATTATATAAATACTGCGGTAGATACATCTTCAAGTCGTCGTCGGATTACGTGGGCCAAGCGGGCGAAGCCGCGGGCAGAAGCTAAATACTTGTATAAAAACCAGCAACATCTTGAAGAGCAACATGCCGTAGTTTGTTGAGCGATATTGGTTGCACTGTAAAATTGTGTATTGTACTTTCTTATTATTTGATATAAAAAAACAACAAAACAAAAACAAATTTGAATACAGCATCAGTTGGTAATGTTGGATTTGAGATTTCGTATAAAGCAGTATAAAGTGTGGCGTTCCGTTGAACCATCAAGTAGATATATAGACGGCATTTATCGTCGGCGCTTGGTTCATTCAAATGCAAGCTGAGTCTCATCTTTACCGTTACCGCACACAAAATAATATAAACAAAGCATTGCCAAGTTATAAGACTAAAGACTAGCTGCGATTTTGCGCTCGTGGAGTTCAAGAAAGTATTTTAATACAATATTTAAAACTCATATTTATCAACGAGCAATGAATGTTATAGAAGCGAGTGAGATATGTAAAGATCGAGTCATGTGGCGCTCGGTTCTCGCTGCCTACCCCGTATGGGATTTGACATGAAGTTATAGATAAATAGATAGACATGTTTATCAGTAACATCAAAGGAAGACTTTTCGAAGTTTTGTTAAAATCCAAAACAGTTATAAAGGGTAAGGACCACCGCTATCCCCAGATCACTTATATCGTAATTTAAACAATGTTTCATGATTTTTTTTTTATATTATTATCGGGGTATGAAATATACGGAATCCACAATGTGCGAGTCTCACTCGTGTTTCACGGATTTTTTATTGCACTAACATCTATTATGTTCTAATGTGTTGCCGCTGGCTCTGTATTTTTTATACAACGTTGGGAGGCATACAAGGATACGGTCTACCTGATGTAAAATAGTTACCGTATCCTATGAATCCTATGAAAAGAAAATACATTAAGTATTACTCGCGGAATGCCACCTCTGCTGCTAACACAGCAACTCCTTGGGAGTTTGTTATTTGACGCAGATTTCTGTGAGGTGCTGGTACTTCCCCAGACGGGCTGCTTTAATGCGCCCAATAATAAAGGATTTTCATTATACAAGTTTTACACATCAATAAATGTAGCCTAAATATGGATTTGAGAATAATTTTCGTGTCAAAATTTGCATCTACTAGCTTCACGGCGTATAGTTTTATAAAAATCTTTAAAGTGCGTTCAGGTAGCCGAGATAAAAAATGTAAACAAACATTCAGGGTTACACAACATTTTATTGAGTATTGTAGTCTTTCTTTAGTGTAACCCCTGGCTAACTTATTATGTATTTATTTTAACAAAATTAAAGGTAAAAACTAAAACTAGTCGACAGTCCAAAAAGCCCTTTTTTAAGGCCCTTTTTTATTATAAACTGATAAACACTAAAATACACGATAACTATCTATATGAGCAGATGGTAATTAAAATAAAGGTCTGTTTTGTCCAGCCGTGACTACGGCTACGTCATTGATAAATATGTATTAATGTCATATCATGTAGCTTATTTAAGCAGGTATAGATTACTATATCATTTTGACGAGCTCGGTGGCGCAGTGATCAGTAACGCTACTTTGGCATTTCAAGCTGCTCCGGTCCCAGACAGGACAAACATTTGTGTGCATGAACATGTCTGTTTGTCTTTGTCTGGATATTTGTAAGAGAAGTAGGACGCATCAAAGTAGACTGTCTGGTACCCCCAATTGACAGAAAACCGCAGCCAAGTGGCGTATTCTTTCGTGTGAGTGATGTCACCACTAATCTCCCAAGGAGCTGCTGTGTTAGCAGCAGAGGTTGTTTTATACTACTCGTACGTTGGAAGTCATATAAGCATACAGTGCATCTGATTTAAATTGATCACCGTAGCCCATACACGTTCGAAATACATTAAATACCTATCACTCACGCGATACCACATCTGCTGCTAACACAGTAACTCCATAGGAGCTTACTGGTGACCTCAAGAGGTGGCATCGCATGGATAACACTTAATTAATTACCGGCGAGCATGCATAAGAAGGCAGTGAATGTTAGAGAAGCGAGTGAGGCTTGTAAGGATCGAGGTATAATGACGTTCGGTTCTCTCTGTCTACACCGCAAGGGATTTTAGGTGAAGTTATAGATAGATAGATAGTATTGCAAGTGTATCTTGCTACGGTATCAGCTTTACGTCAGTTAGGCCATATGCTTGTATGCTTCCCAATATTGTAAAAAAAACTTAGGATTTGTGATTATAGTATAGTTTTAATTAAAATTTAATTAATTTTCAACTCAACCACGTAAACATTACTTGACCTGCGAAGAGTGACGACTTCATGTACAGACATGATTCTGGTACTAAAATTTAACGACAGTGACACTTTGCGAGAGTTACGCCACCGTTCCTGCGTGCGAGAGAAGAGGACGGGTATACATATCGCTTGATTTGTAACGAAACTTATTAAATTCTGGAAGTGTTTATCATTTTTATCTCGTCTCGCTGAACTCTCTTTAGTAACTTTGTGTAATGTGTGCATAACGTCTGGTCGATACTAAGTAGCCGACAAACATACAACGAAATAAAATAGACATGCTACAAAATAAATAGTATAGAGTAATTAAACGTAGGTGTTAAAAGTTGAATGATGTTTTTAAGACAAGAAAAGTTATTCATAGTAGGAGAGGCACTATTCACGACGTCGCGGCGTCGATATGAACATGCGTAATTATGACATTAAGAAAGAGATTCTCTGCCTCATTGGAAGGATGGGTGACATGATAAGAATGTGTAGTGTAGTATGTATAGTTATTATGTTTAATCTTTTGCAAATATTAATAAGTATACAAAATCCAATCCGTTGATACTATCTCGATCAATATCAACAATCTAAAATATAATTTGTTTTCAACTTAAATATGTTTATAAACAAACATATAATGATAATTAGTGAATCATTTACACGCAAATATGTAAAATGTAAGCAATACATATGGCGCATGCCGTGGTAGCCAATAATTAACGCAACACTAATACTAATAATCTGACTTCCGTGCATATGTCGTTATTATCATTTATTATAGTGTAATGCCTTGTTGGTTGCTCTAATAAATAAATATATACGAGCTCGGTGGCGCAGTGGTGAAACGCGCTGTTACGCTACTCTGACACCAACGCTCGTGGGTTCGATTCCCACACAGTACAAACATTTGTGTGCATGATATCTGTTTGTATCGGTCTGGGTATTTTCTATGTATAATAAGTATGTATTTACAAAAAAAAAATGTATTTATGTATGTTTATTATTTGTCTAGTACCCATAACACAAGCATCGCTTACTTTGGGGCTAGGTGGCGCTGTGTAATTTGTCCGGCAATATTATTTCTTTATTTTTTAATGATTCTTATAATAAAGCAGTCTCAATGTAACTTTCGGTTGTTTTACTCGTATTCACCTCCGTACATGGCGACCCTGCCAGCCCTGTTGACAGCTCTGCCTCGCGCTCGCGATACCAAACTGCGCGTTTTATGAGGACAAATAAATTATAAACAAAGCCACCCATACTGTATCTATTCGCAACTAATAAAATAAATAAAATTATTTATTACGAACTGAGTGACTTTTTAGTGCGAACTTAGTGCTTCGCAATCAAACAAGATTATCATAGCACAGGCGGCTGTAGGTGATAAGTCCAGTCAATTGCAAAAATTAGAGAAACATATGAGCATGAATAGTTTGATACTACTCGTAATTTTACTATATCTGGTGCTGGTTGCTGGAGAATTGATTTTATTATATCAAATGTTACATAAGTGGCATGGAAGAAGTATATAAGAAGAAGTTCGTGGATCAATATTGAGATATTCTAGTATTTTGCGCAGACAGCGTAACGCCAATGCCATGTGTGCCCAAATGTTGATGTCCCTTTACTTAATTATGTGAAAAATATGTGTGCGGAAATTGTGTTAAAAAGTGGTAAACATTAAAAAAAACTGGTGCTACGTTATATATAAATATAAAACGGAAGAAAATGTATACCTAACGAACTGTGTGCGAATTTCGGCGGAATGAACAAAATAAACTATTAGTAAACATTAAGTACGGAACCTACTTACTAAAAAAAAAATATATTTATATAATCAAATATGTAATCATAACTTCTTATATTATAACTTCACGCCAAATCCCTTACGGGGTAGGCAGAGAGAACCGAGCGCCACGCGACTCGATCCTTACATACCTCACTCGCTTCTTTCACATTCATTGCTCTTTTCATGCACGCTCGCCGGTTTCTAGGGCTCCTGACATCACCTTCTGATAGAACACGACCAATCTGATCATGATAGGTAAGTCTTGGCCTTCCTCGGCTCCTACATCCTTCCACTTTTACATTGTATATCTGCTTCGTCATTCTTTCATCCAGCATTCTTTCTACATGTCCGAACCAACGGAACATGCCTCTTCTTATTTTAACACCGACGCTCTCTTTCAGACCAACTGCTTCTAACCTCATCATTGCGGATACGGTCTGCAAGCGTTACACCACAGATTTTGCGCAACGCTCGCATTTCAACCGCGTTTATCCTACTTTCATGCTCTCTCTGCCATACCCAGCTCTCGCTTCCATAAGTAAGCGTTGGGACGTTGGGACTTCTTATATTAATTAATATAATTTACTAAAGGTGCATATTTATGAGTACGTAACGTGCTAATCTTTTATCAATTTAATGTTGACATAGTGATGTCCATATAGGCATTATGTGCTACTACTACGGGAACTCACCAATTGCGAGAACGAAAATGGTATGTATTTCTATTACCATACCTTATTTTATATTAAGATAAGGATAATGAGTTACTATAATGTTTAAATTAAAATAAATATTAATATAAAAAAATATCTGATTAAAAGGGGAAGTCCAAGCGTACATAGACTTTCCAATTTTAATCGAATTTCGGTGGAATGAACAAAATAACTATTATACAACGTCAGGAGGCATACAAGAATACGGCCCATCTGATGTAAAGCAGTTACCGTAGCATATTAACGCTTGTAATATATTAAATATCACTCGCGCGATTCCTCCTCTGCTGCTTACGCAGCAACTGGTTGCAGCAACCGGAGCTTACTGGTGACCTCACTCACACGCAGTAATACAACAACCCACTAAGGCAGTTGTTATTTGGCTGCGATTTTCTGTGAGGTGGAGGTACTTCCCCAGACGGGCTGCTTTGATGCTCCCTACCTCTCTTAAAACATCCGGACCAATACAAACAGACATGTTCATGCATACAAATGTTTGTCTTGTGTGGGAATCGAACACAGAAGCGTGTCAAAGTCGCGTCATTCATGACTAATCATGACTGAGCCACCGAGCTCGTCAAACTTTTATTTAATGTGGACCTAGCGATGTCCATATAGGTACCATATGCTACTACTATTGCAACTCACCAATTGCGAGAACGAAAATGGTATGTAATTCTATTACTATAGGTACCTTATTTTATATTAAGTTATAGATAATGAGTTACTAACATATTTAAACAATATTATTCAAATAAAGAAATATCTGATTAAAAAGCGAAAGTCCAGGTACACGGGAAATCTCATAAAGAACAAATTGTCCAAAACAGGATTAATTTTACTGAATCACGATGGTATTGTTAAAAATTCGCATACAGAGACAGGAATAAGTAGTAAAACTTTAGATAGTGTAGATTCTTTAAGGAAAAAAATATGTGATGTATATGATGAGATATTAGTGTTGTGTACGCCTACTGACGAAGAAAGTAGTGAAAGTGATTATAGTGACTCTTCTGAATGCCAAAAAAAAAACACATAAATGGGGTTCTATTTAAAAAAGGCATGTGAATTTATCTCTATTATGAACAATAATGAAAATAACACTAAAATATGATAGATTCTCTTGAAATGTGTGGAGAAATGTTATTGATGCTAGTTAACAAATGTTAGTGAAATTTGTTCTTAAGAGTAGACTTTCCGTAAACGCAAAGTTACTCATGCACGAGGACTATAAATCTATAAGTGACCTTCTCAAAGATTTACTAAAGACACTTTTAAGTAAAAAATCATTTACGTCAATTCAAATATGATTACAAAATGTTACTCCAGGTTAGCGTACAATTTATCAGTATGGCTCAGAAAAAGAAAAAAATATTTTCTGATTATTAATATCTAACTAACCATATCTCAGGCCGAAGGCAACTCGGAAAGTTATGTAGTCCTAAAACCTTTAAATGAACGCTTGGCGGTGAAACAGTTTTCATATAGTCTTCGCGATCCTCGGCTGAGTACTATCATAATAGCTAGAAACTACCAGCATCTCAAAGATACAACTCCAGGCGTCGAAAGACGAAGAAATTGCAGCGACGTTTTAAACAACGCCCAGGCCAGGTATCATGCAGTTTTCACGTAGAGCACGCACGTGTACGCACGCATGCAATATGGCAGATTTTAACGACCAGGATATCTGCGTTACAATAACGTAAGAAATTTTAATCAAGAAAATTATTATCGTGGAAATCAGCGTGGTTCATTTAACAATATGAACCGTGGCCGTGGAAATCGACAAGTTAGCGAGAATCGAGCGACTTATCATAACAACCGTAGTATAGGTAACCGTGGTACATCGTGTATATTGTAACAGTGAGATAGGTGAAGAGACTCAACCACAAATATCTAGCTCAAACGATATGCAGTTTTTTCGATCTTAAATTAAACGTAATATTTTAACACTGCACGGTAAAAAAAAAAATTATCCTTTAACAAAAATAGAAGAAAGTATTTTTATTTATTAGTAATATATTTATTTATTTAAAACTTTATTGACCACTTGGTACATTTTGGTACAATAGGCGGACTTAATGCTAGTTGCATTCTCTACCAGTCGGACCTTTGAGAATGCAGAGAATCACGATTGCGGCCAAACATATATATATATACACATATATACATACACTACATACAAACGTATTAGACATACATAACTCTTACAACTTATATTAAAATAATAGAAATATATAAATAAAGATGACGGTCTTACTGCCTTGTCGAGCTTTATAATGTAGTAGATAATTATCATGAAACTTTTTTGAAAGGAAATATATTATTTGAATGAGAATACCCACATTACTTTTATTCAATAGGTTTTTTAGATATCTGAATAACATACCTGTTTCACGAGTTTCAACAAGTTGCACGAATTTGTTATTTTCCAGTATGTACGTTGTAAAATACGCGTGAGTGGTAAAAATTTAAGCAGGAACACTACAATATTTCTGAAAGTTGTGATTTAGCTCCGGTCGGGTGCAAGTTGAAGATTCTCACTCGAATTGTGTCTTCTCAAATATAGTTTTGTTATAATTTTCTCTTTCGAGAACCTCGCTTGCTATTGGGTAGGACGCACTACATTTAGGTGAATTGGTGTTACCAATTTAGTCACTCATACTCCATAGTGACAGTTTTTTATTGTGACTAAACGAAAGCAGGCGCTAGCTCCCGATATTCACTATTTCAACTGTTTTGTCATTCACATCGATGCTCGCACCGAGAGTATCAACTCTTCCTGTTTGTGGCGAACAGTGTATTATGTAAGTGGGCTGAATACGAGATCGCTTTACATTGGCTTGTGTTTAGATAGTGGCGCATATATATTTAAAAAAATGCATTTGAAACATTGTAAACAGCGACGACCAGTCTGTATTAAAAACCGTATGGACACTCGTGAACAAGTCGCTATTTCTCAGGCGTTTATCACATGCTTCTCTTTTAAGCGCGCGGTTGCTTTTTGCGGCGTACGCTGCGGAAGACGCGCGCGGCATAAGCAACAGAGGAGTATAAGGAATTTAGACGTTTTAATGACATTAAGTTATGATAATGAAGGCTGTCCTACTTAAATATATAACTTACAAATTACACAGTGATAGCATATTTTAAATTTCGCGTAGAATGCAGGTACGCTCACAAAATAAAACGTATTCAAATGCGCTATGCGGAAGTGTCTATCGTAAGCTTTGAAAGGCAACGATTCGCGTAACACACAAGGAAACATCATACGAATACGTGAAGGTACCTAATTTCTTTTTTAAGCTTACGCTGTAATTGCCGCTTCATCAAACGTAAAAAGCAATGCTCGGTAATTACTTTACATGTAATAAAATAGTGCGCGTCAATCGTAATGCATCTTCCGCAGCGTATGCCGCAAAACGCAACCGCGCGCTTTATTCTTTTTTATTTTTTTTACTCTCATTATATCTTAGAGTTAAGGAAAGTTATATCATTATTAAGTAGGTTTAATTATGTGGCCGTTTAGGTATAGGTCATTAGCATTCTTCCATAGGAGTTACCAAATGAAGAGAATGAAAGAGCGAAAGCAAAAATTATATTAAAACATTGTTAACTCCTAGAAGTTTAGTAGCGTCTGGTTTTAGCTAATCTTGACAATCTTATTTAAAAACGCGAAAAATGAGTTTTTGTATACACTTTTTGTGTCATCACTGCCGTACGCCAATTTTGGCCAAAATGTGAATCGAGGAGATTCAACTAAGATGTGAAGTGCTCTACTTCTTACACAGCTAAGAGCTGTCTAACCTGATGAATTCTTTAAAATCCGTGTAAATATCGAATAAAATTTATTTGCTGGATGTATCACTTGATTTTTCTTGTCTTATTTGCAATTTTTAAGAAAAAATATTGTATTTAGGAAAAATAAAAATAAACCGACATATGGATAGTACTTTTGTATGAAAATCTTAATAATTTTGATAGTTCTTACGTTTCGTTTTATGTTGAATTAATTATTGATATTTTGTAAAAGAATTGTCGATAGTGATCGTAGATTCAAAACCGTAGAATTTATCAATTAGATAATGCAGAGATTGAATTAATATGTTTTCGTAAGGGTAATTTGATTTGTTACAAATATTCAATTCATTTTAGTTCGTAGTTTATTTATCTAGAAATAGTTCCAATAGTGTGGCGTCTACATATCGACAATAGATAGATTATCAGGGCAGCGGTCACTGTAACGTTACTGAATTCAAAGTTTTGTACCGGATTTAATAAATTAACAACCTTTTTACTCTACCAAATTTATATTGGCAAATGTTTGGCAACCAACATCTGCCAATAAAACATTTTTTTTATTTGTTTATATATGTAGTGGATGTGTATAATTTGTAATTCAACTTAATAAATGTATAATGTCTAAGGATGATTTTTAAAAGTATTTATTGTCGTTTTGTAGTTTTAAGAATGATGTCTTCTAGACGTTCATTCAGCTTAACACAGCAGGATAAATCCATGTAGAATT
The DNA here is from genome assembly GCA_947507595.1 of Pyralis farinalis. NCBI lineage: Eukaryota > Metazoa > Arthropoda > Insecta > Lepidoptera > Pyralidae > Pyralis > Pyralis farinalis. Next base: position 15,097,231 of record OX382269.1, on the reverse strand, counting down.
AATAGTACCTACTATTCATTGCCTTTAATAAATACATAGTACATGTCATACATACTCAGATTTAAAAAACAAATATTACTGGACACATAAGTTCAAATCGAGTATCCTATTGATACAACGCAATAACAGTGTCACCTGTGAAACCCTTCTGATATTCATTTAGATTACACGAAGACGATGATTTTTTTACTAACGTGATATTAACGTTTCTGCAAAGCAATAATTTTAACTTGGGCCTTTTAGAAAGTAGTTATTTTATATTTATGGCATTAGTAAGTCAACCAAGACCAGTTAAAATTTAGAGCTTCGTAGGCCAATTACAATTATATATTCGACCATAAGCAGTTTAAGTTACTTATTTATGTGATTAAATACGTGCTGTGAGTTTAACCTTTATGTCTGATCTTTTGGAAATGGACGTAATGTTCTGAAGTAGCTAGCACATCACGTACATAATTTTATACGCTAAGTACGTCACGTACCTACTATTAAACTTCAGGTATATATATGTACATCTTTTATGTGACAAATTTACAAGGAACGAACCCGTACTTGTCTATTTATCTTTTACAAGAATGGCATTACATTACATAAATCTAAAATATTCATCCCACAATTTTCCTGGAAGATATAGTCATGAGCTAAGCAGATTGCCGAGGGCGAACTCGGATACCTCTTTTAATGGCGGAGGCCTTGTAAATCGCGGGGGCCCTGAATGGAAGTATAAATTTAAATCGGTCTAATGGTTTCATTTCGACTCAAGTTCGCCACAGATATAAATGGCATTCGCGTGTTATATGAGTATGTTTGCATTAATATTTTAGTTGTATTTGAGCAGCTGTTTTTTTATTTAAAAATATAAAGTGTCAAGAAGTGCAGCAATCGAATAATGGCGTTAGAGGGGGGTCATATATAACTAGTATGGCCATAAATACTGTTACATAGAATCTTTTCCTTTTATCAACTCTTTAATTATTTTGAATTTGGAACGCGATTATTATGTTAAAAACGTCTTTCGATTTCCCGCCGTTTTACATATTTTTTTTGTGTTTATTATCAAATTACAATATGGAATGGTTGTTCAAGAAATAATATAATATAATTGCAGTGATTTCCTTGCAGAAAGCGGGTATGGAGCCGTCGGTCAAATTCAAAACATTTCAAAAGCTTGGTATCAGCCGTATGTTCGTATTTCGTACTATCGACAGATATATCAACATTTCCTTTGTTGAAGACCTAAAACATTGGGCGATCACGTGCTGTTAGAACTACAAAGGCTGTTATTGTTGTTAAATAAAGTCAGAATTTACCGAAACCCATTAGGAAACGAAAAATCCTATCGCGAGAAATGAAGATTCCCGTATTCCGGAATCATAAAGCTTAAATTTTGTGAAAAAGTAGTAAAGCCAAAGTGGAATAAGAGACTGTCGTGGATCGTGTTGTGAAACCTCTCAGCTACTTTTTAAAAATGTACAGTGGACTTTCCAGTAGGTCTGTGCACCTGGACAAAAGACTACAAATTATGGTCAGTTTTAGAGGACATGGCCTGCCCAAAACGACACGTCGACATTGTGTCTCTTAAGAAATCTCTGGAGCAAGCAGTGGCTAAATTTCCCATGGAAACTGTGCGTAAATCGTGGCCAGACAGATTAAAGGCCTGTATCAAAGCCAAACGTTGCTCTTTCGAATAGAATATATATTTTTTATTTTTTGTTGAGACTTCCATAAATAATAGGGGTTAAAGTATGACATTGCCGTTTTATAGTAATAAATACTTTGAATTGACATTAAACCTTCATGGTGTGAGATTTCCGAGTGAAACTTTTTTACTTAATACCTATGAGGATTTTCTTTTAAAAAATGTGCAATATTTGATTTTAGAATTTCAATTTTTTTCTATTCAGCTTAGACGGGAAAAATAGATATTTCGAAAATCCGAGTAATTTTGGAATACGAGTGGCGACGCGGAACTAACGCGGCAGAAACGGCTCGTAATATCAATGTTGCATTTGGAGAGGAGACTGCTAATGAACGCACTGTGCGTTTTTGGTTTAAACGCTTTTGTAATGGAAACTTCGACTTGAAGAACGAACCACGTGGAAAGAAAATCTTCGTCCAAGCCCGCCAATCTTGATACTTTTTGTGATCATTTGCTTCTGGTCAAATGGTATAACCGTTTCCAAATCCATTAGGATTGGCGGAGTCTGCTGCACCTAAGAATTTGAATTTCTCCACAACCTAGAAGTAAAACAGCCCTTTCTTAGGTTGGTTCACATGTCTTTTGAAATATAATTTCGTGTATGTGTGGATTTCCTCACAATGTTTTCCTTTACCACCGATCAAGTGATAATAACAAATATATACATAACCTGGGCAAAATATGTCAAAGATCCTTTCGCACGACCCTATAAAATGCTTTCTCAAGATCCATAAAACAGCAGAAAACAGCTGGCTCGGTTATTCATCCAGTATCTGGACAGTAGTCTTCGAAAATTAAGAAATATCAATATGGGAATACAAATGTGCAACTCAGTGGTCAACTACCTGCTTTATGTAGATGCAAGGTATTAATAGCAGAATCACCTTCTGAACTGCAAACATAAGTTATAACAATAAAAGACGATTGTATGAAAAAAGGCTTACAATTGAACGTGAAGAAAACACCCAGGAATAATAATGGTATTTGAATAAGAGACAACTAAAATTCATATTTACAGGCAATGTGATCTAAACTAATAAATAAATAAATTCGGTATTCTGAACTTCGACATTATAATACCATTATCTTTGTTTTCTTCGCATTAAATTGTAAGCTGTTCTCCATACAATTGTCTTATTACAATACTTTTATCATCGAGATTAGTGCTTGCAATTCAGACTCTCTCTTTGTTTATACTACGTCGGGTGGTAAACAAGTATACGGCCCACTTGATGTGAGCCCAGCAACACAAGTATCGCTCTTGCGTTACCACCCCCGCTGCCAACGCAGCAACTCCTTCTGTTATATGCGATCATTTGCATAAAACAGTCAATTCAACACTAAGTGAATACGTAATCCTACATTCGTTCGCGTTTTTCAAGATACTGAATACGTAGTCGAGCTGACAACACGCAACTCTATTTGACACTAATATTGACGTCAAACCAGAGTGATAAGCTGCCGTCTATCAGTACACGTGTTGTACAATCTTATATACGAAACTTTAAATATTGTATCTATTTAATGTTTTAGGTTTTTGTGCAATAAAGGAAAGGAAATAATAAAAAATAAATTCATCTTCGTTAGTGTACAGACTTAGTAGGGCACCATTAACTCCGCATCCAGCCAGTATCGCCTGGTCTAGCGCAAGACGCCACACATTGCATATTTATCAATAAATAAAATTTCAGCGCAAAATGCAATTTAAAATGCTGAATACACTTGGCTGGTCTAATTCAATGGGATTTAATACAGGCAAAGGCGGTAATTGAATTGAAATGTACTGAATGCGCGAGAATGTTATTAAATCGGTGCCACGCCTGTTCGATCGAGAGCAATGCGAAATATACGAAATATGCTGGCTACTAGATGAAAATGATGCCCGATATTTCTCCTCTGTCACCTGTTCAGAGCTCGTTGACATAGGTCTGCTATACATCGAATACTGTCATTTTTGTTTACTGTACTGTGATGAGTAGTTAAATGTAGTATAGTATACACGTAGTGGGAAGCACTTAGTATCATTTATAAAAAAATGTTACTTGCACATTGTCAGCGCTCTGATAACGTTATTCATTCAAAGAAACACAAAATGTACTGTGGAATTACATGTTTGCTGCGGTCTTGTGTAAAGAAAAATGATTTCTACCGCTTAATAAATATCACTGTGCTATCTCCCTAAAGACACATCATTACTCCAAGTAGAAAAATCAACCAATCTGTAAATACTCCTATGTTATCAGAATCGGAATGTGCTTTTTCTGTTACATGCTTTATTGTTGCCTTTTAAATATTAAAGATGAGATCATTTCAAGTGAATCAAATGTATTAATTATATAACGTTCTAAATGTGACAGACGTCCGCATCCAATAATACTCGTAACTAAGATATTGTTAATTATACTAGAATATAAATTAGAATGTCACTGTACGTAGTTCGATGAAATTAAGTAAAGTGGAGTTCAAATTACTGTATGACCTTAATATAAATAAACTTGCCTGTCAGTTCATCACCTCCGCATATGCTGTCAGCAGAATCAGACAATTGACGAATGTGACTTTTGAGCGTTTTGTCTACTTCAACTACTATCGCAACATTATGTCGTACGGTATTCTATTGTGGGGTAAAGTGGCTGATATTAAAACGATTTTTATCTCACAAGAAAAGGACCATTTGCTCTATTTATGATATGGGATCCAGGGAATCACACAGTTCAAAGAAATAAAGAAGCAGTCACACTGGGTCGAAATTAGAAATAGCCTTCATCGTATACGATAAAATTATATTAATTAATTCACGTCAAATTAGAAAGATAACAAGCTTGATAAATGGATATGGATATAACGTGAACTCATTGAACAACAACAACAAAACTTTCGACCACTTTAATTAGATTTTTTTTTAAACAATTTAAGTGTAAAGGTGTAATTGTTTTTTATAAAAGGTATTAGTCGTAGTGATTGACTATAAAGGGTATGCTAATCAGTGAGTGCTTTTATAGTAGTTTATTTAAATTTTAGAATACACGTCATTTTTTTTAATAATTAACGTTTGCTTATGCTACATTTCTTTAAAATTAAAAGTAAACGATATATTGGTACATCGAAGGCACAAATTTAAACCTTCAACATTTAACAGGAAATATGAAGAATTATTTCTTTTCTCCACACATAGTTGCAGAACGTACCACGTGCATTTCGATATAAGAAACCTTATTGTTGTGTGACGAAATGCGGCGTATATCAATAATTCTTGTGTGCTAAAAAAAAGACTGAGCTGAGAAATGTTAATAATAGTAGTATCTAATAATCTGTCTATTTACCGGTGCACAGGGTAAGTCTTGGTGGTAAACATCCTCTGCCCGCACTACACCTTCTATTTATTGTAACGTGTAGTCTGTATAACGCGAAAATGTTCGAGTTATATTCTCTCTAGGTAGCTAATATGAAATGAAACATCACAGCGCTAAATTCACTTTCACACTTTAAAGCAGAAAATTCAAAAAGTGTTTCTCAAAATAACATTTATACAAAATTGTTAATAGATTATTGAGGGCAACGGTGGCTATTGATCATCCCAATAATCACATATCCGGATTGTATCTGTGACAATTTTGTCAAAATTTTGTATAATAAAAAGAACAAAAAATAAAATAGGTAGCTGTGGCTACCAAAAGCAGATAAAACTTAAAAATCATGTTCATGACTATAATTGTTAATACGAGTATACTCAATGCGCCTAAAAATGTTTTCACTTCAAAAAACTAAAATCTAACATATACCTATAGGACTGTTTAGTCCTATAGGTATATGTTAGAGTGTTTACTCAACATAAGTGTTTCCGTACATAAAATGAAGATGCTTGTGCAGTCCATAAAACAGTTATTCTAAGTCTATGGTGTTTGCGCTATGCATAAATTTTAGTTGTTTCTTTTTCAATAGCAAATACGTATTTCAGTTTGCAGCTTACATTTGGTTACTCAGTTACAGTACATAACGCAATGTTACGATAATATATAGCGTTTCAATACATAAATGTAAATGAGGATACGGTGAGCCCTCTGACCGGGGCGGGGTTTGTCATTAAACGAAAGTCGTTAAGCCAAGTCAGCAGCGGCAGAAAGGTTTAAATATAAAACTCCTTGTCAATAGTTATGCTTGGTATATCATATTTTATTCGGTCCTTTCTAAAAACAATATTAATTCAACGACGAACATAATAATATTAAGTGTTTATTGCTAAATAATAATTTATTCGCATACAACTTTGGGTTCGACCTAGGTCTATCGAACATCGAACTGGGTTACAATAAACCTATATTTAGAACAATAGTGCTCTCCCTTAAATTTTTATACAACATTAGCAAACGTGAAGGTACTGTATTTTTACATGAATTTAGTGTTAGTCTAAATCCAGAAACAAAAATAAAAATAACATAAAAAATACAAGTAAGCGATAAAATGTTTAATAAAGTCTTAAATAACAGCATATTTACATAAACACACTTTTACTTTTAATAATTGTATGAAGAAAGGCTTACAATTGAATGCGAAGAAAACCAAGGTAATGGTATTTGAAAGAGAGACAACCAGAACGAACACTAGGATTACGGTTGATGATGTAGTGTTGGAGCAAGTGAATGAGATTGTATATCTTGGAAGTGCTTTTAGCAGCAATGGAAGGTAAACCGCTGATGTGGAGAGACGAGTGACTTCTAGGCAGTCTTGGTACACAACGCGGTGCTAATTCCAACGCTAACTTATGGAAGTGAGAGCTGGGTATGGCAGAGAGAGCATGAAAGTAGAATAAATGCGGTCGAGATTAGAGCATTGCGCAAAATTTGTGTCATAACATAACGCTTTCTGACCGCGTTCATAATGAAGACATGAGAGAAACAGTTGGTCTGAAATAGAGTGTCGGTGTTAAGATAAGAAAAGGCATGCTTCGTTGGTTCGGACATGTAAAAAGAATCCAGGACGAAAGAATGACAAAACCGATATACAATGCAAAAGTGGAAGGATGCAGGAGTTGACGAATATCGAGAGACAGATGTACTTCCACAGCGCCTTGATGTGTCCTGCTGTTGAAATTTATTATTACTGACTTTAATTTGAGAAATTTCAGGGCATTTTATTTATTTATTAAATTTAAATCGATATACTCAGATTGAAATTCTTGTCTGTCTGTTCATTGATCACGAAGAACACAACTATGATTTAATGTTAGAGCAGTGATAGCCCAGTGGATAAGAAACCGGCCTATTGAACAACAGGTCCCCGGTTCGAATCCTGCATGTACCACTGAATTCGTGGTTTCGGTTTTATGCACATATTTGTTATTATCACTTGCTCGGCGGTGAAGGAAAACATCGTGAGGAAACCCGCACGTCCAAAAAACCTAAGAAAGACCTGGTTTTCCCTCTGGGTTGTGGAGGTCCGATGGCAGTCGCTCCGTGTGAAAATCAGTATCGTAGCGGACCCCGCCAATCCTAATGGATTAGGAAACGGGATAACGCTAAGAAGAAGAAGAAGATTTAGATTAAACTAGCTGTGCCCGCGACTTCGTCCGCGTCGAATATTATTTATTTATATTAATAAAAATAAATAAAGCTTCTAAAATAAAAGTAGCCTAAGTTACTACTTATTACATCAGCTATCTGCTAGTGAAAGTCCCATCAAAACCGGTCCAGCCGTTTCAGAGATTAGCCGGAGCAAACAGACATACAGACAAAAATTGTAAATATATTCATTTTGGTATATGTACCGTGTATACATCCATATGCATTTAGTAAAAAGCGGTTATTTTAATATTACAAACAGACACTCCAAAATGTTCTTATGAAAATCTTATTCAAAACTGAATCAGGTTCTGATTTAGTTATTTTTTTATACAACGTTAGAAGCATACAAGCATACGGCCAACCCAATGGTTACCATAATTTATTAACGGTTGCCATATAAGGGAATCGCTCGCGCATTACTATCTCCACTGCTAACACAGCAACTCCACTGGAGTTTATTGTTAAACTCACTCTCTCGTAGGAACACCTCAACCTCAACCCAACCTCAACCCAACCTCAACCTAGGGAGTTGTTAATTGGCTGTGAATTTCTGTAATGTGGAAGTACTTCCTCAGTTGTGTTGTTTATTGAAATTAAAATGCCCCATCAAATTGAAATGTTATTTCACGGTAAAAGTGTGAGACAATTTGATCAATATTACGTGCGTGCTTCCGTCACCAGTGGAGTTTGTGTGTTTATAGGGACAAAAACATACAAATTAGTACGTATAGTTTAAATTTAAGATAGGTAGGACGCATCAAAGCTCGTCTAGGGAAGTACCTCCACCTCACAAAAAACTGCTGCAAAATAACAGCTCCCTAGAGGGTTGTTGTGTTCTTGCGTGTGAGCGAGGTCACCAGTAAGCTCCCAAGGATTAGCAGCAGAGGTGGATACTTAATGTTCTGCAAGCGTTCATAGTCTAAGGTAACCGTTTTACATCAGGTGCGTGTATGCCTCCTGATGTTGTATAAAAAAAAAAGAAAAAAAATGTCAACTAGTACCTACAGTATAATTTACGTGAAGAATGGTATAGTGACTGACAGTGATTGATGCTTGACTAAATGTTCAAACTATTTTAATTACTGTAACTCCAGCTTTTCCATAATTTTGGGTTAAGGAGGATAACACGAGTGTGGTCTGACTGATGGTAATTAGCTCGTGTAGCCAATAAACACTTGCGAAATTAGGGGTATCACTCGTACTCGTACATCCTATATTCAATATTCCAGGACAGCACTAAATAAGGTATGTAATAAGTCAGAACACTAACTAATATTGGTTGCTGTTCTGATTAACCATACTGCTGCCCAACTACGTACTTGATTCTTGTCCGCCGGTTGGCCTTCAGCGGGAGAAACTCTTTGGAGTAGTCCCTCCTTGTCTCTCATGCACTCAATGCGGGTAAATTAAATCAATTAGTATTTTCATCAGAGAAGTAGAATGATATATTTACTGGGATTTCTAAAAAATTAAAGGTAATTTTAAAATTTATCTGTCAATAACTTCGAATTACCTAATCTTTTTTAGAAATACATGTCTGTATATGTTAGTAAGTTTCCTTATTCTGCCATAACTACTAAACGCATTATATATTATGCCGATAATGCTTATAAATCTAATATTGTACATTCAAATAACTAAATATTTTTTGTGGAAAACTATAGACAAACATTTATAAAAGTACTGTTATTGGCTAATTTACTGATTAATGTCTATAATACTAATGTCTTAATACTGTTGAACTCTCGGACTGCATTAAATTTAAATATATTTTTATATGGTTGCACAGTATCTCCGTTCAAATTATATGTGTAATGTCATATTTTCCTTCAAATTGTTTCACAAAATAACGCGGTGGAGCAAATTACATGATGCAGCGAAATGATCTCAAATCGCGACGCTTTTCCCCGCCGAGAGCGATGCATCACAGTCCGCACAGAATGTAACGAATTCTTTGATTCTTTAGATATCAAGTGCTGTAATAAAATTTTAGATATAATTGATAGATATGTAACATGTAACAACACTAAACTCTATTCCCAATTTTATTTCTTCAGTTTTCTGAGTTACCTCCTACCTACCTATGAAAGTAAACTTAAAGACGTATTAACGCCATAACAGCGTAATGTCAGTAATGGAAAATTGGTAGTAATCGAAGCTGTGCCATAATGTAACGGTAACTACCTAACGAAACCCCTTTTCGTAAGAGAAACTATTGCGAAACCAAAAACAAAAGCCTGCCAAAACAGCCCGTTAAGAAGAGTTCGGTAATTAACCTCATCTATCTAAGTAATGGATACTGTTTACATGTATGCGGTAACTAGGTAACTAATTACTATAGAGTGCTGAGTGCTACGAGCCTGCGATGGAGCCAACAAACAGCTGTGGCACAAATAAGTTAAACTATAATTAAGGGAAGTTCCCTGAAGTTGTTTAGATAAATTAGTGACCCTTTTCTAAAATGTCAGCGTTGGCCATTAAGGAGCGCCCTTGAAAAGGGTATGTTGACCACTGGTTCCGGAAAGCTCTTTTGTGTATTAAAAGTTGATTAACGGGTAGGCCAGCTTGCGAGTGGAATGATCTGTATTTGTCTTTTGACAAATTCTGTGGAGTATAATTTTGAATTGCGGTACGTGTTGTAAATGTCAAAGTATGTAGCAACTTTATTATTTATTGAGCCAATTATTATTCGATTTCAAGAAAGGTTATGTTCATAGACATTTTTTTAGGGTTCCGTACCCAAAGGATAAAACGGAACCCTATTACTGGGGCTCCGCTGTCCGTCCATCCGTCTGTCACCAGGCTGTATCTCTTGAACCGTTATAGTTAGACAGTTGAAATTTTCACAGATGATGTATTTCTGTTGCTGCTATAAAAACAAATACTAAAAAATAGAATAAAATAAATATTTAAGGGGGCTCCCATACAACAATCGTGATTTTTTTGCTCATTTTGCTTGATATTGATAACGGCAATAGGTAGACGCTTGAAATATTCACAGAATATTTAGTTATATATTCACTTTAAGAATAAATAATTAAATTAAAATAAAACAAATATTTAAGGGGGGCTACCATACAATAAACGTGATTTTTTTTTTGCTGTTTTTATAGACTCGCACTAGGCCGATTTTCTTTATACATAACGTCTGGTGGCATACAAACATACGATCTACCTGACGTAAAGTGGTTACCGTATTTTAAGAACGCTTCCAATACAGTAAGTATTACTCTTAATAAGTTTAGGCATTCCGTAATAGAAAAGGAAAACTGACCAAGTGCGAGTCGGACTCGCGCACGAAGGGTTCCGTACTATTATCTATAAAAACAGCAAAAAAAATCACGTTTGTTGTATGGGAGCCCCCCTTTAATTTTTGGTTTATTTTACTTTCATTATTTATTCTTAAAGTGAATATATAACTAAATATTCTGTGAATATTTCAAGCGTCTACATGTTGCCGTTTTCAATATCAAGCAAAAATGAGTAAAAAATTCACGTTTGTTGTATGGGAGCCCCCTTAAATATTTATTTGATTCTATTTTTTAGTACTTGTTGCTATAGCGGAAATAGAAATACATCATCTGTGAAAATTTCAACTGTCTAACTATCACGGTTCAAGAGATACAGCCTGGTGAGAGACGGACGGACGGACAGCGGAGCCTTAGCAATAGGGTTCCGTTTTACCCTTTGGGTACGGAACCCTAAAAAAGGGAAATCATATAAAACGAGATCTTCATGTTATGTCATCACAGACAGTCCTATGCCCGCCTTGTCCTTTCATATTATAAAAAAAATTGAATGGTTATATAACATTTACATGTTGTCCATTTGGATATTTCGATGTATTGAGTAACTTTTAGAACTATCTACAGATCCGACTCTGACATTTTTTTCTCTAATGTAAGATTATGCTTGAAAGCTAAATGCTATTTCATTCATACATGAAGAAGAAGATGCAGAAGCCACAGCCAGTAGGTAATTCGGAATAAATCTCAACAAAAAAAGAACATAATGAATATAGCGTGTATAGAGAAGTGATATTTTTAGATTGTATTCATTATCTATGTACAAGTAACCAAAATTTTAATTATTACTTATTGTGGCAATAGTATATATATATATATATTTATACAACGTCGGGAGGCATACAAGCATACGTCTCACCTGATATAAAGCGGTTACTGTAGCCTATAATCGCTTGCAATACGTTAAGTATCACTCGCGCGTTGCTACCCCTGATGCTAACACAGCAACTCAAGACTGTACTGGTAATCTCAGTTACTTGTAGGAACATAACAAACGTACAGTTTTCTGTGAGTTGGAGGTACTTTCCCAATCAGAGTGTAGCCTGCCACTTCCGAGTTACTTCTAGTAAAACGAATGCCAAAAATTGCATTTATGAATATTCATTTCTTTCTTCCAGAGAATATCACTTATAATTAAATGAAACTTTAATTAAAATGTATATGAATTTAATTACTCGTATAATGGAGAAGCGCTTAATACGCGCCACACTTTGAACGAAAGTTGCCCTCGGACAAAGTTTTATGATATTATCAGAGCCAGCCCGCTATGAGAGATTACTACGGAGTTACCAGCCAGTCTAGCTGGATTACCTCTCTCTAATTTCCACTGCGTTCTCGTTGGTTCCTTGGAGCAATAAATTGTTACTTTCAACTGTGTTTACTACAACTTTTATTAACTTCAAGTAAACTAACATCTGGTGTAATTTCAGCGGTAGCGTTTTAGTCAAATGATGTTTTAAACAAGTTTAAATATGTGTTATGATATTATGTATCTATTTTAGGATCTCTGGGTTTCATCATTTTGTAATGAGCATTTGTGTGATGTACTATATTGTACGTAGAGGGCTATTCAGTGGAATTATAAACAAGGGTCCTGTAAAGGACTGCACTATGCCCAAAAACATGTATTTGTCAATGATGTCAGGTAGGCGAAAATGTCAAACGACTGTCCTTGCTGCACGTCTTTATTGCACTGAAGTCGCAACGTATAATAAAATGCAACAGTATTGAAATATTACGCGTCAGCATAAATATTACAACTAATAATGTACGATACTCGTACATATTGGCAACTCACAGAAAAGCATCTCCCTGAAGATAAAATGTAAACAAAGTCAACAAAACATTAATTAATGCAAAATAAGTAAAGTACAAAACATATTCTCACACAATAAATGTACAATATTAGACTATCTCACTATTGAGATTAAATGTAATTTTACGGTCGGCCATAGGAGAAGTAGCGGTGTCAACACTTGTCACGGAGCCACGTAGTGCAGAGGGTATTCGGCGCGCGGAGGGTAGCGATGACGTCGATGTGTAGGTTTCTCCACGTTCCATATTAATGAAAGTAGTTTCCTTAATGTCTACTGGTTCAGGTTTCAACCCGCTATCCTTAAGTCTCCCTTTTAAATGGCGTCTTCTCACTTGGATAATAATAAGTGTCAGGACAGCTATGGTTGTCAGTGCCAATATCACATATGTTATGGTGTAATGACCATTGTCATATCCGTGAAATTCTTCCAGTTTCTGGGTTTTAAGAATGTCAATTTTCTGTTGAATGCTTACAAATTCTTGACTGTGATCTTCCAACTTGTCTATATTTGGTAACGATGAGTTCATTATGTCATTCAATGCTGATAATTTGGGAGTAGTTATGTGCAGGTTTTGTTGTATATAAATATGATTTGTATATTCATGTTGAGTGTGGATCATAAACGAATTTCCCTTTAATGTGCAGCCTTGGTTGAGAGTGAGGAGTCCGGTGTTGCTCAGCTGTTTTGTTATCACTTCAGACTCGCAGAGCACGCGAACTGCACACTCAGCACAACAGTAGTACAGCCAGGTGTCCGGCGCATGTAACTTGATCCATCTGTCGGTGCACGGCTTTGTTTCAATCCGACAGAATGGTTTGTTATTGTTGCTTATCTGCAGTCTCAAGTTGCAAATGGACTCGCCAATTGCTAATGAATATATAGGATGATTCAACGGACACAGTAATTGTTGTTTAGTTAAGTGAATGCAAGATTGAACATCACTTTCTGTCATTGGGATTGCAGCATCCTTTTTCATGTCGATGGCGAGATAGTCTGACTCCGGTGAGGTGTAGACTGTATTAAGCCCAACCTTTTGGGGGATACCAATTATGTTGGCCAATTCAAATTGATCTCTGCTCACCAATGGTATCTTAGTTTCCATTATGAGGAACCTTTTTGTCACCTTCGCTCTTATATGCAATAATCCATATAATATTTGTATACTGTCGGATGGAAGAATTACATCATTCTGTAGATGTCCTGATATAAAGTTGAGTTGCATTTGTAATTGTTCCGGTGACAATAAATGCACATTTAATCTGCCATGATAAATATCAGTTACTGTGTCAATCAGGGATTCTTGTATCCTGCGAAAGTTGGAAATGACAACATCTGCGGTGACCAAAGATGTAACGATGTAGAAAGATTGCAATGCATTTCTTGTCATATTTGTAATGCGACTCATTTCTGCAGACATCGCATTTATATTATAATTGATAGCAGCAAACTGTTTATTCATAACCTTTTCGTTTCTTTTTAGAATATTATTTTCTGCTTCTAACACTGAAGTTTGATTTTGCAATAAAGTAAATAAGTGATCTTCTCGTTGTTTCACTGTTTCTATGTCATGTTCGTATCTGTCAGCAAATTTGTCATCTAGTACCCCAAACAGAGCGCTAGCGACGTTTCCGATAGCATTAATTAAGCCTCTTCTACGGCGGTGACTGTTTCCCATTCGTTTGTTGTATAACAACACGTCATTATAGTGACGTATTTCGTTTAATTCGTGCTCGAATTGCATAACGATGGGTGTACAGACAGTGTCATGGTTGCATAGTTGGGAGACCAGCTGAACGTACGTTTCAATGCTATTCATGTTTTCCCAGTAAGATGTCATGTTGTAGTAAATGAGTAATTTCCACTGATCTTGAATAATCTTAACGTCGTCAGACACTTTGTCAAAATAGAGTGTATTATTGTTCTGCAAGGTGTGCAAATTTATCATCGCTTCTTGCTGCATAGTAGGAGTGAGCATTGTCATTAGAGCCAAAAGTGTGCACACGAGAAAGTTGCGTTTGAGTTTGCGAGGTCTTCGACTTGTTCTTTGTCGGTTGTGGGTGTCAACGTTTTTATCCGGAGATTCATCAATAATGTGTGGCTTTGTTTCAGGAAATTTTCAGGTGTCATCGGATTTGTCAACCAGCGGCAGGCGCGCCAGTTTCAGGATAGGGCGTTTCATTTCTCCCATTTTAGTTTTTAGTGTCACAGCCCGGACGTATCCATCAAGGCCAGGATGAGTTTCTATGACCTTTCCCAGTGCCCATTTCGCAGGCGGTAAGTTTTCGTCCTTTATGAGCACGATGTCATCTTTCTTCAAGTTCTCTGTAGGGTGATGCCATTTACTTCTTTTCTGCAGTTGTTGTATAGTCATTTGACCATCTCTTCCAGAAATCTTGTTGCATTTTCTCTACCAACTGCCATCTAGTGTGAGTATGCATCGGATTATTTTCTGTTACAGGTGGAGAGAGCAGAGAGCTTCCGATCAAAAAGTGACCAGGTGTCAAAAATTCAATTTCAGGATCTTCTGTCAAGGCGTACAGCGGCCTGGAGTTGAGGCATGCCTCGACTTGGGTAAGTAGCGTGATAAACTCTTCAAAGGTAAGCCTTTGCTCACCAATCACACGTTTCAGATGAAATTTAGATCTTGCAACGGCAGCTTCCCATAAACCGCCTCCAGAAGGAAACGCCGGTACATTAAAATGCCAGGTAATTCCGAGTTCATTCACTATATGCAACAGCTCTTTGTTAATAATTTATTGTAATTCTGCATATTCTTTTTTCAGGATACGAGCTGCTCCCACAAAGTTGGTGCCATTGTCGCTGTAGATATGCTTGGGAGTTCCTCTTCGTGCACACATCCTCTTCAGTGCAGCCAGAAACGTGGAAGAACTCAAGTCTGACACAAGTTCCAGGTGCACCGCTTTTGTTGCGAAGCACACGAAGATAGCAATGTAGCCCTTTGTGGTTTTTATTCCTCGACCTTTGTTTGCTTTCAGCTCCACGTGGCCAGTAAAGTCTATCCCTGTGTGCGTGAAAGGCCTTGATGGTGTTACTCGCGGTTTCGGTAGGTTTGCCATAATTTGACTTGGATTGTGTTTCTTGAATCGAAAACATGTAATGCAATGACGAAGAAGGCTTTTAATTGTTTTATTTCCGCCGAGTATCCAATATCTTTGACGCAACAGTGCCAAAGTAAGGCTAGGTCCACCATGGAGCGTTGTCAAATGCGCTTGCTGTATTAATAATTCTGTCAACCGTGATTTTTTTGGAATAATAGTTGGATGTTTTGCATCATTCGTCAAGTCAGAGTACTGCAGCCTTCTCCAACCAACTCTTAGTATGTTCTTGTCATCTAAGTAGGGGTTAAGTTTAAATATTTTACTTTGAGGTGCTACTCTCCCCTTCTGTTTTAACATGTCAATTTCTTTCTGGAATTCCAGAAGTTGTGTCATCTTTATGGCAAGTAAATATGCATCTTCAATTTCCTTACATGAAAAATAGCTGTCATACACTGGAATATCGAGGTCAGTGTGTACGCTGCCTTTTTTCCCTTTGTTTATTTTATTGCATACATTTTTAATAAAGCGTGTCATGTAGCATATTATTCGAATAGCGCGAGTCATGGAGCTGTGTTTGTTTAAAATTTCTTCTATAAAATTGGTTGTCACTATCTGTGTGGCGCACATTTGATGCGACTTCTTCATCTCAATTTGAGGTATGTCAATCTTCTCAGCGTTTTCAGGGGTGACATTTTTGATGCATGCTGGGCCTTCCCACCACAGCTTATGTTGCAGTAACTGCGATGTAGTCAATCCTCGCGTCGCGCAATCGGCAGCGTTCTCTGCTGAAGATACGTGTCTCCAACACGACGGTGCAATAGTGTCAACAATTTCCTTTATTCGATTTGCAACAAAAACCTTCCAGCGTGATGGTTCTCCTTGAAGCCAACCCAATACCACGAGAGAATTGGTCCACCCGTACACAGGGATGCATTTTCCGTTCAGCATAACGTCAATTATTTTATTCATAAGTCTTGAGAGTAAGACAGCTCCACATAATTCCAAACGTGGCAATGTCAGCGTTTTTGCCCGAGGTGCGAGCTTTGTTTTTGCAGCAATAATGTTAATAAGTGGCATACCATTGTTATTAATTGTTTTTAAGTAAATAATGCAAGCGTATGCCCTTTCAGATGCATCGCTAAAGCCGTGTAGCTCCGGATTGCATTTATCATCTACTAGCCATCTTGCAATTTTTATTTTATCAATGTTCCGCAAGTCTTCTCTGATTTGGAGCCATTGTTCTTGAATGTCAGTGGATACTTCGTCATCCCAACTCATGTTTTCGAGCCACACTTGTTGAAATAACAATTTTGCCTTAATTGTTATTGGCGCCAACCATCCTAGCGGATCGTACAGCGATGTTATTTCTGAGAGAAGTTGACGTTTACTTATTCGAGATATTTGCTTACAGCTTTTATTTTTGTGCGAAAATGTAAAGGTGTCAGTTGTTGGATTCCAGTGTAATCCGAGCGCCTTTGTAGAATCGCTTAATTGAAGGTTGATAACAGATGGATTTATTTGTTGCGGTGATAAATCTGTCAATAATTCGGGGGTGTTACTAGCCCACTTTCTCAAATTGAAGCCAGCATCCTTTAGCATTTGAATGAGCTGAGTCTGAATGATCTTTGCCTCTTCGATGGAGTTACTTCCGCTGAGGAGGTCATCGACGTAGAAGTCTTTTGTGAGTACTTCAGCTGCACGTGGATACTTCCCTGCATCATCCACAGCTAGTTGCTTCATGGTGCGCATAGCTAAATATGGAGCGGCCTTCATGCCATATGTTATAGTGCATAACTGATATTCTTTCAAAAAATCTTGGGGTTGCTGTCTCCATAGAATTTTCTGAAGATGTTGTTGATCGTCAGCGATTAGGATGCATCTATACATTTTTTCACAATCAGCTGTATACACAAATTGCTTTGTTCTCCATCTGAGTAATAATACTTGGATATCTTGCTGCAATTTTGGACCACACTCCATGAGGTCATTTAAGGAGTATCCTGTGGTTGTTGGCGAAGATGCATTGAAAACAATGCGCATCTTAGTGGTAGTCGAATCTTCTTTGTGTACTGCATGATGTGGCAAATAACACATAGGCTGCTGCTTCGTAGTGCATTCCTTCATGTGACCTAATGTCAAATACTCATCCATGAAGTTTTTGTATCTGTCATAGAGTTTGCCATCTTTTGTCAAGCGCCTCTCTAGTTGCATAAATTGAGCTGCGGCGCGTGGTTTAGAATGACCCAGTTGTTTGACAAAGTTTACCTTCATGGGTAATCGAACTTGATACTGGCCATTGGACAGTCTTTTGGTTGTATTGGTAAATAATTCTTCGCAGAACTGTTCCCGTTGTGTCAGTGAAGTGGATTCAGATGGTATTTCTTCCATCTCCCAGTATCGTGCAATATCTTGTATGTTATTTATGATGACATTGCAGTTCAATGTTTTAATGGTTCCAGAAACTATCCAGCCCAATTTTGTTTGTTGAGCAATAGGTTGTCGCTCTGATCCCTTAATAAGCCCATTCAATATTATTTTTGAATAAACATTCGCATCAAGTAGTATGTCAATGGGCTGTGAAATATGAAACTCAGTATCCGCAAGTTGAATATTTTGTAAATGAGAATGGTTATTTCTTTGTATAGAAATTGTTGGCAATTTATTTATCAATTTTGACATGACTACAGCTTCCGCGCTGAAACAGAAGTCATCATGGATTGATTGGCAGTGTAACTCTATCTTGCCTCTACCCTTTTTCGAGCTTGAACCCACCCCGGAAATGGATGCAGATGATGTCGAGGAAGGCCTAGGCGCTGTGCAGCGTTTTCTGTAATAAGTGTGATTTGAGACCCTTGGTCTAACAGTGCTCTCAATGTAATGTAGGTATTGTTATTAGCTCTAACTTTTATCAGCACAGTAGGTAGCAAAATTTCTTCGTCATCACTTGTCACATGATTAGAACTTTTCGATTTTCCTTGTATCTGTCGGGATTGCGCAATTGCAGAATGCAATAATGTGTTATGACCATCGCCGCAAATTTTGCACCTTTTGTTTGAATTGCAGATTTGTCGCTCATGCACATAAAGACAGTTTTTGCATATACAATTGTCGGCAAGGGATTTTAGTTTCATGTCAGCCGTCATCGCTTCAAATTTCCTGCATTGAAATATGGCGTGACTAGAGTTATTGCAAATTACGCAACGTACTAAATTATTAAAATTATTGTAGGACGTTCTTCCAAACATAGGCCTTTGTTGAATTCTGTTCACAGCTGATTGTTTAGGTGATGTCACGTTGTCATCTTTGTCCCGTTTGGATAATGGTTCAAGAGCAGTGAATTTCATTTCTATAAACTGAATGAATTCGTCCAAAGTAGGGAGTTCACGCGGTGCCTTCCGGACTTCCTTGTAATCACATCGCGTAATAGGATCTAATTTTTTCACCAAGAGATGGACGAGCAGGGGATCCCACGTGGATGTATCAATTCCCAAATTATGTATAGCGTGGATGGCCTCCATCGTAGTGTCATGTAGTTTCTTGAGCTCACGTGAAGTTTGTATTTGCACGGTGGGTTGGTTTAAAAGGATCTCAATATGGTTGGTAAACAAAGCCTGATGGTTATGATAACGATGACATAGGATTTCCCAAGCAGTGTCGTAATTGTCAGAAGAAATGTGTAGATGCTGTATAAGACGTTGAGCTTCGCCTTTCAACTTGCTTTTTAGATGCTGCATTTTTTGTGCTTTTGTCAAGGTTATATTGTCATGTATGCTGCTTTTATATAGGTCCATAAACGTTGGCCATTGCATATAATCATCCCCATGAAAGGGTGGAATGTGTATCTTCTGAGTGCTTTCAAATAAATGCGTCGTGGATGAAATTTTGTTATGAAGTTTTCGTTTTATTGTTTTAAATAATATTTCATTTTCGGTGTATTGTTCCTCATATGTCATATCTTTCCCTTGCACAATGTTGTCAATTTTCCAATGTAAGGTGTCAATATTATTCCAGCGTGACTGCAAATTACGTAACTCATCCTCTAGCTCCCATTTTGCTGTTATAGCTGCAATGTCAATGCTGTTTATCACTCGACGTAATGCACGAAAATTGGTTTTTTGTTCGTTAAACATTGCTGTTATCACATCATCCTTGTCAGTTTCTTGCTGAACATGAGCTGATCCCGAAGGCATCGGATGGCTCACCAGCATGTCACGCAGTTTATGATATAATGACCTAGTGTCATTAAATATATTTTTGTAGAAATAATCCTGAGATTGGTCAGGAGATGTCACAAGTTCCGAATGATTTTGTTCAAATTCCGCCCACAGGTTGTCAAGACTTTCCAAACGCTTAGCGATGTAGTCTGCAGTTTTTCTACTTGCCGAATCTTTTTTGAAATTAATTTGGATTTGCTGAATTGTTGAAATGATCTCCTTCTGACGAACAAGGAGGTTGTCAAATGCTGTCATTTTTGTACTTGAATAATTGTTAAATTACCTGGTGAAATAATATATGCACTTCCACAAGGTTAATGTCAATAAATTGTCACTGCACTTTGTCAATATTTTATGCTTAATAAAATGTCACTGATTAACTGTCACTGCAATCCTTCCAGACGTTGTATGTCCAGGCTGATTCCTTTAGTGCACCCACAGAATTCGATACGACCTTGTCGTTTGTCTCAACTCAATTGGTGATTTCCGCTTCTGGAAGGCCAACCAAGCCGATACGCTAGCCGCACCTAAACTATGAGAACACCAAAGTAACTCGAAGGACCAATGTAAAGGGCTGCACTTTGCCCAAAAACATGTATTTGTCAATGATGTCAGGTAGGCGAAAATGTCAAACGACTGTCCTTGCTGCACGTCTTTATTGCACTGAAGTCGCAACGTATAATAAAATGCAACAGTATTGAAATATTACGCGTCAGCATAAATATTACAACTAATAATGTACGATACTCGTACAGGTCCATTCAGTAGGCGTTAATGACTTTAGTTTGAAATTCCTGTACCGTCTGGGTTATAATATTTTTATCATAATTCTGGGGGAATTAAAAAAAAGGCTGAAGAAATAAATACAAACATCTTTTTTTTTAATCAACGTCGGGAGGCATACAAGCACGCCTACGGCCCATCTGATGTAAAGCAGTTACCGTAGCCTATTAACGCTTGTAACATATATCACTCGCGCGATGCCTCCTCTGCCGCTTACACAGCAACTCCTTAGGAGTTTACTGGTGACCACGCAGAAACACAACAACCCTCTAGGGAGTTGTTATTTGGCTGCGGTTTTCTGTGAGGTGGAGGTACTTCCCTCTCTTAAAAACTTCTTCTTAACATTATCCCGTTTCGTAATAAATTAGGATTGACAGGGTCCGCTGCCTAAGCATTAGGATATGGCTAATATATTGATTTTTACATGGAACGCCTGCCGTCAGACCTCTACAATCTATAGGGAAAATCAGACCTTTCTTAAGATAGGCCATCTGTCTTTCGTAATATAATTTCTTGGACGTGCCTCACAACGTGTTCCTCACGGTGTTTTCTTTCACCACCGAGCAAGTGATAATTACAAAGTATATAGTCTTAGGTTTTCGCGATTGTTACACGTTACACGCAGGAAGACTTCCCGCGACCACGGACGCTGCAAAGCGTTCGAAACGTCAGGTTCAACAAAATAAATAAAACACGCGATACTTCCGTTAAAAATTGTTTAATTCAATGATAATTACAAATATGTACATAAAAGCGAATAACAATGATTTAGTGGTAGCTAGGATTCGAACCGGCGACCAGTTGGTCAATAGGCCGGTTCTTTATCCACGTCACTTAATAAATCTGTTCTCAAACTTCAACTAGTAATTGAATATTTATTACTAAGAATTCTAAGACAGTAATATCAAGAAAAGTACAAATAATAATTATAATATGCTTGGAGTAGTTTAACAATTTCTTTTTTCATTTAAAATAGCTGTGTATCGGTCTTCGCTTCGTGTTCAGTTTTAACATTATTAAAGGATTTTTTTACGTTATTTCACGTTTTTTACGTTACATAATGCATGATACTAATACTAACATTGAATAACTATTAATATATATCAAAATAAATATTGAATATTGTTACATTTAAATATATTTGTTGTTATTGGAGATACGAACGAGTCGGCTGCATCACATTATATTCAGCGCATTTCATTCACGACCGAGAGAAGTTTCTGTTAGACGCTGCCACTGCTGATTTTAATTGGTTTAGTTAATAAGTGTCTGTTCAAATAAATATAAGTATCTATTAATTAATGTGAATGGAGAGTTGGGAAAACGTCTTGGCAGTAAAAGCTTAAGCCAGAAGGCACAGCTCGCTGTACTCAATGCAGTTCCGGTCCCAACGCTTACTTATGGAAGCGAGAGCTAGGTATAGCAGAGAGCACATGAAAGTAGAATAAACGCAGTCGAAATGCGAGCACAAAATTTGTGACTGTACACAGTATTCGCAATGATGATATTAGAAATAGAGTTGGTCTGAAAAAGAGTGTCGATGATAAAAAAGGACGAGGCAGGCTCTGTTGATTCGCACATGTAGAAATAATGCAGGAAGAAAGAATTACGAAACAGATATAAAATGCGAAAGTTGAAGGGTGTAGGAGCCAAAGAAGCCAAAGATTACCATGACCAAATTGGTCGTGTTTTATCTGAAGATGATCTTAGGAGCTTTAGAAACCGGCGGACGCGAATAAGCCGTGCAACTTGGATATATTAATTTAAGCAGATTTATATGTAGGAGTCTACTCATAAAATAATCATTAACAACATCGAATCACTAACAATGGCATTATGCTTGAATTAATTAAATTATTAATAACGATCTTAGCACTGTGCCCGCCTTGTCCTTTTATATTATAATTAATAAAACAAAACTAAACGCAAGCTTAATAAAAGTAGACTAAACGCGAAAAGATCATACAATCAGAGCGTCTCTTTTTCTAAGGATTAATACTTATTGTGCAGAATCTGTGGAACAAAATACAATCAAATTTGAAGTCGAAGGCTTTACTGCATTTACTCTAAGCAATAATTGAGATACTATTGCAATATGCTATACCTTGGAACATAATTTATAAATACTTCTATGTCTACATAGACCGTCGGCGCAAAGACGTATGCTGTGGCATCGATCACAGATCGGTTAATGAAGAGAATTTAATAGTGATATTCATTGTTGTACACTGAGAATTATTACATTATACCAATTTACGTGAATAAAAATAGACATACAAGTAGTATTGAAGAAATATATAGTATAGTATAAATATATAGTATATACAATTATATAGTAGTATATAAACATTCAAATACATACAGTTTTATGACGTTATTGTACGTGTGGGTCTAAATGATAGAGCAACACGAGTCGGTCTTTGGATTAGTTTAATCTTAACAGAAATAATACGATTGTAATGTTTTTTTAATTGTGATATATAGAGCTTCTCCGAGCTTGGGGGGGCACATTCGACAGTCGGTTCTTTCGTCGGTAGATAATAAAGATAAACATTATTATTATTTACGTCACGACTTACATTTTTTAAATCAAATTTTATTATTTTAACAGTATTATATTAATTTCTGACAGTTTTCCTTTTTTATTAATATACCGGTATTTTAAAAATGATCATTGGCGAATAAGAAATGCCGACAGTAACTTGCCAATATCTTTTTAATCGATATTGCAATAAATTTATATTAGTGTAACAGTACAAGAATTATAATGATGTTAAGTGATAAAAAATATATACATACAGGTGATAAGCTGTATCTATGTATAAACTATCTGTAGATAGTCAATTGATTCAGGCGTTATTTTGCGAATGTCAAATTACATGCAATTTGATCTAACCTGCTTTGTGTGCTTCCACCACCAATTAGTTCGTACGGCCTAGATGCCTATCTGAAGATAGTTGGAAACAGATCTCTTCCAATCTACAGTGGATCAGAGTGGTTTTCTTCTGATCAGAGCATTTCTCTGGTGGAAGGAGCATGTCTTGTATATATATATAATACATATATATATATATTATACGGCCACCTAATGTAAAGCGGGTACCGTAGCCTATTAACGCTTGCGAAATATTAAGTATCACTCGCGCGATGCCTCTGCTGCTGCTTACACAGCAACTCCTTGGTAGCTTACTGGTGACCTCACTCACACGTTCCTGACACAACAAGCCTCTAGGGAGTTATTATTTGCGGTTTTCTGTGAGGTGGGGTGCTTCCGCAAACGGGCTGCTTTGATGCGCACTACCTCTCTTTACTATATATATGTATAACGATGACAGTGTGGGTTACATCATAAAACTTTGTCCAAGCGGAACTTCGTTCAAAGGATGTGGTATCAAAGCGAACTCGATGACATAACTTTTCAATTACTATGCGTAAAATGAACCAGTTGGCGTTCAGTAGAAACGCCGAAGTGCAATATGATGGAATATGTAATCAAATTGAATGCATACTAGTTGCGTAAAATTTTGAGTAAGTACGTAAAGTGTTTATGTAACTAATGAATTGATATGAAATTTTTTGCAACCTTTTGGGAGACAGTTACATCCTACTTCCTACTAATATTATAAATGTGAATGTCCGTTTATTTGTTACGCTTTCACGCGAAAACTACTGAACCGATCATCATGAAACTTTGTACACATATTCTTGGAGGTATCAGAAGTAAAATAGGATACTTTTTATTAAAAAAAAAAAAAAATTATCAATGCGAGCGAAACCGCGGGTAAAAGCTAGTCAATCATATATTAGTAATTTTAAATTATTCATTTTTTTTTATATTGACTCAGCATAGTGGCTCCGCTTCGCCTGTTGGTAAGCGAAAAGAGGTGCCCAAATTGCAATGGCAACTGACAAAGGACTACAGTGCCCTACCTGTTGACGGTAGCATGCTGGCCCGCAAGGTGCTTATTCATGCTTCGTTTGAAGGATGTTGTAGGAAGGAGGAAACACATGTGCATGCAAGGCATTCCACT
This sequence comes from Pyralis farinalis, assembly GCA_947507595.1. Taxonomy (NCBI): domain Eukaryota; kingdom Metazoa; phylum Arthropoda; class Insecta; order Lepidoptera; family Pyralidae; genus Pyralis; species Pyralis farinalis. The sequence goes on along the minus strand of OX382269.1, from coordinate 15,072,762 downwards.
TTTTAATAGTTAAAGGAGTTGCCGAACTTTTTAGTGCCAGAAACAATGTCCTCATCAGTGGAATGATGACAACGCAACCCTGTACGTGTGGTTCTATGACGGAAGGGAGAGGGTGGGATAAGGGAAATTAGTTCTTCAGAGCACTCGCCATCGTACAGGTGGTAAAATGTACTTAGGGAGCCTATGTCCCTACGAAGTTGCAGAGGTTCTAGGTATTTTGTGACCTCTTCGTCGTCGATTATGCGGATAGCCCGTCGCTGCAACCTATCGAGAGCCTCGAGAAGATACTGTGCGGAGCCGTCCCAGAGATGCGAGCAATACTCCACGCAGGCCCGAACTTGAGTCTTATAAAGAAGACAAAGTTGGGCCGGCGTGAAGAACCGTATGTAAGGATTACGGTTGATGATGAAGTGTTGGAACAAGTGGGTGAGATTGTATATCTTGGATGCACTGTCAGCAGGGATGGAAGGCATACACCGCAGATGTGGAAATACGAGTGAGTGATGGGAATAGTGAGAATGGAGCGTTGGGAAAACTTCTTGGCAGTAATAACTAGAGCCAGAAGGCATAGTTCGCTATACACAATGCAGTGCTGGTCCCAATGCTTACTTATGAAAGCGAGAGCTGGGTATGGTAGAGAGAGCATAAAAGTAGGATTAAACGCAGTCGAAATGGGAGCGATGCGCAAAATTTGTGGCGTAACGCTTGTAGACCGTATTCGCAATGATGATGTTCGCAAAAGAGAGCGTCGGTGTTAAAAAAAGAAGAGCATGCTCTAATATAAGATAGCATGCAACGCAGGATGAAAGAATGATGAAGCAGATATACAATGCAAAAGTGGAACGATGTAGGAGCCGAGGAAGGCTAAGTCTTACCTACCATGACCAAATTGGTCGTGTTCTATCAGAAGGTGATGTCAGGAGCCCTAAAAACTGGCGAGTGTGCATGAGACGAGTAATGAATGTTAAAAAAGCGAGTGAGGTATGTAAGGATCGAGTCGCGTGGTGCTCGGTTCTCTCTGCCTACGTGAAGTTATAGATAGATAGATGGAATATGGAACTCTTTTTCAAAATGTGTGTATTGAATTTTCATGATATGTTTTCTGAATGAATGAATTTAACTAAAGAAAATTTTCTCTCCAATATTTATCACGATGTTTTTGCGTTTTATGGGTTTCGAAAGACGTGAAGTAACTTTAAGAGGGTCGGCAATGCAATGGCATGTCACCACTGATGCTGTAAATGTTTATAAACTATGGTAAATGCTCGTGATCGTAATCAGGCAGGCCTACGCTTGTTTTATTATACAAAGTCGGGTGGAATACACTCCTATCTCATGTGAAGCGGTTACCGTAGCCTATAAACGCTTGCAACACATTAAGTATCACTCGCACGATGTCACCTCTGCTGCTAACCCAGCAACTGCTTAGGAGCTTACTGGTGACCTCACTCACACACAGAACACGGGATACAATAACCCTCTACTTTTTTAGCTGTGGTTTTCTGCGAGGTGAAGGTAATCCTCAGAAGGGCTGATGGGCAGATGAGATGCACCCTACCTCTCTTAAAAACACCCAGACCAATACAAACAGACATGTTCATGCACACAAATGTCTGTCCCGTATAAAATCGAACCCACGAGCTTAGTATCAAAGTAACGTAACAGCGCGTTTCCACCACTGCGGCACCGAGCTCATCAAAATCGCCAAAAAAATGGTACAAAAAAATGAGTAATACTACTTACAGTCTCGATCTCGAGTCCCTAAAGAAGAGTAGCTTCTCTACTTCAGTCAATGATTCTATCGCATTTGACGCCATTTACGAAGACTTACTCGAAAAACAGTATAATATTGTCACGCAACGTCATTATTTTTGTTCTTTTTTTTTAATTTCAGCGTTACCATTCCATATTTGCATTGATTTTATTAATAACTAAGAAAAAAATATTATATAAAATATACATTTTCAACAAGGTGTAATAATCAGGTAGTAAAAAATTTGGAACAACAAAACTTAAAAGAAAACACGGCTACAGCGCAAAATCCAAAAATTATTTAGTTCGAATTTCTAAAAGTGCCTACTACATTCTGAGCTCATGTGCGCAAATCTCATTAAATCATACAACGCAATGTAAATAGACTAACACAATAAACCGAGGCACACTCCCAAGAAACAAAATTGAGTAAAGGATTCGAGAATTTGTCTTCCTTGTTAATCAAATATTTTCAGTTGCCTAACAAAAGACAGGCGCGTGGGTTCCGCGGCGAATAGTTTATGCGCTCGTAATACAAATCTCCAGCTCTATTTATCTTTTCTTTTCACTTGTCCTTTCGCAAAAATGAAAATTTATCGTCTGTGTAACCGGAATGCCTCGCCGGCTGACCACTAATGAAATGGTATATAGCTACGCTTCGGGACAGCGCCGAGACGCCGCCGCTCGCACCACGCCACCCTAGACTGAACATCCTCGTATTTTTTTGTGTCACGCAAACTTAGCAAACACCTTATTGTATTTGTTTTGTATAAAGCTCGTGCGTTTATAAGTTGAATATATAACCGCATAGTTTTTGTAACTTTTGAATAACATTGTTTTCTTATTTTCATTTCACAGTAATTTTACAGTACTGAATTTATTTTTTATGTATGTGGGATGTAAAGTTACTGTAGCTTATGAACGCTTGCAATGCTTGAAGTTTCGCTCGCGCGTTTCGCCCCTGCTGATGACACAGTAACTCCTTAGGAGCTTATTGATCCTCAGGAGTTGTAATTTGGCTGCAGTTTTCTGTAAGGTACATCCCAGGTCGGGTCTATTGATACGCCTTAACAGCATCCAGACCACCATATAGACATGTTCATGCACACAAATGTTTGTGCTGTATGGGAATCGAACTCACAAACCTCAGTGACAAATAGAGCATTGTTAAGGAGTGCTTAACTCATACTCCACTTAGCATTGTTAAGTGTACATATTGTACACTCGAATAATTTAATACATCACTAAGTATTAAGTACATAGGTACTCGTATCTATGCCAAAGATAGGCTTAATATGAAACAAAAAACTTCAGTTTCACATTTGCTCCTACACATCCTTTCGTTTGGTTTCGTATATTTATCATATAAGATTTCGATTGGTTTTACAATAACTAAAATTTTATCGTTATATTAACAAGTAATAATTATAAAAGAAATTTATCCATAACATATTTTTTTTTATATGTATTTGAGGATAAACCCAAATCTAGCCTAAATCACTAGCGGTAATGATATCCGTAACATGGTGATTCAAATAGTATATTAAGAAGCTACTATATGCTTTAACCGTTTGTTTGGTTTAAAACTTTTATACATGAACCCTAAAGCATTGCATTTCATTTTTGCGAGCAAATTTCTGATTGAGAACAGTAAAATCAGAATAACTTGTTTCCAAACATTCTCAGCGACAGAGATGAAACTTCATAGATAAAAACTTGAAGAGATTTTCAAAAGCAATTTTAAAAAGTGATCGTCAGCAAACTTGAATATTTACAGTGTCGGCGCGGCGTAAGACTCTGCAGTGCTAACTTCTGGAGTTTTCACATCGTTCATCGTGGAGGGGAGTACCGAAGGCTCATTACACGCCGAACTTGTTCAAATCATTAAAATTTATACACATTTCACAAGTTCACCTAATGAAAATTGGGAAAGTTGGGACAGCTTTGAATGTGTCAACGATGAAAACGTTTGACACATTCATGGCACAATAATAATAATGCGTAGTATATTATTACACCAAATGTGATGTTGTCAGTTGTCTGGAAGTAATGGGAACTTATTGCGTTTTAGCGTGACATTATTAATTATATGTAGGCACTGAATTCCCAGGGGTTACATGTAGGGTCCATCCAGTGGATGGCGAGCCTCAACGTGCTGAAAATAGTAATCAGATATGATAGTTATTGGACGCCTGTCCGTTCAACTTCTGTAAATAACCCAGGGCCAATGATACTTTTCTCATTAAAATACTCAAATTTCCCCTTCATTTGCAATAGTCCCACAACCCGCCGAGACCTGCTTATGAGTATGTTCTTCCACTGATATCCCTGGAATAGGTCACGGCGGGTGTACTACATTACATCAATCTTATCAAAGGGGTCTCTACGTGTTGGTTCCATGTCCTCGTTCATGCCTATCAAATTACCGGGATACTTTATTACCCGTGAGACAAGATATTATTATTGACCAACTGGTTGTTGGTTCAAATCCTGGGGTGGCATACCCACCATACTATGCCCACTAAATTCATAGAGTACATGTACCACTTTTCATCAAGTGAGCTGTATTCTTGTATGGTTCCCAACGTTGTCTAAAGAACAAGTCGTTGGCTCATCAGCGATATGATTAAATATCAACATTCTCATTTCGCCCTACAATCAAACTCTCTAGAACCGCATTTATTAATGGCAACGCGCGAGTGATACTTCCGCAATTTATTGTGTTTAGGAACAAGTTTTTATCAGGTGAGCTGTATTCTTGTATGGCACTCGACGTTGTTTAAAGAACAAGTTGTTGGTTCATCACGGCTAAGATTAAATATCGACATACCCTATTTCAAATTCTCTAGAGCCGCATTTATTCATCAACATGCAGATTAAGCAACGTGCAGATTCGGGGCAAATGAAGTTAGAACGGTTTCAACCGCAATGGTAAGCCGTGTACACCCAGCTAATTTTGTATATATATTTTTTATTGTCCATGTTAGATGAACATGGACAAGATTATGATCATGTCGAATATCCATGTTACACTTATGCCAGTCACGGTTGGAAGCACTAAGCTCGAAGTTGTTGACCAATATGTCTATCTAGAGCAGGGTATCCAGTTAGGTAAGTCTTTATTCGACCGAGAGGTCAACAGATAGATCCAACTCAGCAGCGTTTAGGAAAGTTCGACATATATTCTCGTTCAAAATACCTCAACGCCTGAAGAGCTTCGACTAGTGTGTGTTGCCTGTGATAACATACGGAACTGAGATGTGGCCGTTCACTGCGGGCCGTATGGGGATGCTCAAGGTCGCTCAGCGTGCTATGAAAAAAGGGTTTCTCTGCGTGATAGAATCAGAAATGAGGATATCCGCAGTAGTACTAAGGTAACCGACATAGCCCATAGGATAAGCAAGCTGAAGTGGCAATGGGCCGGCCACATAGTTCGTAGAACCGACAACCGTTTGGGGAGAAACGTTCTCGAAAGGCGTCCCCGTATTGGTACTCGCAGTGTGGGACGACCCCGCACTAGATGGAGCGATGACCTCAAGAGGTTTGTAGGAAGTCGATAATGGCACGCTAAAGAGGAAGGCTATGTTTAGTAGTGGACGGATATGGGCTGAGATGATGACATGTTGATAAACATGGACTGGGCACGGCAATACGGCACAGTACATTGTGTATTTTAATTTTTAAACAAATTTTAAAAGTTTTTTTGTTTGGCTTATTAGGTACTAAAATCCAAACAATCATTTATACTTTCTGAGACCCCTATCCGACATAAACTCCCCCACCGAATAATAACACCTTTGTTGTAATAAATTATTTACTTTGTTTCTATATTTATAAAATGTCTGCTTTGTTTTTATCTCGTCTGGCGTTTTACTATAAATTTGAATAGCTCGATAGCATGATCCGGATTTATATATTATATAATGCTACCAGAACCCAAGCAGCGGGTTCTGGTAGCGTTAGATCGTAATTTGAACGGGGATTCTTTTGAAATTCAAAATAGTTTAAATGTTTACGAACAAATAGAGCAATTTCGAATATATACCAGGTTATTCAGAAAGTATTGCGAAAAACAGTTTTTATGTATGAAAGACTGGCCAGTTATAATCTATTTTGAAAATATGATATTTAAAAGTAGAAATAGATACGTTCCAATTTCAAAATTTCCCTCCACATTTTTCTCTTGGGTTCTTACAGTGCTGACCCAGCACCGTGACTTCTTTTTATTCCCGAAAATAAAAAATCGCCTCAACAGGATACAAGTTTTGTCGCCGGAAGATGCGCTGTCAGCGTTCGAGCAGGCTGTAAATGTGGTGTCTGAGGCGGATTGGAAAAAGTGTTTCGAAAACTGGTTCAGACGCATGAATTGTATAGAGCCTGGTGGATAGTACTTTGAAAAGATTAAATAAAAAAATATATACCTATCTATCTAAATACCTATAGAACACTTTTTTATTTTCGCAAATCTGTCGGAGTATCCAACGTATATGTAAAGAAATAATATTTCTTAAGTTCATATGTCCCTTTGCATACGAGATCTTCGCGCGGTTGTAGAATGTCAGTCAGAGACTACTAGTAGTGAGACATATAGTTATCGTATCGAAAACATGATTTGCTTGTATAGATTATTATGAATGTAAAATAACAACTTGTAAAATATTACTGATATTACTAAAGAAGTGCTACAGGATTCTTTTTTTTTATACTACGTCGGGAGGCATTCAAGCATACGGTCCACCTGATGTAAAGCGGGTACCGTAGCCTATTAATACTTGCGATATATTAAGTATCTCTCGCGCGATGCCTCCTCTGCTGCTTACATAGCAACTCCTTGGGAGCTTCCTGGTGACCTCACTCACTCGCAGGAACACAACAACCCTCTAGGGAGTTGTTATTTAGCTGCGGTTTTCTGTGAGGTGGAGGTACTTCCCCAGACGGGCTGCTTTGATGCGCCCTACCTTTCTTACAACATCCAGACCAAGACAAACAAACATTTTCATGCACACAAATATTTGCCTTGTGTGGGAATCGAACCCACGAGCGTTGATGTCAAAGTCGCGTCATTCACGACTGAGCCACCGAGCTCGTCAAAAAAGGATAAACTTTAAATGTAGTTTCTTTGTTTACATGTAAAATATATCTGTAATTAAACGCTTTAGTATAAAAAAAGTTACACTATGATAATAACTAAGAAACAATCTTTGTTTACAAAGAAACAATTTCCAGTTTATTTAGAAAATCCTTAATACAAAATCTTATATATATTAGAATCCCTAATTATAAACATCTACATTTCCTACATTTATTTTCAGCATCACCTCGGCTTATCGTGTTATCGCTTATCGCTCGCTATCAGGCGCAGTCTTAAGCTAGTTCCTCGCTGCGTCAAACAGTATAGATAAGTAGAGTCCCAAGTAATCCTCCCAAACTCTATTCCAGTAATCTCTTCCCCTGGCGCAACTTACTCAAGACTTGTTAGTCACGATATCTAAGGCACCACGGTAACGTAATCCTCATAAGATTTTCTCTTTTGGAGGCTGCGTTAATTATTAGTTAAGTTATTGTTCAATTTTATGTTGACGACTACCACTTTGCTTTGCAAATTGTTTTGAATATTCAATATCGCTTAGGTTCAGTGGTTTCAGCTGTTGTGGAGAACTTAAGGCGACCTTGGCATGGATATTAGAATAAAATTATATACCGTTCATAGTTTATGTGTTTGTTATTTTGTATTTGAGAGAATAGTTTAGCTCGTTAATAAATAAATTGCGGGTTGTTAATTATTTTGAAAACAAATCAACAGAAGACGCAAAATAATTTTAAACAAAGCTCGAGCTCGGTGGCTCAGTCGTGAATGATGCGACTTTGACACCAACGCTCGTGGGTTCGATTCGCACACAAGGCAAACATTTATGTGCATGAACATGGCTGTTTGTGTTGGTCTGGATGTTTCAAGAGAGGTAGGGCGCATCAAAGCAGCCCGTCTGGGGAAGTACCTCCACCTCACAGAAAACCACAGCCAAATAACAACTCCCTAGCGGGTTGGTGTGTTCCTGCGTGTGACTGAGGTCACCAGTAAGCTCTCAAGGAGTTGCTGTGTAAGCAGCAGGGGAGGCATCGCGCGAGTGATACTTAATATATCGCAAGCGTTAATAGGCTACGCTACATCAGGTGGGCCGTATGCTTGTATTCCTCCCGACGTAGTATAAAAAAAAGTCATTCATTGATGTACATAGACGAGCTCGATTGTGTAGTCGTTAATAACGTTACATTGACACTAACGCTCGCGAGTTCGGTTCCCACACAGGACAAATATTTATGTGCATGAACTCTTTCTCTTAGTCTAGGTGCTTTTAGAGATAGGGCGCATAAAATCTGCTCGCCTGGAGAAGCACCACACAGGCCACCGTAGCTAATAGAGGGTAGTTGTGTTTCTGCGTACCTCACCACTTCTCACCAGTAAGCTACTAAGTAGTTGCTGTGTTAGCAGTAACGATGGCATCATAATGTATTGCGTTAATAGGATACGGTAACCGCTTTACATGAGGTGGGTCGTATGCTTACATGTATGCCTACCGAAATTGGAAAAAAATGTATTCTATTCAAATAATTGAATTCATAAGTTATCTATTTATCTACATATTCTCACCAGTTGCTTATTGGGGTAGACAGAGAGAATAAATGCCACATGATTATGTGATTTTTATAGAGATGAAAAGGGACCACCTATATCAACTATCTGTCGAGGGCATGTATAAATCTGCATTTTTCGAAAAACTTCTGATTTCAATGGCGATTACTTTGTTATAGTCTTCAAAATAAAACTTTATATTTATATATTATATTATGGATAGGAATTTTGCTACCCGATATTACAACAGATGCTAAATTACTTTTAGGCAATTAATTTGACCGTAACGACATTTATGTAGGAGCCGAGGAAGGCCAATACTTACCTACCATGACCAAATTGGTCGTGTTCTATTAGAAGGTGATGTCAGGAGCCCTAGAAACCGGCAAGCGTGCATGAGAAGAGCAATGAATGTTAAAGAAGTGAGTATGTAAGGATTGAGTCACGTGGCGCTCGATTCTCTCTGCCTACCCCGCAAGGGATTTGGCGTGAAGTTATAGATAGACGACATTTATGTCATGATATTTATTTATGTATGACGTTTACTAAATGGATTATGTTAAAGTCGCAAGTTAAGTATACTAATAAGTTTACTCCAACAGTCGATTGTTCCGAATGAAATGTCGCTTTACCCTACCTCTTTATACATTATACCACGTTGGGAGGTAAACAAGCATACGGCCCACCTTATATAAAGCGGTTACCGTAGCTTATGAACGCTAGCAACACATTACGTATCATTCGAGCGAACCTCTGCTGCTGATACAGGTACTCCTTAGGAGACTATTGGTGACCTCACAAACTCGCAGGAACACAACAATCATCTAGAGAGTTGTTTGGCTGTGGTTCTCTGTGAGGTGAAGTTACGTCCCCCTCTCTGCATGAGAGGTAGGGCGTGCGGGGAAGTAACTTCACCTCACAGAGAACCACAGCACAAATGTTGGTGATGTGCGGGAATTGAACTCACGATCATTGGTGTCAAAGAAGAGTTACTAACCACTGCGTCACCGATCCCGTAGTCTGCATAATACACTGTGTGTAGTTGAAGATGGCTAATATGGATTTATGGTAATGGTAATCTGCGCTGGGAATGATTACAAAAAATTATAATAAAATAAGAAGTAATTAAATATAGTATTATTTAAATTTCATATTTTATCATTTTTCAGTTGAACTTTTTATTTTTATTATATTTACTTAGCGGTCCCCGGCACAACGATGCTTGGATTAAAATATTACTTCTTTTATTAAACTTAAAGGTTCAATACATATTATTTCGTTAATTTTTATTGGTTATTTTTGTGTCGGGGGTTTTTTTAATTATTATTTTTTATAAATTAAAAAGCATAAAGCTTTTTATATGAATACTTACGGTGCAGATAGCAGCTGAAAATACAGCAACTCCTTAGGAGCTTAATGGTGACCTCACTCACTCGCAGAAACACAACAACTTTCTAGGGAGTTGTTATTTAGCTGCGGTTTTCTGTGAGGTGGAGATACTTCCCTAGTCGGGCTATTTTGATGCACCCTACTTCAATTAATTCATCCGTAGGAACTCATACATAGACAAACATCCATAAACTCGTCCATAGACAGGCTGCGGTCAACGACAGACTATTCTAATGAGTATTATACGTAAAAAAGTAACTTTCGTTTCCCGACATTCGCAAATAATATATTACAAGTGTTTTTAATATGCCGAAAGTATCCATCTTTTAAGAAATATTTGCCGGCACTTAATTAACATATCAATTTGATATCTGTGTGAGTCTATTTTTCGATGATCAAAGAACCCAGTTAGTTGTTGTTACCTGCAATTTATTTTGAGGTGGAGATACTTATCTAGTCGGGATTGGTGCACTCTACCTCTCAAAACATTCAGGCCAAAACAAACAAATATTTGTCCTGTTTGTGTTGTTCTGTTTGTGTATGTATTAAACGCAAAACATTTTCATTAAAAAAAATTCTTAACACGCTTAATGATGTATGTAATCGAGCAACCGATATCAAGGCAAGCTCTGCGAGGCTTTTAAGGTGCAATTTCATGCATTATATATTGTGAAGTATTTTAATAAATGAACTACTACTGCATGTGGTTTACTCAGGACGCGTCATTGCTTTCCCACATTACCCGCCCTCACGTAACGATACGGGTTGCAATTCAATTAAAGAGGGTTAGAGCCTTCGCCATGCTGTTTCGCTGCGGTTTGGCGGAGACTTCGCAGCATTGATAAGCGTTAATAAATCATAGTTTATGCGAGTCGCAGCGGTGATCGCCGACTGGCCGCCTATGCCAGCCGTGCGGTTCGACCGAACATTAATTACCTCCAGAATGCCGTGAAATATGAACCTGCAGTGATATCAACCATTGCATTGTGATGCCTTTGAATTATTTATGAGATATACGACAGAAAACGTCCGTTGATGCGGGTAGGGTTAGAGCGCGATTGGAATGGGCATATTTATTACGAATATTACCTTTACATATCAGCTTTAGCCAATCTATACATAATCTATACCTACAGATAAATAAAATTGGAGTGTCTGTTTGTAATATTAAAATATTCGCTTTTTACTAAATGCATATGGATGTATACACGGTACATATACCAAAATGAATATTTTTTCAATTTTTGTCTGTCTGTCTGTCTGTTTGTTCTGGCTAATCTCTGAAACGGTGGGACCGATTTTGACGGGAATTTCACTGGCAGATAGCTGATGTAATAAGGAGTAACTAAGGCTTCTTTTGATCTTAGAATTTTTTATTAATATAATAAGCGCGGACGAAGTACATAATACATATCTATTATTATTTTGCTGTTCGCTATTTTACTCTGCTTATTTAGGTACTTATAATGAAATCAAATAAATAAAATTATAATTGAACAATACCTTTTTTACATGCAATTTGATCTAACCTGTATACCTTTATATATCTTTATATAAAATATAATACCTTTTTTGTTAAAATCCGCGCGGACGAAGTCACGGACATAGCTAGTGTATAAATATAACAGTTAAAATAAGATGGCATGCTCCGGTGGTTCGAATATGTAGAAAGGATTACGAAACATATATACAATGCGATTTCCTTTCCTTTCGCATTGCCGACGAAGGCCAAGATTTATCTACCATGATCATATTCATCGCGCTTTATCGGAAGGCGATGACAGGAGCCTTAGAACTGGGGAGCGTGCATGAGCAGAGCTATGAATGTTAAAGAAGCGAGTGAAGTGTGTAAGGACCGAGTCACGTGGCGCTCGGTTCTCCCTGCCTACCTCGGAAGAGATTTGGCGTGAAGTTACAGATAGTTAAAAATAACAATCTTAATCTGTACACAAATATTACAGGTCGCTTATAAGAGTAGTGATAGCCCAGTGGGTTTTTTATCTGATGGTATCTAGTTCGATTTTTGGCATGTGCATGTACCACTAAATACGTGTTTTCGGATTTTTATATTTATAATTTATAATCACTTCCTGGGCGGTGAAGGAGTACATCGTGCGGAAACCTGCATGTCCAAGAAATTATATTTTAAAACACGTGTAACTTAACCTAAGAAAGGTTTTGTTTTCCCTCTGTGTTGTGGAAGTTTAACGGCAATCGCTCTATGTAAAAATCTGTATCTTCACCAAATTCTTACGCGGTAGTGGATTCAATCATAATGGATTAAGAAACGTAATAATGCTAGGAAAAAGAAGCTTATAAGAGCAAGTATTGGCTTAGCGGTAATATAAAATTATACAAATGAAAGGTAGGACCAAGGGTAGCTACGAATATTTGCTTCTGTATCTTTATTTATATTTACATCTTTATATGCAATTTGAAATACCTCAAATTCAATGCAATGTTATAAAAATGTAAATGTATCGCGAAATCTGTATAAATCGGAATCGAAACTATACGATTACCTTTAAGTTAAACAATGCATTTATGAGAACTGAGTGCCATAAGATATGCAATTTGATCCAACCTGCTTTGTGTGCTTCCGCCACCAATTTGACTTTCGCAAAATAACGCCTGAATCTATTAACTGCCATAAGATAGTTTCGTGCAATCTAAAAAATGAGCTAAATTAAACAAACTTATATATTGAAAAAGTTAAGAACCACACATATTTGTCACACAATTGTACACAATATGGCGAACTTGGCAGATGTTATTGATACACAAAAAACGTTAGAATCCACTCTTATGAAGAAAATGACCTCCTCCAGCACCTCAGACCAGCTCCACAGTTGCTCGTTTGCAAGATGAATTTAGCAACATTAAATCACAGATGTGGTCGATTCTACAGTTGCTACGTCAGCAAATAGCAGGACTCTCCAGGACCGTGGATGATATTGAGATGAGACATCGAAGAAAATACTTGATTTTCAGTGGTATATCCGAGGACACAACAGACAATACTCTCACAGATTGTATGTTAAATATCTTGAGCGAGGAGCTAAGTATGTCTGATTTATCTCCAAACAATATTATTGCATGTCATCGCTTGGTAAATTGACTGTGGGAAGATCTCGACCAGTGCTTGTACGCTTCTCTGGGGCACTCCTGAAGACTGCAGTTTAGAAGAAAAAAACAGCTTTAAAGGGAACACCGTTCAGTGTAGCCGAATTCCTCACACGGTAGAGGCAGTCTGTGTTCGCTTCCACACGATTTGAGGAAAATGAAATTAATAAGTTAAGACCAAGAAAGAAATTCAAATTTGTATTTTGCAAAATCTAATTATGTACCTGCATAAGTTATTACATCTAACAATCACAGCAGGAAACTTCCTGTGCGCATACAAATATTTAGTTATCATATAGCAAATAGAAAAGCCTTTGAGTGAGTAGGGCTACCAGTAAGCTCCTAAAGAGTTCCTATGTTAGGAGCAGTGCTGGTATCCCGCGATCGATACTTAATGTATCCAAACGATGATCATTTTATATCATGCTCGCATGCCTCCCGGCGTTCATGAAAAATAATACGAGTACTGTTACAGAAACATTTTCTTTTACTCCTCTTAGAATCTTATCTTGTTGCCACCATTAAGTTAGGAGATTTTTGATCAATTTATTTACAACTTTGGTAAGAGATCATCATAATAAGTCTACATCTTTATTTGCATTTGCTACATTGAGTTTATATAGAATTCAGAATTACATCCAACACCGTTGAATATTTCAATGTGGCTTAAAGTTCTTTTTAACCAAGAAGTTTAATTGGCACCACCGGCAATGTGCTATTTAAAGTGTTTCACATAAATGTTTTTCGTATTCCAATATTGATAATTCACTTGCACTGGAATTACATCGAGTCACTTCAGACTTCAACCTCAGGGTTTTTACTTAGTCTTGCGTTTGTAATTCCTTCATTAAAATCCTTAACATAAAATGCACTATTTATAAATTATATTCTTTATAAATTATATTGAATCTTACATTTATCATAAACTATGCTAAGATAAAGTCCGTAATAGACTAAGCATAAGAACACGTCCCGTATATATTTCACGCGGTTCCTTCATCCGAAATAATGTAGTACATTAGTAGCAGTTACAGTGATTAAATGACTAGCTAGTGCGAGGGGGCGTAATATGACGCCCCAACTACCATCATTATGCCAGATTAGGCTTTATTCACACTATGTCACCTACATAAAGAGAAAATTCCATTTAGTTGGGAATTTTAACGGTTCATTAGTTTGATCGAAAAACACGCCATAGTCGTGCTATGAGGTGCTTGTTTCATTATAATTATCATTCGCCGTTGATATAGAACATTGAGGCTTACTAGTTTCATCAAATATATTTCTTTTCATCTACCCGTACAAATATATAGAGACGGATCGTAAAAACGATACAGAAACTTTTTAAATGATATCTAAATATATTTCAACGACCTACACAGAAATACAAATGGGGTAAAATCCATCGAGTAATTTCAAATGACATATTACAGACCTTTAGAAAGAAAATATTATTCTTATCCACGCATGATCTCTTCTTTGGATAGATGGATTATAATATATATTAACGATTTACCGAATGAAAATTAGTCTTATTACGGTATTACTTATTGATAATAAATACACAGTGCATACTTTCAGTGTAGAGTCATACATAAATAAAGTTAAGAATAAAATTAATGAAATGTGCGAAGAAAATATACATATAAGAGCAAATTATATTTTGATATAATATATCCAAGTGTCATCTGCTGTGATAATGTCATAAACAGCATTCAAATGTTCATGCTCGTACTTCAGCAACACCTTTGTGCACCGATCCATGAGTCCGTTTCTGTTTCGGCACTAGTGGGTGAGACTACGAGAATAGAGTTTCCTAACTATTAAATGTTCCTGAAGATTGTTTTTGAAATTAATATCGATCGCCAAATGTTCTCAAGTGATCCAGTGACCCATTTTTGCAATGAACCACTTAACAGTCACATAGTTTTCCTAATGTTTGTAGACGCAGTTGAAAGTCGACTTTCACGAATATCGCCATTTCCATAAACGTGTATTTTCAAATTACGCGTACCAATACTCCTAAGTAATGCGACGTTCTAAAATTTTTTCTCGATAATTCCAATTTAATTATGGATGGATGTATGTTAAAAAATTAAACCAATTTTTTGTTTTGTTTTTAAGAATATAACATATGAAACAGCTGTGAGCAGTCAATATCGCAAAACTATCAGTGTGGCGCATGTAGTACAGTCACGTTTATTGGATTTCCAATATTTCGTAGACATAAATAAATTTGATACTGACATAAATATCACTATGATAGACATTATTGACTGGATGAAATCTAATAACCTCACGCTGAGTATTAACAACATAAAAATTGTTACATTTAGGAATAAAATTGGTAATCTGACATATCTCCCTTGAATATTAGTTACAATGGTAATAGTATTATAGAGATTGACTAAACAAGTTTCTCGGATTCCACATCAGATGGTAAGCAGCCTTGACGTCTCTCGCGCGTTGCCTATCATGTGACCTAAGGATGATTCGTCACAGAGTCCAGTAATTTATCTGTCATATTTCACCCGTCATACCGGAACACATCTATATAAATATAGCTGCTTGAAAGATACACATAGATTGCAATATAAATTTTAAGGCACATATTGAAATTGTCTGTTTAATTATATGGTATATATATATATATATATATACAAATATGGTATGCGTATGTTAATTCGACGTATAGATATAAAACATTACTATCTTGTATATTCCTATATACAATAACATCCTTGATCTAAATGCAGTGTATGAGATTAATATGTCACTTGCATCAACGATATACTTGTAATCTCGTGCTTTGTCAAATTAAAAATACTTACTGTATAATTTGTACATACCTTACTATATTTCCTTAACTAAGTAAAATGCAGTGAACATTAGATTTAATAAATATTTATAAATTTTATAGATTCTTGTAAAAAGTCATACAATTTGTATTCCATCTTCAAGAACTGCTATGTGTACATAGATCATATCAGTGCAGTGCGATGAGTGAATGATTACGGGTGCGTCTCGCGACTCAGAAAAGTCATTAATTTTTATTTGCGAGTTGATCGGCCGCGACCTAGCTACTACATGCTGTCGGCGCTATGGGTAATTCATATCTAATGAGTTTGTTAGCGTTTATACAACATGCCATTGAATAGATGAAGTTAGCATCATGCGGATCTGTAAGTCTACCTTCAGTGAAGATGAAAATTGCGGTGGTAAGATTCTGCTATTCTAGATGCTCGGTAAGACCGTGGAAATCTTGCCACGCAGGAGAAATGGAGGAGAGAAAAGTATTCAAGACGTCATCAGTCTTCTGAAGGTGATCGATCCAGATGAGGTGCCTTATTTCGTAGCGAAAGGCGTATACAAGGTGCCAGCTGTCACCCTGGAACACGTCGACGTTAGTACGCTGCTAAACGACATCAGAAGCCTGAAAGCCAGCCTCGCTGATATTCAGTTAAGATTAACAACATCGGCAACTGTACAATAGCAATGAAGTAATATATTCAAAATAACGACAGTATTACATAGATAAGTAAGAAACACCCGACACGCGAGGAACTCGAGGAGTTCGTCTTGGATCGTGTTGTGAAAAAAGTTTCAACTACTGGCAAAATAAATAAAATAAAATCTAGATGCATTACAATTTCTTCTTCATCACACGCTTCTAGAGCTCATATGCGCTATTATAACTATCATCGAAAGTGAAAGTCCATGTAAGAGCGAAATGTCAAAGTGTGATCGGAGCAGATCACATCTTAAGCCTTTTGTCGGCGACACATTCAATACCTGACGTTTTTGGTATCAAGTTGGTTTTTTGTATCACTTCCCCAGATTAGATAGCGTTGATGTGCCCAAGTTCATCAGAACCGCCTTTGATAATTAGTGCACCACGTGTACGTGAGAATGGTTTTGACTCTAGATGATAGTGAGCCACTTGCATCCCAAAAATATAAATATCATCACATGAATGAAACGTAATAACAACACTAAAGAATCGTCTCGTAAGGTTCCTATCTGTCTCATAAAATAAATCAAAATAGATATTATTGAATGAAGAAATATTTGTGTCAAGTTATTTTGATGTATTTCCTCAGTTTAAGTAGTTTTTGTCAGCAGTTTTATGCGCCTGGGTGATCATTTTTAATGGTGGATCAACATAATATAACTTAGTAAGTAAACATTAGAATAATTTCAAATAAACAACAGACCCACATATATCAAGTTAGCAGTCAAATCCATCGCTTCTGCTCTTTCGAAACAATAGGGCATATGACAATATTTCAAAAAGGAATTCAAATTAATTATGATAAATATTTATAACAATAAAAATGTCAGTATATCTTTTTAATAAATAAACTTTTAAGTGACCCAAAACAATTTTTAAAGTTTATTAAGTTTAAAATTACGCGTTAACGACGGTTTGATCTCTGAGCGCGTGACGTCATTTGTATGTAAACAAACTATCAGCCGCAAAAGCTATAACAAAATAAGTTACAAACAAGTTAGTTAAGCGCTACATTAATATCAGGAATAAAATAATAGTTTTAACGACTTGTAGTTTGAAAACATACAAATGACGCTCGTGTTTTAACAATTAAGTTTTTAAAAATAATCTTTAAACATAGTTTTGGGCCATTTAAAGGTTTATTTAAATAAAATTAATTTTATATGGTGATAAATATCCATTATAATGATTATGAATCACTTGTTGAAATTTTGTGAGATTCTGTTTGGTAACGTTTTATGTACCCGCCATTTACTACCTACGATCACGAAAAACGTCGACCCTAGTTCTCTAATACAAGCGTTGATAATTAATGATGTACTATGCGAGATAGCCTGAACATGCTAGGCATGGATATTCGTTGCTATCTAAACCAACGAAATTACATCGAGAAATTACATAAATAAATTAAATTTAATTACATAAATAATTTAATTACATAATTTACATCTTAACAGCTTCAAAAACAGTCCTGAACAGGATGCGCCGGTTCTTTGAACCCCGGGCCAGCTTTGTCTGCTTTATAAGACTCAAGTTCGGGCTTTCGTAGAGTATTGCTCGCAGGCTCTCAATAGGTTGCAGTTACGGGCTATCCGCATAATCGACGACGAAGATGTCACCGAAAACCTCTGCAACTTCGTAGGGACATTGGCTGACTAAGCATATTTTACCGCGGTACCATGGTAAGTGCTCTTAAGAACTGTTTTCTCTTATCCCACCCTCTTCCTGCTATTATAAAACCACACGTGCAGGCTTGCAATGTCATCATTCCACTGTTGAGGACATTTCTTCTCGTACTAAAAAGTTCGGCAACTCCTGCCTCTGTCTTACTATTAAAAAGTGGAACATCTTGCCTGCACATGTGTTTTCTCCTTCCTACAATATGGGATCCTTCAAACGAAGCGTGAAGAAGCACCTTGCGGGCCAGAATGGTAGCGTCTACTACAGTGTCCACTGTAGTCCTTTGTCAGTTGCCGTTGCAATTTAGGCTCTTCTTTTGGCTTACCATTAGGCGATGTGGAACCACTATGCTGAGCCAATATAGAAAAAAAATGTTAAAAAATCGGTTAACAGCAAGTCTTCCCAGTGTTTCGTAGAAGCATAAAATAGAATTATATTTAGTTCATGGTACTTGTAAATATAAAAAAGCCGACCAGATAGGAACAGAGATAATTATTTTTAGATTTTGATCATTAAAAAATTGTGCCATTTGGAAACATCATCTTTTAGGTCCTGTAATTAATTTCACTCTCATTACAAACTTCAGAGAAGGGGTAGGGAGCTGAGTTGGTATATGCAAGTGAAGCCCTTTCATTTGATAATCCCCCTTGTACTAGTACTCCGAAATTTCGAGCAATCATTTCAAATCCTTTTTTTTAAAAAAAGCATTCGTAATAAGATTGGATAAGCATTATTTGAAAATTTCAATTTTCAGAAGAAAATTTCAAATTTCATATACCACCAAGATAGCATACGTCTTACGAATACTTACAATGCCAGCAATCTCGCTTGTGCTTTTCCGACCCTGTTTATCACACCTTTTCTCTCGTCTTTCCTCTGTATTACCATTAGTAAACAATGTTCTATTCTGAACGAAGTAAACAAACATTAAAACGGCCATTTTTAGTATTTTTCGGATAAACAACTGCACTGTAGCGTCTAAAGTACTTGTCATATGTACAGGAAATATGATTTCATTTCGTTGATTGTGTTACTACTAGAATATAATAAAGTAAAATAAGTTTAATATAATAAATAAACAAAAACTTTAACTTGATGTTATTTGCATTTTCTAAGCGATCTCTCTTTTCTAGATTTTTTATACACAACTAGACACATACATGCCTACCTGACATAAACTGGTTACCGTAGCTTATGAACGCTTGAAATACAACTATCACTCACGAGGTTACAACTGTTGCTTACACAACAACTATTTACGAGCTTACTGGTAACCTCATTCGCTCGAAGGAACACAGCAATACTCCAGGGAGCCGTTATTTTGGTGGGGATTTCTGTCACATTCTTCTCCAGTCAGTACTTCTCTTAAACACACCCAGACCAAGACAAACAGACACGTTCATGCAAATACATGTTTGTCCTGTGTGGAAATCGAAATCACGAGCCTTTGGGTTAAAGTGTAGTTAACCGCTCCATCCTCAAAAATAGATAGTAGTTTACCAGGTATTAATCTATTCTTACGTCGTACGTAATATTTTTTCACTCCATAAATCAGTATATCTTGCATGAGCTACTTATCGCGGAAAAACGTGAGATGTATCGTCCCAAGGGTGATATATTCCGTGCACCATGACTTTTGCCTCAGGGGACGACGACGTGTTTTCGTTCTAAAATCAATACCTACCCAACATAAGCACTTACGTTTTGAATAAGGCGTGAGATACTGTTTGCTTTGTTTTCGACGAACCTGTGTGTTTATATTGACTTGGGATTTGGGTGTGTAGGGAAATATATGAAGACATATGAAGATTACCTGCCGATAAAGGAATGGGTACTTGAATTGTTGATATCTCTACTAGAAAGTAAATATTTCTGCTAAGTATATGATATATTTTTCAAGGTAAATTTACCTACCAAAGTAGTACAATAAGAGAAAATTGAAAATCCTTTGAACCTAAAGTTCTTCTGTTACTAAAAGTTCTGAAATAAGTTCAATATTTGTTAATATGAGGATCGATATAGAATCTGGTACTAAGCAAATAGTAATGAAGACTAAATGAATAATACTATGAGTATATATACAGCGTCGAATGGTATACAAAAATACGACCCACCTAATGTAAAGTGTTCAGAGCCTATGAATGTTTGCAATGCAGGAAGTATTGTGTGCGCGCCTTATCACCGCTGCTGTTAACATAGGCATCTCCTTATGAGGTTACTGGTAACCCCACTCACTCACAGGAATACAACAACCCTCTAGGTAGTTGTAATTTGATTGCAGCTTTCTCTGAGGTAGTGGTACATCTCCAGATGGGTTGCTTTGATGCGCACTACCTCTCCTAAAACATCCAGATCAAGACAAATACATGTTCATGTACAGTAATTTTTGTTATAGCAGACTGAGCATCAAAGTAGAATAAATGCAGTCGAGATGCGAGCACTGCGCTAAATTTGTGGCATAACGCTTGCTGACCGCGTTCGTAATGATGACGTAAGAAAGAGAGTTGGTCTGAAAGAGAATGTCGATGTTAAGATAAGAATAGGCATGCTCCGTTGGTTCGGACATGTAGAAAGAATGCAGAATGAAATAATGACGAAACAGATATACATGCGAAAGTAGAAAGATGTAGGAGCCGAGGAAGACCAAATCTAATCTACCATGACCAAATTGGTTGTGTTTTATCAGAAGGTGATGTCAGGAGCCCTTGGAATCGGCGAGCGTGCATGAAAAGAGGAGGTAAAGAGAAAAAATAATTACTGTACTGCATATAGGTGTCGTCATTGACAGATGAGGATGGACCTTTATTAAAATTAGTATTAAACTAGATTAGCACTACACGCCACCTCGCTGATGGCACCTATCCCAAAAGATAATAAATATAAAAGATTATATATCCTGAAGATCTGAGATATACGTAACGTAATTACGTAAAAAATAATGATATTTGTAAGTTGTTCTATAGGTATGATGTCACTCCGTTGAATGCAATTTGGTGCAGGTTGTTGTAATATGTAGCTGTAGTTCATAGGAATTTTATTATAGTTTCATATTTTGCGACATGTGTCCTATGGCGGCCGGACAACGACGTCTTGGGATCGGAAGT
Source organism: Pyralis farinalis (assembly GCA_947507595.1). Lineage (NCBI taxonomy): Eukaryota > Metazoa > Arthropoda > Insecta > Lepidoptera > Pyralidae > Pyralis > Pyralis farinalis. Next base: position 15,051,572 of record OX382269.1, on the reverse strand, counting down.
TACTGCAATGCAGTAACTTTCACTGACTATTGGAGTTGCTTTGCCTTTCTAGGGATAGGTAATTTGACTTAGGGTTATTTTATACAGTGCAAAAGGTCCTCAGTTTATTCGTAACTGAGTATTTTTAACCATTCAGTCAGTACTGCTTTACAATCGTAAATTTGAGTAAATGTCAATTTTCTTATTGATTTTATTGTATAAATGAACTGATCGTTTTTTATATTGCACGCGACTAAATTCATATCTATGGGAATAGGAATGACATTATGTTATTCCTATTCTTTTATTTATGGTATTTGGATTATATTTTGCTGCATTATGTTTTTTAAGATCAGTTTGTAAGATATATAATTTACGTGTAGACAATAAGTTACATATTCGATAAAGAAGATTACTAGAGCTATGTCTCTTTTTGAAATACATAACCTTTAGCAGAGCTCGATGCGTTCTTTCCAGTATTAAGAAGCGTGTTTTAAGCGCTCCACGCCACACCGGGTTACAGTACCCGATTATAGACAATTCCTTTGAAGCTGTACGATCAACTTTTTACCATTTGTCCACACCTCAACACAGATCAGCTTCATTTCGGGGTAGTTTTAGATTTGCAGCTACACATTGCTGGAACGATATTCCACCGCCAATATGAGTCCTAAAAATAAGAAATCTTTTATAAATGCACTTAAAAGTCATTTAATAAATTTACAAAAGTTCTCATAAAATTTATCAATTCCTGTAGTCTGTCGACCATATTATGGTCGACAGGCCACAAATCATTGCTAAACCCTGCTGTTTGAACCTATGTGTAATGAACTGTCATGATGATTGATTACACTGTATACAGTAAAAGTAACAGTGATGTCAACTATCGAGTCAACTTGTCAATGTAATTTTTTTTTCTATTCATTTCTTATAAATGTTTTTTATGTGTATATTTGCAGTGAATTGATTAATTAACCATATAATAATATGGTTGTACGTCCGTGGTGTCCGTGACCAAATGGTCTCGAATGAAAATCAGTGCCGAGTCAGCTTAGGCATCGGCAATTTACTGAGGCGGGACCAATTTGTGACATTGTACAAAACTATTTTTCATATCCTATATTATGTTGTTACCTATTTTTAGTTGATTACTTTTTGTTGACGTGTAATTATAACAATGTTGTGTTATGTAATAAATAAATGTATTTCTTTCTATATCTTGAATGCACTTTCAGCAGGGATGGAAGGTACACTGCTGATGTAGGAAGACAAGTGAATGCTAGAAATTGTGTGAATAGAGCGTTGGGAAAACTTCATGGCAGTAAAAACTTTAGCTAGAACGCACAGCTGGCTATACATAATGTAGTGCAGGTCCCAATGCTTACTTGTGGAACTGCGTATGGCAGAGAGAGAGAGAGAGAGCATGAAAGTAGGTAAACGCGTTCGAAATGCGAGCGTTGCGTAAAATGTGTGGCGTTACGCTGGTAGACCGTATTCGCAATGATGATGTTAGAATCAAAGTATGAAAAAGAGCGTCGGTAGTAAAATAAGAAGGGGCATGCTCCGTTCGCACAGACATGTAGAAAGAATGGAAGATGAAAGAATGACGAAGCAGATATTTAAAGCAAAATTAGAAGGATGTAGGAGCCGAGGAATGCCAAGACTTACCTATCATGACCAAATTGGCCGTGTTATATCAGAAGGTAATGTCAGGAAGGCGTAGCGACCAGCGAGCGTGCATGAAAAGAGCAATGAATAATAAAGAAGCGAGTGAGGTATGCAAGGATCGAGTCACGTGGCGCTCGGTTCTCTCTACCTACCTCGCAGTGGATGTGGCGTGGCGTTCGTGTTAGTAAGTTAATCGTCGCTAAGCAATTTTTATATCTTATTGCGTGAAATTTCATTTTTTCGGGAAGGTAACATGTAGATAAACTTATCTAATTACAAAATTTCATCCAAATCGATAGTGCTGTTTCTGAGATACACAATATATATTATACTTAGTCCGGCCATAAGTTCTGTTATAAATGAATACGCATTTTTTTTTATGAAGTTATGTAATCTTAGTAAAACTTATATGTGAATATTTACGGAAGTTTCAGCAAAAAATAGAAAAAATATTGTATTCGAAATCGCTACATTTGGCTTTGATACATGCCTTTAATCTGTCTGGCCATGAATCTATGGATTTACGCACTATTTGCATGGAAAATTTTGCCACTGCTTGCTCCGAAGATATCTTAAGAGACTCATTGTCGGCGTGTCGTTTCTAGTAGGCCATGTCCACTAAAACTGATCAACTTGTAGTCTAGTGCTCGACAATTTTTTCATTAGTAATGAGGATATTTCTGTGCCTTTCACCTGCGTATCGGGACAGAAGGCGTTTTGTTCGATCCACTCTCTTCAACTGTAGGGATTGATTTAGGGCATGTTCTGTATATCCACGATAAGCGCCGAGCTTCAGTTCTTGTTTTATCATACGCGACAGAGTCCTAGCGGGATTCTTCATTTCTCGCGTTAAGATTTTTTGTTTCCTAATGGAGTTTTGGCGAATTCGGGCTTTAATAGCATTAACAGCCGTTTTAGTACTAACCGCACGTAGTCACTGCGATATTTTTGGTCTTTAATAGAGGAAGTGTTGGTATATATATTGATAGTACGATAGACGAACATGCAGCTGATACCAAGCTTTTGAAGTATCTTCAATATGACCAAGGCAATCACTGCAATCCTATTTTCTTTTAACACCCCATTCTATATTGTAAATTAATAATAAACGCGAAAAAAATATGTAAAACGGGGGAAATCGAATGTTAAACATAATAATTGCGTTCCAAATTCAAAATAATTAAAGAGTTTAAAGAAAAGTTTTTACGTAACAATATTTATGGCCATACTAGTTATATGTACAAGAATTGCTCATTTAAAATAAGAATGACACTATGTTAAGATTATATAGATAAGATAAGATGAACCATATACATTTAAAAAAAAAAATGAGTTGCGGCAATAATTTTCGTGTGTACGTTTGTCAGTGATAACTCTTGTACTGGCCGCTTGATTTTGACGAATATGGGAGGTTATGTCGGAAAAGTAAATTTCAAATGACTGTACGAAAAACCCAATGCTTGTCCGCCTCGCATTCAACTTTTTTTTATTCATCGTCCGCAGGCATACAAGCATACGGCCCATGTGGTGCAAAGCGGTTACCGTATCCTATAAACGCTTGTAATACATTAAGTTTAACTCGCGCGATGTCACCTCTGCTGCTGACATAGCAACTCCATAGGAGGTGGTGACCTCAATCACACGCAGGAACACAACAACCCACCAGGGAGTTGTTATTTTGGCTTCGCTTTTTTGTAAGGTGGAGATACTTCTCCAGACTTTTATGATATTATTTTAAATATTATTGTTTATACTTTGATGCGTCCTAACTCTCTTAAAAGTACCCAGACTAAGATAAACCGACATGTTGGTACACACAAATGTTTGTCCTGTATGGGAAACGACCCCCCCGAGCGTTGGTGTAAAAGTAATGCATTTAACGTTTGTGAGATACATAGTAATCAAGCGAATAACCATAATTTATCGAAATGTCAATATCAAAAAGAAAATGTGTAAACGATACCAATAGTTTTTTGTACCATTTGTGGCGAGTGCCTACATGTTCAAAGAATGTCGTGTAAGTGTGTCTAACTTTCTGAAATAAGCCTGCTTAGACTACTTTGAGAAGCTATTAGAAGTTAACAGCAAGCCCTGGATTCCAAATTTTGTACGTGGAAACTGTGTTTCTTCGTTACATATAAGGGCAAATAAGAGAAGACCCTACTTTAATTATAAAAGTCCTATTTTCTGACAATTGTTATTTCTGTGTTGTGAATATTTGTCTAAGTCTTCATGCCAGGTTCCTTGTAGAACCGAGTACCACGATACGTCGTCCTTGCACATGTCGTTCATTTCTTTTTCATACACACTCGGCTTTTCCTATGGCTCCTGACATCAACTTTTGATAAAAATCGATCAACTTGGTCACGGCAGGTGAGTCTTGGGATATACAATATTATCTGTAGCTCCTACACTGCTGTTAACCTATGGACAATACAAGGCGTATCTCAATAAGTAAAATGCTTTTCCTGTTTCTTATAATGTATCTGGTTTTGTAAACGACCATGGATCTATTTACCATTATGCTTATTTATTTACCTTATTCTTGGTGACATGCCATTTCGGTATAAAAACCTAGAGTAGTCAAAGTTTGTAATTCGATTTATTAGTGGTAGAGCCATAATATATATTTCATTAAGCTGGGTGTGCGGAGGGCTTCCGTTACATTCTCTATTCCCCCAGAAACACGATTTATGTCAACAGAAAAACTTGTTGTTGCTGTCGCGCCGCCTACACTACGTAAATCTACCGTCATCACATAAATTATCAAGGAAAATATTTTCTACCTTTTTGTTGAAGGGGTCTATTTTTAAAGTGCTCCCTTTTGTGCGAGATATACGTGTTGGTACCTATATCTTGCGATAAAGTGGCGGCCGATCTATTTATCTATAACTTTACGCCGCGTCCCTTGCGGGGTAGGCAGAGAGAACCGAACGTCACATGACTCGGTCTTTTCTTTACACATCTCACTCGCTTCTTTAACATTCATAGTTCTATTATTTTCATAAACGCTCGCTGGTCCTAGAGCTCTTGATAACACTTTCTGATAAGATCCGATTTATCTGAACGTAGTAGGTAAGACCAGGCCTTCATCGGCACCTACATCTCTATACTTCCGCGTCGAATATCTGTTTCGTCATTATTTTCCCTTGCATTCATTCTACATGTCCGAACCAACGGAGCATGCCCCTTATTATCTTAACAACGATACTCTCTTTCACACCATTTCTCACATCCTTATCACGAATCCGATCTGCAAGCGTTACGCCGTAAATTTTGCGCAACGCTCGCATTTTGCGCAACGGCGGCTGATCAAAATTGATTTATAATGTGCATATGCAATTTATATGAATTAAGCAGCATTAAGCGGACCCCGGGGGTCCGAAGCGAGAGTTTGAGTTTGACGCGACCGGAACTACTGTTCGGATGTTAATGATTAAGCAGCATTGACTGCAGCCTGTTCATGGGTCAGTTTATTTATTTTTAGCGCGTCACGCGTCGCCTGGAGGGTGTATGAAGCGGTCGGTTGCTGTCGATGGATGATGGAATCCGTGACTGAACAGGGGGCCGAAGTATGTTCTAAATCCCTTGGGTTGTCATACAGCCTTACTCAGTTTTTAAACATGTAACTCGACAATGCTAAGTTCACCTACTCGTACATGCAGGCCACACTGTCAACAAGCGAATAAGGGGCAAGGCTAAGAGAGATTTTCTCTCTAGTTTTCTACCTATATTATCAAAAGTCAAATGGGTATATGTGTGTAAGCATAAGTGTACGTAATCGCTATACACTTAGCTGAGAAGTTGAAATTTTTTGAGTACTTTGCAGGTGCTTCGCAAACTTTTTCCACAAGTTTGTCTCTTACTCAGTCACGTACACTTGCAGGAACACAAAAATGTACAATGGCACTGTTAACTCTCCTCGTTTATTAGTTTTTTGGTAATAAAATTATTTACCTGACGGAATGTTACAAATTTGACTGAAAATAATTAAAATTTACCTCGAGGAAGGATTTAAATAAATAATAATAAATAAAGATTGTCGGACAAATTACTCGTACACAGCACCATCTAGCCCCAAAGTAAGCGAAGCTTGTGTTATGGATACTAGACAACTGATAAACATACGTAAATACATTTTTTTTTGTAAATACACACTTATCATATATAGAAAATACCCAGACCAAGACAAAACAGACATGTTCATGCACACAAATGTTTGTACTGTATGGGGATCGAACCCACGAGCGTTGGTGTCAAAGTAGTGTAACAACGCGTTTCACCGCTGCGCCACCGAGCTCGTCATAACAGATATTGATATTGATTTACAAGATTTCGCGAAGTTTTATAAATGTACATAAAACTTCACATAATTTATTGCAAATATTGTTGCTTTGCATCTATAAAACTGTATAATCAATTAAATTAAATTAAGTTGTAGTTTATTTATAAATTTGTGATAGGCAGTCAAGCATACGCCCATTGATTGGTTTACTTGTAAACTCACTTCCTCAAAAGAATACAACGAGTGTTGTGATTTGATTGTGGTTTTCTATGTGGTGGCGGTAATTCCCTAGAGGGCAAGTCCGCGCAACTTCTCTTAAAAATACCCAGACGAAAACAGACAAAGAGATATGTTCACAAAAATAGTTGTCATGTATGGGAATTGAACCCACCAGTCTTGGTGTTACTCCACCACCGAGTTCGTTAAGTTGTATAAACTGCCTCACATTGGGGTAGGCGGAGACTATGGAACGTTCAGGTGCACCGATCCAAACATACCCCTCTCGCTACTCATCAACCTCTTCATGCAAGCTCTTCGGTTTTGGGTGCTTTTGATTTGGCCCTTTTTCAACACACCACCAATTTGATATATATATGTATGCATCTAGGGCGGCCCCTCCCAAAATCACCATTCGCTCTTGTCTGATACACTTCTTTCGTAATTCTTTTGGGATTCATTCTTTCTAAATGACCAAACCATCTCAGCATACCCTTTTCAATTAACGGCAAACTACTCGAACCCACGCCTTGCACACAGCCTAGCCACTAATCACCTTGCATAGACTCTCTCATGCCCTCTGCTCTGCCATCTCCACACAATATTATAATGTTATCGCGTGTTACCATGGAGTACAACGCACCATTGATACGGTTTCCTGCTTTCACTCTTCTTTCAATATCGCCCTCACATTTGTATAAACTATAGCTGACCCGGCAAACGTTGTTTTGCCATACTTTTAGGCAACTTTTTACATTTTTCTCTTCGTAAGAACCATCCTCGTACTTCAAGGAATATTCTAAAAAAAGAATTAGCGAAATCGGTTCAGCAGCTCTCGAGATTTGCGCTTAGCAACACATTTAGCGATTCATTTTTATATTATAGATATACAGAAGGAAATCAGAAATCTTTGTATTGCAAATATTCATAGGTGTACATATATATGGTTTACATTACTTCTCGTCAAGTGAGTTTTTGCTTATTTATAAAAAAATGATATTTAAAAAAAATTCACTATGGTTTTACTCCACCCTGTAGCATGGACAGAATCAGTAATCATATACAATATTATTACCCCCTTTTGTGCAGTGACTTGTATGAAAAAACAGCATTAATTATCAAGCTAAGTTCAAATTAAGTATCGCGGTGCTTATTTACGTGCCTTTTTTTCTATCTATCTATCTATAACTTCACGCCAAATCCCTTGCGGGGTAGGCAGAGAGAACCGAGCGCCACGTGACTCGATCCTTACATATCTCACTCGCTTCTTTAACATTCATTGCTCTTCTCATGCACGCACGCCGGTTTCTAGGGCTCCTGACATCACCTTCTGATAGAACATGACCAATTTGGTCATGGTAGGTAAGTCTTGGCCTTCCCCGGCTCCTACATCCTTCTACTTTTGCATTGTATATCTGCTTCGTCATTCTTTCAGCTTGCATTCTTTCTACATGCCCGAGCCATCGGAGCATGCCTCTTCTTATTTTAACACCGACGCTCTCTTTCAGACCAACTCTATTTCTAACATCATCATTGCGAATACGGTCTACAAGCCTTACGCCACAAATTTTGCGCAGCGCTCGCATTTCAACCGCGTTTATTCTACTTTCATGCTCTTTCTGCCATACCCAACTCTCGCTTCCATAAGTTAGCGTTGGGACCAACACTGCATTGTGTATAGCGAGTTGTGCCTTCTGGCTCAGGATTTTACTGCCAAGAAGTTTTCCCAACGCTCCATTCACACTATTCCCAGCACTCACTCGTCTTTCCACATCTGCGGTGTACCTTCCATCCCTGCTGAAAGCGCATCCAAGATATACAAACTCATCCACTTGTTCCAACACTTCATCATCAATCGTAATCCTTACATTAGTTCTGGATTCTTCTCTTTCAAATACCATTATCTTTGTTTTCTTCGCATTCAGTAGTAAGCCTTTCTCCATACAGTCGTCTTTCATCGCTGTGACCAGTGTTTGCAGTTTAGATGGTGTATCTGCTAATAGCACGGCATCGTCTGCATACAGCAGACAGTTCACCACTTGGTCACCCATGCGCAATCCCACATTCGTTGACCTTATTTTCTGCAGACAACTATCGAGATACAGGATAAACAGCCTAGCAGATAGCATGCAACCCTGTTTGACACCAATTTTGACATCAAACCAGGGTGACATGCCACCGTCTATCCGCACACATGCAATCCTTGTAAGTGGACTGCACAGCACGGAGCAGTGAACCGTCAATCCCATATCTCGGCAATATGTCCCACAGTTCCTTTCGCACAACCTTATCAAAGGCTTTCTCAAGATCCACAAAACCGCAGAAAACCTACCGGTCTATGGCCAGATGCTTCTCTACGATATTGCGGAGCGAGAAAACTTGGTCCGTACATCCCCTTCCATTTCGGAAACCTCCTTGTGCGTCCCACAGCATTTCATCGGATTTCACCCTCATTCTCCTTTCAATCACCTTTCCATATACTTTTGCTGCTAAGCTGATCAAACTGATGTGCCTTTTTTTAAGTTGTAAATTATAGGTTTACCCATAAGCTATACCTTGATTAAATATTTATTATTTCGTGATAGACAAAATTATTTTAAAAAGAGGTAAAGAAGTCTAAATGTGGTCCGTCAGCATCCAAAATGGATACAATAAATGCTACTAATTTCAGGAAATGTTAGAAGGGCGGAGTAAATATTTGGGAGAAATATATGAATTTGTTCACGACGCTGATACTCGAATGAGTCTGTGACTGACTCTGTAGTACCAGCCTTCAATGAAGATATCATCGAAAATAAGATTTAATGGTCGATATGAAAGATAGAAAATGAAAAGGCAGCGGGAATCGATATGGACAACGAGATGATCAAACTGGTATTAAGGTCGGTGGCGCTTTATAGTTTGATGTCAATATTCAAGTATGGTTGTATGCTGTCAACTCAGCTATCGTCCTGCCACTTATACTTGTATGTAGAAAGGATTACCATTGAATGCGAAAGAAAGCACAATGATGTTCGAAGTATTTAGAAGAAAGAAAAATAGACAGACAATCAGATTCAACGCAAGGATTACCGTTGGAGAAAGCGAGTTTGTATATTATGAAAGTACTTTTTGCATGTTTGGGAGGTACGGCACCGATTTGGAGAGTGCAGGGAATAATGTGAATGGAGCATTGAGAAAATTCCTAGGTAGCCGAAAACTAAGCCAGAAGGCACAGCTCTATATACATATCGTGGTACTAATCCCAATTCTAACGTATGGAAAGGTATATCTATTTATCTATATCTTCACGCCAAGTCCCTTGTGGGATAGGCAGAGAGAACCGAACGCCAATTGAAGTGCCACTAGCTACTTTAAGATACATAGCACTATTTATTCATTTAATATTTCGGAGACTAGCAGCTATATATATATAAATCTACACAGCTTATTTACAGCAAATACGAGCCTCGAGCTATAGCTCATCGCTCGAGTAAGGTGTAATTACTTTTTAATGTTGGACTTACGTGATCAGAAGACAACTCACACATTCGTGAGCAAGAAGAAAGACTGCACTCACTGTACTTTGCATTATATAATGTACTAAATACAGAAGAAGGATTGTAGTAATTGTTTTCGAAAGTAAGAAAACAATGAAGTGGTTAACAATTTCTGATAGTCAAATTCTTCGCTTTCAGGGACTAAAACGCCGGACAAAAAGGGCTACATCGTACGGGTCCTACACTGCTCCTCCACCAGCGTGCTCCCTCCCTCGAGGTCCAGCCACTAGATTACCATAGCAAGACTGAACCTGAGAGGGGCACGACCGGGAGACGCTGCGCGGTATTCCACCGATGCACCCGACTGAACCAACCTGTGTGAGTGACATGAAACGCCGCACGACGCCAAGCGTCATCACTCCCTTGCAAGCGCCCACACACTATATTAACTTAGTAAGAATGGACCCACCGAGCGGGGCTCGCCGGAAGCGAAGCGCCGGTCACCCGGCGTCGCAACCACACGAACAACACGAAGTTTGTAGGTCATATGCGCGCAGGCGAAAGCACTCTCTCGAATGCCACCGCCCGCGCACACAGACCCGTGAAACAAAGTCTGACTCGATGTATTTGGCACAAGAACCCACTGAGGACAGGGATGAGATATGCGTCAAGAAACCACGGTTATTTGACACACACTACCCACTGAGTTCAGGTGCCAAAATCGTGTATGTGGATTTTAGGCAGATGCATGTGTACAGTTAATATTATACGCATGCACCCGCTCTAAACTGAAAGAGAAGTGTTATGACCGTTTGTTCGCCGGTGGGCGCCCATGTACCCGCAGGTAAGCCGGCCCATGTGTACCCACCCGCGCTCAAACGGCCCGTAGGTGAAATTTAGTGCGTCACAGCAATCGGGAGATCAATATACTCGTACTGTGATACAGTCCACATACCTATATATACGAGGTAAGACAGATACACCATAAGACTAGAATTCTGTGTAGATAATTATATATTATACGGAACAAATATAATATTCGACATTTAATACATAAATTGAAAGAGACAAAATGATTGTTATAGATATATAGAAAGATAGCTATATAGAAAGAGATAAAACAATACTGTAGAATTGGACAGAACTATACTACAGAAAGAGACATATCACAACTATAGAAGAGGACAGAACTAACTTAAAGAAAGAGTCATGACCTGACTTAAAAAAGAAACGGGGTTTAGCTTTAAAAAGAGATGATGCTACAGTATGAAAGGAGACAAAACAATAACAAGTGTAGTTTTTAATCAATAAATCAATAACCTATAACCATTATTTAGGTTACTGTGCCCTATTTATTATGGAGGAGGTCGCGTGGGCCGTGGCGTCCTTCCGGTGGTCTAGTGTGAAGGGAGAGACGCTAAGTTTCGAAGATGTAAATACGAGGAGTTGTCGGTACGGTCGAACATCTTACGCGTAGAGTCGACTACAAACTGCTCTATAGTTTGTATGCGTAGTCTTTGCTTTTGTGTGGGAGAACAGAGTGCGTACCAAGGCCCCACGTGCGATGATCTGCTTCCCTCCGAACGGTGGCGCAGGTTTCCTACCCTTGTGGGGGGCGGGGCTCCATTCCTTCAGTGGGCACCGTTCTGGGTGGGGTTGGGCTGTGTGGCGGCGAGTGGCTTCCCTCTCGGTCAGCCATGCCAGAGGATAACAGCGGGGCTGAACCCGCTTGGCATCGTCGTAGTATTTTGGCTGATAATATCAACGGTAGCCAGCCAAAATTACGATCAAACGAACTCGCTAAATTTATGTATAGGTTGTAAATCCGATTAGTCAGTCTCGCAACCTATATGCGTCAAATACACTGGGCAAGAGAGGATCTCAGGTACAGTGTACCCGACACAACCCTATTGGACGGATGAGGATGGGGTTTGGGTTGCTGCGAGCAGCGGGTGTGGCCAGCCACGCTTTTCCGACCCTGGAGCGGGCTCGACAGGACCCACGTTTGACTGCTGGCCAACAAGTTTGACGTCAGTGCGTTCAAGTGCTTAAACCCGTCGAAAAGTGATCGCTCGACAGTCAAACTTATAATATCTTATAAATAAACGTACGCTGATTACAAATATACGAGAAAAACGATCGTGTAAGAAAGGAACTATGAATGTTAAAGAAGCTCGATTCTGTCTGTCTACACCGCTAGATACCTGGCGTGAAGAGCTAGAAAGACAGATACATAACTTACTTGCTAATTATAATTTAAACGTTACTACTCGTAGTAAGAATTTTATTGTTTACTAAGGTTTATTATCACGCATATACTCACAGATTTCTATTAACAGCCTGGTCATAATAGTTGACACGAAAGGGTGGAATATGCGCGAGAAATTTAAATAGTTCAGTCGTGAATGACGCGACTTTGACACCAACACTAGTAGGTTAGATTCCCACACAAGGCAAACATTTGTGTGCATGAACATGGCTGTTTGTCTTGGTCTGGATGTTTTAAGAGAGGTAGGCTGTATCAAAGCAGCTCGTCTGGGGAAGTACCTCCACCTCACAGAAAACCGCAGTCAAATAACAACTCCCTAGAGGGTTGTTGTGTTCCTACGTGTGAATGAGGTCACAACTAAGCTCCCAAGGAGTTGCTGTGTAAGCAGCAGAGGAAGCATCGCGCGAGTGATACTTAATATATCGCAAGCGTTAATAGGCTACGGTACCCGCTTTACATCTGGGGGGCCGTATGCTTGTATGCCTCCCGACGTAGTATAAAAAATATATATATCGTACGATTTTGTCCCGGTATACGGATTTAAAAGGGGCTTCCCAAAAAAAATATAAGCCACCACAATGTAATGAGCATATTATTATATTCCTACCGTAAACAGGTTGACAGTACGAATATTTTTCTATAAGTAACAGATTTTTCGCTAAAGTCTTACTATTAATGTTAAAATATGCTTGAACCGCGATCGACTGTACAAATAATAATTTATGACAAAAGTTACACTGAAAAGACTGTTGAATTAAAGTTAATTTTTCTTTCTACGTTCGGAATGAATTTCGTAGAAGTACGACACTGATGAAACCCCGTGGTAGATTTATGTTTTATTCATTTCGGCTAGTAAGGCTGGGCCCATGGAAATTTGTGGCTGAGAAAGAACAAAAAACCACAAAACTTTTGCAGATACAATTGGAAATATACATATATACGTGGGTAAGATTGTAAGAATTTCTGAAAATCAAAAAGTAAGTGATATAGGAATTTGTACATCTAGGAAATTATATTTTTAAACGAAGTAATCTCCATTCTTCTCTAAGCACCATCGTATGCAATTGAACTATTGACTGAAGTAGTGAATCCACTCTTCTGGGAGGTCCCTAACCTCTTCCACGCCATTTTCGAAAGCAGCCACGGCACCCTCAGGGTCCATAAAGGGAATTCCTCTTAGTTTATCTTTTATGTCTATTTCTAACTTTATAGCCATAAACCTATAAAATTCAAATTTGTTTAACTAGATGTGGTAGTATATTTCACTGTCGTTAGATGCGCTCACTGGCATGTATAATTCAACAACATTTTACATAATTTTATATTTTATAGAATACTAGCTATCCGCCCGGCTTCGCACAGGTGAACTAATCGCTACCAAACTTCACTGGATCACCCGCTGGGCTAATTTGAAGATTCCCTGAATATTTCATCGCTATCTGCCCAGTCCTGTTTTCGAGTCCACAGAGGACAAATATGCGTACATTGGTTTTTATTTATGTAAATTGACAGTAATTACTGATAATGTTAGAATATTGACAGTAGTTACTGATTAATGTGCAATTTGATCTAACCAAATTTATGTTTCCGCCACCAATTAGTTCATGAGAACTAGCGCCGGGCGGCACCCACCCACTACCGTTAGTAGATGCAACATGGCATCGCTGCCATGGCTGTTCCGATCGTCTCAGTCTTGGATGCTGCGGTCGTCCTGGCGAATGCCAACCATCTAGAACACACAAGTCTCTTGTAGCCTGTTATTTTAACGACTAAGCATTCACAGTGCTTGAGAATACCTCGTGGAGTGCCAAAACACGTATCACAGAGTCGACCAGAGTCATGGCAGTAACGGTGGCGGGAGCATGCAGTTCCTATTCCAGATGTAGGGAATCGCGAGGACGACCACAGCAGCCAAGGCAAAGGCGACCGGAGCTAGTTCGCATGAACTAATTGGTGGCGGATGCACATAAAGGAGGTTAGATCAAATTGTATAAAAGTTTGACTATCGCACAATAACACCTGAATCTATTAAATATTTAATGTTTTAATGCGCATTTTATATTTCATTAATACTTCAAAATAGAATACGACTCACATTTAGGAGGTCCCAAATCTCTTCCACGTCATTTTTGAACGCAGCCACGGCACTTTCAGGATCCTCTAGGTTTATCTTTTGTTTTAGTAAATGAAAAGAAGTCCCAAGGTGGCAGGACGGGACTGATAGGATGATGACTCACTAATTGCACTTCCATACAAAATATTTTTCCTCCAGGAGTTGGCTGTCCTCATGGAGGAGACCAATCTGCAGTAATAGTCATTTAATAGTCAAGAATAACATGCTATAAGAATAACATGCTTAATAACATGCTTGTAGCATGTTATTCTTACGATTAACGTCTACAACGCCTGATGATGCCTCGTGGAGAGGCGAAACACTTGTCGCAGCGACGACCAGGCCAGTCGTGGCAGCGACGGTGGTGGTGGGGGCATGCGGATTCTGTTCCAGATGACGGACGACCGCAGCAGCCGAGGCAGAGACTACCGGAGCAGCCATGGCAGCGTCGGCATGTACCAAGTACTAACAGTAGTGGGTGGGTGCCGGCCGGCGCTAGGCCGCATGAACTAATTGGTGGCGGAAGCACGCAAAGCAGGTTAGATCAAATTGCATATAGTCATTTAATGTTTAGCTTGTTTATTGGCAAATGGTAACAACCATTGGGCAGATAGTCTTTTAATTTCGGGTTCATCATAATATATCTACTTCGTCACCTATGGCAATGTCTATACAGCATTCGAGTCACCTGCGTTGTAATACTTTCAAGCATTTCGCGACATTAATCCAAACAATATTTTCGTTCTTCCATCAACAATTTGGTATCCAATGAGTACAGAGCTTTCTAACACACAAATGTTTATTTAAGACTTTTCGTACTTCGCTCGCACCAATGCCTAAACTTGCCCAAATCTATAGACATGTCACTTTCTATCATATAGAAGCTGATAAAAAGTGACATGTGTATATATCATTAACCGCACACCGCTCACGTTATATATTTTTTTATACCACTAAGGTGGCAATCAAGCATACGGCCTGCCAGATGGTAAACAGTCACCGTAGCCATGGACATTTGTAACACCAGGGGTGCGTTGTAGACCCTCTAAAAACCTCTTCACGCATTTCTTGAAGAACTCCATGCTGTAGTCCCTTGGAAAAACCTCTGCTGGGAGCTCATTCCACAGCTTGAGAGTTCTCATATTCAGTGGACGACGTAATAGGATATCCAGTACGCAAATCATCAGTGAACTTGCATTATAAATCATAAAACTAACATTTTCTCCAGTTAAATGAATATATAAAAATTTTAAATTCCATGCAATCGAGTTCAGTTGCATCGCAATTTATTTTTTATCTACTGTCGCTATTTACTGTAATAAAGAAACTAAATCAGTTGTTTTTTATTTTTTTATCTATCCATCTATTGTGTATTTTATTATTTAAGAGAGGTAGGGCGCATCAAAGCAGCCTGTCTGGGAAAGTACTTCACCTCACAGAAAACCGCAATCAAAGAACAATATTCTGGAAGGTTGTTGTGTTCCTGCGAGTGAGTGAAGTCACCAGTAAGCTTCTAAGGCGTTGCTGTGTTAGCAGCAGAGGTGGTATCGCGCAAGTGATACTTATTGTATTACAAGCGTTCATAGGCTACGGTAACTGATTTACATCATTTGGGCCATATGCTTGTAGGTATTCTTTTCGATGTTGTATAAAAAAAAAGATAATAGAAACGCATTTTCAATTTTATTCTTCTTAGCTTTATCCTGTTCCTTAATCCACTAGGATTGGTGGGATCTGTTACCTAACCAAGATTTGCCAAAGTTGATGATTTTAACATGGAGAGACAACTGTCAGACCTCCACAACATGTAGAGTATACCAGGCCCTTCTTAGGTAAGGTCACGCGTCTTTAAAAATATAATTTCTGTGCGGCTTTTCTCACGATGGTTTCCTTCATCGTCGAGCAAGTGATAATTACAAAATATGTACATAAAAACACAAATTTAGTGGTACACGCCACACACACACTGGGCTCTTTTTTAAGAAACGGATATTTAATATAATGGTAATTTCTGTTCCTGTGAGAAAATGTTTAGCGTCCCCAAACCAAACTTCACAAGGGCTGATCCACTTAATAGTATAAAAATGGAACTGATGTATTGCTGTATCAGCGCACTGTTTTTTACAAAGCGTTTGTAAGTTAAAAAAATATTTCTAACCTCCCCACAAAATATTGATACGTAGGAATATATTTGGGAGCAGTCTCTAGTTGAATACATTTTAATTTTATCTATTTTTATGGCCATAAACTAAAAGAATCAAAATTCTTTAACTAGTGGCGGTAGTATACTTCACTGATGTTTTATGGGTCCCATATGATATATAATCCAAGTATTTATTACATAATATCATATTTCATAGAATATTGATAGTATTACAATGCGCGCTTTATATTTCTACTTTCAAAGACATTGGTTCATTATTTCAAAATAGAATACGACCATCGGCTCTCAAAGAAATAACGGGTAACGCAGTTTCCAAAGCGATAGTTGTGGAAATTGCAAGACAGTTTTTACTCTTGAATTACTTGTAGCGTGAGTTTTATTTAGGTAGACAGCAACATGAACTGAAACGTTGGTATGTGTATAGTGTTGTCTACTGAATAATTATATTAATGTTACGTGTTAGTTTCATTAGTGTGGTTTATTGTTAGCAGTATTATATTATTATTGTATAAAAAATATTAAGAAATTCATTATATTAAGAATATTTTAAATTATAAATTATTTAAGATATTAAGAAAAGAGCAGAGTGCGATGCTCTATAAAAGGTACCATACTGTGTTTTCATAATTTAGTCTCAATTTTAAGTTAGTCTATAAAAAGAGAATTAAACTTTACAAAGCCAAATGGTCATTTAAATTGTATATACTGTGAAGTAGGATTTACACTAATTAATTTGGCGTGAAGTTATAGATAGATAGAAAATAGTACTGAACATTATTTTATCTCTGATGTAATAACTAAAGGTAGATATTCGGCGTATGATATTGTATTCAAATTGGTTGAAACTTTTCTCCTTCAATTTCTTGGTCTTCATTTCCTTCACCAGTGTTGCGATGATTATTAATTTCAGCTTCTGCTTCTGCTAATGTGTGATTTTTTTCAGTATTCAACACTTGTCTCTGTTTTACGAGATGGTAATTAGATAAACACGATCAAAGCAAATACTATTCAATATAATCAATGTTTTGTTAGGGGCGTCCATATCGTATTGAGCGTCAATTAAATAAGTCGTGAAATGTCCAAGGACAAAATGTGAAAGATCGCGAAAGAGCTGCAAGTTGGGTGGAAGAAATGCGTAGGTAATTAATTAGGTAAGTTATAAGTCAAAATAATCCTACATAGATTAGAATACAATTCAAATTAATGTTTTGTTTCGCTTCAACAATTGCCAGTTGGTCGTCATAGCCGATGAATTTAGAGAAATATCAAGCTGCAAGAGGGTGAGGGTAAGTCATTAAGATTAACATTTTTTAGGGTTCTTTACATAAAAGGTAAACTGAACACTCTGATGTTACCCTGCTGCCTGTGCATGTCAGTATATCACAGAATTATACCTTGTAAGCGAAATAAAATATAGGCATAAAATTTGCATATTTGTGTAAAATGTTGACGCAAAAATTAATTTTTACAAAAAAAATCAACTAAATTATTTATTAATGGGAGGCATACATGACATGGAGCATAGTAGGTATATAATAATAATTACCTTTATTTAACTTTAGAACCTATAGAATTTTAATGTATTAGTTATTAAATAATTGTGATTAAAATTATGTTAATATTATTAGTTTGTACATTTTTTTTTTATTAGAATAATACCCACTTGTAATGAATGTCTTTGGATTGGTCCGGTCTATCAGCAACCATTTCCAGGATGCCATTGCCACTGTTACGTATACCCTGCAGCAAGGAAGTCGCTTTTTTCCGAATGATGGCAGGAAACCTATCCATATTTATTTATTTTTACACTTTATTGAGCCAAAATAAATACATTTGACAGACACGATATAAGAAGAGAACAAATAGGTGGTCTTATCGCTAAAGCGATCTCTTCCAGACAACCATACCGAAGGAAGAAATATAATCATTAAAAACAAGTAGGCAGTTGGCGCATTTATATAATATTATATTATATATAATATACACAAAAAATATTAACTGAAAACTAAACTAAAAAAAAATATTTTTTAAAAACAAGCTTTTTTTCAAACATTCAGTTGTACTAAAAAGAAAATAATAATTTTATTTTGTTTAAATTTCTCTTTCTCTGTTTTCTATTTCTATCTTTATACTGATATATAGACTGGTCTCGTAAACTAAATTAGTTAACAAATTTCAATTTCTGTATACCATGCTACATATCACATTCGATTTGGTGGCTTCGTTTCACACAAAGGTGAAACATTTGTGCGCAAGCACATGTCTATTTGTCTTGGTCTGGGTGTGTGTTGTTATTTGGCTGTGGTTTTCTGTGAGGTGGAGGTACTTCTCCAGACGGGCTGCTTTGATGCACCCTACCTCTCTTAAAACATTCAGACTAAGACAAACAGACATGTTCATGCACACAAATGTTTGCCTTGTGTGGGAATCGAACCCACGAGTGTTGGTGTCATAGTCGCGTCATTCACGACTGAGCCAACGAGCTCGTCATATTTATAATGTAGTTAAGTTTATTACTTTAAACAATTTAAAAAAATATACCACCGTACATACTACCGTAGAATATGTAACAATATTCCACTTTTTCTATACGCACACGGTTTTATAAATATAGAACCGACAACATGGGAATTATAAAAGAAATCTATTTACTTAGTGACAATAATATAAAATGATGACATTTTTACGATTTCGAAGAATATTTACAACGTTTTAGGTTTAAAATACTGTTTCTGGCACACCTGTACAAAAGGACAAGTCGTAACGTCCTACGGAATTCGTGTGTGTACAGATGTAAATATTCATATTTCACCGTCAAAAACAATAGCGTTTTACATCTCGAGAAGCTCATGAATAATAAAATATAGCTATGCTATTTAATTAAGTCATTAATTATGAAACAATGAGAATGGAAATGGAAAAATACAATTTGAAATCATAACTCCGTGCTCTGTTTAGTCCTAAATTAAATATGAAAATACATTTTTTTTTTAACCACAGGGAGATTTTATACAAAAGTCGTCTGCCTCACCTATTTCTACCGCCAAGCAGCAATATTTATATAGCTGTGTTTCGCTTTGAAGGGTGAGATATGGCAGATAAATTACTGGGTACTGTGACGAAACAGCCTTAGGTCATAAGATTAGCAGCGCGCGAGTAATATCCCCGTAGTGTTGCGAGCGTCAAAAGGCTGCGTTGACCGCTTACCATCTATCGCGGGCCGCATGTTTGTTTGCCAATCTAGTCGTATAAAAAAAACAATGTTGTTCTTCAATTTCATGGCTATTTCTGTTTTTCCGTATCATAACTGGTACATCTGGAAATGAAAAAATATCGAATACGTATTACGTATATGTACCGTCGAATACTTTCGTCTTGAGACATTGAGGTATTTTGGACGAGAACATCTTTCGCAATTTCCCAAACGAGTTGGGTTCCGAGTTGGATTCGTCGAGAGACCTCTTTCTCGAATTTGGATCTATCTACCTGGACTGTCTGTCCCAGGTAGACATACCAACTTCACCACTAACTTCAAGAACCGTGCTTCCAACTGAGAGTGGAGTGGGTACAACTGTTTTGTCCATGTTCCTTTTAATACCCACTCGTTGGGATATTCTATCGAGATGTTCAAGCATTGTGCTTAAGTCCTTCAGCGATTTCATCATGATTACGATATACTATCACCGGTAAATTGTAAGTGAGTGATATACTAGCCGTTGATATTGATGCTGTAACTCTCCCAGCCCATAGCTTGAAAACATCTCCCAATGCATCCGTGGACAGTTTCAGAGAAACAACGTCTTCCTGTCTCACTCCTATTTGCAATTGGATGATCCAATTGCAAATGGTCGCGTTTGCATATATATTCCTCAACACTTTGATATACCTGTAAGTCATCAAACCTGCGTGCAGTACGATTATAGAAATACTCGTAGAAATAGAACTGAAAAACAACACCACCACGCTTCTGCCCCATATCTGTGACGCTTAGTCCTCGAGGATCATGGAACTGAAAAGCTTCTGATGGACCCTAAGTACTGGTTTTTCACCCTGCTTCAGAAGATCCAACGTTATTGCCAACGATTCCGTTATTGCCCGGAGCTTTGCTGTTCTTAAGCTGTTTAAGAGTTATCCTAATCTCGTACAGGCTGATGTCCGGGATATCCTCGGTATAGCGTTGGCTCAATTTGGATCTTGGGTCTGATGTTGAACCAGAAGTGAGTTCTGGTGATTTGGTATATAACTGTCCATAGAAACTTTTAATTTCTCTTAAAATCTCTGGTTTGGATGAGACAATATCGCCACTCTTGGTCTTCAGTTGCGATAATTGGCTTTGACCAACAGATAGATTCTTTGCGTAAACTTTGGAGCCTTTATTCTACTTAATGGTCTCTTCAATATTTTTTGTGTTGAAGAGACGAGTGTCGCGTCACTTAGGACCGAAATCTGCATGTTTAGCTGCCTATACGAAGACATATCCACTGAAGACTGTAACCTCATTTCTCTACTTTTCTAATTTTCATTAATCTGAGTGTTTGGATTGTAAGCTTCTGAGGTTTGTTTGTGCGGCTGGGCTGAAAAAACTTAGCTCTAACCGCATGAACAGTTTCTATTAGACCGTTATTTAGCTCGTCGATGGAGACGCCGTTCTCTAGGCTTTTGAAGCGATTTTGGAGTTCAAACTAAAAGGTTTCGGGGTTTTGGATGAAGTCTACTCTTGAAGGTCTTAGAGTAGACTTCATCAGGCGGGACCTTTCCAGTCTGACATTGACATTCAAGTCGCCATAAGGTACTCGCTACCGGTTTTCACTCTAGTGATCACTGAAACGTCATTGAATATCTGTCTTTTGGTGGTCTATATAAAGTCTATCCCGTTCCTTGTGGAACCGTCAGGGCTCATCCAGGTCCACTTTCTGTGTGGTGACTTCCTGAAAAAGGAGTTCATCATATAGAGGTCCTCCTTCTCGATGAAGTCTACCTGTATCCTTTGGTTACGTTGTCCTATTCCAAATTGCCCCACTCTCTGCTCTGTACCGCTTCTTTGGCCTAGCCTTGCGTTAAATCACCCATAACAACCGTGTAGATACGTTAAAATTACCCATAACAACAGTTGCTCAGGTAACCATTCTCACCACTATATCGTAAACGATGTAGATTAGGGGATGGAATCTTTCTATTGTTTCCATTTTACCTACCAGGTATAAAACCTAAGAACTATGGTACAACTTTTTAGGTCCCCAAAGTTAATGACATTTTTATTTTAATTGATTTTATAAGAGTAATGTTCTAAGTTTGGTCAGTCAGGTTTATAGTAAAAAGTAACTAGGGCCTTAAAAATTAAAAGGTAAAGGTACGTTAGTAACTAACGTACCTACATATCTAGGTAAAAGTAGAAATGATAACTGGAGCGATTTAAATGCATTCGAGAACCAGCCAGTAGGAAATTGTACCAGTCATTACATTCGCTCCAAGCCCAGTTTGCTCCAGCCCGCCTTTGATAAAACCGTATTTTCTCTATTTTACAAGGATCCTAAGAAAATTTTTGAAATCGACCCAGATTTTCATAATGATGACCTATAAACATTCCGTGTTATTGCCTAAATACGAACATGTTTTTGCGGTTGGGTATTTTACTGCAACAATAAACGTAATAAAAGTGGGGTTATATTTTATTATTTTGCCTTGCCCGCCCTGATGTAATCAAATATAATTTTGTATTACCGGGTTCTATAGTACGTTTTATTGCTGTTTATATGAACACAATTTCAAATCAATCTTACATAATTTATGTTTCCATTTTTATCGTTCTTCCACGAGCTCGGAGGTGAAATCCACCACCGAGGTCTAGAATTAACCAAGGCTTGTGGATTTAATTTCCGCGCAAGGGAAACATTCATGAATAACATGTACATGAAGTACGAAAATATGCGTTTGACGATTTATTTTTTTATGTGAAAGTGTATATTTCTCACATTTTCCATACACTTTTGTTATAAGATCTTCTATAATTTTGACGTGCAGTCAAATTTATTACCGAAGGTCCCTACCATAATTTGTTCTAATTTCTTGTCATACGAATATACAAAAAAGTCATCCAATAATGCTTTTACGTAACAATTTGAGGTATGGTACGCTAGGTAGTTTCAATGAAAACACGAACACTTATGTCTTGACCTTAATGGCCTATTGAAAATAAATTTCAAGTAAAATACAAATTGTAATAATGAATTCTCATTAACTGAAATACAACACGCAATACTAAATTATCTTCTTCAAATACTATAGGGATAAACACAGAGACAAAGGAAGGAGAGATTTTATACATCAAAACTTCGTATTCACTAACGTGAACGAAAGTCCCGGTTGTAAAAATTTCATTGCATGCTTGGACCCTTTCTCTTTATCATCGCTATGCAGTAGCGGTCAACACAAATAGAATTCGGGCCATTGGTACAAAAATACTCTGTCCACTTAATCCCCTATCCCTTGGGATTAGTCCGCAAGCTATGATGCTTGATCCCCGTGGGAAGTGCGGGACAGTGCAGGCGTCATTTTGGACGTGACTGAGTGACGCTTAACTGCTAAAATATTACATGCACGGGTATGATACATTTTTAAACAGTAATAAATAATAATAACGACTAAAGTGCACGTTATATATAACTTTTTATGTATAATGTCGATAGGAAAACAATCATGTGGCCTGCCTGATGTTTATGGTTTACCGTAGTATATAAATCCTAGCAATATAATAAGATTCACTAGTCCATTGCTACTCCCACTTCATGAGCTTATTAGTACCGTTTCTCTTTTTCTCTCTCTCGCAACCGACTTTTGACAAGAAGTTGTTACTTGTCTTTAGTCTTTTTCTTATTGAGGCACTTCCGCAATCCGGCGGCCAAGTAAATATCAATGTACCATATTACTTTTTTACGCCTGTCTCGTTTGCTAATTGGCATGATGCACCTGGTGGTTCTATATCTCAATATAATAATATGTAATTATTCGGCCTGGAGATGACGGTAGGGTTATACGTGATATAATATATTATATTCCGAAGTGACGAACGAAGACGAATCTACAGGCAAAGCCACTCCTTTTAATTCACTGTTTTCTCTGTATTGTGCTTACATAATGATGAACTTCTGTAAAATAGATTTGAAACTACATTAGAGTTAGTAGATCTAAAATATTATTTTGTGAACTCAAATTTACGGCTAACTTGGTCTACAAAACTTGAATGCTTTCAGTCGCCAGTTAGTTCATAGAAAATGATACCGGCTGGCATCCACCCAATACCGTGAGCAGGTGCATACCACCACTGCCGGCGTCGTTGTTTCGACTATTTTGCATTAGCATAATAAATGGTAACAAAAGTACACAATGTAGTTAAAATTGACTCTAAATCAATATCTTACTTGTGTAATTTAAGGAATTATAGTCTAGTGAATAAACAACTGGCCTATGAACCGAAATCCCTGGTTCGAATCCTATAATAATGTAAATAACACCACTAAAATCGTGTTTTCAGATTTATGTGCATATTTGTAATGATCTTACACTTGCTCGGCAGTGAAAGAAAACATCGTAAGGAAATGCACACATTCACGAAATGATATTTAAAAAGACGTGTGACATAAGAGACCTCTCAATCTCTCTAGGTTGTGGAGGTCTGATGGCAGTCGCTCAATATTAAAATCAGTATCTTAGTCAAATACAGGGCACGGTTGTAGACCCGCCTATCCGAATGAATTAGGAAACGAGATAATGCTGGTCATGTCTAAAATGAAATTTTATACGTTTGTGCTATAATGATAATAAAATTGCGTGTACATTAGGTCAATGTGTGATGAAGTATACAACTACTCGTTATTTTTCAATGCTTTAACAGCTATTGTATTTAATTTTTACCGTATTCACTGAAAAAAATAAATTGAAATGTAAACACATTAAGGCTACTAAAATAAACAAAATTGAATGGAGTTTTTAAGAGCAGGGTTTCAAGAAAGACGAGAGGTAACTCGATTCTGCCAACAATTTTCATAGTAGCAAAGTTTAACCTGTAAATGTTATTACCCTGCTATCAGAGTTTTTCTTTAGAAGAGCCAAGTTCAAATTACAACTCACAACTCTCAAAGAACACAATTCAACTTTAGAATACAGTTAGTGATCGTAAAACGTTTTGAAACAAATATTTTTATATGAATGGATTTGAAATCATAAAAAAATATGTTTATTAACTTTACATGTTTAAGAACATAAGTGATTTTAAATTTAGCATGAGTGTATACCTAGTCTTGCCATAAATACTGAAACAAAGAAAAAAAAACTTTTCTATCTATTGCGAATAACATTTATTACTTTTACAGTGTGTTAGTTTAATACATAAATATAAAACAATTAAAAATATAAAAAGCTTATTCGATGTGGTCTCCATTGGCTGCCATACAGTCCTTTAAACGTTGAGGCCAGATATCAATAAAAGAACGCACTCTTTCCATGGGAAAATTCTTCACTGCCAATCGTACGGATTGTTTTAGGGACTCCAAATTATCATGACGTTTAGAGCAAGCGGTACTCTCTAAAACTGACCATAAATTAATCATAATCCAGCGGATTAAGATCGGGACTAGACGACGGCCAGTCTTCAGCTCTGATGAAGTCCGAAACGTTCGTTTCCAACTAAGTCTGCGTAGACCAAGCTTTATGACCCGGCGCCGAGTCTTGCTGGAAGGACCATTCTTGGTTATTGAACATGGTATTGTTAAGGGGCTTCACTACCTTCTCAAGAATAACTTGACTTGATACACTTGTGCCGATGTTTTGATACCTTTTTCATAAAAGTATGGCTCAGTCACTCCTTCATAGCTAATACCCCACCAAACCATCACTGAAGTCGGATAGTGCCCACGTTGCACTCTGTCGATTAATTGGGAAGCTTTCTTAGAGCTTTGAGCATAAACACGGTCATTTTGTTTGTTAAAATGTTGCTCAATTGTAAAAATTTTCTCAGCCGTAAACAATTTTTTTCTGTGACCTCCCTTTGCGTACCGCTTCAGTAGTTGTTTCGATTTTACCACACAATTCTTTTTTAAATTATCAGTTAAGAAATGACCAGCACGTCTCTTATAGGATGCAAGTCCTAAGTCATCTTTTAAAATACGCGACATGGTTCTAGGTGCTATCTTCATCTCCCGAGATAAAATCTTTGTTTTCGGACAGGATTTCTTCGAATTCATTCCCTTACTGCTTTGACCACCTTTTTCGTACGAACACTACGTGGACGGTCAGATATTTTTTGTCACAAACAGAGGATGTCTCATTGTACCTATTAATAGCTCGGTGCATAAACATTTTACTAATACCAAGCGTATGGAGAGTTTTAAAAATTGCATTTGGCTCCATACCTACTTTGTGTAATGCAATCACAGCGATTCGTTTCTCTTTATCACCCCACTCCATTTTAATATCACAAAATATTGCACAATGTATTGGCGCCAAAATGAGAAAAGTCAATGAACAATCATATAAAAATGACAGATTCCAAATTCAAATGTAATATTTTTTTTTTATTTTTAATTGTAAGTGTATTTATGGCCAGACTAAGTATAGATATTTATTCAGGAACAGCCGCTTTGGGAAACCTAATCTTGTAGGAAATCGCAGCCAAGTAACGATTACCTGGAGGGCTTTTGTAATTCTCCAAGTGAGTGAAGTTACCACTTAGTCGATGAAGGAAATAACCTATGGAGAGCCGATAAGACCGATATTACGTAGTAACTCAATGCACCGCTACGGGTCGGGGGACAAAGTAGAACTCGCAGTTCTTATTGGATAGTTCACGGATCAACATCGCGACACTTATCGGCTTATTGGTTAAAATATTTTCTCATTGGTCAAGGTTCGGATCGCTGAGATATTAGGCGCTACAACACAATGGTTTTAGTGAGCGCGGGTTGCCTTCATACACAGTCAAGTGGGTTATTGATTTGCGAGTTAGCCCCTCGGTAGCACACTTGCAATTACAGCAAACATTACTCCACGCATATACGCATATAAGAAACGGTAATCGGTTCATATCAGGCAGTCCGTATACTTGCAACGTTGTATGCTATTTAACCTATAATATTAAAACCATTGTCTATACTTACGTCATAATTATGTCAGTGTAGTTTGATGTTTTTGTGATAGTTTGTAGAGTAGGTCAGCGAACTTAAAAAGCATAGAAGCAGCAATAACGTTTCAAAAATGACCCAACGAAAAAGAGGCCGGGCTAGGCGGGGCTTAGAAATGAGGCCGCGCGCCTTGACAAACGGTGTCAGTCAGTCGGCTTGAAACAACGACGTGTCAGTCTGTCTTAAATTGTGTATTTTTCAAGATGTCTTCTTGTGTCGTTAAATGGTATGTAAATAACACTACCAGTAATCATAATTGCTCAGGAATCACATTTCATAGGTAAGTGTGTTCTGTGTTTATTAAATTCGATCTTTTTTGCGTACTAGCCGCGTGGATGGCTTTATGCCAAATGTTGCTTAATTAAAATAATGAAGATTTTATTATGTACTACAAAATAAATGTATAGTGCATATAGGCATATAGGCATGCTGTATTATGCTATAATAATATTATATTATGTAACGTAGTACTCGTATATGACTTCGTTTTAATAGAACGCGAATGCGCGATCAAATATACTGATCCCGAATAGGTGTCTTAACATCAATGTAATGTTCTATTAGGCAAAACCTGTATACGTACGTACATATAAATGTCATTAGAACCTTAGTTTGATGTCTTGAAA
Source organism: Pyralis farinalis (assembly GCA_947507595.1). Classification (NCBI taxonomy): domain Eukaryota; kingdom Metazoa; phylum Arthropoda; class Insecta; order Lepidoptera; family Pyralidae; genus Pyralis; species Pyralis farinalis. The sequence goes on along the minus strand of OX382269.1, from coordinate 15,024,598 downwards.
TTGTTTAATGTTCCGTACATAAATGAAAAAAAGGAACACTAATAGTACTAAGGTTCTGTTTGTCTATCATGATTTCGTTTTATTACGTTATGATATTGATGTCAAATAAAAGCATGAATTCGAAAATGTAAGGTGCTGATTACAGTATTGGTTTTAATGATATTGTATTTATTCAAAGATTTCCAGGGAATTCCTAAAAAAATGAAGCTTGGATACAAGCCGTCCGGTTGGAACGATGCGAACAGCAGTGGAATCCGACAAATCATTCAAGAATATGTTCCATCCATTTTTATGACGATTTTTACTTATCAAAAAATTTGTACAGGAAACTGCTTTCGTAAAATAGCAAAGCTTTTTTTTTTAATTGCAAACTAATAAAAATATTTTGTCTAAATGTCATTTTATTATTTTTATCAAATGCGTCCTTTCCTTTGTATACCTAGTGCAAACCAATATCACAAAGAATGTTAATAACTAAAAGTTGTCACAAGTCTATTTTCCTTTATTTAAAATGTAATATAAATAATAATATAAATGTTTTCTATATAATCACAGCATTCCCTTACTAAACTTTTGTTACGTTACGTTTTGATTTTTAAGATTACTGACGTAAGAATACAGTAGTGTTCATTTAGAATAAAACTAAATATATTAGTTTGCACACAGTAATAACATCCTTTAAAAAATTAAAGACTTATTATTTGTGGTTGTTTATTACATAAAACGGCCTTACTTTCGTGACGCGTTCACGTCGCCACATCGAGTCAGCTCGTGTCTCGATCGTGCGAGATCGCATGCTGCCAATCATCGACAAGAAAAATTTGTTTGCATTTATATGACTCCTTTGTACCATAAACAATTATTGTAAAGTTCGGCTTATGTTTTGGTGGTAAGGCATATTTTTCGCTAACTGCATTTTCGAAAAATGATGTTCTGTTTTCAAATACGAGAGCGTGATTGTTTTGGTGTCGATTATGCACTATGAATTAGTTCTAAATTATCATTCTATGCTTTTTAAGTTCGCTGGAGTAGGTGAAATACAGATGGATTGTTTGAAGTAGATGTTTATTACAGTTTATTACAAAACTATGAAATCTTAATTACATGGAAACAACAGTAAATCGACGAGTCCGGTGGCAGAGTGGTTTGTAGTATTACTTTTATATCATGGCTCATGGGTTCGGTTCCATGCAACAAAAATGAAAGCCAACATTTATTTGAAGACTATGTTCATTTTAGTCTGTTTTTAAAAGAGATAGAGCGCATAAAAGTCGAACGTTTTGGGAATTATCTTCACCTCACAGAAAACTGCAGGCATAATTCCCTGTAGGGTTGTTGTGTTCCTGCGAATTAGTTAGCTTATCTGTACGCTCGTAAGGAGATGCTGTGCTAGCAGAGGTGAAATCACTGTAATAATACAACCCTACGTTAACCACTTTACGTCAGGTGGGCCGTATGTTTGTTTACCTTTCGATGTTGTACAAAAAATAATCATGATCTTTATCTTTCTAGTTTGATACGTAGGAGTTAGAAACCTAATGTAAATATAATAACATAACTGAGTAGATACATTCGTTATATGTCCATCAAGGTAAATTTCACTGTATATTTTTACGATAATTTATGCACATCCCAGACGTAATAGCAATTGGGAGCAATAAATCACAAGGCACGTTTATTTTATGACATTATACAGGAACCCGTTTTTCAAGATGTGTACCAAACATATCCAATACATTAGCACCACACGGATGTTTCTTAATTCTTTTGTATTAACTTGGTCTTATGGGAGTTAGTAAGATCGATCGCACACAACACACCTGGCGATAGGAAACTCGAGAGAGTGATTAATTCGATAAAGACCAACTAAAATAAGGAAACTCCCCGCGAATATTAGGGATATTAAATTATTCTGAGTGAGAGTACGCAAAGAGCTCTATAGGAGACATGTCTACTTAACGATTAATTCATTACAGGTACCTCTTAGGACCATGATTCAATTTAAGGTACAAAGGACCTTACTCGTATGGTGCTTTGGGTAATTACGATAAAAGACCTGGTAGATTGCCCAAGCGTACTCCCTTTGTTCGCAGGTGTTTCTCACAGATCTACAATATCTAGATGGTTCTCCTTTTTTTATACCACATCGGGAGCGATGCAACTGTAAGATTTCTTTAGGTTATTTATTGTCACACTATTCGCGTATTAAATTATCTCATTAACAAGTATACGTGGTATTTTGGAACAGGTGTCATACTAGTGATTTATATTAGTGATTCAGTAGTCTGGAAACACCGATGTGTTTTCAAGCTGCCCGATACCCATTGGCTTTGCGTCTGTCCTATCTCGGCGTAATACCCACTTCGAAACTTGGAGAAACTCGAAATAAATAATCTCTTGAAAGTATAAAATATTGAAAGTGAGAAACTGCACCCGAATGAGTTCAGTTTCTCACTTTCTTGCCTTGATGAATGAAATATTTTTTCTTCTTATTGATTGTTATTTCATTTCCTAATCTATTACGATTGGCGAGATCGACTACTTAAGCCTAGGATTTGGCGAAAATACAGATTTTTACAAGGAGCGACTGCCACCAATTTTGTCACTGCCTTGGCGAACGAGATTGTACATACATTTAAGACATGTCAGCAGTGATTGCAAAATCAACAGTCAGAGTACGGCTGTTGTTGCTTAACTTGTGTTCACTTAAACTGAGGTGCATAACGATGACATTGAGCTACTACATATTTTCCTACTAGTGCCTATCAGATGCACTACAGCCAGCTGGAGTCCAACAATAGCGTCGAAATAAGCATAAGCTTTATGACATCCATTCTCGTCTATTCTGCTGGCCTGAAAGATGCGTTTTCATGTTCCGATTAAAGTATCCCATATTATATCCAGTTAGCAAGTAATCATACAATACTTCTAGCCTGATATGTGTTGGGTGCCTCAATAACTTTTTAGTGACCTTACTCATACGTAGAAAACAAACATACCCCAAAAACTTCTATGTTGTTGTATAAGAAATTGCAACTCGGCTGAATCATGTTAACTTTGCTACATGTCACTTTTTTCAAAGCATCATTAATTAAACAGCAAAGTACTTTAAATACAGAGGGGATTGTTTTGGCTCGAAAGATGATTATGATTAGGTACACCCCATTTTTGTTAATATAGTGCTGTGAAATGGAGTATGATGTTTTTTCTGGACTTTGGTACCACTGTATAAATAGAACATTTTCAGCAATGCAAAGACAATGTGTCAGGAACGATGTGTAGAATTTGAAAGTAAGATTTTACGGTGCGTTTGAACGTAAGAAGTAGGAGCGCGGTAAGTCGTGCACAGAACCGATTTCGCACACATTTTTGGACTGACGGTACGACACGGGTGTCAAACACCTTTTTAAAAATGACTTTTACGAAATTATATTACCGAGGTATAGACTTAATAATACTACACGGAAATAAACGTCAAACGAGAAAAAAATGTATGATGGTAAGCGGATCGGCATGACATTAGTGGCCTGTCGTATCTAGTATACCTACTCTAAATGTGTGGTATTTTTCGTCATTAAGACTCAACAGTATTATGTATTTTCATACTCTTGTTCTTCAAAACGACTCAAACTTCTTTAAACTTGTATCATACTGAAAGTGCAGTCATGTGTTGGATGCTCATCATTTAGCTATTGATTTGAATTTGATTTACTTTATTTTTTTTTGTACATCGTAAATGGCGATTATTTCTTTTTTTAAATTTGGCGAGAAATCGTAAGTCAATTTTTATATTTGTAGTGAAAATGGAATTATGAGTACATTCGGCGCCCTTTTCTCTCTCTGATCACTATGCTTTAAGCGGTTCAAGCGGTTAATTGAAGTTATTCGATGTGTCAACTACGAAGTGTTCCAGGACATTTGAAAATCTGTATGACGTTCAAGAATTGATTGTTGCTAGTACTGATTGCTGCACAAAATGCTGTTGAAGTACGACTACGTATATTCTAATGTTGTTACTACATTGTGACAAGAGTATACGTGTATATATTGTTTTAAATTACAGATAAAGTAGCATGCAATTTTATCTAACCTGCTTTGTGTGCTTCCGCCACCAATTAGTTCATGCGGCCTAGCGCCGGCCGGCACCCACCCACTACTGTTAGTACGTGCTACATGCCGACGCTGCCATGGCTGCTCCGGTAGTCTCTGCCTCGGCTGCTGCGGTCGTCCGCCATCTGGAACAGAATCCGCATGCCCCCACCACCACCGTCGCTGCCACGATTGGCCTGGTCGTCGCTGCGACACGTGTTTCGCCTCTCCACGAGGCATCATCAGGCGTTGTAGACGTTAATCGTAAGAATGACATGCTACAAGTGACAAATCCATCGCAGTACCGTCCCTTATATTGAATTGAGGGTGGCGGTGGATGGTGTGAGCGAAAAGATATTTAATAGTGGGGAATGGTTTACGTCAGTCTGTTTGTACACGAGAGTAATTTTAGAATTTTTATGTTTATTAATTTCTAATTGTTCCCTAATATTTAGTTTTAAACCTTTGTCTATGGTGTGTAAAATTTGATATGTATTAGTGGGGGATAAGTTATGTCCTTTGTCTATGAGATGCTCGGCGAAGTGTGACCTTTCTGGGCGATTGTTTTTATACGCCGATACGTGTTCGTATCGGCGAACCTTTGGTGGCGGAAGCACACACAGCAGGTTAGATCAAATTGCATGTAAATTTGACTTTCGCAAAATAACGCCTGAATCTATTAACTAATAAAGTAGCAGTCTTGTGAATGTGTGTTCTAAAACAAGAATATACTATATAATATGAGGTTGACGAGAGATTGTGTTCTTTTATTTTTCTCTTAATAGTCCCGTTTACAAAATCGATCTATATAGATCAAATAAATGTTAATACTAACTGGTATGCCACAGTTATTTTAATCAGCGTGTTTAAGTAAGCATGAAAAATATGACCAAGAAGCTGCATCTTCTTGCACCAGTCAATGCTTTTTTGCACACGGTAAACAAAACAAAGTTATTTTTGGCCTCTAAGAGGCAGAGCTCGTGACAAATCCTTGCATTCTGTGATTTCTTTATTACACCCTTTGGTCGCCTAATATTACATGTGCTAATTGTGCTAAAAACGGCATTGGATTAAATTTCTAACGCATAATTATTGTCTATTCTAATTAATAGTTTGGCGTAAAAATGCTAAAATTTAGAATAACTATTATTAAATTTACCTACTATTATACATTCTAATACGTTTCATTCAACATGACGACGACGACGCTGGAGTGTTATAAACTTTCATATTGTTAAATATAGTCTCTTTTTTGGATGATTTTCTATGACAATTCTAACCGTTAAATCAGTTTTATATCGAACGATTTGCTACAGGTGAGCTAAAGCTGTGGTGAGGTAAAGCGACAAGATTAAGGCAGGAAAGAAACGTTGCGAGCTCCCGTCTTAAATTTCGATGTTAGATTTTTTGTTATAAACGAGTAAGTAAATAAAACGATAATAGTAGTTTAATGTTACTACTAGTGTATTGATGAGCCCGGTAGTAGAATGGTTCGCGATGGCTACTTCAGGGCCAAGACTCGTGTATTCGATTATCTCACGAGACAAATATTTAGAAAATATCATATCCCTAGAGTATTCTTATATTTCTGCTTGTGAGCAAATCATCTTGAAGTTCTTTAAAAGACGCAACATCGCCGTATCGCATACGCTTCGTCACATTCTTTATTATCAGGTTGATACACTAGTGATAATTCTCATATTGAAAATACTTTAAGCGGTATTTTAGGTCTATGGTTGTATGCCTCCCAATGTTGTATAAAAGAAAGATGTTATATCAATGCGTGCACTCTAAAGAAAATAAATAAATTATTTCTTCCTAATTTTGAACCATGTTCTAGGGCCATGCATTTTTTTTTATATTTATATTCCTGTTAATGAGTTGTTGTGGTTATAATATAAGTTATTTATCCGGAAAAATGCATTATTATATTTGGTCGTAATATAAAGTAGGGTCGATTCCCTTTGGTACCAAACCCCCTTTCAAAAAGGTTGCTAGGTTACCATCTTCATACTCAGAAACTCCTCAAAACTCCTCAATAGTTTCGGGATACATTTAGTTAATTACGAAAACTTCCGCGTAAACATCATTTTGCAATTTCATTTACATTCCTTTCATTTTTTTACAATGTAATGCTACCGTTATGAATAATTGTTTGCTCTGCACTTTGTTATCGACTTGGCAGTAGCGCTATTTATTTTATCAAAAAGAACTCAACACTTGCATTCGAAAAATTGAAAAACCGGTTCCTCTACCGGTTTTTAGGACAAATCTTGTATTATATTCAACAAAGTAGAATAATTTCCAACTCACAGCCGTAAACCTGCCAGACAGCTGGTGTTAAAACGCGAAACAGCAATTTATAACGGCGTCTGGAAACAAAGTGTGTATCCAATCGGATGCTGTCGCGTTCATCAGACTTCATCAGGTCTGTACTGCTCGTTGTTGTTAGATTTATGGCGTGAGATGTGCACTAAACTTTACTTTGTTTTGTTTGTATGTGTGGGAACCTGGGTGTTAAGCTGAAGCCTCATTGTTCAATAGCTAGTTAAAAACATCAGCGCGACTACACTTCAGTCACTCCTGTGTAGACTATGAGGCAACAAGTCTCTGGTTCGGATCACGCATATAATAATATTTCTCTTTTTTTATTATATATAGAAATATATTATATATAGAAATATCAAAAAATGCCTTTGCATTATGCAGGTTCTATAAAATTTATGGCACTTTAACTCTCACGTAAAAAGTACCGATTACCTACAGCAGATTACTATAATCATTAGAGCCCAAGTCGTAACTGAATATTGTAAGCCATAATTGTTGTATCCTTCCGATTAACAAACGAGGCACGAAAAGGGACCCTAAAATTATTAAACATTCCATCCTAGGAAATACCTCCATACCTTACACAAGGCGGATGGAAAGACACAATTATTTTTATTTAGCAGCCGCACAGTATACGATTTGAGCAATCTAGCGAGACAAAAGTCTCAAATCATTATGTTGAAAATGAGCAATTTCTTAATATCATTACACATTTGAATGGTCCCTAAACTTAACACTGAATTCAAAAGCAGTTTTTGCGCCGCGAACCCCTCAACAGCAATGGAGCGAAGTTATGGTATAGAATTCGGGTAGTCGCCCGCTTGCACAGTGTGACCGTAAACGCTGGCGATTGTGTACGAGTTTCTTTGTTTTGTATTATTTCAAGTACGTTTTAGTGATGGATTCTTCAACTGGAGGTAATTATCTATACCTAAATTTATTTTGATTAATCAAAATACATTTTACGGCTTAGTTATATTGGTTTAAAGTAGACCTTCCATAAAACAACAAAAACCTCATAAAAGATAAATTCACAAAGTCTTAAAGTAGGTAGTCAAGATGAGTCAAGGCACGGCTATGCGCTTAAAATATTCTTTTATTATTTAAGTATTTTTACAACATAATTTGGTTATGCGATTTATTGCGATTCTAAATATATCTAATTTATTTCTTTATAGGTGCCCGAATCTGACGAAAATCGCTGTTTGATTTTGGCGTTCTACCCCGCCTAAAACCGAGTTTTAATGTTTGTCAAGTCAAGATTTGTTGATTTTATCCTCCCACAAGATCAGGAAAATCTCCTAAAGGTCTTTTTGAAAAAGGAGTGTGAAAAAATTCATCATAGATGGATTCACAAACAGAGACGGTTGGATTTATTTTTGAATTCTAACGCAGCATGGTTAAATGAAGAATTGATGCTTACAATGTTCCAGTCACCAAAACCACCAAGGCCAGTTAGCAGACCAAAACAAGTTTTGAAGCTAGCTCCAAGAAAACAAAACACCGTAAAATTCAACATTTGTTTCAAGCATATAACGCTGAACAGTTAACTTTTGCAGCCCAATATAGTATGCGAGCCAGCGGGAAACATTCACCGAGACGAGCTACTGGATATAAAAAAGCTAGGAGAAGATTATTTTCCAAAAACGAACAACGGCCTTATACCCTGGAAGAAGCTTGGCTTTGTTTATTTCTAATAATTTCACTGTGGAGACGTATAAGAATATATTGAAACACACACACATTGAAAACTTCTCGTGTCCGCACAAATTTTGATTTAATTAAATATTTGCTTGTGTCATCTGATCCTTATATTTCATTATTGAGAAAATTACCTAAAAAGAGCAACTTAAAACATTTTTTGCTTTAAAATCTCTTTTAAAATTGGAATAAATTTTATGTAATTGACATAAATGTATATTATTTACTACCACTTCATCGCATAACGTGATAATTATCAATTTAAGTCATTTGTAATCCTTTAAGTTTGATACTGAATTTTGTCTCGCTAGATTGGTCAAATCGTATACTGTGAGCCGGTCTGAAGACATACCTTCGTATCTTAAACCAGTCCGTAAGAGAGACAATGATATTTATTATGCAGTCCGACTGAGGCAATGCCTAAATACTTTGCACTAGACTAAAGGAGAGAAAGAATATTTTTTATTAGACTGTCCTACTGGGGAAATGCTTTCTTACCCCGCATGAAGGACAAAAACAAAGATCCGGTGAAATATCTCCATACATTACACAAAACCACAACGGAGTCACTATTATATTTATTAGATAGGTCGAGTGAGGAAATATCTCCGTAAATTGCGTAAGATTTCAACGAAATATCAACTCCCTGGAAGGTTGATGTATATATGAAGCTGTTCTGGAACAATTCTCCATGTTTTGATCGTAATAGGAATTGTAATAGGGAACATAAGAAAATGTAATCGTAACACATCAGTTGAGTCGTATGTTTATTTGCATCTGCCGTAGTATAATAATTAGCACTAATTCCAATAGGTAATATATAGACTAAATGAAACTATTGTCCTGATCACATTGAAGAGACAAAATATATTTCTGTTCTTGAATTCAAAATGTTTTAAGTTTAAATCTCTTATCTGTTTGTCTATTATTTTTGCTTCAAAAGGGATAGCATGAGATTTGAAATTTAAATTTTAATATTGTTAAAAACGTTGGAAGTCTACATTAAAATAAATATATCAGATCCCTAAATGTACATTACATTGTAATACAATGAAAGGAATGTGAATGAAATTGCAAAATGATGTTTACGCGGAAGTTTTCGTTATTAACTAAATGTATCCCGAAACTATTGAGGAGTTTTGAGGAGTTTCTGAGTATGAAGATGGTACCTAGCAACCTTTTTGATTAGCTATAGCGTCTATGTAACAAGTCATCTATCTCAAGTCAATTCGAAAACTTCCTACTCTTACAAATTTCTTCTTATTAAATTCGTTGTGAGCTCCAAGGCAGCTGTAGTTTAACCCCCGGGACAGCCATGGACTTCACTGTTCATTGCCATTTTGTTGTCGCCGCTTTTAATTCTGGCTACACAGGAGATACAGTGGTAGGAATAAGTGGTAGGCCTGTCCCATTAAAAAAGTCATCTATCTCCAATATCAGCCGTTTCAGATATAAAACCTGGAAAAAGCACAAAAATTTAAAATTACACGCGTATGTGATTAAATAAAATGAAACAAAACATAAGCAACATGACATTATGTAAAATTGGTAACATACAGTCGCTGAATTTTATTCATTTGTATCAGTCAACATGTCAGGTAAAGTTTAAAAAAACAAATATCCAAGTTAATTTGTATTACACCCAGAACAACTTGGCAACACTCTTTTAAAAAAATTCAATCTAATAAGATTCTTTTCCACTGCCCCGAGAGCCTTGATTTCGCTTCGTGCGGCATCCTCCTTTTATTTTAATTTGACAGAAGCAATGCCGCCACAACCTTTGTTCTTTCTAAATTGAGGATCGCATTTAAGCAAAGACGAGAATTGCTTGCATAATTAGGCAGGTGATATACTACAGTTGCGGTTGGCTCCAAGATTTTCATTGATCCATCTATTTGTCTGCAAAACGACGACGAGTCTTTGGCTACGTGATCTCATTTGTATTCAACATAGTTCCGTGGTTTTTCACTAGCAATAGATTCGATTATGACTTATCTCGCTATCTATGGTAGAAAATTTAATAACAGCAAACCATTTGCATTCTACACTTAGCACGGAATATTGCATTCGTGCATGTTTGAATGTGGGTGGATTAATTTCTCCATCACTTTATTTCTTTTTCGTTTTTACATTCTTCTTTATTTTATCTGATGTTTATCGCAATATTTTTGCTGATTTTATTTTACAATAAAGATTTTCATTGCTATTAGGATACAGACTTACTATGCTTGACTTATAATGCTTTGTTATATATTTATATCTATACAGATAAATAAAATTAGAGTGTCTGTTTGTAATATTAAAATAACCGCTTTTTACTAAATGCATGTTGATATATATATATACGGCACATATACCAAAATGAATATTTTTACAATTTTTGTCTGTCTGTCTTTCTGTCTGTTTGTTCCGGCTAATCTCTGAAACGGCTGGACCGACTTTGACGGGACTTTCACTGGTAGGTAGACGACTGTTCAGAGCACAATATAGGGTACTTTTTATCCCGTAAATATTTAGGGTTCCTGCGTAAAATATGAGAAACTGTTAAAATTAGGGGGAAATATCTTCCCTTCGGGGGACTTTGTACTTTTATTTTCATTATTATTTTTACAGAATACGTATTTTTTGTGACATAAAATAACTACGCATTTTTTTATATATATACAATAACATAATATGTAATAATATAATATAATAATAATCTTCTATACAGATAAATAAAATTGGAGTGTCTGTTTGTAATATTAAAATAACCGCTTTTTACTAAATGCATATGGATGTATACACAGTACATGTACCAAAATGAATATTTTTACAATTATTGGCTGTCTGTCTGTTTATTCCGGCTAATCTATGAAACGGCTGGACCGATTTTGGCGGGACTTTCACTGGCAGATAGCTGATGTAAGAAGGAGCCTAAGTTAGGCTACCTTTATTTTAGAATTTTTATTTTATGTAACCGCTTTAGATCAGGTAAGCCCTATGCTTATAGGACCCACCTGATTTAAAGCGGTTACCCTAGTAACACAGCAACTCGTTGGGAGCTTACTGGTGACCTTACTCACACCCAAGAACACAATAATCTTCTAGTGAGTTGTTATTTGGCTGCGGTTTTCTGTGAGTCATGTCTGTTTGTCTTGGTCTGGATGTTTTAAGAGGGGTAGGGCGCATCAAACAAGCCCGTCTGGGGAAGTGGCCTCAGAGAAAACTGCAGCTAAATAACAACTGTGTAGAGGGTTGTTGTGTTCCTGCGTGTGAGTGAGGTCACCAGTAAGCTCACAAGGAGTTGCTGTGTAAGCAGCAGAGGAGGCATCGCGCGAGTGATACTTAATATATCGCTAGCGTTAGTAGGCTACGGTACCCGCTTTACATCGGGTGGGCCGTATGCTTGTATACCTCCCGACGTAGTATAAAAAATCTTGTTTTTAGAGTTCTGTACATATTTGTAATTATCGCTTGCCCGGCGATGAAGGAAAATATAGAAAACAAGGAAACACACACACACACACAAAAAAATATATTTCGCAAGGCGTGTAAACTAATCTAGGAAAGATCTAGTTTTTCCTCTATGTTGTGAAGGCATTCTGATGGCAGGCGCCCTATGTAATTTTTAGGGTTCCGTACCCCTAAAGGAAAAACGGAATCCTTCTATATCACTTTGTTACCCGTTTGTCTGTTTGTCAATACTCTTTTTCTCAGGGACGAGTGGAGCTATCGAGCTGAAATTAATTATCACGTACTCAGGTCTACAATGTCTTCGAACAGTGAAAAATCAAACTTCTAAGTTCATGGAATCAAAAGATACGGCTGTTTAGACCTCGTTTATGCGCATAATATTTTGACACTCCTAAGGAATCAAAATCTATATGGTACTTCACGGTGACCTAGAATCATGAAATTTGGTAAGAAGCAGTGTTACATAGCACAAATAAAGGATAAAATCCGAAAACTATAAATTTCTAGTCACATCACAAAAAAAGTTGCGAAAATAATTTGCGAAACTAATTTTTCTACGGCACCCTCGGTGCGCGAGTCGGACTCGCACATGATGGCTTTTTTTATACAAGGTCGGCCGGCATACGTGCATACAGTCAAACAGATATAAAGCGGTTACCGTAGCCTATAAACTGTACGGATTATGAACGCTTGCAATATTCATATATCGTATCACTCGTATGATGTCAACTCTGCTGCAAACACGGCGACTCCTTAGGAGCTTACTGATGACCTCACTTACTGCCCAATTCTTAGGTTTAGGCAAGGTTTTTTTTATATTTGGATAACTACATATCTATATACTTCATGCCAAATCTCATGCGGCGTAGGCAGAGAGAACGGAGCGCTACGTGACTCGATCCTTATACATCTCACTCGCTTCTTTAACATTCATTGCTCTTCTCATGCACGCTCGCCGGTTTTTAAGGCTCCTAACATTACCTTCTGTAAGAACACGACCAATTTGGTCATGGTAGCTAAGTCTTGGCCTTTCTCGGCTTCTATATACTTTCACTTTTGCGTTGTATATCAGCTTCGTAATTTTTTTCATCCAGCATTCTTTTTTCATGTCCGAACCAACGGAGCATGCCTCTTCTTATTTTAACACCGACGCTCTCTTTCAGACCAACTCTGTTTCTAACATCATCATTGCGAATACGGTCTACAAGCGTTACGTCACAAATTTTGCGGAACGCTCGCATTTCGACCGCATTTATTATACTTTCTTGCTCTCGGATGCCTATCTTAGAAATAGCCAGAGCATTCATGGCAGGGACTACATCTACTAATGATGCCATTTATCCATCTCTCAATATCATCATGTCATTTCCCTTGAGAATTAGGCACAGAGAATCGAGGGTCGTTCGATACTACTTTATATGAACTAACAGGTGGCGGAAGCATGGAACGTAGCATAGCCATATTACCTGGTAATGTGACCATCGCAAAATAATGTCTGAATTTATTAATCTCGATAAAATTTTTAAGGAACCAGTGAAAGCCTTATATAAATTGTATTACAAAAATTAAGATATAAATGTATATTCGTACTAATTGCCTATCTAATGTCCATCATTGTCCGTTAATTTTTGCAATTACCTGCCGATAATAATGCTTTTAGGGTGACATTTCTGAAATAATTTTCATAATCTTTGGGGCGATGTAGACAGCGCTAATGGTCCCTTATTTAATTCGAAAGGCCTCGGTAATTACATCAAGTGCTATTAATTTTGCGTTCCATTCGATTTGAGGCCCTCAATATTGAACATTCTAGACTATAGCTAGTGTTGGTATATATATTAGCGTACTTGGCACGTATCTGATATTAAACTTAGTTCACGGAATGCTACAGAGCAGTAGCCGAACAGTAGTTCAGCGACTATAGACTGTTTGTTTAATTGTATTTAAAGTTCACGACTTAGTATAGAATGAAAGTTATAATAATAATAAACCCCGCAGGGCAGCTTGTGGCGAGCTTGGTGCGTAACTACACCACGGGTACCCGAGTGCTCCAGAGAGTCGATCAGGGCCTTCGTCTCCGGCGTATCTTTGTTGGTCGGAGTGAAAAGTCAAGAAGCCCCACAGGACTCTCAGCTCTGGCTTGCCTTCATTGGCTGTCCACACAGGAGTCGATAGATTATATTATTCTAGCAGGTGATATGCTCCAGGGGTGGAAGCGATAAAGGGCATAACGCCGCGAGTAACTTCGGAGAAAGCGCAGCACGCTTCTCGACACCGTGAATTGAGTTATTCACACCGGTGTTGCGCCCGGCCGGGTTTCTCTGGCATTTCGGGGGTCCATCTAGTAAGTGGCGAGCCACCGCCTGCCGAGAGTTACATCTGATATGATAGTTATGGCAGGTCTCCGTCCCTCTTCTGTAATAGCTCAGTACTAGTAATCCCTCCAGATCTCATTTCAATAGCTCAATTATTTCCGACACATTTGCAATAGTTCCAATACCTGCCGTGACCTGAAGTTGGATATATTCTCCCACTGATATCCCCTAGAGCAGGTCACAACGGGTATAATAGATTACATCAATCTTTTCTAAGGAGCCTATACGCGTTGGCTCCATATCCCCGCACATACCTATCGAATGACCGGGGTTACCACCCGTGATTAAAGAAGAATTATAATAATAGTAAATATACTTTATTGCACCAACATAAAATTTGCAATGCATATTATACTTATGAACTAAAGTACAACAGGCGGTCTTATCGCTAAGCGATCTCTTCAGACAACCTTTAACTGAAGGAGAACAATAAAAAATTAATAAAACAGGTAGGTTGCGCTGAGTAAATTGTATCACATAAATATGGGATAATATATATACTGTAGTTGCATGCATAAGCAGTCATGATCAAAAAAAGGAAATAGAGGTAAGCGAAAGGGGACGATTAGGTTGTGTTTAGGGAAAGATATATTCACGCAAATAATAGTATAATTAAATAGTATAATCGAATAAGATAATTATTACATTAATTCTCTTTCGCCCCAAAGATTATGAAAATAATTTGGCAATTATTCACAAAGACATTCTGTTGCCTTCCACCAATAATTTATAACTGATATTATATAAGCGAAAAGAGAATTAATGTAATAATTATCTTATTCGATTATACTATTCGGTCAGCAGGTAAACAAGCTTATGACACCTCTAGTATATAGTTCGTACGTTGTTACTCTGGTTGCTGATACACTCCTTTAGAGCTTCATTCACTCGTAGAAATACACCAACGCTCCAGGAGTTGTTATTTGGCTGCGGTTTTCCATGAGGTGGAGGTACTTCCTTAGATGGGCCGCTTTGATGCGCCCTATCTCTCTTAAAAATCTATTTAATATTTATACATATTGTATGCAACGTTGAGAGACATATAAGGGTACGGTCCACCTGATATATTGGTGTTACAATGGTGTTAATCTGCTACAAGGATGTACAATGGCAAGCAATATCGTAAGAGTTGTCGCATGTGTGAATTATCAGAGAATCTGTGCATTTGTTATTCTATAAATTTAATAAATATATATATATAAATATTTTTATATGGTATATATAACACATCTTTAAAGAACATAAAGACACTCAGGCCTGTTGAACAAAATAAATGTGTTCATGTACACAAATAATTATCTGAGAGCGGAAAATATCCCGCGGGCAAAATAACTTTTAAAATAGATTTCACTCGTCCACCTCATCACTGAGCTCGTCAATCAAAATAAATGGTACATCGCGAATTTGAATGTAGCCACAGTTCAAGTTAAAGGAAAGCCTTAAGTAAAAAGTTTCATTACCTAGTTAGAGTGAGTTAATGAAGCTTTTCTGAGATCAAGACCTTTGCACAGGGCAAAAGGGGAAATAAAGAAGCCACAAAGCGTATGACGTATAAAGAGAACGGGTTCTGTTATATTATTACATTCATCATTAGAGTTTATTTATTTCCCAGGCTCGATTAGGTACGGCTAATTTCATAGACGGTGATAATAATAATGAATAAGGTTGAGTTTAGATTTTTGTGTACCGCTAAGGTGGCAATCAAGCGTACGGTCTGCCTGATCGTAAGCAGTTAGCGTAGCCTATGGATATTTGTAGCACCAGCGATGTCGCTCATGCGTTGCCGACCCTGTAAAAACTTCTTTACACCTTTCTTGAAGAACCCCATGCTATAGTCCCTTAGGAAAACATTGGCTGAGAGATCATTCCACAACTTGAGAGTTCTTGAAAGAAAACATCGCTGGAACCGCACAGTATGCAACCATTGCGGTTAACGCACATGTTACACTTAGTCACTATTACACACACACAATGTATCAATTTTCAAAATTGCACCACGTTGTTCTCTGAAATTTGCCGGGAAAGATAATATAACATACATTATAAACAGTATATAACATAAAACCACGCTTGCATAACGCAAGCACTAGTTTTCTCTTCAAAATTAGATAATATACTTAGTTATAACTATATATTAATTATTTTGGACAGAGAATATAAACGAGAATTGTATTAATTTTGGTTTCTATTTTTTGAATAAATTTATGTAACAATTACATAATTTCCGTGAAGTTGCGATGAAGTTTTGATAAACAAGAAACAATAAAATAAAAAACCAATAAAAGTGTAAAGCCGAGTTCATTGAATTGACTAGTGACTCTCCGTGTTAATCTTTATTGGTTTCAACTCCAACTTCCTTTTTTGTTCGCAGCATAATCATTTGTTCATTTCAGTTCAACGTTCGCTGATCTACACATATAAATTTATCTCAATCGAAAACAGGTAGAAGTATGTTCCGTCAAGTGGATCTATTTGTGGATTGATTCCTGTCTTCATATATTAGTTAGTTGACAAAGTTTGAACTTTGAAGTCAAATTCTCATATATGTCTTACAGATACGGAAAGAGATATGAGATCGTCAAGGAGCACGGTATTTTTATCTTCAATGTCGTTTATTCGATATACTCTGTATTTGCATTCGATATGGATCCTTTATTCGTAAATGGGTTATGAGTTACTTCCTACAGATTTCAATGTACCAACTATCGCAGTCGGTTATCTTCATACCCGATATTTTTAATAGTCTCATAAGGTGAAAAATATTATTGGGACGTAAGTTAGAATATAAACTACGAGCGATTGTTGGATTGAATAAGTATGATTTATTCGAATCGAATCGAATCGAATAAAGTGAATAACTTCCAAGATGGCTGTTGAAAACAACATGTTCTCTTTCACGGAAAGTATTATTCATGTTTATATCGATTGGTGTTAATTTCAATAAAAGAAATTAATTTCAGAAACATAATAGTACTCGTAGTTTATGATTTGTATTGTAGTGTAATACCGTTATATGCATACACTATCCTTCTGAATTGATAAAAAATGCCCAGCGAAGTGGTGCCGGGCACAGCTAGTACATAAATCAAAAACTATCTATGCATGTTTGTCCTCTTTGGACTCTGAAACTACTACAATTTTAAATTCTGATCGTTTTCCCAATTTCCGCTACATATTCTAATAATTTCATGTCATTTCAAAAATCGATTTTTGCCATTTTCTACGAGAATTTGAGGTTATGTTGAAAAATTACCTAAATAAATTACTATCCCCAAATTGTGTGAAGAACATTTTCCGCTAGAAAGTCACGTTTCACTTTGTATTGTGTTTATTTTCGGATTTTTCTTTTAAATATGATCACTAAATTTTTAGCCAAACACGCTTTGGTATCAGCCTATACACGTTATAATGAAAGCCGAAGCTCTCGAGATATACTACCACTTCATCTTATATGTATTTTATTTTGATTCTGTTTCTACAACTGTATGTATAACTGGAAGTGACTAGTGAGTACAATTATGGACGAGATACTATTTGTATTATATTGCGGTTCCAGCGATGTTTTCTTCCGAGAACTCTCAAGTTGTGAAATTAACTCCCAGCCGATGTTTCCCCAAGGGACTACAGCACAGAGTTCTTCAAGAAAGTTAGGAAGAGGTTTTTACAAAGTCGGCAACGCATGAATGACATCCCTGGTGTTACAGATGTGCATAGGTAACTGCTTACGATCAGGCTGGCCCTATGCTTGATTGCCACCTTAGTTGTATAAAATATATCTGTTAACTCAACCTTATCCAGACCTTATTCATTATTATTATCTCCGTGTATAAAATTAGCCGTACCTATCGGGCCTGGGATATAAATAAATTATAATGATGAATGTAATAATATAACAGAACCCGTTCTCTTTATACGTCATACGCTTTGTGGCTTCTTTATTTCCCCTTTTGCGCTGTGCAAAGGTCTTGATCACAGAAAAGCTTCATTAACTCACTCTAACTAGGTAATGAAAAGAACTATGAATGTCAAAGAAGCGAGTGAAGTGTGTAAGGACCGCGTCTTATGGCGCTCGGTTCTCTTTGCTTACCCTGCAAGGGACCTGGCGTGAACATATACTCGTACATACATACATAACTACGTAATGAAACTTTTTACTTAAGGTTTTCATTTAACTTGAACTGTGGCTACATTCAAATTCGCGATGTAACATTTATTTTGATTGACGAGCCCAGTGATGGGCTGGACGAGAGAAATCTATTTTAGTAAAAGTAATTTAAGTCAGATCATCTTTAAAGTCAAAGTCAACCTACCTAATGCATATAGCTAATTAACAAACGATGGAAGAAGTAGCTCCTCGTCACATATGACAACAAATAACAACTCCAGGAGCGTTGGTGTCTTTCCTGCGAGTGAATGAAGTAACCAGTAACTCCAGAGGAGTGTATCAGCAACCGAAGTAACATCGTGGAAAACTAGATTCTTTACGATAACCATAAGTGAAAAATGCAATGGTTAACCCCAGGTCAAACGCCGCAACAGTGCCCTGAAGCAAAGCTTACCAATAAAAAGGTAATGGTAACTGTTTGGTGGTCTCGTCATGCCGTTATTCACTATAGCTTTCTCAGGTCGGGTCAAGCAGTAACAGCAGATGTTTACTGTGCCGAACTTTGAACAATGACGGCGAAACTGGCAGTGAAACAGCCACGACTCGTGAATCGACCTTCACCATTATTGCTCCATGATAACGCAAGACCGCACACTGCACAAGAAACATTATAACTCTACAGGAGCTGCATTTAGAAACCATACGTCATCCTCCGTACTTGCCAGATCTAGCTCCAACTGACAACCATTTTTTCGTTATTTGGACAATTTTCTACGTAGTAAAAAATGTTCTTCCCATGAGGCAGTACAAAATGCTTTCACACAGTTTGTCGGATCTAGATCCCCAAATTAGTATCGCAAAGGCATAAATAAACTTCCGATTGGATGGCAGCAATGTATAGATAATGAGCGTAAATATTTTATTTAAATAAATATGTTACATCTTAGAAATAAACGACTTTTAATTTTTCAGTACAAATCAGCAATTTAATACTTTAGACCCTAATATACGAGTATAAAGCCGCTCAGACGGAGATAATCTCACAAACTTGAGTCACTTCGCAGTAATTAACAGTAGTAACGAGATTACAAAATAAACAAAGTTTGCTTACATTATTGAATGCACAAATCCTTTTAATAACTCACTGACACTAGACACGAGTGGCACATATAATTTTTGACTGAGCCACCGAGTTCGGCAAAAAAATGTCACCTTAATATCGCCGTGAATTGATTAGGTTATATTTCTCGTCTTCTGCCATTCTCTGGCACTGCAAATGAATAGTGGAAAATACACCTTAGTATGTAGAAAGTCCAACCAGGCAAATATTACCAATGTGCACAACCTAGGAAATAGTATTTGCAATTTCCCACCAGTAGTTCTTGATAAATCCAGCTCGAAGGACCAAAATAGACGATGATTGTATTTCTCGGAGTGATGGATGAAGTTTTATTCAATTAAAATTTAAAGCGTCGTTCAAGTCGTAGGTGCCATAATATTTAACGTAATGTAATACAGACAAAGACATCTGTCAAATACAAATACTGTACACGTCGTGGAGTTGCTAGTAAATTACTTTCGATTATTTCGAAACACTATAATAAATTTTCCGAGACAGTTCTGAGCATCAACAATACTTTTCGTAAAAACTCTATTGTAAACTACTCGTATTAGAAAGTAGATAATAACAATACAATTTTTCAATATGCTGACTTAAATTTATTTAAAAAAGGAGCAATATTCAAACCGTAGTTTGGAGAAAGACCTAAGTATATTGGAAACTTTTTTTCGATATATCATCTAAAATAATAATTTATCCAATGGTGTTAAGTTAAAAAGACGAATGTAAACTTAATGATGTACGAAAAATTAATAATATATGTCGGAACGTGGATATATATTGTCATCAGGGTTCATGGCGAATAAAGCGAAATACCAGCGTAGTTGATCTTCTCAATATTTAATTATTATTAAAGTAGTTTTAACAAAAGTTATGCTCGGATCGTAGATTACAACGGATTCAAAATGCGGTGGACTCGACACGTGCGATTTGCTCCATTGCTCGATTCGTAATCCCGCTTCCAATGACGGTATCTGATCTTGACGTTTTTGACAACTGACCACAACCGACATTTCGAGCAAACCATAACAAACACAACCGGTGTTGCCAATCCAACGATGTCGATTCCACCCAAGCGCCGACTTGACATTTTGATCCGTTATTATTAAAACTAGCATCACGGGGATTGATTTCTTCTGGGCTTCTCAATATGGTGTTGCTACCTCTGCGACACGGCCATTCTGATGCATCACACGTCCTCGTGTGCGTAATCTGTAACCAAAAAATCAGACCAGAAACAGATTTTACTCCAGCTCGGCGAACCCTGACTAAGACTGGCTTTAGTCAACATTTATTTCAAGTAAAATAAATTTCAATTAACCAGTAACATAGTACAATTAGCACTTAGCTCTAAGTTATAATTCACAATCGAGACCATTGTGCAATTATCTGCCAACATTTAGTTTAAAGTTAATTCAACTTTTTACTGGATTCTGCTATCATGAAATCATCGCCTCCATCCGGCGGATACTCTCAAAATCATTGCCTCCATCCGGCGGATACTCTCAAAATCATCGCCTCCATCCGGCGAATACTCTCAAAATCATCGCCTCCATCTGGCGGATACTCTCAAAAAACCATCGCCTCCATCCGGCGGATACTCTCAAAAAACAAAAAATTATTAACATTATTTTTCACAAGCGATCATGAGCGTGCTTGTAGGTACGAGTACGGTCACCACTCAAAGCCTTAAAACGTAACGGTCTCCTTCAAGCATCTCAATGACGCTATAGGGGCCTTTGTGCTTAGGATCGAGCTTCGTTTGATTACGCTCTTCTTTTTTCAATAATACAAAGTTTCCAACTTTAAAGTTAACAAATTTAGTTTTTGTACCGTCAAAACGTGTTTTGTCATAGTCAGCGTTTTTGTCAATATTCTTCGCATCAGCTCTAACCTGTTCGATATCGACAGTCTGTTCTTGGATATGGACATCGTCATCATAAAATAAAATATCAAGAGGTCGTACAACCCTACCTATTAGAAGTTCTAGGGGACTATTTTGTTACACGATTCTGAGTACAATTTAGAGCCAATTGAACATCTGAGAGAGCGTCCTGCCAAGATCGCTTGGTCGTTTCGATTGCAGTGAGCATGTTTTTCAAAGTGCTCATAATACGCTCTATTTGTCCATTAGCACGAGAGCTTCCAGTCGTTATCAAATGTAACTTTATGTTCGAAGTTTCACAAAACTCACGAAATTCCCGGCTTGCAAAACATCGTCCTTGATCAGCAATCAATCTCGATGGAGTACCAAACAATGAAAAGCTGTTTTTCACAGCTTTGATGCTGCTCATGGTGTCAATATTGAGTGTGTGGTACAGGAGTACGTATTTTGTAAAAGCGTCATTATGGACAAATAGGTACTCTTTTCTATCGTTCTTTCCGCTCAGTTTGCCTATCGCATCAATGTGAACGGTATGTCATATGAAGAATAGTAAAATAATGACCACCTAGCTATCTGGTCCGAGATAAGTGGAATTGGAAATCTATCGGGTATCGTGTTGTCATTAACCTCGCGATAACCTGCATATATTCGGTCGTCACCATCTTTCTTTTTAACTAGAAGAATGGGGCTTGCATTTGGGGATGAACTTGGACGTATGATGCCAGCCCGAAGCAACTCATCGATCCTACTTCGTACAACGTTTTGTTTTTTAGGAGTAAGTCGATAAGAACACCAGTATACAGTTTTACTAGGATCCTTGAGACGTATCTGCATAGGCGTTACGTCAGCTCGAGTCGTAGGTATACTATTTGTAAATGATTTCTCGACTATTTTAGAATTTCAACTAACCTGGCTCTATATTCCGTGGTGCATCTGTATCGAGTGTATCGAAGTCAATATTCGGGGAATTTAAAACATCATATGCGCAAACAACTGTTGTCCTAGTAAACTGTAACTTGCCAGGAGTCACATGAACTGCTAGACCTTGTTTTAATAGTTCGCGGCCTACTAGAATGTCATATCGTAAGTAAGAGTCAGGCAGTACGTGAAAGAGGATTTCTAATTGAATATCATCTATTTCAACAGTAGTCAAAATTTGAATAGTGCTATTAACTGACGTCTGTCCAATAACAGTCAAAGTTACGGTGTCATTACATCTTAAAAAAGGAATTTATGGTGTTAATGAGTGACTTTATAAGCGAGCATTCAGCTCCAGAATCATAATAGAATAGGTACTGCTCACCAGAGTGTCGCATTATCCCAGCAGGGGCGCTGATGCTGCACATATCCACTCGTTTCTCCGCCATAGCACGGGTGCCGTTGGTACCGCTGGCTCCACCCTGGTCACGTCGATTGGGGCCGCTGGATGCATAGAGGCCTGTTCCCCGGCAGTGGAAGCAGGTAACTGCTGGATTCACAGGAACACTTCTATGTTTACTGGTCCCGCGTTGAGGTTCGTTTGTTCATTACTCTACTGTTTTGTCTCAAAAAATCACGTCGGTGACAACATTGTGGCGCTTTATGCCCAAGTTTGCCACAATTGTAGCATTTGAATGGTATCGCGACTTCGTTTTACTTCAGAAACTTGATCATTCGCTTTGGTAGGTGCTTTGCGTAATGATATCGCTTTCAGTTCCTGTTGTTAATGGTTCCGATTGCCGATATCATTGGTAAACGCCATTATCTGTACACGTGGTTCAAATTGCGCGATATGTGCCATAACTGCTGAAACTGCAATTTGTTCCACAGTAAGGTATTTCCATTTTGATATAAGGGACGTCATTAACGTGGCGGCATATGAAGCAAGACATTCACCTTCTTTTGGTTTGCTACTATTTAAATTTATCAAAAAAGCACATGTAGTTTCAGGACAATCGTACCTTGATATGAAAAGGTCCTTGAAGTCACTCCCACATGCCATGCCATGGAAATATACTTGAGATAGCTAAGCAGCAGCTTGTCCCTTCAGCGCACGGCTCAAGTAAACATCAGCGGAACACCACTCAGTTGCTGATAGTTGTGTGTACCGGACACATATCCGCGGTATTGATCTATGCACGCGCGTCCACATTTCCTTTGTCAAGATCGAATTCGGACAGCTGAATGTCAATGCTAGTCGATGGTCCTTTCATCGCTTGAACCAATGCTAAAAGATTCTGGTTTTGCTGCTGCAGTAAAAGACGCCATTTTTCTTCATCACTATTTCCATTTTTCCTTATCGGGGCGGTTGGATTACATCCCACGTCTGATGTCGGAACGTGGATATATATTGTCGGCAGGTGGCTCGTTGTTCATGGCGAATAAAGCGAACTACCAGCGTAGTTGATCTTCTCAATATTTAATCAGCCAGTTACAATAGTAGTTTTAATAAAAGTTATGCTCGGATCGTAGATTACAACGGATTCAAAATGCGGTGGACGCGACACGTGCGATTGGCTCCATTGCTCGATTCGTAATCCCGCTTCCAATGACGGTATCTGATCTTGACGTTTTTGACAACTGACCACAACCAACATTTCGAGCAAACCATAACAAACACAACCGGTGTTGCCAATCCAACGATGTCGATTCCCTATATCTGTCTCAGTATTTACCTCTATATCTATCACTATCTCAACTAGTTTTTGAATAAACTCACAATACCAGACGACTTATGTACTGGTGACAATACTCCATTGGTATCTTTATCCAGACCTTCAGTATTACTTCGCGTGCTAGAGATATTGATGATAGTGATACTATCAAACGCTGATAGATATATTTAACATGAATCTATGTCTATAAACAAATAGTCAGTTGTACTAAACAAGGGAACGGAGCTTATGTATGACCTAGTGAAGTAATAATTCCCTAGGAATTTATGGTGTTAATGAGTGAGTATGGTGAACAGGATGTAACATTTCCTGTACAGAAGATTATTACACTTACAACAACTTTGGTGTTGCAAATTTGCTCTGGTAACGGCTTCATATTAGGCATACCGTATACTTTTATGCTTCCGACTGAGTTTAAAATAAAACAGACCTAAACGTAGTACTGTTTATGTTTAATATTACTGTGTGTTTTTTTCTGTAATTGTCGTCCATAGATAATACACAACGATTTAATTACAACTTTATACATTTTACGAACGTTATATTACATATGATATTATCCAATCATTCATAAACTAGCGTAATTATTAAAACGTTAGTTTTAAAATTCTCCAGTTCAGCCGAAACCCAAAAAGGTGTTAACACCGAAAGGTATTACATTGCAAATTTATTCGGAGCGATCTGAAATTTAAATTTGAGTTCATCAAAGTTTCTTCTCCGCCATATACTTGCATGTAAGTGTGTGATTGCTCCTTATCTTTGAAATACCTCAGGGATATGGTAACTTGGGGCAATTTACTTTCATAACAGCTCGTTACCGCTTATTACGAAGTACTAGCTTGCAATGTACCTTTCCATAAGTATTAGGAAGTTTTACGTTGTAATTTCTACTTATTCAATAACGTGTATTATTGGTAGAATCGCTGTTTGATATGAAGTACTAGAACAACTTACGCTCTAAAGTCAGTATCTTTCGAACATATAAAACTTTGTATAATATTGAATTCACTAAGGTGTCTGACATTGAATCAATTTTTATATTGGAACGAAGAGATCTTCGCTCTATTTATTTATAATATGGGCTCAAGAAGAATCACTCAGGGAACTATTTAAAGAAATAAATATCCTCACTGTTACTTTCCTGTATATTTATGAAAACATAATGTACGCTCGTAAAATATAAACACCTTTTTCAAACTTCAGTGAAAATCTTAGAAGCAGAATTAAGCTGCATATGCCCATACATCGGTTAGCTAGGACTAGTAGAACTTTTTTCAAAAATTATACTCGGTTCTATAGTAAATTGTTCATTTAACTGTTTCAGAATAGTTCCGTCCTTTTCCGACAATGTCTTCAAAAGACACAATATAAATATTAAATAATCACAGCTAGATAAACACGTAAACAAACCTATATTTTGGCAGATAATTAAATTTGTGACCACTGATGTTAAAGCATCAATAGTTTCCCTTATATACCACCAGCCTATGAAAGGTAGAGACGATATAGAAATTGAACTTACTGGCGTAGTTACGACGTAACTATGAATGCGAAGAGACACAATAGACGAACTGACTTCGTTGTTCATTTGGTGACTATTGATGATTGAATAAGTATTCGTATGGTGTTTCGTTTATATGAAAAATGAGTAAAATGGATGGCAAATATTTGAATCTGACGAAAACTAATTTTGCAACATGGAAGTTTCAAGTAAACATAATTTTAAAGAGTAAAGGTTACGATTGGGTGTTAAAAACCTGTAAACCAAAAGACAGCAGATTCATGGATGGCGGCAGATACCAAAGCGCAAGAAATCATGGTAACAAAAATGGAGGAAGAAGTAAAGGAATACATAATTAATTGCAACACAGCTGCCGAAATGTGGAAGAAATTATAAATAATTTTCGAAAGAAAATCTGAAGTAAGCGTTCATTTATTGCAAGAAAAATTTTACAATTTAAAGTTCGAAGGTGATGTTAACAGTTACATGACTAAAGTCAACAGCATAGTATCTGAATTGAAGAGTTGTGGAGAGGAAATATCAGAAGAAATGGTTATCACCAAAGTCATAATGTCGTTGCCGGAGAAATTTGCACATTTCAAATCGGCTTGGGAAAGTGTCTTATCAAATGATACAAAAATTTGGATAACCTATTGTATACTCGTAGATTATTGATTGAAGAGAAAAGATTTGTGGATAAGAAGAAAAGTGAGTGTGTAGCCTTGGTGAGTAATGTAAAGAAGGCTAAGTGATATGCTTGTGGAAAGCTAGGTCATTACAAGTTTCAGTGCAAGTCAATAGAATGTCATTACTGTAAAAAACCAGCTCATTTGAAGAAGGACTGTTACAAATTAAAAAATAAGAACATACATCGAAACAATGGCGCATTCAGTGGCAGTGTAGCGCTAATGGGTTTGGTGGAGGACAGCGATGGTGTAAAATGGTTTCTCGATAGTGGGGCCTCGCATATATTCATTTTGATATATATATATATATATATCTGGATATAGTCCGTTTGATGATTTTTTGCCAATAGTCAGTTCAAATATATCTACCAAAAAATAGAACTTTATTAAAAGTAACATCTAAAATTTACCATCATTTAGTCAATTTTATACAAAAGTTATGAAAAATATATGTCATTACATTTTTTTAAAATTGGTAACGTTTTGGTATTTATTATAAATGCTCCTTTGGTATCAAAGAAATTCCATGACATGGACGCACACTGAGATTCTTTGATGTCATGTTGATTGTAAGATGTATTTAGACTTGAAGAAATTGTGGAGTACAGCAACTCTAAAAACGTATAATTAGAATTTTTAATAAAACATAAACCAAAGTATGTTCAATCAAGCTGAAAGCGACGAGTAAAAAATGACACTTTTGCGTATACATGAAATAAATATTTTGTCGTTAAACACACCCGCCGTACTGCTTTTCCGCTTTCTTCCTACTGCGCTCCCTTTTTCTACAATGTTGCTTGCGCAGTTGATCCAACTCCTCTGTTTGCTATTCAGGGACAGGGACTGTCCTTTCTTAATCCCCAGTCGTTGAGCGGCCGTTCGTGCAATGATCACAACAAAATAATTGACCTCCGGTCAATTAATAAAATTCACATTCAAATAATTAATTCTCTTTTTTAATCTACTAGCAATTTCAAAATGGCCATTCTCGAAGAATAAATGCAGAAAGAAACTTGCCAATAGACGTCTTTTTCAAATTGTTAATTTCTATTACAATAAATTTATGTCATGTTATATACAATAAAGTTATATATATATATGTTTATGATATAATAATGAGTGGGATGTTGTAGAAGTGTCGAAATCATATCAGTCCAGCATGCTGCAAAAGCAAAACAATTAGAGTTGTGACCCTGTAAGTGTTGTTGTTGTTGTAATATCTTTATTGTACGATAAATTAAAAATAAATTACAATGAAATTAAAACTAATGTTACAAAACCGGACTTATACCTAAAAGAGATCTCTTCCAGCCAGTGTATGCGCCGGAGTTTACGTGTGTGTGCGGCAGAATAACAGGATACCCTATCGCCAACTACAAGTCGTGTGTATAGTGTATAGCTCTCTTTCGTACTAAAAGACAACGCAATATTGTATCAACATCAGAAGATTTTCCCTACCACGGTGTAACCATACCAGGCCAGTGCATTTATATGCGCAGCTCACTGCAATTTGCATTAAAAAAGTCTAGTTCTGTTGTCAACGAGAACTTCTGTATTGGCAGAAGCCACATTTGGGGTACTAAATTTTATACATTTAATTTATTGTCTTAAAATATTGATCAAGCATTATCCTGTCGAAAGTTGTACTCAATTCTGGCAAAATATGTAATTATCCAGTTCACTCTTTTCATAGATATAAATAACGGAATCAATTAACAAAATTTTTTTAAACGTGATAACCAATGTCATTACATCGACTAAAGATAAATGCTAAATACATCAGCTGTATTCAAAATAGTTTAATAGATATTCCCCAATGATATTTTGTGTTTTTAATGTTAAACTGTTTAAAGTTTTAATTAATTCAACGACTAAATATGTGTAAATTGGAAAAGTTCCACCCTGGTTATATATACAACCAAGAACATCATTTTTCAAAAACTCAGCAGCAACATGTGAAGATGAGTTGTGGGAATCAGTGTTAATGTAACAGGAGTCAGTGGTAGTGTAGTCACTAAGCACAGTTTGGAATATTCAAAGTACTATACCGCCAACCTTTTGCAGTTTTGTATTATACAATTCGAGTAACAAGCAACAATTTATATATATGACCCGTTTGTTTTAAATCGGTTACAACATTTTATAAATACTTATAATACACTAAGCGCTGCATCATCCACTACTTCGTCATTAGCTTCTGGGTGACCTGATTTATCATTAGAAATATAATCGTCTAGAGTTGTAATGTGGTAAATGAAAGTCAACAGTAATAAAACGACAAGACAACAAAATTAAAAGTTCGATTAGAGGTCTTAAGAAATTCATCAGTGTAAAATTAACTTGTAAATTTGCATAGTTAATTTTATTTTACGCATTTCGCCTCACTAATAACTAGGGAAACGTCCACTGCCGCGGAAAGATTTAATAATTTAATTGTGTTATAACCATGACAAAGGAATATTACCACCTATCACTTAGGGCAAAGTAGAGTTATTTTTGTTCATTCCAGCCTCAGCTTGGTCCATCAATCTGGCACAGTACTTTGGTACTGTCTCTCAAATAACCACGTTTGTCGTAATAGTAATTATTAAATCTTGATTAAGAACTTCAAAAAAGATACAAATGATGACATAGAAGTTATTAAGTTTTGGTCCAAACTAATTTATTTAGCTGTTTATTCAACAGAAGAAGAAGTATCATTTTACCTTGCGAGTCTGTTAAACATATGATCGATCTATATATAGTAAAAGTATCAACACTTCAGTTAAACTATCGATTAGCTGTCGATGTTTTTAATCACTTGAGATCAACATTATTATTGCTCTGTTATACTGTCATTTATGGTAATATCGTTTGAAAAAGACCTTTATAAATACAATATAAGCAAGTTTCCTTCGGTATTTTTTCCTGGCCTATGATCAGTTTCGATATGCTGTAAGAAAAGAAAAGATAGATGGATAGATAGAATACACTTTATTTGCATAACACAGAATTTAAGGAAATACATTCATTCAAAAGATTCTTACAATTATAGAAATGTACTATTTAACAAGGCGAATAAAGCTATCAGAAATTAATAAAATACAATAAGATTTCATTTAAAAAATATAAGACGAGTCTAAGCACCCGTGTGAACGATGTAATAATTGTGCAGTGGAATGGCAGCCTATTGTAATTTGGCACAAAGAAAAAACTATGATAGTAAATGTTACTTCTTTTATTTACTCCACAAATTACAGAAACTAATTATAAAACTCAAACAACGAAAACGTATAACGAGTGTACGAACGAACAAACCAAGGGAAGAACTAAAAATTCTAATTATACGTTTTTAGAGTTGCCGTACTCCACAATTTCTTTACGTTTAAAGACATCTTAAAATCAACATGATATCAAAGAATCTCAGTGTGCGTTCATGTCGTGGAATTTCTTTGATACCAAAGCAGCATTTATAATAAATACCAATTTTAAAGAAATGTATTTACATATATTTTTCATTACTTTTGTATAAAATTGACTAAATAATGGTAAAATTAAAATGTTTCTTTAAATTAAGTTCTGTTTTTTGGTAGATATATGTGAACTGACTATTGGCAAAAAATCATCAAACGGACTATATCCAGATGTCGCAACGAGTACAAAGAGATTGAAATCGGTTTAGCGTATAATTCATTTTGATATATATATATATATATATATACCTTTTAAGTGAAAGGTAAATTCAACTTGATTAATGTCAACGTTTATTCACATATTTTTTTATCTGTACTGACTTCTAATTTATTAACAGGGTTTCACATTTTGCTATTACATAAAAAAGATCATCAAAGGATTACTCATGAAAAATGAATAAAAATAATTTGGGTTGTGAAATACTTTTATTAAATAACTTTTAACCCATTGAAATATACACACATCAAAAGTGTCTAGGGATCAACATATATTTTTGCAATAACTTTTCTCCTGATTGATATTAATTAAAATTTTCTTTAAGGATTCATCAAATAAAGTGTTTTCGTTTGTCTACAGTAACGATAAACCAAGTCACCTTTGCATTAATAAAGAAATTTGCCATTTTCATAATAAAGGGATTTTTGACATTTGAACCACTAACATTAAAGTTCGAAAAAAAGACTGAAATAACAATTTTCTTTAAAATTTTATTGGGTAACTTAAACAATTAATAATCCGTGTTTCTACCGCGAACACTAACAACACAAGTACATCGGTTTGGCATACTCAAAATGAGTTCATCCAAATCACGCTGTGGAATGGCCGCCCATGTTCGTTGCAACAACAAAAAAAGGTCTTCTTGCGACTGGATACCCTCCATATTCGGCAGAGCTCTTCTCTGTAGCATATTCCATGCATGCTCAATCGGGTTCAAGTCTGGCGACTGAGCAGGCCAGGGCATGACATTGATGTTAGCTGCGGCGAGAGTCTGTCTTACAACTCTTGCGGTGTGCGGTCGTGCATTATCATGCATTGACTGAAATAAGGGACCGATTTGCACTTGTAGAGGAACGATGACGTCTGATACAATCGTCTCAGCATAAATTTGAGCGTTGAGGTTGCCTCTGATCCAAATCAACTCAGTTCTTCCGCCGATCCAAATACCCGCCCATACCATGATGGTTCCACCACTATAAGGATGGACTTCCTGGCAGGATTTTAATCGCTGTTGGCGTCCAGGGGTTCTCCAGTGTCGTATACGTCTTGTATCCGGTCTCATACCAAAACGAGACTCATCAGAAAAGCACACGAAACGCCATTGTTCTTCTGCCCAATTTCTGTGTCCAAGAGCCCATTGATATCGAATCCTACGATTGTGCATTGCTATAGGTGGTACCCTTAGCGGTCTTCGGGAATGAAGGTTCACTTCATGCAAGCGGTTTCTGACTGTTTGGTCGCTAATTAAGTTCCCTGAAGAGTGATGAAGCGTCACGGCTAACATCATGGCGGTTATTGTTGGAGCTCTTCGAGTTGTGATTTGAATGTATCGGTCTTGTCTCCGTGTGGTGCAGCGATACCGTCCTCCATGGCGCTCAGCCACGGTACCAGTGCTTCGGTAACGTGTCCAAAGTCGACTGATAGCACTCTGACTTGTATTCAGAGCTAAAGCCACAGTACGTTGCCGGGAACCAGCTTCTATCATTCCCACGTGTTGTTAGTGTTCGCGGTAGAAACACGGATTATTAATTGTTTAAGTTACCCAATAAAATTTTAAAGAAAACTGTTATTTCAGTCTTTTTTTCGAACTTTAATGTTAGTGGTTCAAATGTCAAAAATCCCTTTATTATGAAAATGTCAAATTTCTTTATTAATGCAAAGGTGACTTGGTTTACCGTTACTGTAGACAAACGAAAACACTTTATTTGATGAATCCTTAAAGAAAATTTTAATTAATATCAATCAGGAGAAAAGTTATTGCAAAAATATATGTTGATCCCTAGACACTTTTGATGTGTGTATATATGGGATATATATAGGACTAAATTTAGGTCTACCTAGAACACAGTTTTAGGTTGAGGCGTTTAGTACTCATAGTTATGGTGATTTAACGCAACTTACAAACGTACAAAAATTATGAAAATATTGCACACCTTTTCTGGGACAGTTTTATATTTGTCGTATACGTGTAAAACATATGCGACAATTTATAGATCATCTCCTGTATTGTTTATTTAGTATTCTGTTGTTTATTTATTAAGTAAATAATACGAGTACATTAAATACTACGATTATTTAATTCTAAGTGATTTTAATGTTATCTTTGATTTTATTTCATTACCTCTGAAGCATTTGAAGAAGATTTGCTCAGTGAAAATCTGTATCTTCGCTAAATCCTTACTGGATAACGCCAAGAAGACGAGTGTTTATGCTAATGATAACAAGGGAGCAAGAATTAAGTATAGTAGTGATCATGAACGTGGAGTAATCGCAATCAACATGAAAGTCATAAGCAAAATCTTTGGCGGAATCATTTGTGTTTACAATGATTTAAGAAATACCATTCGTCTGCAAGATAGTGTCAGCGTCAAAATAAATAGATACATGCTCCGTTGGTTTCGATAATGACGAAATAGATAATAGTACACAAAAGTTGAAGTATATAGAATCTAAAAATGAAAAAGGCTTACTAATCACGAGAAAATTGGTTGGTTTTTTATCAGATGCTGATTTAAGGAGTCTGAAGAACTGGAGAATGTGCATGAAAAGAACGTACGTAAATGTTAAAGTAGAGTATGAGGCGAATAAGCAATAAGTCATGTAGCGCTCGGTGCTCTCTGTCTATCCCGCAAGGGACTTTAAAAAAATCCTTCTTCATATTTATGATTTTTATTTTTGTACTCTCCCTTTTAACCCGTTGGACGCCTGTTTGTAAATTAACATGCAATTTTGTTCAAAGGGCTTTAAATTACCTTTTCTTTGTTAAAATGTTTTCCAGCTACGACACATTTACTAAGCTATGTACTCTTATATCACGGTGTTTGTGGTACAGTAATCAATATTAATATATAAAGCGGAACAGTGTCTTTATTTTTTTGTGTGTCTTTGGAAATATCAGTTATAATAAATTTTATTTGATCGCCTAATTTTTGAGGAAGATATAGATTATTCAACATCACAATACGAACCTATGAAGGTGGAACAAAGAAAAAAAGAGAAAGTAGGAAAAGCGGTTCCTACGGGATACAGAGATATGCGCAGATAAAGTCGCGAGGGCAGCTAGTAGGATGTAAACACAAATACTACTTTTAAAACTAAGCTTATAAATTGGATTTTGGATCATTATTTATACAATGTTTCAGAATTCATGATAAGTAAATGTTAAAAATATTGTGCTTAGCCTGCCGTTCATTTCTCGCGATTTTGACGAGTGACAATATTAATATTTGTAATCCCAAAATCACAAATGTTCGCACTTAATCTTATTTTGACAAGGTAAACGTAAGTTCGCTAATTGTTGTGATGGTTTCATCTGTATACCGTATTTTTATTCCAGTGTAATTATAAAAGTAGCTAGGTTGTGTACTTACAGGACAATTATTTAATTAGGATTATTTACATATTGTTTGATCTAAAATTAATTTGCGTATTATTTTCCTTTCTAAGAACTGCTGCTTACTAACAGTAACTAATTAGTGCTTTTCTTTAATATAATAATATCTAAAAATACATTTAAATTGTGAGATTGTCACTTGTTTTTAACTGTACCATTGTTTTGAAACTTGTGTGTCGGAATTAAAATGAATGTAATTCCAGATTTTTTTTGCGCTAAAATTTATTACGATTTTTGCTGTGGCTCAATTCATTTAGTGAGCTGTCTAAAACTTTAATTGCTATATGGCTATGAAGCCCCAGTTATTAGATCAGTATGACCAATGATTTTAGACGTGGGCATAACCATTTCAAATGTGATGCATATGAAGGTCGAAATCGGTCCGGAAACTATAGTATGGCCTAAGTATATTTAAATAGAATAAGTATTCCACTGGAAAAGGAAAATTAGTTGAGGATGCCGATAAAGGAGCTATTCTCACTCGCTATGACACAACAAGCTCTAAGGAGTTATTATTTAGCTACAATCTTTCATAATGTTACTTACTTCCCCAGTATTACACAGTAAGTACTACTTTTTATAGTTGTTTACTGACTGTCTCTATGCCAGAGTTTCATTTGCTAGTTTGTAAGTTAAATACATTGTGCAGGTGGGGTTGCATTGGCTCCAAAGACTTTGTGGATATTAAATATTAATTGTTATAGTGAGAACGAAAATTTTTTTATAAATTTTTCTTTTATACACGTCAAAATTGCCAAAGGACAGATATGGATCGACGTAATTTTTCATATAGACGGTTGACAGACTCAAGGAGAGCCAAGGGTCATTTAAAATTCAAATTTCATTAGCAAGAAGCTGCGGGTAATGTAATAACAAGAGAGTATTTATTATATATCTTCTTATTGCTTAACTTACGGATCTACTCGAACTTCTTCTTCCTAGTGATATCTCGTTTCCTAATCTATTAGGATTGGCGGAATCCGCTACCTAACGCTAGGAATTAGCGAAGATACAATTTTTTACATAGAGCAACTGCGGTTAGACCTTCACAATTCAGAGAGGAAACTAAATCTTCCTTAGGTAAGGACACATCTTTAGAAATTCAATTTTTTCGAATGCGGATTTCATCACGATGTTTTCATTCACCGCTGAGCAAGTGGTCATTACAAATATGTACATAAAACCGAAAACACTAATTAAGTGGCACATGCCCACATCAGAATTCGAACAAGAGACCGTCAGATAATAGGTAGGGCGGTATTTTGTACACCTAGTTTTACAGTTATAAAATTAGATCTGTTCTAACTTATCTGTGGAAATCTTGGTATAGGTAGTATTATTATTCCACTTCTCTCTTTTTCACTTACCACTGGTACAAATAGCAACCTTTGGTAATAGCAAGCTTCGACTATACGTGCTTATCTTTTTTTTTCTACCTTCAGCTCTTCCGTCTTTTATGCCACTCCACTTTAAATATTAATACTATAAATAGAATTTAGCCACTTAGCGTTCTCGCAGATCCTTGGTTCAGTAGTTTCCATATTCATACTAGTTAATATTTTTACGCTTAAATACATACGTACTATACATATGATATCATTTATTGTGGGCTAGTGCTCTCTTAACCTTTTCTTGAATGTAGCCTCAGTTTATTGTACTCGTATAACGGCAGTTTAAATATCAAAAGACTCATGTGGATGGAAACTGATCGCTGCTATTAGCAATATACTCGAAAGCCGATTAATCATCAAGTATAGAATAACATATGTATATTTTATTAATCCCACATAATGTACACGTAAAATGGTGTTTGAATTAATAATTTGTGAAACGGATCATTTAAGCTCAGCGGACGTTGATCGCGCGCTTTTAACATATCAACAAAGCCGATTTGTCACGTGGATTATGCAGCAATGGGCTTACTTACTAAATCCGTCTGTATATTTTCCTACGTTTCAACTAAAAGTTATATGATAATATATTATTATTTGTTCAAAATCTTGTTTGAAGCATTTTATGAAAAGCTCTTACACGGAAAGACGTGTGTCTGATGATTGAGATATCGTCGAGACATGATGGCAATTTTTACATCGGTTAAAATTTGATATCGTGTTCTGACGACTATTTTAAACGACTACTATAAATATAATCAGTACACATTTCTGCTTCATTTCTTCAGCAAGAAGGCCTTTAATGTCACTTGACTGCTATGCTCAGTATGACTGAATTAGACATTTACATCTAGCAAGTCAAGCAAACACAATTTGACACCGTAATGTTCAAACAATCAGTATATCTGTTCTCTAAGTTGAAACAGTTATCTTTTCATTAAAGATACGGCGCAAGGTCAACACAAAGTACACTGACGGTTTAATCTCACAGATCTGTATATTTTACAGGCAGTTTTCGCAACCTTGTTTGGTTGCTAACTGCTGAAATAATGTCCCTCTTTATAAAACACTTCACAAAAAAATATACTATAAAAGTAATATAAAACAATTCTGATAAATAAACAAACTTTGTGAATAAAACAAGGTCACTCGGTTGCTGATTTATGTAACTAATGTACAATATTAGATTATTATATATAACTAGTGTCAGCCGCGCGTTTTGTTCGGGCGTATGCATCCCTTGCGGAACCCCTTTTTCTTCTTTCTTTATTTTTCTTCGATTTTTAAGGACCGCATCGTGATAATGAATAGCTTATTTTCTTTCTCACGAATTGGGCTGTGAAATGCAAAGTTTTTTTAAGTCTTAAGATTAGGAAACTACTCTATGTTAGGCGGGCCGTAACATACCTCCCGACGTATAAAAAAATGTTAGTGGCCATCGAATGGCTTGAAAACACTGAATTCTGGCAATCCGTAATTGTTAGTAATGTGCGTTGAATCAATTTGTTCAGTGTTGTTGAATGAAGCATTACAGCAATGGTTTAAGCATGACTTGATGAGCAAAACTTAATACCTGAACCTTTTTTTTTGCAGCCTGAGCTAACTTAAGAAGGGTCTGGTTTTCCCTATGAGTTGCAAATCTAATGGCAGTCGCGACATATAATTATTTTTATGCAAGGTCGGCAGGGATACGTGCATACAGCGCACCTGATGTAATCTACGTTTAACCTGTACAAATCTTACCCTAAACCTAAGCATAGCATAATTTGGCCTAACCTAATTATACTCTAGCCTTAGGCTGACCGAACTCACGTCATTACCCAGCGTTACATCAATGTTGACGTATCTAAATTGGGCTTACCTAATCCACACCTAGACAAAGCTGGGCCTTGCAAACAGGAGGTCGAAGCGAGAAGAAGGTGTTCATGATGATTGCTCATAGATATCTAAGTCTAGCTTACTTCTCTCGCTTATGGAAGACAGCACATGTTATTATTCTCAAAAAAACCAGCGGAACCAGATTACTATATCTTATAGACCTACTGGCTTCCTGTCAGTCCTCGAAAAAATTGAAAACTTGTGGTAGACTCCAATAGCACATTCAGCCTATCCTCAATCGAAATCAGTATGGCTTCATACCACAGCGCGCTACCCGACGCTCTCTATGACCTACATAGACATGTAAAATCAGAACTGGACAACGAAAACACCATAGTTTAGGTAACAGTAATACTCGTAGGTAACATAATTTGTGAAAATTTCATTCAATATTATTGCTCTAAATATACAGCTGTTGACTTACGGAGCCTTATTAATATGGTTCCAATTGTACAAACCCCTAAAATTCGTATATAAAAATCTATGTAATAGTTAAGTTCATGGTGATTACATTTTTCCAGGGCCTTGTACAGTTTTAATATAAATATCTATACAAATTACATGGTGGTCTCAAGTTGTAAATTTATTGCATTAGGATATATTTTCTATTTCATCTTGTGAAGGAAACGTAAAAATATTTTAAATTTCTGTTTTTTTTATTTGGCTACCTAAAAACGGAGGATATTGTTTTCAAATTAAGTAAATATGTTCTTTTTCATATGTATTTATATTCATACTAGATGACATGGTGAACTTCGTACCGCCTTAGAATCAATAAATTTTGTATTATCTTATTAGGCGAAATAAATCATTTTTTTATTAAGACAAAATGATTAGTCAAAATGAATTAAGTATAATAAATGTTCAAAAATATAAATGAGAACTATTTTAATTATATTAAAACTAATGTAATTCACATGGCCGTAAAGCATTAGCTTTATAGAAGCAAATGAAATGATTCGTGTCCAATTGCTGTACTACTTTAAATTATATTATTTGCTGGATGGGTAGCATTGATTCGATTCCCTTCGTTGAATTGACTTCCGAGCTAACCTTTAGTTGTAAATTGTACGAGGTCAAGTCTGGCTGATCCAATGAGTTTAAACATTCAGTACACCAACAATTTAATTTTGAATTGTGAAGTTTAAATAGTCTACATTTTTTTCTTCACCGCAAGGATTACTCGTTCACTCGACGAATGGTGACTTTCGTAGTCATCAAAGATATC
This sequence comes from Pyralis farinalis, assembly GCA_947507595.1. Lineage (NCBI taxonomy): Eukaryota > Metazoa > Arthropoda > Insecta > Lepidoptera > Pyralidae > Pyralis > Pyralis farinalis. The sequence continues at coordinate 14,987,138 of OX382269.1, read as the reverse complement.
CGAAAATACTTTGTTGACAAGCTCGGCCTTCATTAAGAAGATTGCAAAATTTGGCGGAAAAGAAATCAATCTGTTAGATTCCTCGACAGGAATTCGACCATTACCGATAGTCTGTAACTGCTTGGAGAAAACTACGGTGGATGGATGGATGAACTGGCATATTTGGCGTCAGCAGAAGTTTCGTCTCTAGCGCCACACAATCGATGATTGTAAGCAAGCGTTTATTTTACCGGCAGACATTCATCTTGATATGGCTGGTTGTTTTCGGCGGAAATCGCCAGATTTCTATCTAGCCTGCTATCTATGCGGTGACGGAGAAAGAATACTAAAAATCACCGCCCTCTCTCTTTCCGTGGGTATCGTAAGAGGCGACTAAGGGATTTCTTGAGATTTCTGCATCAGAAATCAGCAGCAGTTAGTTAGTGGTAGGGTTCATACCCACCTGGCTGGCTACCACCGTACACGCAGCGAAACACCCGTGAAGTGGCGTACCTATGAGTACGTCGCGTTTCGAGCTCCGGTGGTGTATAACCAGTACTCGGGGGATTGTTGATGCGATATTGAGGAAACAGTGGTGGATTCTGTCTATCCATTATCAGGAGAATTGAGTTGATCCATCGGCCGGGAAAACCGTTGAAACAGTTGTTCTGCTGGCTGCCCGCGGTATAGTACAGGGGCCCAATCAAGTCTAACCAATTTGTGAGGCTGCACTTTCTTATCGCGCATAATCTCGGGGTAGATCGTCGTACCGGTTGGTGACCGGATGACCCGGATTGGAGGACCCGGCGACATTTGGGGGTCTTAGCGTTTGACTGATCAGTACAGTTCCTCTGTCGACAAACTAATGGAGAAACCGTCCACCGCGCTGCTTCTCCAATATCGCGGCAATTCTCGCTCCCCCGTCATTGAATCAATCAAACCAACGTGCAGGCTTGCGATGTCATAATTCCCCTGTTGAGGATATTACTTCGTACTAAAAAGTTCGGCAACTCCTAACTCTGTCGTACTATTAAAAAAGGGAACGCCTTGCCTGCACATGTGTTTTCTCCTTCCTACAATATGGGATCCTTCAAACGAAGTATGAAGAAGCACCTTGCGGGTAACTCATGGTAATGTGGTTAACTGACAGGACACTGTAGTCCTTTGTCAGTTGTCGCTGTTGTTTGGGCTTCTCTTTTCGCTTACCATCAGGCGAAGCGGAGGTACTATGCTGAGCCAATATAGAAAAAAATAATCGCGAGTCAGCCCACATTGCTCGATTGCTTTCAATACGCGTTTATGCGCCATTGTGCATTCATATATGATGATAAGTTTACTTGTTGCCAAAATATTTATATGTTCTTGCTGAGTGTTTTCCAAAGCTGAATGTCGGTTTTTCAGTCGTTTGAAGATTCAACCTTGTATGAGTCCTCTTGCGTCCTTTTAGCAACGTGATCGCTAACCCAGAAGAAGCAACTGCAACTTCGGATAACTTGCGTATGGTGGTCAAAGTGGACAAATTCAATGATATGAAGAAGGCTTTCCTAGTTGCACCAAGCGAATCGAGGAAAAATAAGCCATTTTCATCATCAATTGCCTTCGTTAACGTATCGTACACTTTCTTCTGTTCGGGGTTCAACAGTGGTACATTCGCTTCAACTGATTGGTTCATTTCGAACATATTCACGTTCACATTCCAATTCTCGACTAAAAGCATCGTTCATTGCACGATTTGGCAGTAGCATTCTTAACTTCATTAACAAACTACCGCACAGGTTACACACATACTACACCACATGTCTTCGATTAAAAGCAAAGCCTGGTTATGTATCTCTTCATTCACCTCGAGATCGGGATATTTTTGACATAAATATACGTTTTTGTTCCACAATTCATGTAGTTTACGTAGCATCTGAAAATATAGCAACTAATTTGTTTTGTCCTATTGAGTGATTATGTGTGGAGATTTGAATTGATGGGTTGGGACCAAGCGAGACAGCTATGATTCTTGGTCCGTATGGAGATAAGAGAGTGAACGAAGCAGGTAGCTAAGTCAAGCCTAGATTTATATAAGGAACGAAACCTCCACGTGTCGAATACTTTATTTCATCACAAGGATATTCACACGTATACATAGAGACGGAATGATCAAAAAAATGAGATTCATTTGATTTTAATAGGTCGACGTCTCCGAAATACTATAATGGATACAAGAGCCTTTAGAGGTCCCACTCTTGAAAAGGACCACTACCTGGTAGTAAGCTGGTTTGTGGAACTTTTCAGGAAGTGGAGGCACTGGCGAGTGCGTATCTCTTTCAGAGATTAAGAAAGCTGATGAAAGTATAAAGGGAACGTGTGTAGATTTGGTAAGCGAAAGACTTGCAAACGCAAGCCTTTCCGACTCAGATTCCACATCTGTCCAATTTCTAAAAAGTTTTGAAAGAAAGTATGGTGGATAGTGCAAAAGAAGCATATGGATGCGCAAAGAGGTATAAAACATAGAAAGGAGATGCCTGGTGGGATGCGGAGGTTGAATCCTCCGTAGCAAGAAAGAGGAAAGCGTGGCCAGAGAGATAGGGCCAAATAACAAGTCCCTAGAGGGTTGTTGTGTTCCTGGGCGTGATTGAGGTCACCAGTAAGCTCCTAAGGAGTTGCTGCGTAAGCAGCAGAGGAGGCATCGCGCGAGTGATACTTAATATATTACAAGCGCTAATAGGCTACGGTAACTACTTTACATCAGGTGGGCCGTATGCTTGTATGCCTCCCGACGTTGTATATAAAAAAAAAAGACGTGTAACATCTATGCAAGAATGACCGAAAGGCTTTAGTGAAAGAGAAGCGTGAAAGACAAATTAAGATATGATCATTATTTAAGGCCGGATTATAATCATGAAGTAGTTGTTCCGTTTACATTTTCGAGGTACCATAAATAGAAAACCCAGAAAAAACAGAGGACACCAGAAAAGGTTATAACGACCATAAGAAAAATTGTTTCCAAATCTTTATCTATTTTCGTTAGTAACTTTGTTATTTTTGGTTTAAGATGGCCGGACAAGGGTTACACGTATTTAACTTTACACTAACCCCCTCTTGACATCCAAAAAATAAATTTACAACCCCAAATGTAACTTTTCAATGGACTAATTAATACGAATGTAGTGCGGAGTATTTTACATTAACTTCACAACAGTTACGTTAATGTTTTTTTTTTCTCCAAATATAGTTATATATAATTTTTCAGCAAACAATTCGTGTTTAGTAACTCTAATACTAGTTTATAAATCATTATCTATTCATAAAAAAGTACTTAACACTTAACCCACCGATCTATATAAAACGTCTAAGCTTCTAAGACATCAATTCAACTTTTGCTTTGATGAGTTCGAAGTTTAACAATTTAATATTGGAAAACGAACTTCAGAAGATAAATACAATTATGAATTTATTAATGGCTTTTATCACTCACTGCGGAGTTACCTATATACATTTCATACAGTAACGTATAAATAGTTGCTTTATTTAATCAATATTGAATCTCTAGATGTATAATTTTGAAAATGCGTTTTTATAATTTCAGTTCAATAAGAATCATGTAGCAGTAGGAACCGATGTGTGTGCGATAATTTTCAATGTTTCTTTGGTTATTACTCTATCGTTTATTATCAATCTATTGTGATAGCATATTGTACAGGATAGTTGGCATATTTTCTTTAAAGATTGACTTCCGTCAAACTTGCTACAGAATAGTTTGGCATGACTGTAATGTTAAGTAAACTATTCTGTTGAGAAGCGTGAGGCACACGAAGCGCTCTAACTGTACTGTTGAGTATATTCGGTATGTTTAATTGACTATATTTTGTTACATACTGCGTATAGTAGCAAAAAGTATACCTGGTGTAATGTGATAAGCTTAGTGATTAGTCGCATACAACACAAGAAGAATAAGCTTTTATAAGCTCTCCCTTCTAAACAGGATCACACAGGTGCAGGTTTCTGACTTTATTGACATTGTAAGTGAGACTTAAATCTTTAAAGTTAAAACCAACCTTGATTGGATGTTACCATACCAATTAGCAATTGAAGCTCAAAGCGCAAGATAGATGAGGCAAAGCAATAAGGATCACACCAACTGAGGATATATCGCCACATTGCAGGTGACCGCAGCCAATTAACAAATTGCAAAAGGGTTTTTATTATTTTAGTGAATAAATATGTTAACAGCAAGCTCCTATATCAGCAGCAGCAGACAATACCTGAGCTCTGGCGATACTCCTAATATTTCACTTAATATCAAGCAGCTATCGCCGACGGCGTGGAGTTCACCTTCACACGTTGGAACCGCAATGGTCGCGTACTGTGCGGTTCCAGAGAAGTTTTCTTCTGAGAACTCTCAAGCTGTGGAATGAGCTCCCAGCCGAGGTTTTTCCAAGGGACTACAGCATGGAGTTCTTCAAGAAATGCGTGAAGAGGTTTTTAGAGGGTCGGCACCGCATGAGTCACACCCCTGGTGTTGCAAATGTCCATAGGCTACGGTGACTGTTTACCATCAGGCAGGTCGTATGCTTGATTGCCACCTTAGTGGAATAAAAAAGAAGCAGAGAGTGTGTTCGCGTGAGCGTGGACGTTTTTAAAGATATATTGCTCTAAGTGTAGGCTCGATATATTATATACATTAAGGTATAGGAACCGTAGGGAGCACCACAATAGCCGTAAGAAATAGTAGAGGGCCCTTAAGTTAAGTTCCCAAACACCGTATCTTATCAAGTCAGTGCCAGTCTGCTTTTTCATTTAATGTTCCCGTTATGAATAGACAAGGATGGAGAAGAACAACCACTGCTTTTTTTAAACTACATCGGGAGGCATACAAGCATACGGCCCACCTGATGTAAAGCGGGTACCGTAGCCTTTTAACGCTTGAGATATATTAAGTATCACTCGCGCGATGCCCCCTCTGCTGCTTAGACAGCAACTCCTTGGGAGCATACAGGTGACCTCACTCATATGTAGGAACACTACAACCCTCTAGGGAGCTGTTATTTGGGTGCGGTTTTCTGTGAGGTGGAGCTACTACCCCGGACTGGCTGCTTTAATGCGCCCTACCTCTCTTTGAATTTGCTGCTGCCAATAGCATCCTATTGGCAATTCCTTCTGCTGCGTGCGTGTATGTAATGTGATACGCTGTGGATATATTATTCAATAGTATCTACTGACGTATATTACCCTGATAAATTTTAATTAGCTTCATTCAATTCTGGCGTTATTACCATTGTATTGACATTTGTGATGGGACTACTCTGTCAAAAGTACACGAATATGGAAAAGAATATATAAATTAAATGAACGTGTAGTGTATGTATTATTTAGTCTATGTGTACCTAGTCTATATGTGTGAGGAACCCAATGAAGTCGTTGCTAATGAGTTTTATCGAACTCGCAAGATAAGCAACGTCAATCGGAACCTGTACTATGCATAAAGCTCTCGGCTGTTATTGATAGAAGACAGTCTGAAAGCTTAGTCGTGGATATCGTATGTCAACTTCACCAACACCTGGTGTATACTGCTACGCATACGCTACATACGGCACATCGTCTGCCTCCAATAAGATCTCTGTGGAGGGTTTTGCTCACAAATCAATGAACCACTTGACTACACATGAAGGCACCCCGCGCTCATGAAAACATGTGTTAGCACCTAAATATCTGATATAAGCGATTCTAGCTTACTGATTAATGGGCGAATATTTTAATAAGAGCTGCGCATTCTACTTTTCCGTAGTGCTGAATTAAATTACTACGTAATATCGATTTCATCAGCTCTCGATGAGTTTTTCTATTCAAACGAGCGAGCGAGATTATTAGTAAGTTCCCAAGGAATATACGAGAGCGTCGCTCTTAGTATTACATACATTTATAGGCTACGGTAACCATTTCATATCAATTGGGTCATATTCTACTATAAGTGGTCGCGTTTTTGAGGAGATGTCAGAGTTAAGGACATATTTCAAAGCTAAATTAAAATGGTGTTAAATTAGACAGGAACAATTTAAATTGAATATTCTTGCTTTGGATCACTCTTCCAGAAACTTTAAGAGCTTCTGGAAAAATACCAATAAAATGAATGTACGGCCGAGCCTACCTGTATGTGCGGGGGGTGTTTCCGATCGTTAAGACATTGCTGATGCCCTTAAAAATTATTTCAATATCCGATCGCCCTTGGGTCCCACATCAATCGACCCGAACTATGTTTAGACCATCATGACAGAGCGAAACATGAAGATACCTGCAAAAAAGTGTGGGTTAAAATAATAAGTAATATGCAGCATGGGAAATCACCGGGTCACGATGGACTCAGCATCGAACATTTCAAGTATGCCGGGGCTCATCTTCCGCGAGTTCTCTCATTGTTTTTCAGCTAATGCTTGGGCTACTCGTATTTACCAGAACCGCTAATGCGGACGATAGTAGTCCCTGTAGTAAAAAACAAGACGGGTGACACGTCCGACATGAATAATTATCGGCCTATCTCGCTTGCCACCATCGCAGTCAAGATGTTTGACAGTATCGTAAATGAACGCCTCACAGGGTACATTAATATACATGACGCCCAGTTCGGATTTAGGACAGGAATGTCAACAGAGAGCACTGCGGACCCCGGTATATGCGTGCTTTCTTGACTTATCAAAAGCTATTAATTTAGTCACATATGATGTGTTGTGGGATAAGTTGAGGAGTGCGGGTGTGCCGGCGGAATACACGGCGCTTCTTAAAATATTGATATGCTAACCAGAAGATCCAGGTAAGATGGGTCGATACTCTGTTGGATGAATACAGGCTGGAATGCGGTGTGAGGCAGGGGGGATTAAGCTCTCCCCTTCCGTTCAATTTGTACATAAATATGCTTATTGAGCAACTGGGCATACATGTTGGCTGTTACATTGACGAAATATGTGTTAATAGTATAAGTTATGCAGACGATATGATACTGCTCAGTCCATCAATAGCAGGATTAAAACAGTAGCTGTCGATCTGTGAGACGTATATGGAGGCGCACGGCTTAAAATACAACACTACTAAAAGTAAAAGTAAAAGGCGTGTTATTTGATAATGATCCCGAAATAAAAGTGGTCTATACTACCTCAAGGTGACCTCAAACTTCAACATTGAAAATAATCACATTACTTGGAACTAGGTACATATAACAAGTACGTGGGATCATGAAATTGATTTATAGCCGAAATATTTATATTGCGTTATTATCTAGTGTTGGCGAGGCCTAAACAAACTTCGCTAATACTAAGCAAACTACTGGGAAGACCCTTTGAGAATTACCTTTACCCTTGGAGAAAACTTTGCTAACTCTTATTGCTTTTTTCTTTAGAATATTGGGGGAAACAAAAAGGACATTTTGTTTGTAAAATTTTATTATGTTATGAATTTTATATAGCGTAAGTTTGTCCTTTCGAAATCTGTACGTAATCATTAATAGGTATTTTAGATTATGTAAAAGCTGTTCAGCATTAACATACATTAAGGCGTATACTTTATTAACTGTCACGATTTATTTATGGTTGCTTACGTTTAGTAAGTTATTGGAAAGCCTAACCTATTATATTCTTAGGTACTTAGTGCATAAAAATGTTTCAGTATTTGGCTACAGCCTGGCCACTTGATATATAAACTTTTTGATTTAAAGTTTGTCTTTTATTTCATGTTTTATGTGGGGAAAGAACATCATGCGGTAGTTATTTTCATTGTACGAGTAAATGCGTGCTATGTGTTTCGTTCCGTAATGATTAACGAGGAGAGATCAACGCGGGGGTGTAAAATGAGGGGGTAAAGTGATCATACCATACGTATGTAATAAGTTTTATTTTCTAATTTCTTATTTCAAAATAAGTAATTTATTTTTTGTGCTTTATTCAACCACCTAAATTGGTTTTGGTTTAGGCGTATTATTCACATATCCATAATTATACAATGATAATTTTAATATAATTTGTTAAAATACAATGTATAAAAGAGAGTGAGGAAAAAAATATCGTGATCTCAGCTCCGAAAACTTTGATTCCCTTTGGAGTCCCTTGGGTCCGTGAGGCCTGGTGCATTCTCGTTTAACACAAGCAATTTCTAAGGATCTGGTCGAAACTACTGGTGACCATTGGACTGGTGGCATCTTCGGCATGATGCCACAGGGATCCTTCTTAGATTTTCATACTTACGTTTTTTTAAAGAATTTGTAATTTAGTTACAGATAATTTTGAGATATATATTAAGTTTGTAGTACCTAAATTTACTAATATATCTATTCGAAGTTATTTTCACTCAACATCCGAATCTCTTAACTATTCAATGGCAAATATAACTCATATCATGTATCGAATTGATGAAACTTCCCCTATTGTCCGAAACCACCATTTTCACAAATATACTAAATACGTTACTTAAAATACATTTTGCATGAAATCAATTAAGTATTCAAGGGCTTATAGTGACCCTATTAAAAATATGGACGTTTTTGGAAGCATGTCTCATATCAGTGATTACGATAAGCGATGGGATGAGACGAATATCATTTCTCCAAAAACATATTACAAAATTCTAGTTCATCAAGGTACAGATCAGTATAAAGAATGAAATTATGAATTTGCAGATAAATCAGATCACTACTTAAAAAGGCTATACACTGAACTAATTCACAAATTAAATTCAATCGAAATTAATTTTCCAAAAACGAAAATAATTTCTACACCAAATCGGCGAGCATGCTACCTAACCTATATCATCATAGGAGAATGTATTGAAAAATCGAAATACAAAAGAAACAAATGTATAAAAATAACGTTTTACGGCATGTAATGAAAGCTGTTTTAAAATTTTAAGTTGTCATGAAATCTTCAACCATTTCATTTAGTGGAACGTTGTGTTATGCTTCAATGAAGATTTAAATAATAGGTACATGTCGATTTAGAGCACTACTCCATTGCTGCGTGAGATGTGCACGTAGAGGTGACTGCCAGTACTCGTAAGTGATAGACCTAATCACGCATTCGTACCTAGCGTGTTTGTGGGTTGAAATGAATTGTAAACACATATATTTTCATATAAAACGAAGTTAAGTCAACGTAAGTGCATAGTGTAGCTGTGCATAGCACAGCAATGGCTTAGCTAACAAAATAGTCATATATGGGATCATCATGAAAGGACAGTCACGAAACGATAATTAGTCTTTAATTTACAACTTATATTTATTTTAAGTATCTTATAGCTATTTAAAATTAAAGAAAATATCAGTTGCACTAGACTGCAGCGAAAAATTTTACCGTAACACGATCTGGCGATCTTTCCAGCAAACTTCTACAAACTTCCAACTCCTCTAGCAGCTTTATTGAGAGTTGCCAAGTTCATTATCCTAGCAATTCCACTTCGCCATTGAATGTTGAGTGGAATAAAACAAAGTATAAAAAATCGGTAAAGTGCCAATCGAAATCGTGTCTTGTAATTTACATATAATATAGCAAAATATTATTTTTAACTTGCTACAAGAATTTAAATAAAAAGGACATATCATTGAAATGTTTGGTTCAAGTCCAACACATACTTAATCGATACATGTCATATATATAGTTTTTATGTATATAGGTTACCATAGCTAATACAACCTTGTTACATATAACAGAAGGAAAGTCACACTGCAACAGGAGCTTCATGGTAAAGTCACTCACTCATAGGAACACCAATAAGTCTCCAGAGACTTTTTATTTGACCCCATTCTGCTTGTTTATACATGCCCTACTTATCTTTAGTTAGCTTAACGACTGTGCAGTGCAGTGGGACTGATGGTTTAATGTACACTTTGAAGAACGGATGAATTTGGGATGATGCGACGAGATCCATATACAGGCTGCGATCAACGTTTCTTAATTTAGATATTTAATTAGATTGGCATGCGCAACGATACAAATGGGCTACTAAAGACACTTCTTTAGTTTTGTTCTATATTTTGTATTATTTAATTACATATTCAGTTACATTATATTATTTCAGTAGCTCATTAATATTAGAACCCGTGAATATGCATAAAAAGTAGTGTGAACGTTAAAAAAGTGAGAGAGGACCATTCTACCCCGCAAGGTACCTAGCATGAAGATATAGATAATCTTTAAACAACCTTATCTGTATTTGACGCATCAGCGCTGACGAAACTATCATACGAAAAATGAAGAATATTTGTGGTGTCGCCGCAAAAGTAAATTGAGACCTGCTTACACGTTGTACTTGCTGTTCAATGACTCATCAACACAAAGTACACTTACATACATGTCGGTAAATTTTAGCTCTCATGCATGCAATGCCTGCAGGCCCGTAGGCTCATGCCTGTCGCTTTTTCACACGCTTAGTAGAATAATTCGAGTAGTCTGCGCTGACGGTACGCTGAGTGTCACTTATGTTTCTGCACGCAAATAAACATTTTACAGGTAAATTTATCAATGATTTTTTGTATTTGCATTTATCAAAAGTGTAGTGATAGCCAAGTGGATAATGAACCGGCTGTTAATCAACTGATCCTGATTGATTGTTTTCAGATTTATGTACATATTTGTAATTATCACTTGCTCGGCGAAGAAAGGATACATCGCGAGGAAATCTGCATGTCCAAAAAATATATTTTGTAAGTTGTTTGACTTAACCTAAAAAGGGGGTTTTCCTGGCAGTTGGGAAGGCCTGACGGCAGTCGCTCAATCTCAAAATCAGCATCTTCGCTAAATCCTTAGATTTAGTTAGCGAACCCCGCCAGATTTGCTGATAGTTTTTATTTACTGAAATGACAGGCTTATTTACCGATGGCGTTTGGAAATTCCTATGAAAAACAATAGAAATTATTTCTAATTATTGTAGCTTCTCTCCTTAATCTTAGGAGTTAATACCGTGCACAAGCTTAGGATCGTCGACAATTCTCACGGCTCCTCTCTGAACTGTTAAATCACATAGTCCTAGCTTTCGTCCAAAGGTGACTTTATGTACGGTTTGACTTAAGACTTATACATAATAATAACTATACATATCTTAAGATGACTTGACATGACTTAAGACTTATACATAATAATAAAACTTATACATAAAATAGACATAAATAATATTTTCGAGAGATATAATTGTGAACTATATGTAAGTTGGTAGTGCAAGTGCAGGAGGTTTTTGACTACAGCTCTAAAAATGTTAGTCAGCCATTTATATCCCTAAATAAATTGTCCCCAACACAATTATAACTGTACTAACTTACTACGCTTCACATATATATGTGCTATTGATAATCAAAACATATTTGATAATCCTTGGTTTAAATCGTTAATTGCTTCTGAATAATATAACGGCATGATAGTATTAATTTGTGTTATCAGAAGTGCCCTTATTGGTCTAGACTTAAAGTGGAATTAATAAGGGTGAATAACTTGAGCAATATAGGCATGAAATATTTTATGTTTAAATGATTTCTTTTATTTTTATACCACTAAGTTCGCAAACAAGCGTACAGCCTGCCTACTGCCTGATGGTAGGCAGTTACCGTAGCGTATGGATATTTGCATCACCAGGGGTGTCAGTCTTGCGTCGCTGACCCTGTAAAACCATCTTCTCGTCTTTCTTGAAGAAACCCGTGATGTAGTCCCTTAGGGAAACTCTACAACTTGATAGTTCTCGGTAGAAAACTTTCCTCGATCGGCACAGTAGATACGCGACGATTGCGGCTCCAGTGTATGAGGATGAACTCCTATCTGTCGGCGAGCAGTACGATTGCAAAACGAGGGTGTTGCATCATGTAGAACCACTCCTCAGAACACAACCCATTGTATAATCGGACATACCTTACTATTACATCGAGCTTACAATGTTGCGAAGAAGATTGTCCATATACTGCATTTGATAATACATTCATAATGAATGACTCCGTGGAAGATTTCGTAAAGATGCTTAACAATCTCAATGCTGTTTTTGGACCCGCGGTGGCACGAAGAATGAACATTGATGAGACATAAGTTATATTTAAAGAATTCGTCCCCTCTAGCTCAGCTATAGTCAAGAATGCAGTAATAAAAGTAGTTATGTCGTACCAGAGATAACTAAAATAGCTGGACTAAACTTTCCCAATTCCATCAAATAGATGTAACTAGTCTGGCCATAAATACTGTTACATAGAAACTTTTCTTTTTTTTCAACTATCTACTTATTTTGAATTTAGAACGGCTTATTTCATTAAAAACTTCTTTCGATTTTCCGCTGTTATACATATTTTTTTCGTGTTTATTAGGTAATTACAATATGGAAAGGGGTGTTAAAGAAAATAGGTTTGCAGTGATTGCCTTGCACAAAGTGGGTATGAAGCCGGCCATATTCAGGACACTTCAGAAGCTTGGTATCAGCCGTATGTTCGTATATCATGCTATTGATAGTTATACTAACACTTCCTCTGTTGAAGACCATAAAAGAACGAGATGCCCACGTGCTTTTAGAAGTACAAAGGATGTTAATGCTCGTATTAAGCCAGAATTCACCGAAATCTCATTAGGAAACAAAAATCTTAACGTGAGAAATAAGATTCCCACTAGGACTATGTCGCGTATAATAAAACGAGACCTGAAGCTCGGCGATTATCGTCGATATGCTCTAATTTAATCCCTACAGTTGAAGAGAGTGGATCGATCAAAATGCCTACTTTCCCGATACGCAGATGAAAGGCACAGAAATATCATCTCTACTGATGAAAACATTTTCACGATTGAAGAGCACTACAACAAGCAAAATGACAAAGTGTACGCCTACAGTTCTAAAGAAGCCACCCAAGTGGTCATCATCCTGCGTCTGTAATGGTTTGGTGGGAGGTGGTTGATTGGTGGAGGAGGTTGGTGGTGGGGGTTAATTTTTTTGAAAAAGGAGTGACGACTTCAGCCAAAGTGTATCGAAAGAGTATCTTGGATCGTATTGTGAAAACTCTCAGCAATACTCTTTTTAAAAATGTATTTATGTAGATATCATGGACTTTCCAGCCAGACTCTGTACCTGGTCACAAGGCACGAACTACCCAAGCCTGGCTCGAAACCAACGTTCTGGAATTTATAAAAACTGAAGACTGGCCCTTGTCTAGCCCAGATCTGAACCCATTAGACTACAAATTATGTTAAGTTTTAGAGGACATGACCTGCTCGAAATGACACGCCCACATTGTCACTTCATGGCCAGACAGATTAAAGGCCTGTATCAAAGCTAAAGGTGACCACTTCGAATAGAATATTTTTTAAATTTTTTGCTGAGATTTTCATAAATATATATATATAAATATATACCGGCCATAACTTCTGTTACAAATGAATATGTACATAAATATATGTACATATTAATTTGTAACGGAACCTATGGCCGGTCTATATATGGTCTGTACATGTATATATATATATACGTATATTACTTTATTTATATATATGTACTTAAAGTAATAAGATACGTAGACGACCAATTTTAGCAAAGTTAAAATGGTTCCATACAATATATTTTTTTAGGGGTTACCCATTTAATAGAAAACATTTGCCCTTAAAAATATTCACGAAACACCAAATATTTTGTCGCGAAGAAAGTAATGAAAAAGGCATTACCATCTCATTCATACACATTGAGCATAAAACATACCGAATATATTAGTTTTCGGTCACAAACTTTCCGTGTTACACGGGTCCCGTTTCATTACTGCGCGGGGTGTTGAAGGGTGCTGACAAGAGCCATATAGCTAGATCGTAGCTGTCTTTATGGGCCCTGTAAATCACTTCTACGTACTTGACCCAGCGTAACCGATAGCTTTCCGACATTAAAAGGGTTTGATTTATATCCCAAACTTAGAACATTGTCGCCATCTGTTGCTTGAGTACACGCTGTGAAGTAGTTTATAAAGGTGAACTGGACGCTGCAATTGATATAGTGAGCTTGAATTAAGTTTATTTGTTCATCGTCCTATTGGCTCGGTTGCGAAATTTAAAAATAAAAAAATGTGATTTTAAACTCCTGTTATCGTAGTTATCTCTGATATAGATTACTACAAGCTATGCCTATGTTTTTAGTATTATTGATTCTTTCGATTTGGGAAAAGTTATGTATGTGAGATATTAGATAGTCATACAACAATTTTGTACAATGTTCAGCAATTGTTTAGATATGAATACTTCACAATGAACAAACATTCATGACCACATTTTATGTACGCCCAGAAATGGAAATACGCAAATATCTCAATGATCGCGTCGTGTCCTAACGCTTTCGCTTTGGAGCCCAGAGTCCGGTTTCCGGCATTCCGGCGGAGAGTTCACGCATGCAGGCACGCATGTAATCCCTCACGTTAAGCCAGTGCTTCTTGGGACTGCCCCTTCTACTGGAACCTGGCGGAGGTGTTATGGCTAGACATTTGTTTCCCACGTAATTTGCCGGTTTTCGTAAGACATGGCCGTACCAGCGTAAGCGATACATGACATGAAGGCTACCGCGAATGCGAAAGTTCCTTACGCGATCCTTTTGCGTCACTCAGCACATCCAGCGCAGCATATTCATCTCCATGACACGCAGCTCCTGCTTGTGCTTCTCAAGTACACGCGACGCTTCGCTGCCATATAAAATGACAAGTCTAATGATAGACTTATAAATATGTACCTTTAGCTTAACCGACAGTCTAGGGTCACAAATGACACCAGCCATCTCACGCCACTTGGTCCAAGCTGATATGCGTGCCTTGACATTGCAGGCCAAGTAGTCTGTAGTTTTTTTTATACTACGTCGAGAGCCATACAAGCATACGACCCACTTGATGTAAAGCGGGTACCGTGGCTTATTAAAGCTTGCGATGTAATTATCACTCGCGCGATGCCTCCTCTACTGCTTACACAGGAACTCCTTGGGAGTATTGTCTTAGGTTTTCGCGATTGTTACACATTGAATTAAACAATTTTTAACGGAAGTATCGCGTATTTTATTTATTTTGTTGAACCTGACGTTTCGTATTCCTGCGACCATCGGACGCTGCAAAGCGTTCGAAACGTCAGGTTCAACAAAATAAATAAAATACGCGATACTTCCGTTAAAAATTGTTTAATTCAACTCCTTGGGACCTTACTGGCGACCCCACTCACATGCAGGAACACAACAACCCTCTAGGGAGTTGTTATTAGGCTGCGGTTTTCTGTGAGGTGGAGTTATTTCCCCAGACTTTGAACTTTGCTTTGAAGCGCCCTACCTCTCTTAAAACATCTAGACCAAGACAAACAGACATGTTCATGCCCACAAATGTTTGTCTTGTGTGGGAATCGAACCTACGAGCGTTGGTGTCAAAGTAGCGTCATTCACAACTGAGCCACCGAGCTCGTCAGTGTAGTTTCAGACTACCGTTCTCAAGCGAATCTCCCAAGCATTTACTCGTCGTACCAGATAAGATGCAACATGCCGACGCGATGGCAGTGTTGGCACAAAGCAGGTTAGATCAAATTGCATGTAAATTTGAATTTCACAAAATAACGCCTGAATCTATTAACTATTTAATGGCGTTATAAGTGGCGCTAGTCCCTGACGGAGTTTAGCTGGTAGCTGTACCGCTTGTGTAGCTCGGAAATATGAGCGCTAACTCTCATTCACCATGAGGTCCTCGCATAATGGTTAATTTTTGAAAGTCGAACTTCTGTTTGATATGTACCATATTTAATAATTCATAATTATGTGGTTTCTAACGAATACATTTTTACGAGTACATTACTATGAGACATAATAATTATTCAAAACTTATATACTAAACTTTTTCACAATAATAATTGTTACCAAATTGTTCCAAATTTCCCGCTTTGTGTTGGATCAAATTGCATCTATTAAGTATCAAATTGACTTTATAACGCATACATAGTTATTAAAAGTAAAAGTGGAAGGATGTAGGAGTTGAGAAAGACCGAGACTAACCTATAATGACCAAATAGGTCATATTTTATCAGAAAGTGATGTCAGGAGCCCCAGGAACCGGCGAGCGTAAACGAAAAGGGCTATGAATATTACAGAAGCGAGTGAAGTATTTAAAGACAGCGTCTCATGGCGTCGGTTCTCTCTGCCTTCCCCGCAAGGCACCTGGCGTGAAGATATACGTACATAGTTATGAAATCAGGAGAGAGTTCGTTTAAATAGAATTTTATCACCTTTTCGAAGAACAATTGTCATACGATAATATCTTTATCTTAGTATCAAGCAGTGTGAAGAAATAGTCTGAAGATTATAATTATGAATATTAGAAACGAAAAGGCTTAAGAAAAATATACTAAAGCCTACGCAAAGCTATTTTGAGCACGGATTACTAGGATTGTATAGTAATGACGCTCTTCAGCATCTTCTGTTTTGTTAGTTTGTTATGAATAAAATGTTATTGGGAAATTAGGGATGATAATTTCCGCCATTGTAATATACAATTTGCTTTATGGACCGAGTATTTCTACAAATCTTGTTGTGGTTTCTATTTATCACCGAGTTCAACAAATGAGATTCACAATAACAAAAACGAGTTTAATAAACATCTTGCCATGTATTAATCTATTTCCACAGTTGATTACTCCTTATTCTATTCTGGTGTACCATAACTATATTTACTTTATAATATAAGGCATTTATAAAAAATAATAGGTAAATGAAAAATAAATATGTGCTTTATGATTAAAGGCGTGCCATGGATAAATAGCTAGATGGATTTCAATTTAATATTTTATTAGATACTAATGCGACTTATTTATAAGGAAGGAAGATCGTGTTCTATCAGAAGGTGATGTCAGGAGCCCTAGAAACCGGCGAGCGTGCATGAAAAGAGCAATGAATGTGAAAGAAGCGAGTGAGGTATGTAAGGATCGAGTCGCGTGGCGCTCGGTTCTCTCTGCCTACCCCGTAAGGGATTTGGCGTGAAGTTATAGATAGATAGAAGAATATATTATTTTTGTTTATTAGGAAGAATGTATAAAGAAGACATTTCTTATCTCGGTATTCTAAAACATGTAGTAAAATAACAAGTGGACGATCTGCCTGACTCTTAGCAATCACCGCACGCTTGCAACGGACGCTTGGCACATCAAAAGAATCACAATTACACATTACTGATCCTGTAAAAAATTCTTTAGACTTTTCTTGAAGAACTTTATGCTATTTAAATGCATGTCTTTTGAGAAAGACGGCACGTAGGTATGTTAGGTATGCTTCGATTTATTTCTACAATATTCTTCGTAATTAGTCTCGCTTTAAATTTTATTTATTAATTTAAGTAAGTACTAATCAACGCAGGTAATAAAAAAGGTGAAGTCAAAATGTAAAATTGAGCTTCGTTACGCTTACCCGATAAAACATACAATTCGCCTTCGTTAAACAACATCGCAACTGGCTTTAGAAGTCCAAAGATTTTAAAGAATGCGTGGAACTCAAAAGTATTTGTTATCATAATCAATATACTCAAAACTATTCTCCATTGCAACCCTGGTAAATTATTGTGAAGTGACTACCCAAATCAGTGGCAAAAAATCGCTTATACGGACAATGAAGACCTTATTGATCACAGATTTCAA
Organism: Pyralis farinalis; assembly: GCA_947507595.1. NCBI lineage: Eukaryota > Metazoa > Arthropoda > Insecta > Lepidoptera > Pyralidae > Pyralis > Pyralis farinalis. Next base: position 14,969,553 of record OX382269.1, on the reverse strand, counting down.
TTACTAGGTTCTCTGTAATTTTATTTAAATATTCATTTGCAATAAGGACGACAGTTGCACGTCTAATTTGCACTCGCAAGAGATTAATTCGAGCAGGTTATGTGTAGCTTTGCAAAAAGGTAATTATGCTAGATACCAGCAAAATGTAATCTTGAATTAGAAATGCAATTTGCCATGTGCCAGAGTCACACAGGTTTATCGGAGCTATGTCAAAGGTAGCTTGTATTTTAGAAGATTGCTATGAAGTCGCACCGGTTTCATCTCATTTAGAAAAATCTATATGCATACAAAGAATGTCTAATGTACGTATATGTATATCTTCACGCCAGGCCCTTTGTGGGATAGGTAGAGAGAACCGAGTGTCATAAGACGCGGTCCTTACACACTTCACACGCTTCTTTAAAGTTCATAGCTTAGCTCGCCGATTCCTAGAGCTCCTGATGTCATCTTCTGATAAAACACGACCAATTTGATCGTTAGTCCTCGTCTTCATCCTTCTACTTTCGCGTTGTATATCTGTTTCGTCATTCTTTCATCCTGCATTCTGTCTACATGTCCGAACCAATGGAGCATGCCTTTTCTCTTCTTAACTGACACTCTTTCAGATCAACTCTTTTTCTCACGTCATCATTACAAACGCGGTCAGCAAGCGTTATGCCACATACGAGTATTTGGCAATGCTTACTTCTCGACCGCATTTATTCTACTTTCTTGCTCTCTCTGTTATACCTAGCTTTCGATTTCATAAGTTAGCTTTGGGATTAGTACTGCGTTGTGTACAGCAAGAAATACTTAATAATATCTATTAAAATCCAAATTGCCAAAACTGACAACGTTGTCGTTATTAGAGAGATTTTTTTACAGTTTAGATATAACAATGTAACAATTTAATGATATTTTTATTTTTATTTCAAACATTTTTTTTTATTATTTTATCGCATATTATTTCTGTAGTGAGATTCTAATACAAATGTAAATTTGTTCATAGATAAAAAAAAATATTGATCGAATAAATATTCGGTTGTCTATCAATTATTAGTCAGTAAGTTAGATGAATCTCGTGACTCTTGTAGTAGTAGTAAGTAGTAACAGAGGTTTTATGTACGAGTATTTATAGACGCGACTTTTTGATTCAACATACTAATATGAATCAACATATGAGACTGAATTCCCAGTCGATGACAAACCAAGAAATTGTAGAAGGAGGCTGTACGCATCCCATTGCACAATCAGTAAAACACACAAAGAAGCAAAGTTTCTTCTTAGATTTGAAGGCTCAATACCAAGTGTAAATTTGGAATCGTCAAGAATTGTACAGTGACCTAAGTACCTACTTCTTTAGGCCTTAGGCTACATCTTTATATCCGTTCAATTAATTTCGATAAACTCTTGAAACCAATTTGGATATATCGGAATTAGAATTATACTCTTAAACTACGATAGTAGACAACTTTCGTTTTAAAAAAAAAGATAAAGATAAAAATATAGATATATAGATAAAGATAATTACACGGATAGAAGACTGAATTGGTACGTATTAACAGCTATATTCGTCCAGATGTTCACTCCTGTTGGCTCGTAATTTATGTGATGACATTCCTTATTATATTTTGGTATACCAACGCATAGTATATATATACAACGTCGGGAGACATACAAGCATACGTACCTGATGTAAAGTGGTTACCGTATCCAATGAACGCTGGTAATAATACATCAAGTATCACTCGCGTGATGCCACCTCTCCTGCTAACACAGCAACTACTTGAGAGTATACTCGTGTCTTCACTCACACGCAGGAACGCAACAACCCTACAGGTTGTTATTTAGGTGCGGTTTTCTGTGAGGTGGAGGTACTTACCCAGTCGGGCTGCTTTTTATACTCTGACTAGCTTTCATTGGCCATCCAGAGATAAATCAATAGAGCTATTTGCTCCATAGTGGAAGTGTTAAGAAGGGCACAATATCAAAAATAACGTCGGAGAAAGCGCAGTACAGCTCTCAACACTCCCGAGTCACTCACACCTGTGTTGCCCAAGACTGGCTTTTGGAGAGTGGCGAGCCACCGCTTACCGAAAGTAGCGATCATGTATAATTGTTGTCGTAAGCATCCATTCCGCTTTTGTAACAGCCCAGTATTAATAATCACTCCCGATCTCATTTCAATAGCCGATAGATTAACGGAGACGTGTTCATGCCTATATTGTCCTATTGACACTCCCGCAAGCGATTCATGGCCGTATACTACATTACATCAATATTTTTGAAGGGGCTCTACGTGTTGCATTCATATTTCCTTGCACGTCTATTAAATGACCGGAATTAATACCCGTGACTTTAGAATATTACTCATTACTGTATATTTTCATATTCCCGCGTACGCTTATTAATTGACTGGGAACAATACCCGTCCTTCTGAAAAGATAATAGTAATAAAAATGCATTAATATTTTCGTACGTTTATGTACTCTATTGCAGCGATGGAAGAGAAAGTCCAGGAATTCGGTTTGCCAAACTTTCAAACTAATTAAGAAAATTCTCATAATTTCGCCTTGTGCAAGTATATTTATAAATATCAGACATAACGAAACTAGTTACCAGAATAAATTCAAACAGCTCCGTGTCCGCTCAAATGCATTATTGATAAGGTAAACTTCTTTATTGGTTAGCTACGTGTAGTTAAGTTAGCTTACAAAGTTCAAGTGTCTAAACTTGAAGGTGATCCAGAATATTTCTTGGGTTAATAAGAATTGAGGTGTATATGGCTCACTGTATTCTTCTTCTTACCGTTATCTCGTTTCATAATCAATTGGGATTGACAGAGTTTGCTACGTAAGCCTAAGCATTTGTCGAAGATACTGATTTTTCCATGCAGCGGCTGCCGGTAGACCTCCATAACCCAGAGGGAAATTCAAACCTTCTTAGGTAGATCACACGTCTTTCGAAATATAATTTCTTGGGCTGGTGAGTTTCTTTACGATTTTCGAATTAAGTGGTACACGCCAGAATTCGAACCAATGACGAGTGGGCCAATATGTCGATTAATCCAAAATTAGTGGAAATTTTTGAGTAGTAGTTTGAGTAATTTTAGAATTTTTATGTTTCTCATTGTTCCCTAATATTTAGTTTTAAACCTTTGTCTATGGTGTGTAATCCCCCACTAATACATATCAAATTTTAAACACCATAGATTAAGGTTTAAAACTAAATATTAGGGAACAATTAGAAATTAATAAACATAAAAATTCTAAAAATACTCTCATGAACAAACAGACTGACGTAAACCATTCCCCACTATTAACCCTTCGAAACCCGGGTGGTCGTATACGACCGCGAAATGTATGGGAAAACGTATATAACGGGTTCTGACTGCTCAAATATCTTTTCGCTCACACCATCCACCCCCACCCTCAATTCAATATTAGGGACGCCACTGCGATGGATTTATCACTTATAGCATGTTATTCTTACGATTAACGTCTACAACGCCTGATGATGCCTCGTGGAGAGGCGACATAGGTGTCGCAGCGATGACCAGGCCAGCCGTGGCAGCGACGGTGGTGGTGGGGGCATGCGGATTCTGTTCCAGATAGCGAACGACCGCAGCAGAGACTACCGGAGCAGCCATGGCAGCGTCGGCATGTTGCACCTACTAATAGTAGCGGGTGGGTGCCGGCCGGCGCTAGGCCGCATGAACTAATTGATGGCGGAAGCACACAAAGCAGGTTAGATCAAATTGCATATAATATCTGTATTCGTGAGATAGAGTAAGATCTTGAGAAAGTTGGGGACGAGTTGCTACCTCAGCAACGGAGCAACAACGTACGATCGATGTTCCTTTTCTTTTATGCAACGTCGTTAGGCAAAAGAAGCATAGGGCCTACCTGACGACAAGTGGTCAGGTAACAGTGGAGGAAGTGGTGGAGTGGTTAACAGTGCTAATAACGCTTTAAGAGTGACGCTCGTGGGTTCGATTCCCACATAGGACAAACATTTGTGCGCATGAACATGTCTGCTTGTTTTAGTTTGGATGTTACCAAAGCATAATCATGTTGCTTTATTTTATACAATGTCAGGAGGTATACAAGCGTACGACCCACCTAATGTAAATAGGTAACCTCAGCCTATGAACTTTTGCAATATATTAAGTATTGCCCGCGCGATGTTATCTCTACTGCAAACACAGTAACTCCTTATTAGCTTACTGGTAACCTCACTCACTTGGAGAATTACTACACCCCTCTAGGCAGTTGATATTTGGCTGCAATTTTCTGTGAGATGGTACATAGATGGGCTCGTTTGATATGCCTTAACTCTCTTAAAAACATCCAGGCAGACAAAGTCAAATAGACATGTTGCCCTTTGCCTGACTGAATGTCTTTGGTACACATTTGTTTGTCCTGTGTGAGAATTGAACCCACGAGCGTTAGTATCAAAGTAGCGCCTCTAACCACTTCACCACCTCATCACGTCCTACCTCTCTTTCGCCAAAGCCTCGGTTAACATAAAGCAGAGTGCATAACGTGCATGTAAGGTTGACATTGACTAACTGGTCCCCGGTTCGTGTCCAGGGATGTACCATCAAATTTCTGTTTTCGGATTTATGCACATATTTGTAATGATCACTTACTCGGCGGGGATAGAAAATATCATGAGGGATTCCCGCACGTCCAAGAATATTTCGAAACACTTGTAACCTAAGAAAGGTTTGGTTTTCCCTGTGGGTTTTGGAGGTCTGACGGCAGTCACTCCATATCAAAATCAGTATTCACGCCAGATTTCTAGGCTTAGGTAGCGGAAACAGTTTAATGCTAACAAGAACAGATGGTAGGAACTGCATGTAGATAAGGTTGCATAGCACAGAAAAGGGCGAGACCAAATCACTCTATGAAAGAAAATAAATTATTTATGAATGCTAACATTATAATGTAAGCTACTGGCATCTACTTTTCTTTGTTCCGTAAGATGAACTTCAAATTGGTTTAGCACATCTAGTTGGGTACATGTTCAAGTTGCACCGTCTTGTATAAGCACGGTAAACTTCTAAAGGCGCAACGCGCCAGTGCCAGCATTGTTTCTATATTGGTTTTGCATCTTGAAAATTCGCAACTACTGCTATCCTTTTGTGACATTTCGAAGGTTTGAAGGCGAATGAGATGCCCTAAAGTTTAGGGTGATCAACGGTGTGTATGGTTGAATTGAATTAGGTATAGGCCGCAGGACAGTTTATGGTAGGGGGACACTTTATAAGGTTGAATATTGGCAATTAGTTGAGTAAAAGTTCCTACTCCGTAGCTGATGTATAAAAGAGAAACACAATTGAATTTATTTTACTATCTATCCGTTAGCATATCACAACAGTATATCGTCTACATATGTAGAATAGTCATTCGATCTATTTCACTTTTTTTAAGAAGTCGATATCAAGAGATATTCCAAATTTATTTTACGGTAACTTTAAATTGCAATCATTAAACCTTGGAATGGTTATAAAATTCAAGTGGAGTGGGAAAAAGAGTGTATTCTTGAGCTATTTTAGTGTGAAATAATTTTAATATAGGCTTCCGCTCCGGCCCAATCGTATAACCGAAAATGTCCCCTCTAGTCAATTTTTAATCATCACGATCTTATAACTATGTACTAGTTATAATACGGGTCTCGAACAGTAGTTCCTTACCCGGGCAAGCTCCAGGGGCGTACCACCCCTGCGTTATTTTAACTGTTGAGTCACGGTGTAGGGAATTTCATAGTATTTATTATGTATTTTACTAGGGATGTTTAAATTGAATATATAGTGACGATAATGAGTTATACAATGGACATACAATGCACACACAATGATCACACAATGAACAATGAACACATTATGCAAAATAACATAATGGACAATGAACACACAGTGGACCTATCGTTTCACCTCCCTCGTGTGGTTCCCGTTGAGGACTACCCTTGTGCGCGCTATGCCATGGCGCTCCCGGTGCACCACTTACTTCACAAAATGTAATGGTTGTTAGTGTTAGTTGTTAATATTAGTATTGGGAATTACTATTTGTTATTTTAGTTATGAAATAGTTTTATTATGATTGCAGGAATATATTGTTATAGTTTAAGACAGGAGAAGGGGATAGATACATATAGGACCTTTGACTGTCGTTTGTTTTATTTATAAATTATACCTTGAATATTGTTAAGTTACTCGTACTTTAAGTTACTTTTTATAACTAAGAATTTGGAGAGAGGAAGATTTTATATAAGGTTAATAAAGAACGACATAAGGATTGATTTCAACAGGTTTTTGAAAAGGCCTTATGGGCTCCTTTCCTCTTTAATTAGCTCTCTTGGCATTGCTTTTTTAGTTTCCGCCGGTGGCCTTGCGTGTAGCGGAGCTATATCACGTAGGTGGGCTTAACTGGAGTTATCTACTCTATTGAAGAGAGTACTCGTTGTTTTTGTTATAAACTGATTGATATTTTCTATTCCCATTTTTTTAACGATAACGTCGTTCCTGACGTATCGTCCTGCTCCTGTTATTAGTCTCAGCGAAATATTCTGTTATTTTTGCAGTCTTGCTTTTTGACTATTAGAGCAGAGGGCATACCAAGCTGAGGAGGCGTATGTTAATCGAGTGCGTATATACATCTTATATATGCTTATTTTGGTTTTCAGTGGTAGACGTGATTTCAGTACCGGTTTCAGAGTGTTTCTTGCAGCCTTCGCTTGTGTAATTGCGTGATTGGTTTGCGGTACCATTAACAGAGATCTGTCGATGTGGATTCCCAGATATTTTACTTTGCTCTCCCAGCCAATGCTCTCGCCCCGCAAACTGAGTGATGTTGCCGGATTTCCGCGGTGCGGTCCCACCTGCATAGCCACCGTCTTCCCTACGTTGACGGCAAGGCGCCAGCGGTCAAACCACTCCGGCATTCGTTCCAGCAATCTCTGCAGCTTGCGTCTTGCTATATCCTTATTGCGTGAGGAGGCAAAGTAGGCGCTGTCATCCGCATAAAGGGCCAACAATACTCCTCTTTCTACTTCTCATCTATTCTCGTCAGTCAGGAGCGGAATATCGTCTGTGTACATGCTGTACAGAGAAGGCGACAGGCCTTGGGGCACCCCGGCCGTGACCCTACGCGAGCTGGATTCCGCATCTTCTACCGCCACTGTGAAGGAGCGTTCCTGCATGAATGAGGCTATTACATGAATGAGTTGAGGCGGTGTGCATGTTTGTTCTATAAGCTTTCAGAGTAAGCCCTCGTGCTACACACAGTCGAAAGCCTTCTCGATATCGAGAAAAACCCCCACCGTGGTGCGGCTGAGGTTTCACTCCTCAGCGAGATGGTGTAGAATTCTCACTAGTTGTAGAGTTGTTGAGTGCTGCTGGCGGAAACCGTGTTGTTCCTCTCGTGGTTTTAGGTATTTATGTAGCCTTCTCAACAATAGGCGTTCCAGTAATTTAGCACTATGTGCGAGTAGGGTAATAGGCCTATAGTTGTTTGCGTGTCTCCTCTCCTTTCCCCGGCTTAGACAGCACGATGATTTTGCCAGGTTTCCAGCACTGAGGGAAATGAGCGGTCCAGAGTACCCCGTTAGCAATACGTATCATTGTTACCACTCTTTTGTGAGGCAGCTGCTTCAGCATCTCATTGGTGACCCCGTCCGGCCCCGGCGCCTTACGCGCAGGGAGCCTCTGAATGGTGCGTTTCACCTCTGCCGGTGTATGAAAAGTTCTCCCTGCAAGGGCGGCGCCGGTGCCGCCAGGAATTCCTGTATACGACTGTACACCTTCTCATGGTGCTCCCTCACTGTAGGCGCCGCGTCAGACGGTAAAAGGTTTGGTACGAAACCTTCTCAAAATGATTGGCCAATATCTCCGCTTTGTCCTTTGCGCTGTATTTCCTCTCTCCATCTTGATTGAACAAAGGGCATACCGGTGGAGGCTTTCGTGTCAGTTGTCTGATCAGGGTGTAAAGATTAGCTCGTTCCTCAATAATGTTGTCGATCAGGGTTTCCCAGCTATTTCCCCGCCAGTCATTAACCTTATCTGCGACCTCTTTGATTATTTTGTTTAACTCACGTTTGACACGTGGGCACAGCGTACGCGTCCAAAGTTTCCTAAATTCGCGTTTTTTATTAATTAGTTGACTATTTTTAATGGTAAGTCTGAGCGCCTGAGTGAGTCGTGCACTGGTGTGCTCGTGGCTGCATTTTTGACTGCTGTCATAGCATTTGAAATATGTTACGCTGCAGCTTCAATCTCGTTAAGTGTGGATAGTTTACCTAATAGTTAGCTAATTTCTCTTTATAGAGTTACCAGTTTATTTTTACTCTACGCGGTCGTTGGACAGTATGTGGCGCCTCCATGTCAACCGTGAGCAGAATCGGTAGATGTTGCGATGTAGTTGAATAGATTACTTCGACATTGATTATGTGGTTTATATTTTTTGCGAGTACAACATCCAGTACATCTGGGCTGTGTCTGGGGTTTGGTTTGTGTAGGTGCAGTTGGTCCTATCACCGTGTAACCTTGTGACTGGGAGTCCAATAGAAGCTTCCTTCCCGCAGGGTTTGTGGTGCGGGATCCCCAACTGGGTCTTTGTCATTTAGATCACCCACTCTCAACGCAGCACCTCTTTCACCAAACATCGATTTGATGTCTGAAGGATATAGCTGCGGTCCCAGTGGTCTGTAGCAGGCGTATACTCTCAGTTCCTCCATTCCTACCTTCAGCCTCACGCCTGTATTTGCCCAAGTTCTGAAGGGAGTGGGTTCTAAGTCCACATGTATGCAGCTGCGGTGCACTAATGCCGCCGTGCCCCTGCAAGCTATGCCTTGTTCGCTAATGTGGTCTCTACGATAAATAAAATAATTTGGTATATTTATTTGTTATGTAGGTCTTAGTTTTGTATCTCCTAGTAATATTAGATGTGGGTTATACTCCTGCGAGAGTATTACTTCTTGGACTTTATCTCTGATGCCACCGGAATTTCAATATATTACACGTAAGGTCCTATCCATGTTTAGTTGAGCAAGCGCGCTAGAGGCGGCCGACCAAAATATGAAAAAGAAAACCCGCAGCGATATTTTTTAATAAGTCGATCAATATTCCCACTATTATCAGTACAGGGTCCTTATTTAGTTGAGAGCATGAGTGAGAAGCTTCTCCCACTTCTGGGTGTGACCTATGACTCTGAACGTTCGACATTTGTACTGCGCCTCGTTTGTTTACATTATCCGCGAGGCGGGCGGGATTTGCACTCCCTTAGCTTCCCTTCTCATTACTGCGCATAGTTTGTCGCTTGCAGCATGAGATTTACTACAATTTGCGCATTTTCTAGTTGTGTTGTCTTCTACGGAGTTGCTAATGAAGTGCGCCTGCGCATTTACAGGACGATAGCGATTTGAGGAAGAGTGGCCAAACTCTTGGCAGCGGTGACATTGTGCCACTTGCTTATCATTACGCCAAGCCTCTATAGTTACACCGGGCATGTACACGAGTTCATTAACCGAATAAAGGTGTGCTAATTCCCACACAGGTCAAACATTTGTGTGCATGAACATGTATGTTTGTCTTTGTCTGGGTGTTATAAGAGACGCAGGGCGCATCAAAGCTGAACGTCTCGAGTAGTACCCACCTCACAGAAAACTTCTATCACCTATGGGCGGGAGCACCTGAATACCAGTTGAGACCTTGTGGTTCTATGGAAAAATGAGCCTCATCAGAGACTAATATACGGAATCCCAATATTCGCGTACTTTGCGGTTCCAAAGACTAATGAATAAAGTTCTTTAAAAAAGACGTAAAGAGGTATTTACAGGGTCGGCAACGTACGAGTGACACCTCTGGCGTTGCAACTGTCCATAGGCTAACGGTAACCGCTTACCATCAGGAAGGTCGTATGCTTGTTTGTCACCTTACAAGTGTAAAAAAAAAAATATTTTAAGTTACGGTATTTATCTATAGATCTGATATTGTAAACCCAGTTGCCTGAAGATAAAATTATTTGAATTTGACATATTTCTTTATATATTTGAACTCTTTATTGAATTATTTCTTCATTATTTGCTCTAACATATTCCATATCAATAGTCAATTCACCACAACTTCTTCATACATATATAAACCCGAATTGTGCCAAAATTCATTTTTTTCTTCCTGGACATAACATATAAATTTTATGGACATTAGTTTGACCTTTTCTATCGAGTGACCTCGGAACTGAACTTCACTGAGATTTAGAAATCAAGAATCCTCTTACCAAAAATTGTAAGATGCGTGCCCGAGAAATGTATTATTGTGATAATAGGATTTTCAAGCGGGTAAAGTCACGAGCAATAGCTAGTTTATACGTGATTGCGGCCATTTGTGCAATAAGTTACTAAGTGCATTTTGCCGTAGTGTGGCTTTTGGGTAATATCAAAATGCCTTCGGATCCGATAACAATTCGAAATTATATCTGAAAAATTTTATGTTTTGAAATCGTCACAGCACTCTGAAGTTGCTTGTACTATGACGGTAAGCATTCGAAATTAGTAATTTAGGACTTCCCTTTGCGTCATGAGAGTAAGACCTAAATGGTACATCTTTCAAACACCGTGAACCCTAGTTTCTCTAAAAAGAAGTGTCGTGGGGAAGCGTGCAGGCTTTCTCAACATAGTTTTCAGAACTGCGCGTTTAGCTCGTTCCAGAATGAGAAGAAGCCGCTCCACCCCTAGTCAAAATGCAATACGTCAAGACCAACTGACATAAAGCAATATAAACCATTCTCAATAGGGTAGATGGCGCAACATCACGTAGCAATTTAATCACATAGAGAAATTTCCTTATTTTTCCCGTTATAGCAACTATATGTTCTTAGAAGGTGAGTTTTTCATCAATAATGATGCCTAAGTATTAAGTACTAGATACTCTGTGTAAGAACTCACAGTTGTAGAATCTATGTGTAGGATGGATATTGGAAGTGCATGTGTGAACTCTGACTTTTGGACTAGTTGGTGGCGCGCAAGAAGCAGTTTAATTAAAAGAACATGGGAACATTTTTATTTTTCCACGGTCTGTTCCGATGTAAGAGCTAAGAAAGAAAGTAAAATACTACGGAAATGTAATATACAGTGAATCCCGATTCGCACTTGACCTTGTAAATTGACTTGACTTTGTAAATATTCATGAATTATTACAGAAAGCAACTTCATACCCTAGTACCAACATAATTCCTTTAATTAATAAAAAAAGACAAGTACCTTATATAAGGGCTCGTTAAAATCAATCGAAGGCAATCAATCATGTCGGAGGCCATATAAGCACGAAATGGACAAGATTTTCCTTTATGGGTTTATTGACAAATTATGAAACACGACCTACTATGATGTCGTGGAGAAATTGCTTTATAAATCATAGCCAAGTTTGCGATTCATGTACATTGATTTTTTAAAAGGTTGATAACTAAAATTTGTAGGCGTCTTTGAATGTGTCTAATTGTACACCCAGGTGAAGTATCTCTGCACAAAAAAGAAGTTCCGATCAATGACTGGTCATTGAAGGTACAAGTACATATTTACATACTTATTTGGGAATCGGCTATGTTATAATTTAATTAAAGTTTTTTCATATTTTATTTGAATTGGAGGATTCTAGTACCTACGGATCTATCATTAGATTAGTTGTACTGTGTTTTTATTATATTATCGTTTAACAATATATAATGCAGACAATTCAAAAGCAAAAATTAAAATTCAATACCGAATTACACAGAAAATTTCATTTCCAAAACCAATATTACTTTAACATTAGAACAAAGTTGGTCGCATAAAAACCTCGAAACAAATCAAAACTTTCGTTGCACTAAGAAGATCTTCATGGCTTACAGCAGTAAAAACTTGACCTATTCAACCGCGCAGGTTCTTCGAATTTCACCTTTTGGTTATTCTTAGATTACTGCCTTTTTCCATTGCATTCATTTTATTCAAAAGAAATTTTGAAACTGGAAAATTGTTTAGGGAGTCTCGATTGGCGGAAAATGAGGGGTGATAAATTTATCTTCGATTGTCAATTTCAAACGAAATAGCCGGTGAATTGATAATTTCCGTAGTAATTCAGCCGTTATGACTACGCGCGTTATTACGAAATCGACGGTGTCTCTCACACCATCGGTTCTTAGTTCCCGGTTACCGCTTATGCCGCGTGATTTCCACACAGCATTTCGTGAAAATTGCGTACCTGTATCTTTACCACTTCTCTAGCTGACTAAATTACTAATTTCGAATGCTTATCGTCATAGTACAAGCAACTCAATTACTTCCCAGTGCTGTGATGATTTCAAAACATAAAATTTTTCAAATCTAAATTCGAATTGTAATCGGATCCGAAGGTATTTTGATACTACCCAAAAGTCACACTACGGCAAAATGCACTAAGTAAGTTATTGCAAAAATGGCCGCAATCACGTATAAACTAGCTATTGCTTGTGACTTTACTCGCATGCAAATCCTGTTATCACAATAATACGTTTCTCGGGCACGCTTACAATTTTTGGTAAGGGGATTCTTGATATCTAAATGAAAAATGATCTGCTGCTAACTCAGCAACTCCTTAGAAATTTACTGGTGACCTCACTCACTCGCAGGAGGTCCTGAAAGTCGAGTCCATGCATACATCTAGGGTGAAATAACAGGTTCGTTGTCTTGCTTGATCGGAAGCTGGACATTCAGATTTCCACACATCAAATACAGTTTCATTTTAGCCTGAAATATCACATACAGATTTCTAAAATATTTAAATTTCTGACGCATACTGAAGATATGCGTACAATGCAACTAAAACATTCGCATAATAATCAGTTTTATACGATCCTAATTGCTAGGTAACTGGAAAGTGCAACTCCTATGCCAACACTCACATATTCATACTAATCTGACCAAATGAAAACCTACCTTCATTCCACTCAGAAGGCCGATCCTCTACCGCCTAGTTTCTGTAAGATAGAAGTTGTCTCTCATTTATTATGTCTATCAGTTTGCTCATTTTGCTCATTGCTTACGCGACAATTCCTTGATCTGCCTTATATTTAGCATTTTATAAATATATCTTCAAATCATCTTCACATTTTTGTACGCAAAAGAAATAACTATCTTGCCATTAGTACCTACTAATGTGGATAAAAATAGGAATATTGGACGTTTTCAATATGTTCTATTAATAAAAAAAAACAATTGCCTAATTGAACTGCTCGTTATAATCAATCGAAGGCAATCAATCACGTCAGAGGCCATATAAGGACGAATCGGAAGGGATTTTTCTTATATGAGTTTATTGACAAATTATAAAATATGGTCTTCTGTGATGTTGAGGAGAATTAGCCTTATAAATCATGAACAGGTCTTGTTTAATGTTTTTTAAAGGTTTGGTAATTAAAATGTTTATTTTCAACCCATTTAAAAAAAGGAGGTTCCCAATCGGCTGTATTTTTTATACTTGTTACCTCAGGACTCTATAATTTATAAACCGATTTGGAAAATTCTTATTTTAATTGAATCTTCAGATTGGCACCAAAGAAATTTAATCAAGATCGGTTCAGTAGTTTGGTTTTTGAATCAAAATTACAAAAACAAAATGTCATGCAGTGATTTTTACGGTCACTAGAATAGTCCCAATGAAATGTTAACATTTCGATTTTAGTTAATGGATTCAGGTGTTATTTTGCGAAAGTCAAATTTACATGCAAGATGGCGGACGACCGCAGCATCCAAGGGAGAGACTACCGGAGCAGCCATGGCAGCGTCGGCATGTAGCACGTACTAACAGTAGTGGGTGGGTGCCGGCCGGCGCTAGGCCGCATGAACTAATTGGTGGCGGAAGCACACAAAGCAGGTTAGATCAAATTGCATTTCGATTTTATTATCAGGTGAAGAACGATGATTGTCATCATCGTACGTAGGCGCAGTAACTCTCTAATAAAACAATGTAATCTATTCATGTTTAGGCTTAGCGAAATTGTCATCACATGAATTCTGCCTATAAGTACCATATACATAAGTCGTATATTATATGTGGCCTTGATTGTCAGAAGACAGATTTCTTAGCGTCGTTATTTCCGTTAACGATCTGTCATCGTGTGGTTGATTTAATCATTTATTAGTATCCAAATATGACAAAACTATGCCCCGGCTTACCAAACCCAACTTCTGACACGGCTTAATGAAACATTTATTTGCCTTTTTGTTGCTACTTTAAGCTTCCTTGGCCTCTTGGTAATCGATGAAATGTGTTTTTAGGTACTAATTTAGTTTTTCATTAATAATTACGCCTAGATATTACTAGCTAGCCACACTTGCCAATGAGGAACAATCACAACTGGCATGAAATGTTTTATTGGACTCACGATTGCAGAGACATGAATATATTCGTATCATTATTCTTTTGTTGATGTTATGTTGATCTTGCTAAAATGCAATGCATTCATAATTATTTTCTTCGATAACAGCTTGTGCAATAAATATATAGATTTTTACTGAGTCGGCAACACACGAGATACGTTCCTGATATTGCCCATATATATAGGTTACAGTGACTGTTTACCATCAGGCAGATCTTACGCTCGTTTACCACCTCAGTATTATAAATAAAGATTAACACAGTTTCACAGGGTTTTTGTAAAATTCTGCCTCGGTAATTCTTACTCACTGTTCCATATTGATTTTTTGTACGAGTTTTGTTTCGTGATTTACCGCATTTACAATATTAGTAGGAAACGCAGTACATATTTCAGTAAGACATAAAAAGAAAAATAATTCAATACTGACATAGAATTTTTTTTTTCTGAACCAATATTACTAAAACATTACAACAAAGTTGAACTTATAGAAAGCTTGAAACAAATCTTAACTTTTGTTGCGCTAAGAAGATCTTAGTGGCTTACAGCGGTATAAACTTAACCGATTCAACCGCGCAGGTTCTTTGAATTTTACGTTTTAGTTATTCTTAGAAGTACTACTATCTTCCATTGCATTTATTGTATCCTAATTGAACTTTGAAACTGGAAAATTATTTGGAGAATCCGGATTGGCAGACTAGATATTGAGTGCTGGCAATTTATAAATATCTCGATCGCTATTTTCATTCTAAGTGTTTCATTCAGTAGTTTTACAACACAAAAATCGTTGTCATGATCATTTTACACTTTTGTCGTACAGACATTGATTATTTTGATATAAATGAATTTGTATCTCATAATATCATCTCCAGTTCCACGGCTTGAGATACATTGGGATCGTTTGATATATTACGAGAATTTCTTTTTCAAATTAGGATTGTCGGGGTTTGCTAGATAGGCCTAAGGATTTGGCGAAGATACTAATTTTGATATGGAGCGACTGCTATCGGATCTCGACAACTAAAGGGAAAACAAAACCTTTCTTAGATTAAGTCGCACGTCTTTCAAAATATAGTAATATCTTGGATATGCGGAGTCCTCACGACGTTTTCCTTCACTGCCGAGCAAGTGATAATTACAAATCACGAATGCAGAAGTACGTGTCCACGTCAGATAGTGCAAACACATTGTCATCAAACAGAAGACGTGTAATGTACTCCTCATACCACTGATGCCTCCGTGATTCCTATATAATAAAAATCCATCTTCAATACGTCTTCCAGAGTGAACACTTTTGTAATGTTTATATACCCATGCCATTCTTCTTGCTATAGCCAGATAGTATACGCTTATTCGACTATGTTAGGTTAGCCTACTAAGCTAGCTGAAACTTCTATCTTCACTCAAGTTCTTACTTAACTAAAGTTCTTATCATAATCACCAGAGAAGTTCAGCCTTGAACTTATTTGGACATGAAGGCCGAATTTGCGTTCTGAAAATTGAAATACTCTAAAGAGCGAAATAGTAGTTCAACTCCGAATCCTGAAGTTCAATTGCATAAAGAATAAATAAAATTCGTTCTCCTTTTGGCGTTATGTATATCCTGAATACGAGCTTCCTTGTGACTCCGTTCAGCGAGTAGAGAGAAAGCTCACAGCTTGACATTACATGAATTTCTCTCAACTTTAGAACGGAACTTCAGAACTGAGAAATTCATGATGATGTCCAGCTCACACACAGCATTGTAACTTTGTATCCCTTTGTGTAATTCTCCAATAGTGTACTAATACAATATCCAATACTACGATAGTCTATGGTAACTGATTACGGGCAGACATACAGTTTGCCAACTTAGTTGCAAGAAAAAGGTAACAACTTTTCCCAAGGCGCTACAGCGTGGGATCGTTCAAAAAGAGCGTGATGACGATTTTACAAGGTCTTCAATGCACGAGTCTGACGACAACCCTTTGTGTTACAAATATACATGGGCTATAGTAAATGCTTGCCATCACGCTTATTTGCTACCTTAATAGTACCTATAAAAAAAATTTACAACGCGCTTACGGTCTACTTTATTATAAGCAATCAGTTTATTGCACTCGGCCATAGGCTACAGTAATTACTTATTTTATGATAGGGCGTTTTATGTTAGTTTGCCATCATAGTGGTATGAAAAATATAGTTGTGTTAGAGGTAGAATAGACAGGAGAATACCGTTCGAGTTAAAAAAGAATTCCGAAGTGAGAAAGTAAAAGTTTTGTAATTACTAACACACATAACATATTTAACCCTAAAAATATGACAGGAAGAGTGGTTGGTCGACTACTCTATAAGATTGAGACCAAGAGCTGACCTCATTTTCCTATCTCAAGAGTTGTAACACTCACGTGACATTCATTAAAAGCAGTTACGTAAGCACCTGATATAAAGCCATCATACTCGTGAGGTTATATGGCGTATAAAAGGCTTTAATGTGATTTGTAGGTAGCCTGTGAGAATGTCGTAAAGTTTAAGTCGCATTTTGCATTATAAATATGCATGTAACGTTTTGCTATTCGCTCTTTTCCTGCTATATAATGTTTAGGTACCCATTGGAGTGTAATACAAATAAGCTAGCTCCTATAACTTGATAATAATATTAGCAAAAAAAAAAATCTTAAAACAAGTAAAAGCAATATACTTTATTTTTTTCCCTCCGGGTTTTTTCCTTCTGGGTTGTGGAGGTCTGACGGTTCCATGTCAAAGTCATTATATTCACCAAATCCTTGGACTTAGGTAGCGGACCCTACCAATCCTAATGGATTAGGAAACAGGATAATAAGACGTAAAAACTTTACATATTTGGTAGGAATCTCTATAATGACATAATACTGATAAGGCAAATTAATCACATTATAAAGACGAAACAACCCTCTATGCACGAGTCAGCGGTGCGAACCCCGGGTTCTGTCACAGGAAGAAAAAGAGATACTTATATTTTTTATATTTTTTCATTTAGTTTCGGTCCAATCGTATATCTAAAAATTGAGTTCCGTAAGGATTCATAAACGGCTGGACCGATTCTTCATATTAGCCCAGCGGGTGTGAAGGCGGGCAATGTTGTGAAGTTTACTATTGATCGGATCACCACTCACAGGGGGAAGCCGAGCCCCCCCGTAAGAATGTCTTAATTATTGTACCATTTCGGTATGTGTCAGTTAGTGATAATTTGAGCGATTTTAAGTAATAAGGCATAGCAGCATGTATTCGAATATTTTTAAGCCACTTCTTTTATACAAAATGCGTGATAAAAAGTCTTGTGTGAAGATATTTCTGTTTACTAAGATCTGTTTGTTCGTATTTTATACGCCGCCACACCACTCATCCGATTGTGGCCGATTTTTTTACCTTGTTGCTCACATTTGCGCAAAGGTGAGAAAAAAAAGTTTATAAAATAGTGTGTATTTGTAATATATAATAAATAAGCTGTAATACCAGCTAGTATTTTATTTAAATAATAAAAATATACAATAAAATAAATTTAGGTTGTACAAATTTAACGAAAATATGAATCTATAAATATTAATAGATCATTGTAACGTCATACTAATTTATCAAAAATGGACTAGTCTATATTTAAAGCAAATTACTCAAGGCAAGAGAGTTTACAGCTTAGCTATAAGAATCATGGACGATTTTTTTACATTGACGATTTACATAGGAATTATAAATTTACTTCATATCACGTTTTCATTTTCGTATGTTCGTTCGTTCGTATTTCATATGCCATTTCGGTTCA
The DNA here is from genome assembly GCA_947507595.1 of Pyralis farinalis. Lineage (NCBI taxonomy): Eukaryota > Metazoa > Arthropoda > Insecta > Lepidoptera > Pyralidae > Pyralis > Pyralis farinalis. The sequence goes on along the minus strand of OX382269.1, from coordinate 14,951,409 downwards.
CTTGCTTAAAATAATAAATAAAATAGAAGAGAAAGGAATAAATGTCCTATACATAAGTATATCGACGAGCTCGGTGGCGCAGTGGTGAAACGCGCTGTTACGCTACTTTGACACCAACGCTCGTGTGTTCGATTCCCACACAGTACAAACATTTGTGTGCATGAACATGTCTGTTTGTCGTGGCTGGGTATTTTCTGTGTATAATAAGTATGTATTTACAAAAAAATATATATGTATTTACGTATGCTTATCAGTTGTCTAGCACCCATAACACAAGCTTCGCTTAATTTGGGGCTAGGTGGCGCTGTGTACTTTGTCTGAGAATATCAATTAATAACTCTTACCGATGGCAATAATGAACAAGCGAATGGCGCCACGCCCCGGTCGCCTGACCGGCGACGACAGCGATCAGCTAGTATGCCGCTACCGGGCGCCATTGTCTTGCCAGTTCAGTGCAATAAGCCGGTAGATTACATTATGCTTGAAACTAGCATAAAATCACTTTTCATGCTACTACTTCGTTTTGGTATGGTGAAATATTAAAGAAAATAATGTACTGAGTAGATAAGTGTTTCAAAATTGCGCAAATATTGGAGTTTACCAAATTGAACAGTACCATTTGACATAATATTTTTGCCTCGAGCTCTGACAAAGAGCATAAACATTTTTATCTCTGAAACAATTTTCGTAATTCCAGACGGGTTCCTAAACATGGTTAGAATAACAATTTTACAATCTTCCGTTGTCACGTACTCACCACTCCTTGGACCCCAAGGAGGAAAGTAATCATTTCTGGCAATCGAAATGTATAAATTTATATTCAAAGGTCGTCAATTTGAATGTTTAGTTTTCATAAAAATCTAAATAATGTACAGTGACTAGGTTCACGTGGTCTAGTGGCTAGAGATGATCACTTTAAGACCAACGGTTGCGGATTAGATTCCTGCAAGTGATATACATTTGAGTGTACGAATATACCTGTTTGTTATGGTTAAAAAGTGTAAATCTAGGTTGTAATAAACACTGTTGCAGAAAAACAGGCATGTTACAACCGACATCTGCTCATAAGCTGCAAATAAATTCAGTTTTTTACTCTTAATTTATATAGCCGCATGTCAATACATTTTGCTTGTTTCAGTCACATTTTAAATTATAGAATATACTCGTATATGTCTTATTAATCATGATCAACATTCTCATTTTGCATATGAGTATAACCTTGACTTTTCAGGCTTATACCCTGCATAAATTAAGTGGTGAAATTTCATGATGACAGTGTCTATTATAAACATAAAATTATCTAACTTGCCAGTGGCTTGTAATACAGATAAGGAAATGTACAAAATTAGTATTCGTATTGTATGGAAGAAATCATTGGTACCCTTTTTTGCCAATGAGGGTATTTGCTTAGATAGCGCTGTGTAATCTGTCCGCAAATATTTCATTGTTTATTTGCACAACTTTATTGCAACTTTACAAGAATTTCGTTAGCAAACGCCGGCTTATTCCTTCAAAGAGTGTTTAACCATTGCTTTCGAGTTCCCGAGTGAAGTAATGTATGACGGAGGTAAATAAAAAGGTGTATATAAAATTTATTTACGAACAATGTTCAAACTAATAAATTTATAAATGAAAAAAGAAAGGTCCATTATACATATGCACATTACATACATACACGCGGGCACAGATACATCTATGTTGTAATAAACACTGTTGCAGAAAAACAGGCATGTACTCGTACTAACCGACATCTGCTGATAAGTTGCTAACGAATTCAGTTTTTTTTTTAAATTTACATATTCGCTAATAAATATTAATATAAAACAAATAAATTATTAATTGGTAGTAAATACCTCAGTGGATAAAGAACCGAGTTATTCCCGGTTCCCAGTTCGAATCCTGGTAACATTTACAACTAAATTCGTATTATGAGACTTGTGTACACATTAGTAATTGTCACTTGCTCGGCGGTGAAGGAAAATATCGTAAGGAAATCCGCACATCCAAGACTTGTGACCAAAGAGAGGTTTGGTTTTCCCTTTTCGTTGTGGAGGTCTGAGGGCAGTCGCTCCATGTAAAAAAGTATGTTCACAAAATCCTTGGGCGTAGAAGCAGACTCCGCCAATTCTAATGTACTAGGAGATGGAGTAACGTTAGGAAGATGATAAACGCGACAAATAAATGCTTAATATTATTGTATAAAAGTAACATTATTGTAAGCTTAGTGTTTCGCGGAACTACTGAAAAGATTTTAATTTCCTTTTTTATAAAAGTCGGCAAAGCTATGATCTCGTGCGGCAGTACATTCCAATGACGTGCAGCTTGTACGGTATAAAAATTCACAAAAATGTTAGTCAAGGAAGTAGCGACCGTAATAACATCTCAACGAGACCGAACTGTCGATACAAATAAAAACAAAAAGAGTGCAGTCATGTTTTAGATTATGGTGATATCGTAGAGGAAACCCACGCGTCCAAGAAATTATATTTCGAAAGACGTGTGACCTAAACTAAGAAAGATCTGGTTTTCCCTCTGGGTTGTGGCGGTCTGACGTCAGTCGCTCTATGTAAAATTGAGTATTTGCCGAATCCTTAGCGGACTCCGCCAATTCTAATGGATTAGGAAACGGGATACCGCGGAGAAAAAGAAGAAGATTTTGTATCTCCCAAAATTTTCACAATGAATTTCAATACAAACTACTAAAAGATAAATTGTATGCCAGTGGCGTTGAGGACAAACAAACACCTGGAACCATCGACCGAATACGCCATTGGATAGACCAGAATACCTGCAACCTCGCAGATAAACGTTACTCGATTTTTTTTGGACTTCAGTTAGTTCTTAGCGCAGTTTTACTTGGCTGCCGCTTGGGTCGTGCCGTACCGCTCGTGCCCTAACTGAAGCGGTGAACATTGTATCAGATTTATGTTTGTCAGCTGTAACAGTACGCAGTTCAAGCAATCAGGTGACTCTCCGCTGAGAATCATCCGGACAGTACACAGTGATAATCCAAATTGCTTGTCCAGCAACGCATATCCAACAGTTTTAGTGTTTGAAAAGGTAGGCAAGTATTTGTCTACGAAAAATAAAAAATGTGTTTTTCTGAAAACACTGCGATGGAGACACAAGTACGACGATTTGTTTTAAATAACTACGATTATCGGTTCCACAAAATAAATGGACACACAAATACTAGAAACTGGTCAAAATTTCGAAAGCACCAGGCTGCTACTCTTCAACTTTTTTTTCTCTGGTCTGGTTTGAATGGCGCAGCGAACTCCATGGAATGTGACTGTGACTCAAAAGTATCCAAGGCTAGCAAGACTGATTTCAATTAGATTTAGAAGATTATTACTTCTTATTAAGATACCTGGAACGCAAAAAGCCTTTCATTATAATAGCTGACGTTGCCGGAGAATCGAGTTAAATTTTATAATCACTTGAGAAACGCGTCACCAGTAATTGATTTTCCGGTATCAAAGGAATAGAGTCTGTTTAAAGAGGATATTGACGTTAAAATACAAATTGTTGCAAAAATTCAAAAAAATATTACCTGGAATACAGTAGGAATATAAAACCATTACAGATACTTCACCTGGCATGCTAAATATACAGACACATCAGGAAAAATGTCGCCAATAGTAACGTTTTCTCTCCATCAAATTCCCTCTGTACTTGTACATAACGGAACACCGCAGCCATAATACAATATTCAAGTATTCTAGTGATTTCCTCCAAGTGAACTAAGTACCTAAAAGATCCTCGGGATCTATTACTTTGGCGGTGGAACCAAGAATACAATAATAAAAAGGATAAATACTTTTTTTCTGGAAATATAGAAATGGCGGAGGAAGCTGCTCTGAAGGTTGCGTAAAGTCCTTGTTCCAGCTGGTAAATTTAAAGAATAGTCTGGGAGCCAAACCAGTATTGTGCAATGAGCCATAAAAATTTTGCAATAATTCTTAGAAGAGAAATATGGTTCATCGATACCATGTATGCATATTTACTTTCCAACATCGAAAAGCCGAGGTTTTTCAGTTTTAATTAACTTTATTTTCGCTAATTTTAAATTTTTTAACTTAAAATTTTTAAATATTTTTTTTTAATTTTCGTTTTTATGGAAAAGCACTGTAGTCCCCTTTTAGACGCATATAAAGTTGGCAAAGTAGCCACTTAATGCAAGTATACTTTTAAGGCGTTTTAAATCTTGGAAAAGATAAAAATCCTCTTTACGTTAGAAAGTTCCAGCTATCTTGCTTATATAAAATATTATTCTTGGTTTATTCAACGTCAGGAGGTATACAAACATACGATCCACTCGAATAAAGTGATTACTGCAAAATATTATTCGCATAAACGTCTGATTACATATATACTTTGGTTTGAAATCAAAACATATTTTTTCAAACAATAATCAATAAATATGGGACCAAAGCTGCGTACAATATTATTGCTGCTGTGATGTCCCATTCGAAATATTGCTATGTTACGTCGAGGTTGTCAAATAGAAATGACATATGATATCTGTTATACGTCAGCCGAAGGTTCCCTTTTTTATGAGCCGTCTATATTTAGCGAAAAACAGAACATTTTTATAAAATAACGCATTCCGCCAAATGTTCTTAAAAAGATCACAGTAAAAGCAACTTCCAAGGAAAGTCTGCAGATGTACTTTACAAAGACAGTTGATGGATTAATAACTAATATAAAATGTAGTAACATCTAATTTTGCTAGGCAATCATATAATAGTCCAATGATTGTATTTATATGAACAATTGAATACATAAATACAATTTAACTGCTTCTTGCACAGTCAGCATCGAAAGTTCAATATTGAGTATATCTACCTGACTATCTGTAGGTTCACCCCATCTCTTGTTTTTTTAACCACTAAGTTGAGAAACAAGCGTACGGCTAGCCGGATGGTAACATTTACCGTAGCCTATATACATTTGCTACACCGGGGATGCCACTCCTGCGTTGACCACCCCTGCAAAAATCTCCTCACGCCTTTCGTGAAGAACCCCATACTGTTATTCCTAGGAAAAACCTGGGCAGGGAGCTCATTCCACAACTTTAGAGTCTCGGTAGACAACTTCTCTGGAACCGCACAATACGCGACTATTGCGGCACCAGTGTATGAGGATGAACTCCCATCCATCGGTCAGAGGTGAGATTGTAAAAAAATCGGTCAAGTGCGAGTCGGACTCGCGCAGGGTTCCGTACCATTATCTATAAAAACAGCAAGAAAATCACGTTTGTTGTATGGGAGCCCCCTTAAATATTAATTTTATTCTATTTTTTAGTATTTGTTGTTATAGCGGCAACAGAAATACATCATCTGTGAAAATTTCAACTGTCTAACTATCACGGTTCAAGAGATACAGCCTGGTGACAGACGGACGGATGGAAGGACGGACGGACAGGCGGACGGACGGACGGACGGACAGCGGAGCCTCAGTAATAGTAACCACCCAAACGTACCCAAAGGGTAAAACGGAACCCTAATGAAGCTGTTGGTATCATGTAAAACAACTCCTCGGTACACAACCCATAGAACAATCCGTAGAACACGTAAAAGGAGGCAAAATCACTCCTTTAACCCAAGGGCTCAATATGGTGTATGAGTTTAGGATTATCAACGATCCTCACAGCTTGTCTTTGCACCGAGTCACAAGGTCCTAACTAGTACCCAGATGCTTCCGCCCAAAGAAGGCTACAGTACGTATTAAGTAGGTAGAGAGTATCAATTACTAATAATAAATTGAGATAAATTTAGACTTTTTTATATATAACGTCTGGAGGCATACAAACAAGCCAATGAATGCCTGCAACATATTATGTATCACACGCGCGGTACCACCTCTGCTGCTAATACAGCAACACCTTAGGAGCTCACTGGTAAGTAAGGTTGCAGGAACACAACAACTCTGCAGGTAGTTGTTATTCGGCTGCGGTGTTTTGTGAGGTGCAGGGAATACTTTATTTACTGTGATAGTAGGATGCACAGAGATAAGGGCATTACGCTGCAATCCTTAGCAACCAAGAATGGCCATACTCTATCAGGACCGGTCTATTATCACTAATAAGACTATTGTTGCTAATGAACCGAATACCATGGTAAAAGGCCAAGAGGCACATCGTGCTATTCTTGTTAATGGTACCATTTCTCATGACGAGAACCTCCTCAAGGCCGAGAAAAATAAAATTTCTAAGTACTTGAACTTGGCTTACGAGATTGCCGTTATGTTTTTATACACAATGTCGAGAGGCATACAAGTATATGGCCCACTGAATTTATATTGTCACACTAAAGAGTTTTCTGTTTTTATTTAAATTAGTTACCGTATGTACCTTACAAAAGCTTACAGTACAGTAATTTTCGCTTACGGGTTGCCAACCCTATTGCTTACATAGCATTTACTTAGTAGCTCACTGGTAACCTCCAGGGACAGCAACACACACTACCTTCCAGGGTTATTGTTTTGCGGCTGTGGATTTCTTTGAGGTGGAGGTGCTTTCCTGGGAAAGCACCTCCACCTCAAAGACCCAACTGGTTCCGACTGGTCGGAATACTGTGAAGCAATTTACTTCTATTCCCATACCAATACAAATAGACATGCTGTTGTTGTTGTTGTAATATCTTTATTGTACGATAAATAAAAAAAAACAATGAAATTAATTGTACGTTACAAAGGCGGAGTTATCCATAAAAGGGATCTCTTCCAGCCAACCCCGAGCTATTGACAGAATAACATACATGGACGAGAGAACAAATGGACACCAATTGACTACAAAGATATCATAAATTTCATAAAACTAACGAACATCAACTTTACCTAATACATATTACGAATTTATACATAAACAATGCAATAAATAAAGATAAAAAAGAAATAGGAATATATAGATGCATTAAATATAAAAGCTAAAAATAAACATACATGAGATATATTTTAAGGTATGCATCGAAAAATGCTCACAAATCACCAGTTAACATTTTTTTTGCGAGCTATTGACAGAATAACATACATGGACGAGAGAACAAACGGACACCAATTGACTACAACGATATCATAAATTTCATAAAACTAACGAACATCAACTTTACCTAATACATATTACGAATTTATACATAAACAATACAATAAATAAAGATAAAAAAGAAATAGGAATATATAGATGCATTAAATACAAAAGCTAAAAATAAACATACATGAGATATATTTTAAGGTATGCATCGAAAAATGCTCACAATTCACCAGTTAATTTTTTTTTGAATTTTAGTTAGAAGGAATTTATGGAGGGAGCCAGTCTAACCTCTAGAGGAAGTGCATTCCATAAACTAACAGACTACGCAGAAAAAGACTGTGTGTAAGAATTGATATTCTGACTCGGAATAACGAGAACAAGAAACAAAAACAAGAGCGCTACCGATTGTCCACATCACGAAGATGAATTGATTTTAGTTAGGAAGGTGCAGGTGGATTAAATAAAATATTAAAAAGTGAGCTTAGAATATGCATCTTCTTACGGTCTTTGATCGTTAACCATTCGAGAATTCGGAGTGCCTCTGATACGTGATCGTATTTGCGCAGTCCAAAGACCAAGCGAATATAAAGGTTTTGTAGTGTTTCCAACTTATCTAACAATTCTTCGAAAGGGTCGAGATAAGCGACATCACCGTAATCTAGCAAAGGAAGGAGAAGGGAACTGGCCAACAATATCTTAGTTTCCAATGGTAGAAAAAGCTTCAGTCGTCGGAGTGAGTGGAGACAGAAAATCCTATGGCTGACTTTATTAATATACGGGGCCCACTACAGAGTTTGGTCTATAATAATTACCAAATCGGAGACAGCTGAAGTAAAAGAAATTATGTAACCATCAAGCTGAATGTTAGGAAGAACCGTGTCCTGGAGTTTAGAAATAAAGTGCTGGCTGCCTATAATAATTGCTTGTGACTTGGCTGCAATGACTTTAAGCCCGAAGTTATGGAGCCAATCAGCAATAATATCGTCAATAATAGCGTGCACAGTTCATAAGAAGTTGTTGTGTTAGCAGCAGAGATGGCATCGCGTGATCCTTAATATATTCCATGCATTCATAGGCTACGGTAACCGCTTTACATCAGTTGGACCGTATGCCTACCGGCGTTGCATAAAAAATCAAGGTTTTTGGGAGTCTATAACGCGGAGTGCCGACAGAAACTTGTCGATATGGATAGTTTTTCATTTTTTTTTTTCTAACAAATCAGGCCTTGCCCGCCTTCTCACCCTTGTGAGGATCCGATTATCATAATATTTATCCTTCTCCTCCTTCCATACTTCCTGTATATAGGGATTTAACCATGAAAGGGTAATAAACAGACAGATATACAAAGTTTTATTAGTGTGGATCAAAAGCGTCGATTGAAATAATATTTGGTAGACATATTCTACTGTAGTGGATTATATGCCGAATTCGCATTTGAGTTTATTTTCGACACCTAATTTTTACTAGGGCAGAAGAATCTTAGTGGTAAAGAAATGATAAAGGGGTATTGAAAGGTGTAAGACAAAAGAAATATGATAAGTTTGAAACACGAGTTTTCTACATAAAGGATTAGGTCAGAGAGAGAATTTGTAAAAGTGGAAGATAGAAAAAGTTTGAAATTGGGAGTATGAAACTACAGAAAAAGTGAATAAGAAAAGTAATGCATAAAGAGAGTTGACAATTAGCACGAGTTTTATCAATAAGCTTGATTCTTGTAGTGCGATTTTAAGCAAATTAGTTGTAGGGTTGGCAACGCATGAGTGACACCCTGGTGTTGCAAATGTCCGTAGGGTACGGTGATAGTTTACCACCAGGCAGGCCGTATGCTTGTTTGCCGTCTTAGTGGTATAATAAAAAGCTTAATATTAAAAAAAAAAACATTTAAAAGAAATTATGAACCAATTTAAAATTTTCCTGCGTCAGAAGTTTACGGCTATTGCAAATTATCTGGGAATATTATAAGCACTATTATTCTGTATCGATAAAATTTCATTCAAAGTTTATATATTTAATCTAAGTGTAGTATTATTATTGTGTTACAAAAATGGCTAGAAAATTATATCATCTTGTAAAGAATGATAGTTACTTCGTGCGTGAGAGATTACAGACGTGACACCGAACGTTGCGCAAACATCGCAATTTTACGCGACTATTAAATTGAACGAATCGCCGACGCGCAATAAAACTCTACGGAATTTCCTTCGGCCGTATTTTCAAATGGCTCGAGCCGGAATGTTTGTGTTGGGATATTTAGCTACATCTGACTTATGAGGCGGCGGCGGAAATGTTTCGGCATTTTGCAGGTAGGTAAATAGGAGACTTTATTTGCTATTTTTAACCGCTAACCAAAAGGAGGGGTAAATACCTATAAGTCATTTTGTGTACATGTATACATATGTATATCTATATGCGATATTACAATGCCTAGAACAGAAATTGATGGCTTTTTTAATTCGTATTTGTATTTAAAAGATAATTTAACTGATACTTATGGTTGTTAGCTACGAGCTCGTATTTATGGTCATAATCGGTGGTCTGTTTCATTCTGTGGGTTATCCGGTGTTTCCGAAAATGCAGTAGAAGAAATTTCGACCTAGATATTTAAAAATATACATACGATCTTAACTATTTTGTGTGCTTTCGGTATCGATACACAATGTAGTTTAGACCAAATTGCCTGTAAATTTGACTTCCGCAAAATAACGCCTGAATTTATTAACTAAAAAATATATATTTTATAACCTGTTATATACTATTATTAGTGCAACGACCATTGTTACTCTTTGAACTTAATGTATGTATTAATTAAAAATACTATTGAAGACCGGTACTCAAGAGGGTATTTAAGCAGTGATGAATGGAAATCGGCCGCCACTGAGTCCATAAAAGGACAAGGAGTACCGATCCGGTCAGCACCGGATGACGCGAAACCACCGCAAGGAAAAAAAGGAAACCAAATAGCGGTATGTCCCGTACCTACAATAGTGATACTTGCAATGTTTAATATTAAGTTTTGACGAGCTAGATGGCGCAGCGGTAACTGCTATAACGCGACTTTGTCACCGACGCTCGTGGGTTTGATCCCACACAGGCCAAATATTTGTGTGCATGAACATGTCTCTTTGTCTTGGGTATTTTGCATCAAAAAGCATATGCGCTCTGTAGCCTAGTGCATGTAACCCTGGGATCTAATGTTAGTTAGAGTAACCGCCCGGTTCGTAAAGCACATAAACTCTCGGGAGATTCCCACCCTGAAGTAGATGAATTTACCAATGAGATAAGTAAAAAAAATATTTATTTACAACAAAAATAGGTTACGGACTACGTTTGACATACAATATAACTTATTATACTGTACCTACTTATGTAATAAATGAGACAATCAGTTTCCGCTTGTAGTTTATTTCTAGTAGCAAGTAGGTATTTATATACCTACGTAACGTGCGTAAATTCTGTAGGTAGGTAACAAATAATGAGTATTCCCTGTTGTGGTGTTGTGCGAATTATCGGTATATCTTTTTCCAATGGTACCCACACTAGAGTGGTCTGTTTTGTGGGTGCCGATACGAATGTTCCAAAAAATGTTAACCTAAGTACACAGAATGTGATATTGAGTAAAAGGAAGTATGCGTGTCTATCTTTATGTCAGAACGCCTGTGGTATAGGCAGAGTGAACCGTAATTATAATTGTACAACATAAGGTATGATAGTAATTAGATTTATTATTTTTATGAGTGAATAAGTTGCATTTCACGACGTTATAAGAGAGGTAGGCCACATCAAAGCAGCCAGTCTGGGGATGTACCTCCACTTCACAGAACACCTCAGCCGCACCTGCAGGGTTGTTGTGTTTCAGCAACCTCACTTACCAGTGAGCTCCTAAGGAGCTGCTGTGTTAGCAGCAGAGGTGGCATCACGCGAGCTATGCTTAATGTATTGAAAGCGTTCATTGGCTACAGTAACTATTAACATCATGTGGGCCGTATGCTTGTATGCTTCCGTATTGTATAAATAATTTATTTGTATATGCCTACGCCAGGTAGGCTAAATTCGCGTTTTTTTATTATATTTATAATCAAGTCACAAACCCAGAGATATACTAACAAACGTTCGGACACTGTGAGCGATTTTTATGTGAATCGGAACATATATAATTAATTCATCCATGTCGGTAGATGTACTCGTAATAATTGAATAACTAATGTAAGACAAATACCACCTTAGTCTTCCTGTGACCACGGACGCTGTAAAGCGATCGAAACTTCAGGTTCAACAAAATAAATAAAACACGCGATACTTTCCGTTAAAAGTTGTTTAATTCAAAATGTTATTATGGTATCAGTTTCCTTCGTATGCGAGTCCGTGTCACACTTAGTCGATTTTATAACTGCATGTTCAATATGCTCTTTAAATGCAAAATTCAACATGAACCAAAAATTGACGAAACCATTATTTTGTCTAAAGATATAGAATATATCGAAACTATTGGTGATAACGGAGAATGCCACATTTTCACCCCTTATGCCAGACTATTATAAATCATCGCCTATAACTTTGTTGTACTCGCCAATAATTTAACTAGGTGTTTAGTAATATATTAGACGGTTCGGTGTTTATCTTGTTGCGGAATTTGTGACAGCTTCTGCCGGTTCGCTGGGTATGCGACATTATTAAATTTTGATACGTAGTTGAATAATAAGGATATATTAAAGAAGTGAAGCATAATGAGTAGCGAAACAGTAGTAACTTGCCTAGGATGTAAAGTGAGATGTGTCATTAATAACAAGTTTAGTAGTTGTTATGTTACTTGTTGAGGAAAAGAGTGTACAAAAAGGGTTACAAATTTATTAGGGCTATTTATACAGTAAACTATATAAAAAAATAAAAGTGACTTAAAGTTCGGCTAATAAGGGTCTTTAAGAACTCGCGTTATCTTCGTCTAACCGGAATATCACTGTTTGGTTCACTGGAGTGTGCACTGAGTGGCCGCCGGCTATAGTGGCCGACGACTGTAGACAGCAGGTTAGCGTGCTAGCCAGCACGCAAATCCAGACGTAGAAGTTGTTCGTGGGACTGCCTTACGGACCAACACCGCAGCGGTAACTCCGTCAGCCGCAGTGGTCCACAACAGAGGCACGTAGCCCACAGCAGGAGGCTGGAGGTCTCCGACTCGGTGCCCTCAATCTTTACTTCTTCAAAACTAGTTGCAGACTGACTTGTTTTTCGTTTTTCGTCCTTAACATCTGAGATTTCAAATTTGAATTTCATAAAATGAAAATAATTTGATAATTGCCATAGATATAACATAGACAATTATCTAATAAGTTTTACAATGTATATTATTCAAAAAGGTTATTACATTAGATATTTTAAACATTACATAGTTTTGCATCCATTTGTCTGATTGATAATTTACATACAAAACTATAAATGTCAATATGTGGGATAGATTTAAGCGACATATTGCCGCGATATGGGATTGTGCAGCATATGAAAAACAAAAACCCAACTACGGTTTAACCTTTTACTAGCAGATAGCCTTACGTAAATACCACTTTAAATTTAGTAGCAGGCGGTACCCATTTGCAAATTAAATCGAAGGAAAAATGAAAAGGTTAAAACGTAGGTAGGTTTTTGTTTATCGTTTATTTTTACTTTGTTTTCTATTCTCAACCTTGTTTCGATCTCTTGAATTCACTATTTATAATGTTGAGATTTACGTAGTCAGATTTTTTATGGTTAATTTTTTTTATTGTTGTTCCTTAAAAACTTAAAAACAAGGTTCAAGCTGTTATAATGATGCGCGGTACCCAGGAAGTACTGTAATCCATGTGTAGTCAGATATGAGACCACATTTCTTTGTGCCGAGCTGAACTACTGTTTCGATCTGTGGAGCACGTGTCTAGGAAGCCATTTTAGATCGATAAATTATTTATTTACGTACTTCATGCACACACATCAATACAATATACATCGATATAACAACATTGTTAACTTAAAACACACACAGTTTCGCTATACTATAGAGAACGTTTTTAATTCAGGTGCTTGTGTGTGTGTGTGTGTGTGTCGCAGTAGCGCAAATGGGCTATAGCTTAGTGTATAGTGTTGCTCAAATTAAACAACCACTGATTTTCAGCTATCATCCATAAGAATGACGAGGACAAGAGCAGTCAGACAATACACACTCGGCTACATACAACTACCGCGTATTTAACAGTGCACGAAAGCCTGTAAACATTACAAATTTACCGTATACTTCCGACACTTTGGTCATAGAAAAGGAAAACTAAGCGTGGGAAAAGATTATATTGAGATTATTTAACTAATAATGATATATGAATAAAGTAGAAAAAAATTATTGAATTACATTTCACGTTTTCTCCATACACAAGCGAAGTTTTTATGGATACCTTGTGTCTGTTTCTCCAACAAAAAAGATTTACAACGAGCTTTAAAAGTAAATTTACCGTAAATAGTTCTGATAGGCGGTGGGATATTATTTTTCGTTGCTGCATGCCTGAAGCTACCAGTAAAGTCCTCAGTCCTATGCGTATGATTTCCTATCTCTTCCTTTGGATTTAAACTTCACTGGGTGTCTAAACCACCAAAGGAACAATACATATTTTGCAGCTTGTTCTTGCACAGCCTGTATCCGCATAGCAATTAATATCTTCAATTGGCAATATAATAATCAGGGAAATAGAAATAGCAACTTGGTCAACATAGATCTCTATGTTATGTCCATGGTATACAAGCAGTTACCATTTTGACATGCTTGGTGGCGCTGTGGTTAGTAAGCCACTTTGACACCAACGCTCGTGGGTTCCATTCTTACACAGGACAAACATTTGTGCGCATGAGCATATCTGGTTGTCTTGGTCTGGGTGTTTTTAAGAGGCAGGGTGCAGCCTCTTAAAAATACTCAGACCAAACAAATCAAGTCAAATTACAACTCCTTGGAGGGTTGTTGTGTTCCTGCGAGTAAGTAAGGTCACAAGTAAGCTCCTAAGGAGCCGCTGTTTTGGCAGCAGAGCGGGCATTGCGCGCATGATTCTTAATGTATTGCATGCGTTTATGGGTAACCGCTTTACATCAGGTGGGCCGTGCGTATGTATGCCTTCTGACGTTGTATAAGAAAAAGTTGTTTACTGGTCGATATTGCTCTCGCGTTGCCACAATACAAAAGTATATTATTTTCCTGTTTGAATCTTAATGTAGTATCATAATGAACTTATTTAAAAAATTATAATCTGCCTAAGATTATAATTTTTTTAAATAAGTTCATTATTATACTGACCTAAATGAAATATTCGTTGTGCATTGACTTACCTAATCTTTTGTATTAAATAAAATGCAAGTAACATATTTGTATTTACTAACCTCAGATAATACAAATACATTATACGTACTCGTACACAAGATAGCAATGGCCACTTAGAATTATGTAATCCATATCTGTCTCTACCCCAAAATAATTTGCCTCGAATCTCCAAAATGTACTTGCAAATGAATGTGTGGGGGGTGGACGTATTGTGGAAAATGTAACAAATTATTTTTACTGTTACGATCTCCCTTTCAGAGTACGTAGGGCATAAATACGGGTTCCATGACAGCTACCATATTTTTTCCAGCCTTTATAGTATTTGACAATGTAATGTTTTCAATTTAGGCGGAATGATCGCTGTGAAATTGGTTTGTGAGTTTCGGTTTGCATCGTATATGCTTCCGAACGTTGATATAAACGCAGCTGCGTTGAGTTATTGGAATTTCAATAAAAGCTTGTAGTGCAATAATAACATAATAATGTTATAAGCACGATACGAGCGCGTTAACTAGGAATATCCGTTATATATGTTAAGCAGATGCGGATTCAGTGTTATTTGATCCAGAACAGCTTAACTTGGGAAAAAATATTAACCTTACAGTCTTCTGTAGAGTAATAATAATGTTTTGGAGTTGTTCGTTCTGATATCTTTTTATTCTCTTTAAATTTAATTGAAACTTGTACGTATATAATGTGTATGATACTAATACAAAATGCTGATTATGCTAATTAACAGTGCTTTGCCCGTACAGGTGTATTTATTATGTTGCGTGAATGAGTATTTTTATACCACAAACATTTGTGGCCTGCCTGATAGTATGTACCATAGTCTATGGTTACCAGGAAGCTCTTTTTTTGTACAACTAGATTGGCAAACAAGCATGTAGCTCGTATCAGATGGTAAGCGGTCATCGCAGCCTATTGACGCTCGCAACATCACGGGGATGTTACTCGCGCGCTGCCAATCTTGTGGCCTAAGGATGTTCCGTCACAGTACCCAGTAATTTCATTGCCATATCTCACCCTTCAAACCGGAACATAGCTATGTAAATAAAGCTGCTTGCGGTAGAAATAGGTGAGACAGAGGTACCCACGCAGACGACTTTGCACAAAGTCTCCCTCTGGTTAGCTCCTCACGAGTCTGCAGTGGGAGTGGCACTACACGAGGGGCCCCTTTTATTGAAATTGTCTTCAGTTTACGGTAACTGGTTTCAGTTGGCTCTTAGCTTTTTTCAGCTACTTATAGATAAAAATAACAACTTAACAAAGTTGTTACATGTTAAGTCTACTCGTGTGAACGCGGGCGGGTCTCTGGTATTAGAGTTAGAAGGTGTCACACTCTATTATACTCGTATATCGGCCGCTCGGTCAGTGTATGAGAGGTTTATAATACAAAATATGTTATAGACTTGAAATTTAGACATATTTTGTGAAATATTAATGGTTAATGGCCCGTACATAATAATTAGTGATTCGAGACGGGGTTACGATTTCGTAGAGGGAGCGAGATTATTTCTCAACTACTGCATATGGATAACCTCAAATTGATTGCACTGTAAACTGCTGGAGTAGCTAAAATTTATTGAAACTTTCAGCAATACCATTGGTATAGAATTTGGTGATGACAAATGTGCGGTAGTATATGCAGAGTGGGCGAGAGTTGTAAATTTTGATAGTTTCGCAACTCTTTGATACTACATTCTCAGCCCTATTTCCGAAGGTGAAACATAAAAAACCTTGGTATGTCAGGCGTATAATATTAACAAATGGATTACCATAGGTACTATAAACAACATTTTTGATGTTTAGTATATGTCAAGATATGATAAAATATATTTCAAGATTATGTCGAAATAACTTGTATAAGACTCGTATTATGAAAAAGCTATGATTAACAAAGATGCTTACAAGATCGTAAAGACGACAATTACTAAACGCACTTCCACCACCGTCGATGTGATGTTGTCAGAAGAACAGTACGCTGACTTCAAGTGTGTCGAGCAAACGAAGATTGGTTGCCATCATCCTCGCAGTTAAGACCTGTGCGACGAAGAGGATGTCCCACTATCGGCCGTCTTGGAGTTATCGAGGCACCCTACCTCGCGACAGGCTACCGCTACCCGTTGTGTAGTGTGTTTGTTGTATTGTACTCGCTCAATTAATGAAAACTTCATGCGCGCCTACTTTGTTTAGGTCAAGTTTACAAATAATGACCGATCTCCGCGACGGAATGTTGACGTTCCCGCATGCATGGAGAGGCATATTTTTAGCTCGGGAAACAACTAGAACAACCAGAGAAAATGCACCAGAACCAGAACAAAAACAACGAGAGTTATGCGCTTTCTGCATCCGGCATTTGCTGGGAATAATATTAAGCCTAACTAACATGCACTGGGTTACAGAGTGTATAGACTTCCTGAAACAGAAAGTATATGCGTAGACAACTGTATTGGACATTATTGGGCTCGTGTAAAGCAGTATTGTCAAAATCGCCTCATGAAGTGGTGAAGTTGCTGAAAGTTTTAGTACCTTTGCTAGCTCTGGGACCAGTCTGTTATCACAGATTGTGTTATGATTTGTGCTGAAGTATCAAGAGTCGCGCCGTGCAATTCTTGGTGACATCACCATTCAACTTGACGAGTACTTGGCCTTGACTCACGAGGTTGCCGCCATGTGCTACTTCATATATACAACATACCACAGCGATCATTGTTCCGATACTCGTGGGGACTGTGAAAGAACTTCTAGCGAACAGCCTCGACCGTTATTCTGAGAGGCCCTCGCTCAATGATGAAATTCCTCACTCTGGAGCCCTGACCAGCGGTAGCTTGGGTCTTCGTTCCGCTACCGTCGGGTGTATTTGTACTTTTTATAATAATTTATGTTTGAAAATGTAAAAAAAGAGACAAATAAAATATATATCACAATATATTTATTTCAGTGTATTATCCATAGTATTAGTAACAATCTTTCTTAAAATATTAGGGGTTAAATTATAAAATTTCCGATTTGTAATGTGAAAAATTTAAACACGTTTTTTTTCTAAGATGTATCAAATTTATTTAATCAAAATGTTGACTCTCATTATCTATGTATTGCTGCCATCTAATCGGAAGTTTATTTATGACTTTGTGAATTCTCTATTTCTATCTAGATTCGACAAACTGTGTGAAAGCATTTTGTACTGCCTACTGGGAAGAACATTTTTTACCACGTAGAAACTTGTCCAAATCACGAAAAAATATTGTAGTCAGTTGGAGCAAGGTCTGGTGAGTACGGAGGATGACGTATGGTTTCTAATTGCAGCTTTTGTAGAGTTACAACTATTTCTCGTGCAGTGTGAATGAGTCTTGCGTTACCATGGAGCGATAATGGTGAACATCGATTCACAAGTCAGGGTTGTTTCACTGTCAATTTCGTCATCATTGTTCGAAGTTCGGCACAGTAAACATCTGCTGTTATTGCTTGACCACCTGAGAAAGGTATAGTGAATACCATCATTAAGTGACCACCAAACAATTACTATTACCTTTTTATTGGTAAGCTTTACTTTAGGGCACTGTTGCGGCGTTTGACCTGGGGTCAGCCATTGCATTTTTCGCTTACGGTTATCAGAAAGAATGTACTTTTCGTCACATGTCACAATTCCATCCAATATTCTTCATTTATGTGCCGATTCAACAAGGCAAGACAAGTTTCAATACGCATTTCTTTCTGCAGTTCAGGCAAATCATGAGGCACCCATTTTTCATTTTTTTTTATCTTATTGATTTGATGCAAATGAGTCAATATTGTATGTAAGGTAACGTTAAACCATGCCGCTAATTCCTGGGTAGTTTGACTCGGATCGTCTTCCACTATCTCCTTCAATTCAGCGTTATTCACATGTGTGGGCGGTCTTCCACGTGGTTCGTTCTTGAAGTCGAAGTTGCCATAACGAAAGCGTCTAAACCAAAAACGATGCGTTCATTAGCAGTCTCCTCTCCAAACGCAGCATTGATATTGCTAGCCGTTTGTGCTGCGTTAGTTCCGCGTCAGAACTCGTTTTCAAAATTACTCTGATTTTCGAAGCATCCATCTTTGCCGTCTAAGCTGAATAAAAAAAGAATATTTAAATTCGAAAATCATATGTTGCACATTTTTCAAAAGAAAAACCTCATAGGTATCATGTGAAAAAAAAATCACTAGAAACTCACACCATTAATGTCAATTCACAGTATCTATTACTTTAAAACGTCAATTTCATACTTTAACCCTATTACATATTCCGAAGGCTACATTTATTTTTAAATACATAGACAAGGTAGTAGAAAACATTTTTCTGAAGCAAAATATATACTTACAATAAAATAAAAATGTCATGTTTTACTCTATTTGGTCACCAAAAACTGAATTCAAAAGTCATTAAAATTGTGAAACAACACTTTTAGCCCAGTTAATATTTAGCCATTCAAGCTTTTTCCGCTAGCCATTTACATTGTTGTTTTTCTTTGCGCTTGCCGCTGTTTCTCTTAATTATAACACAAATATTTTGACTTTGTATTTGTAACCGAATATTTTTTTTTGTATACCTACTTGTTTGTATAACCAGGTGTACCAGCGATCTTATCTATGTTAATTTGAATGAAGAATGAGAAAGATGTGGAGTTGAACATTCCGCCAGCATTGTTTTATTTGCTATTGAAAACTATTCATTGTATCGGTAATAAGAGTTTTGTCTTGATATCTCGATAGTGATAATACTGATCGCATTTTAGTTTCATTTATGTTTAAGTCGATCTGTATTCATCCCATTGATAGTGTTTAGGTGTCCCTTTGATCAAAAAGGGTTAAAACCGCGGCACTTCTCTATGTGTTTTCAAAGATTTATAAGCCGACGGTCACTGATTTAGCTAAATTATGACCGCTGTGGAGCAGAGATCGATGACTTAAACTGTTTATAATGCATCGACTTAAATAATACGTCACCGCAGATATTTGTTTTATATTATATTAAATACAAGCTTAAGGTCCGACTTTTACGAAGTGTATACCGTAGCCTAAGGACGTCAGCTCCTAAAGAAACGCCCTCCAAGTTCCAAGTAGTTTTACTGAAGCGCAGGAAAACAATAAATATCTATATATATGATTTTTCTTCTGGAACAAAAGTTTTTTCGCTTATGTCAATGAAAGTTCGTAACAAGCGAATCAACGTCTTTTGTAATGTTCATATAATCTATACATTAAGTAACGCGGTTTTCTTTTTCTATATATCATGATTCAGATGTAACTGAGAAAGAATATTAATAAAGTATCCATAGGTTAGTAATATAATGTTAAAAAGATCTTTGTCAAAACTTAAGTTCTAAAAGCGTATTGTTAAAGGTTTATAGTTCCACGATGCTCCTAATAATATGAACATTCACTGTGAAAGTTCCATCGTGTACTATTATGGCTGGAGGAAACAAAGGTCCTCGGGTCATGTTTACAATGTTTTTGTGAACGTTATCCTATGGTACACAGGAATATACTATGAAGAGTAACTATGGGGTTCTCTATATTATATCGTTGAAACATTGAATACATAATACAGATTTTGGGTTGAGCAGGTTTGATTGACATATTGAATTACAAAGGACTCTTTTTTTGGTATATGAGCATAGTAAGTTGCTATATTTTACCACTCCTGCTGTCTATGGATATAATAACTTCTGAACATGTCGCACACCAACGTTAAAAGAATTGGTATCTGTGGTGTCGAAACCTGTAGTGATGTTCAGATCCTAGAGCTATCTAGAGAAATATAAATACCTCAACACATATCTTTTACACGATACATATGTCAGCAGCTTAATACCACGGAATGTAATTTGGGATGGAATTTGTTTTTGATTTCAATATCAACTCAGTCTTATATTTGAGTGCAGCTTGTTATAATTTTATTGAGGACTAGCTGTGCCCGCGACTTCGTCCGCGTGGAATATTATTTATTTATATCAATAAAAATAAAAAATAATCTAAAATAAAATTAGCCTAAGTTACTCCTTATTACATCAGCTATCTGCCAATGAAAGTCCCGTCAAAATCGGCCCAGCCGTTTCAGAGACTAGCCGGAACAAACAGACAGACAGACTGACTGACAAAAATTGTAAAAATTCATTTTGGTATATGTACCGTATATACATCTATATGCATTTAGTAAAAAGCGGTAATTTTAATATTACAACCAGACACTCCAATTTTATTTATCTGTATAGATTTCTAGCTGTACTCAGCCTTGGGCGCTTTATAATGAGAAGAAATTACTCTGAAGTGCTCTCCTTTCTGTGTCCTATATGCATGTTTAGGTTTCAGAAGAATTATATGGTATGATACCACTGCTTCTATAATTGCACTGCTTTTGCTGCCACGAACTTAACAACTAGTGTTATGGGACGGCCTGTATAATAAGTGTCCCCGTTGCTGTCGTCCGCATATAAATAAATGCCATCAATTGACAAGATATCATTGATCCAGACTCCAGAGCATTCGTATCCTCTGCAATCGAAGAAATACATTTAAGCTTTACAATTAACTGGATAAAGAAACGACTGGATCGCTATCAAAATTGTAGTGTGAAAATAAAAATCCTGAGTTATAAGCAACGAATTTTAGATAATTATTAATTATTCATATAATATAGTCTAAAATAATAGAATTCATTTTGATTTCACCCTTTCATTGCGAATTGAATATTGAGGGATTGAATATCCCTTTTTAGGGTTCCGTACCCAAAGGGTAAAACGGAACCCTATTACTGAGGCTCCGCTGTCCGTCCGTCCGTCCGTCCGTCCGTCCGTCCGTCCGTCCGTCCGTCCGTCTGTCACCAGGCTGTATCTCATGAACCGTGATAGTTAGACAGTTGAAATTTTCACAGATGATGTATTTCTATTGCCGCTATAACAACAAATACTAAAAAATAGAATAAAATAAATATTTAAGGGGGCTCCCATACAACAAACGTGATTTTTTCGCCGTTTTTATAGATAATGGTACGGAATCCTTCGTGCGCGAGTCCGACTTGCACTTGGCCGATTTTATTTCTCTTTTTACTACACTAAGCAGTTATCCTAATATCCTCAGTCTTAAAGAAAGTGAAACTGTCTTTATTTTGTAAAGTACTCATTATCTTCACAGCCGATATATAGCAGAGCTTTACTAATTTCTAAATACGTATATTATAACTACATACAATTTCCAAGAAAAAATGCTATGATAGACGAACGGACGTAATTGGTAGTGATCTTATAAGTGTTTCCTTTTTTACATCGAAGGTACTGAACTCTAAGAATATTTTAAATATGCAAGCCGTTTAACGACCCTCTGAGGAAAATAACAATTTCATGGAAATTAAATCATAAATGTAAGCAGATCTCCGTCATTCTGTCCTTTGCAAGTACAACAACGTTAAAGAGCTTATTGCGTAAACGTTGAAATTAATGAATAAAATGTTATGACAAAAGAATGAGCAAAAGCAGACGGAAGTTATCATCATTTCAGCCGAAATATGTCAAATGGTGAAATCTTCTTATTTAGACTTTAATGACGATCGATCTTGTGCCACTTATATCCATCGGTTCCCTGAAATAGTCACTATATCGTTCGGTTTTCCGGGTCGTGGTCGCCATTCGCTTTCGGGCCCAGCAGCCATGGGTTCCCCGAGCTATGTGGCATATCTACTGTCATTTCAGGTTGCTAATTCTTAGAGCCACATCGATAACTATATATAAAAAATTACATTGCTGCATCAGAATATTGCTGGTGTACTAAATAAACAAGATATTTTAAAAATAGCACTGGATGACTTAACTACGAGTAATAGCACAGATGGCATTGATATACTTTGTCTTACTGAAACATTTATAAAAAAATACACAGAATCTAACCTCACATTGCACAATTATCGTCTTGCAGCGCATTATTCTAGGCCAAAAGAGCGTCGCGGAGGCGTATGCATATTGTTAAAAAAAGACATCGAATATTTAGATATATCAAGTTCATTTCAATCTTTAATTTATAATTTTGAATGCTGTGCAATAGAAATTAGAAAATATAAGTTAATAATTGTGTGTATATATAGAACTCCTAATTCAAATGCTGATATATTCCTTGAACAAATGGAATTATTGTTATGCCAGCTTGCAAAAAAGAAAGATAAAAATATCGTACTATGTGGAGACTGGAATATTGACTGGCTAAAAGACAATAAACACTCCAAAGCACTCAAATCAATACTAAGTAACTATAATCTCTCTAACCACATTAAAAGACCGACGCGGAAAATGTCATGTATCGATTTAATCGCAAGTAACATATCTAATATTAAATCTGATATACACTACTTAGCGCTATCCGATCATGAAACAGCCCAAACAATTTCTTTTTCAGTCGAAATAAATGAGAAAGCTAATAAAACTCATTCGGAATGGTTCGAAGAGAGAAGAGATATGTCAGAAGATAATGTGCGTAAGTTTTGTAATTGTATTGCGGCGTTGTCGTTTCAAGAGGTATTAGCTGAAAACGATGTTGATAAAGCCTTTAACTATCTTCATGACACATTAATACTGTTCTATAATTTATGTTTCCCTATAGTTAAAGTTAAAATGAATAATAAGCCAATTAAAAATAAATGGATAACCAAAGGTATAAAAAAAAGTTGTGTTATGAAAAGAACCTTATACTTAAAATATCGTTTACTTTCGGGTGACAAGTTTCATACAAAAAATAGATATAATACATACTCTAAGGTATTAAAAAAATGTATATATGAGGCACAACGATTAAATCACATGAAACATATACAAAATTCACAAAATAAAAGCAAAGCAGCTTGGGATATAATAAAAAAAACGAAATGTAGCCACTCAACCAATAATATTACTTCAATAAATTACGATAATAAAGTATATTCTGAACCTGAGGAGATTTGTGAACTATTTAATGAGCATTTTTTGAATTCAGATCAAAATCACATAACGAAAACGACGAACTCTCGTTGCCCTGCTAACACCAATTACAACAATAAAAGCATATATTTAACACCAGTAAATCCTTATGATGTTTATAGAGTAATCCTTAGGCTTAAAAATACAAATTCAACAGGGTATGACGATATTAATGTAAAAATATTAAAACGATGCGCTAAACAGCTGAGTGTCCCGTTGGCACATATTATCAATTTAACATTTACAGTAGGCAAATATCCTTCCAGGTTGAAATATATAATAGTTAAGCCTTTGTTTAAAAAAGGAGACAGAAAGTCTGTAAATAATTACAGACCAATCTCATTGACCCCAGTATTATCAAAAATAATTGAACGAATAATGTATGATAAAACTTACGCATTTCTATCAACTTTCAATATTTTAAAGGAAGAACAATTTGGCTTTAGAAAAAATATGTCCACAATCTTAGCATGTTTCGAACTGATTAAGACTGTAACAAAAAAATTGGATGACAAAGTGCCCATAGCTGCTATATTCCTTGATATGTCAAAAGCTTTTGACTTTGTATCTCATGATATTCTATTAAATAAATTATGGCGTTATGGAATTCGCGGAACAGCACACTCGTGGTTCGAAAGCTACTTGAGCAATCGACAACAATGTGTCGAAATTACAAGGTTGATAGGACGATATAAAAAAGTGTTTAGATCAAAATATTGTCACAATATTTTTGGGGTACCTCAAGGCAGTATTTTAGGACCGTTGCTATTTTTAATATATATAAATGATTTACCTGAGGCTATAACTAATAAATGTATATTATTTGCCGATGACACTACAATTCTAATTGATAAAAAAGATAATATGGATTATAAAGCGGATATTGAAACTACTTTGTGCAATACAATAAATTGGGTAAAGCAAAACAATTTAAATATAAATATGACTAAAACAAAACTAATTAACTTTAAAACTAATAATAATGCTAATAATATTCCTATCAATATTACATACAATAACACAAGTATTGACGAAATAGAATCTACTACGTTTCTTGGCATAACAGTTGATAACCTATGCAATTGGAAAGGTTATATAAAATTACTTTGCCGCAAACTGGATAGATTTGTTTACGTGCTGGGAAGAGTTAGGTGTCTGGCATCAATTGAAATTGCTATAATGGCTTACCATGGATATGTGTCATCGTTGCTTAGATATGGGGTTATTTTATGGGGTAACTCCGTCGAGGTGTCAAAAATATTTATTTATCAAAAAAAGTGTATTCGTGCCATATATAATGTAGATCCAATGAACAGTTGTAAGCCTTTGTTCATAAAATCGAATATTTTACCTCTTTCGTGTCTTTATATCTATGAAATGTGTATTTTTGTTCAAAAATATCAATATTTGTTCATTAGACATGGTGATTGTATATCTTCCAGAAGTAGACATAAGGATAAATTACTTGTACCTAAGCAGAGGCTTGCATTATATTCTACCAATGTACATTGCATGGCTATCAAAATTTTTAACCATTTACCGGACAATTTCAAAAGCTTGAGAACTACGTTATTTAAAAAAAAATTACATAAATGGCTTCTAAATAAATGTTATTATACTGTGAGTGAATATCTGTGTATATATAATGTATTTATTCCAAGCATGGCTCTCTCCATCATACTGTTTAATTTTGATCGTTTTCGTATGAGGTTAATAGTTAGAGATCACCATTCTGTGCCGCAAGGGCAACACACACGGATCAAAGACTTTTATGTTTAGACATTGAGGTATGTTATATGACAAAATCTTCCGCAACTTCCTAAACGCTGCCCATCGGAGTTGGATTTGACGAGAGACCCCTTACTCGCAGCTGGACATACCTAGATTGGACTGTTTGTCTTAGGAAGATTCAAAGATTCAAATTGGTCGGGATTATAAGGAGAATTATTTACTAATTTCACACCTTTCTTTGATACATATTCGACTGTCCGCCTGGCGGAGTGAATTGGAGTGTTATTGTGATGGAGGAGGATCCCTATTCCCCTGACTTCTGCCCATTTTTACTTTTCTTGTCAAATTTTCGAATGGAATCATGCATTGGGCGAATTGTGTTTTTGTTTCGAGTTTATAACATCCTATTTTTAACTCATGTGACAATGTCATATACATCATTCTCCGGGTCACATCTATAAAACTTTTCATGCGTTTTGAAACACCAATCCGAACGATGTTTATGGTCTTCAGTCAAATTCTAGGTGATCGATCTCTAGTACAAAGCTTAGTAACGACTAAATTTTCGTCGTATTACTTTTTGCAGTTGGCTCATACGAATAAACTTGACCGAATCTGTTGATATGTTACTCTCAGCTTTTATTAGGCGCACATCGCTTATCTTTTTTAGTGGTCGCCGTAGAAGGACGTCCCTCGTTTAAATCATCAGTGAACCTGCTTCGACCATGTTTGAACTTACTTAATTAGTTTTAAATAGTCTCACTGGATGGGACTTTACCATGATCGAAGTCTATCATAATATCGTTGTTAATTAAAAGCTTAAACGAAATTTCATAATAAATGATGACGAATGAAAAATTTTAAACAGTCAAATTTATTTCGACGCACGCCGAGCACTTTTGAAATTACAATTTATTTGTAAAAACAAATGACATAAGAATTATGTATATATCTACAGCTTTTAAAGAGTTCTTTATTCCAAATTAAAAAAAAATATATATATCGCCCAGTTTTCTTACCGATCAATTCCAAACTCTTTCTTTGTGATCCCTGTATAAGAAGACAATGACTCTCAATTTATTGCGCAAGCAATGTTTCTTCTTTCCGCAAAGCGCTTACCATATACTAAGGACGTTTACGACACACAAGAAATACCTATCTCTCATAACCAAGCGTCACCATTGATACAGCAAACGCAACAACATTACGAATATGTTGTTGCGTTTGCTGTATCAATGGTAACTTAACATTACAATCCTCCTAGTAGTTGTTATATGATAATGGGTGTGCACGGTGTACCGTATTCAAGTGAGGTTAGCATAGATTTAAGTTGATAGTGACTAGTTACATTCTTTAATTTTTCTCCTGTATGAATTTTGCTCACTTGAAGTTTTTTAAATAGAAGGAACTGTGTACCACTCATGTATATTATCCTTATTTATAATACCGCCGTATGGAAGCTCTATGCTAGAAATAACATCCTGTAAATAGCAGTAAGATATTAACAGGGCGTTTCTCTCTCTCGTGATATTTTTAAGTTGAGTCTGCCATATAACCAGCAGTGATGTTGAAGCTCTCTCCTCCCGAGATGTTTCTCAATGCGTATTTCTACGCTTTGGTACTCCATTGATTAAATCTCATCATCATAAGAACTGCGAATGTGCACTTGGTGTCTAAAAGGGGTGTTAAATAAGATCCATCGAAACTGGATCTTTTAATAAGGACACGACTAGTCACTAGTCTAATGATCTAGATCAGAGACCGTCTATGAGTCTATCGTCCCGTGAATTTCGCCATAAGATATTGGCTATCAGCCCAGAATATATGGCGAAGTGCAACTGGTTCTGGAATCAAAGTTATCTATCAATGTTCTACCATTGTTGAACTGTACGATTACAGATCATTGGAATATTTACGCAATTGGTTTACTAGTTTCCTATCCCAAGTAGAAGAATAAAAGGAGTTGTTGATAGCAGGTGATCGCATGCGATCATGCCATCGGCCACATCATGATACAGCTGCGATATACTGATGATAATGGTGCAGTCATTATATCTAGAGAAGGCTACCCTGACGCTATTGGTGCTGAAAATATTCACTTTTTGTCAATCGATAACATTTATCACTGTGTGGGCAAGAGCACCACATTATTGGACCTTTATATACCTTAATAGTAACTTAAACATTGAAGCACACATGGTGTTCATTTAAGCAAAGAAGAAAGCACATAATTATAGGATTTAAATACTAGACATTTGCAAAAATAGTTAAATAAAAAAAAAATATTATAGAACAAATGCATGTCCCGCAAGTTATACAATTCATAATACTAAAAATGCTTTAAAGAAAGAAAATATAATATTTGTTTGCATATCTTGTGGATATGGCATACCTATGTGGCAAATGATACTACAGTACCACTGAAATGTATAAACTAAAGGTGACTAAAAAATAACTCGTATCCATTTGAAATGTGGTATAATGAATCACTCGCTTAGTGTGAAATCATAATCGTAAATTTGCATTTTCAAAACAAACCCAGAACAAGAACAAAAGAAGATCTGCAGATAGGAAAAATCACAATTTACGAAGAGAAAACCAAAGGGTTTTTGCAAATAGTTTTATTTACATAAAATTTATAATTTAAATAGTCATCCATCGATACTCATATACATACTCATACTTAGTTATTCAAATACAAGAACTTTCGTATATCGTGTGGGATGATACGTGACGCCCTTCGGGAAATACAATCGACAGAAGCCGCACAGAACACGTTGCTTGAATATCAATAAGCTATAGGTCAATTAATATGTTTGAGTATACGATATTGCTGTGTGAAGGGAGGGATAATGTACGGGATATTGCCACCGAACCTACCGTATCTATTACATTCCCAGAGTGTAGCCATGTAATTATAATAAAACTGTAATGTGGTCCTATGTAATGAAATATATTTAGACAATAATAATAGCTTTAGTCATGCCATGGATGTAATAAAACTTGATTTCTAAAAATCTTATTAATTTGTGCATCAATCACTAAAAAACTAGTGGACTCACTCTAATGGTATTTCATATGATAGAAGACCGGGTGTTATATTCCGGGTATATAGAATACCTACTCTTATTTTTCGAATAATTCGAAAAGTAAAATTATTCTATTATTTCCAAGCAGTTTGATCTAACCTGCTTTGTGTGCTTCCGCCACCAATTAGTTCATGCGGCCTAGCGCCGGCCGGCACCCACCCACTACTGTTAGTTGATGCAAAATTCCGACGTTGCCATGGCTGCTCCGGTAGTCTCTGCCTCGACTGCTGCGGTCGTCCGCCATCTGGAACAGAAACCGCATGCCCCCACCCCCATATATTTAGGTAATATGCAACAGTGTCGGTAACAGTACAGAACGTTGTGGGACGCCAGTATTGATACACTTGGTATCGGTATATAGTAAGTATCAGAGCAGTAATTCTATCGGCTGGATAAGAAACTGGCAATGCATTTGTACAAACCCTCGGACCACCAGTACGACAACAGCTAGAATAGAAGACCGCGATGCTTTATGTCGCATCTGATTTCATTAAGGATTATGATGATGCCGATTTTTTTCATTATATTCATTTGTTTACAATAACATTCAGATATTTTGGCAAGTCATATGTAGGATTCACCTTCTTAATATATCTGAACACTTTTATAATGCTCGTATAAACGTGTTCAGATAAGCTACTTTCCTCCCTCAACCCATCATCCTGTAACTGCATGTAACTGTATTTACATGTGCCTATAGCGACCCCATACTAGGGATACGGAGACAATTCGGTTCTTAGAGTACATACATGAAGCGGGCGACAGATGTACCGCAGAAGCGGTACCCTACTGCAGAGATGGTATGTTTGGGGGACTTTGACTCTCACCATGACTCCTGGTTGGGATCCTCCATAACTAACCATGTAGGAACGCACAGGCGTTCGCTCTTTCGAACAGCCTGACGCAACTGGTTAGATCAAATTGCATGTAAATTTGACTTTCGCAAAATAACGCCTGAATCTATTAACTAATTCTTAATGCTTTGGAAATTAAAGTTGGGTATTAATTTTGGACCAATATCCAAAACTCCACCAAATCGGAATACGTGAATCTTGTGTTTAGGCTGCTGTCAAGACAGTTGTGCAAGACAGTTCATTCCGACTCTATTCTTCTTGCGATGGTGAAATCTGGTGAAGCTTGCGCATGGGAAAGATCTTGGATATACGCATATTTTTCTTGTTTGATTTCATACGATTCGAATTGTTAATTTTATAGGCGCGAATACCCAAATTTCATTCCCAGGTAATGGTAACATGAGTATCTCACGGCGCCTTTCTGTACTCTCTACAGCGTACCAGGGCGCACATTTTGGGAACCCCTGCACTAAGATGTTTCACATCTGCTGGGCATTCCGTGACGGCCACCATTTTTTTTATATAATCGTCGCGTTCTATTGATACTCGTATTTGATATTTTGATGGTCCAATTTATATTACATATTACTTAAAGTAATTATTTACTGAATTAAAGTCTATGAGACTTTAATTTTTGCAGAAGAACTAAAGTAACTGACATAGCCCAAACGATAAGCAAGCTGAAGTGGCAATGAGCCACATTGTTCGTAAAACCGACAATCTCTGGAGAAACTCAGTTCTCGAATGGCGTTCCCGTACACACACAGCGTAGGATAAACTAGATGGAGCAACGACGTGAAAATATTTGTACGGAGTCGATGGATCAGGATCGAGACGAGTGACTGTCTAGAGGAGAGGCTTATGGCCAACAGTTGTCGAATACGGGTTGAAATGATAATGAATATGAGATGGATTAAAACCACAAAGTACAACTGTGCTGGAAGCTAATAGATTTTAAGAATACAGCAGAACTTGTAAATTTTACAAGAATTTCATAACAGACTAAAGACGCTTGAAAGCTTCTGCGAATTGTTAGTTTAAAGTTTAATCTATTCATTGCATTGGAGACACGCTATATAAGGCTACGTATTACAAAAAGACATTGCTTTCCTTAGAAGTATAGCCGCAATTATTAAAAATGATAAATAGAACGTGACATACTCGTATTAATTTCAGAATGGATTTCTTGCTTTTATATCCTTTGTGCTTTTTATTGTCTGTAGAATTTCAAATGCACGTAATAAAATTGTAGATGCCCGCCCAGAAATTCCTGGAACGTCGCCCCAGGACCTCCATTGCAAACGACTTTGATTATTTTTCGACGATTTAAATGGAGGATTTCAATCAAATACTTGTAACTGACAAAAGTTAATTTGCCATGAATACTCTTTTCATGTCGGCTTTCTGACAAAAACCTTTTGAGATTAAACCTCATATTTATTAAAAGCCAAGGCTGTTTCAAAATGAAAAATTTCCTTTTTATTTTTTATAATCACGTTTTATGAAACTAATACGAGTATACGATACATCTATATTTATGTAACAGTGACATTTTTACTTAAAATAATCATTTAATGATGACCTTTCCAATGATTTTTCATTGGAAATTATAAATCGTTTTAATGGAAAATTGTTATGCGATAAAATAAAGGAAGCTATTTAACAAAATGTTTGCAGGGACAATATTACGTCCTATATCAAAACAAATATAAGCAATTGTAAAGTAGGATTGAAGATCCGTTATCGAAATACATTTTTCTTTTACAATAAGTTGGAAGGTAGAATATGTAGGCAGGTACTCGACATACATTTTAATATTTGCTAGTTGATAGTTATAAAGAATTTTCGTTACGAGTACCTATGGAAAACAGTGGCCGCCTTGATCCACTCGTACCCATAATATCGACAGGTCCCTGTCTTCAAGATTATGCAATCGGCGACAACAAATATCCTCCCGGACGAACAATCATACCCCGGCATGACGCACAAACAAGTACTCCAGTTTGTACCCGGGGTAATGCAAGTAGAAAGTGTCGGCCGGAGGATATTTGCGTCTCCGTGAGGAAAAGAATGATCAGCCGCGCGGTTTCCAGGTTATGGTGGACTGCGTTGATGTTCGAGTGCAAACCCCTGATGTTGCAAAAGTCCACATACATTGTGGAGGGGATGGCCGCTGTGGAATCATTTTTCCGTTTTTTTTGCTTGTCATGTGTGATGAGGTAAATACATATAAAATGAGAGGTCGATGAACAGACAGACTGAAGGACAAAAGCGCGGTGTCTTTTCTTCACAGTACCGAGCGGGTAATGTGGTTTAGTGATGCGGCGGGCGTGGCCCCGGTTCCCCCCTGCTGCAGCAGCCGGGTTCACCCCGGTCACTTTCTCCGGCATATCTAACCCCAAAGTAAGCGTAACTTGTGTTATGGGTACTAGACAACTGTTAAACATACGTAAATACATTTTTTTTTGTAAATACATACTTATTATACATAGAAAATACCCAGACCAAGACAAACAGACATGTTCATACACCCAAATGTTTGTTCTGTGTGAGAATCGAACCCACGAGCGTTGGTATCAAAGTCGCGTCATTCACGACTAAGCCACCGAGCACGTCAAGCTCGTGTTATCGGGTGTGATACACCCTATACTCTCCCTCGATGTCGGGTGGTTCTTTTCTATAATTATGATACCTCTAATTATATATTAAATACATATACAAACCTAGTTTAAATAAATTCATAGATGTTCGGGAGTGGAAAAGTTAATTTATTATGAGTACGCGTAGGTGGAATTGTACACAATTCCACCTACGTTTATCGAGATTAAAGCTATTGAAAAGGTAAATAAAACACAGTACGTAATTAGCATCCTGTTGTGAATAATTTGATTTCGATGTTTAAATTTACTATTCGAAATTACCAGTTTATTATATAGAGCGTAATCATCAATTTTCTGATGATTACGCTATATAAAATTAAGTGAAAATCGTTATTCACGTTTGCCCGTATCGTAGCAATCTACCAATGTGGGTTTAAAATTTCTTAGAAAACTAAATTTCAAATAAAAATCAAATTTCATTGATGTATTATTGAAGAATAATTAAATGCACAGACAAATTTACAATATTTTTTCGTAGATTAATATATATCGATTTATCGTCCGATTCAGGAGTCTGTAGGTACTACTGATAATAACTGAGGTAGAACGCATTCATGTAGCCCAACTAGGGACCTCTACCTCACAGAAAATCGCAGACAAATAACAATTCCCCGGAGGGTTGTTGTATACCTGCATGGAGTAGATTTACCAGCTCCTAAGAAATTGTTATGATAGCAGCATTTTGGCTTAGGCTAAGGTAAACACTATACATCGCGTGGGTCCTATGTTTGTATGTCTCCCGGCGTTGTTTAAAAGATTGATAGAGCCTTATGTTTATAAATTGACGAGTAGTACAAATAAATATACGATAAGTATATATAGTATATATACTTGATTGTTATTCCATGCCGTCTCGGTTTATTGGGATCTCTATAAAGCATTTACTATGTCTGCCAACAGAAATTGTTGCTCAAACGGTATCATTGCAGAAGTGAGTCCTAGAATTTGATTGCATTACAGCGATATAATGGACTCTGCACTCTGTAGATATAATGACATCACGTATATGGCACGAGTATAAAAAAATATGTGTAACCGAGGTTCCAATTTGAGTTGCATTTTATGCGTTTCTTAATTTATATAAGTGATTGTAGTACTATCCGAAGATATTTCATTGATTTTGATGTGACTCACCATTGCAAAAACATTTGCAAACTTAATAGTTATCTCTGTGTCATTCTAACTTGGTTTACCTGTTTTGCAAAATTCAATGAAATCTAATTGTATTATAATTTACAACGGCCAATAAAAAAAAAATCCTCGGGAATAATAAATTTGACTTTGTAAGTGATACTGTATTACTTGGAATCACATAGTCAACTCTAAATTACAATGTCTCTCCCCTAGTGTTCATATTAACAACAAGCTTGGCTGCATGCTAAGTTTAGTAGAAGGAAGAACATAGGAGAATTAGGTGATTGACCAATGTGGTCAATGCGCGTTTAAAGGGCGTTCAACGAGACGAGGTAAAAGTAGTAAACACTCTAGCCTTTATTAAGTTTTGTTACAAATGAAGCGATAAGTATCTCCGTCCTTTTCTCCTATAGGCAGGAACAGCAGCGTAACTGTCGTTAAGTATTGTTGTCTTTACATTTTGGTACAGGAATTATGTCTGTATATGAATTGGTCAATTTGGCTGCTCAGATAATATTTATGTGGCTGAGTGATCACTTAATTAAAATTTAATAGAAACTAATAATAAGTATAGCAACCAATTACGAGTATATGATCTGTCTGTTTAAATAAGATACATCATATTATTACATATTTAGTAATAAGACTTTATTTTAATTATATTCTGCTCATGTAACTAGTCTAATATTATATCTTTATTGTTTATGAGTTTAAAATAAAAATTATGCCTACTTTCTAGTCTTGTGTACATCTTTTAGTAGGTACACAGGTTTTGTATTAGTCGGGTTTTAGTCTTCGACTTTTTTAGTTTTATTAAAATAAATACATAATAAGTCATATTCAGTTTCAATAATTATGTCGAAGACTTTGTCAGATTCAACCAAATGCCTTCGACATAATTATTTAAACTAACACAAATTTACCAGTCGAACAACCATGGCGAAAGCCGTATTGATGGTCGCCGATGAT
Organism: Pyralis farinalis; assembly: GCA_947507595.1. Taxonomy (NCBI): domain Eukaryota; kingdom Metazoa; phylum Arthropoda; class Insecta; order Lepidoptera; family Pyralidae; genus Pyralis; species Pyralis farinalis. Next base: position 14,917,649 of record OX382269.1, on the reverse strand, counting down.
ATTTGACAGTCCACATTTGCGACAGGTAGTTACGAAATATATATTTACAATAAATAAACCATGGAAAGTAAAAATTATACAGACCTTTGTGTGAGCAAGCAAATTACAATGTTTAAGTTATTATATAATAATGAATTTCTATACATATCTATGTAGATATTTAATAATCATTGTGAATACTTATAAAACTGTAGCATAAGTAATAGTTAATACCGTAGTTTTTTGTACATATTTTTTATGCAAAGTATTGTCAGAGAAAAGTATTGCCTTTTGCAAATCTTACAGGAAGTCTATGACATGACCTTCTCTTTATACATGACTCTAATTTCTTTCCACGTCAAATCCCTAATTTAAATTTAATCCTGTAGAACTAGCTCATAGAATAATGTCCGTTTTCAAATTACCTCAATAGCACTCCTCTTAAATGTACTGCAATTTGGCATACAGAACAGAGTACTAAACGTCCACTCAGAAACTGACTTAACAAGCTGGACTCGCTCGCAACGAGGGACTTATACCACATAAAACTTGGGTAGATAAAGTTGTGAATATGAACATGTCACAGATTTTAATAATTGTGCTATAATATCACTTACATTTTTTTTCATATACCACTAAGGAGGCAAAAAGCCATACCTGTATGATATTAAGCAACTACCGCAGCCTATTGACATTTGCAATACCGGGGTAGTCCCATGGGAAACCACGGCTGGGATTCCACAACTCGAGAGTTCTCGGAAGAAAACTTCTCTGGAATCGCACAGTACGCGGTTCCAGCGTGTGAGGGTGAATTACCCGCCGTCAGCGAGCAGTGTGGTTGTAAGAAGAAGCTGTCGGCATTATACTCGTATCATACAATTCTTCCGAACAACCCGTTTGTTACGTGTTTGCCGAACATCTTAATTAATGACATATATGATTTAACAAGGAAACTTATGCTAGTCCGTATTTATTCACTCATACTCATCCTGCTGTTACTACTAGTATATCTTCACGCTAAGCTGTAAGGGGTAGCTAGAGACAACAAAGCCCCACATGACACAAGACAAGACAAATTTGATCATGGTAGATGATTATTGGCCTTTTTGAGCTCCTATGGCCTTCAACTTTCGCGTTGTATATCTGTTTCGTAAATCTTTCATCCTGCATTATTGCCGAACCAATGGAGTACACATCTTTCTTATTTTAATTGCTACTTATTTTTTAATAATCTAATAATCCCTGCGTCCCACTTAACATTATTATCAATTAACTGAACGTATACGTTGCGTTGGTAGCATGACGTTAAAATCTCGTCCAACGCTATTGGTGCGTTGGTGGCAATGAATTGGTTAAGATACATGGATCTTATATCCATTAAAATTATTTAAAGTTTATTTTATATGGTGCAAATGGCATGTCAAAACATTAGTTAATAGATTCAGGCGTTATTTTGCGAAAGTTATTTTTTTTGGTGTGAAACGTCTATTGGCGCGCCTAGACGGTAAAATCGAACCGTGTGCCATGATGCTCTCTCATGCCGTCATGCGTTTATTTAATTCTAAATGAGTTGCAAATTTGTGATATTATAAGTCATTTCTAAGAAGTTAGAATTTAATTCACTGTGTACCACACTACAAACAAACAACGTCTATGACTAAGAATAAAAATTCTTATCGTTTCGTATTATTCCGAATGAAACGGCGTCTGCGGCTGTCGCGTTCGTTCGCCCAGATCGCCCATCTGAATGTTTGATTGCGTCTAATCATAAATTAAGATAATACTCCACCGTTGATTAGTATTAAATTGACATCGAATTTCTTTCTGTAGCGTTGAGTTAAACTGTCGTTCCTCTGCATTCGCTGTTTAGTGTCTTTCTAATAAAGACTTTGTACAAAAGTCGTCTGTATGGGTTTCACCTATTTCTGCTCTGTCTCACCTATTTCTACCGCCAAGCAGCTAAATTTATATACCTGTATTCCGGTTTGAAGGGTGAGATATGGCGGAGAAATTACTGGGTACAAGGTTACAAGATTGCCAGCGCGCGAGTAACATCCCCGTGGTGTTGCGAGCGTCAGTAGGTTACGGTGACCGCTTATTATCTGATGTGGGCCACATACTTGTTTGCCGATCTAGTTGTATAAAAAAAAACTATTTTGTGAACTTTTATGTTAAGTGCGTCATGACTGGTCACATTTGTTGACACACAACTTGAGAGTACATACGCTCAAGAACCTGGTGCTGATAATATACTCAGTATTTTACATTTTTAGATTTCGCTGACGGAGATAAATGGTTTTTTTATTCTTGGTTCCGATACTATGCTTCAAAATAAAATAAGTATTATTAAACTGCATCACTACAGAGCAGATGCGTAGCCCTATTGGAACATATCTGTAGCCCTATTGGAACACAGTTCAGTAAACAAAATACCATTTCGGGTTCCGTTTTTCTTTTTGAGGTATAAGTATATGTACACTTTAACTATTTTTAGGGTTCCGTACCAAAAAGGTAACACGGAACCCTTACAGGATCACTTTGTCCAAACGGACAGACAGACGTCCATTTGTTACTCGGACTCGCACTTAACGGCTTTTTTTCTTATCTTTTAGCTATTTCTTGAAGACATTTTGTGTTATGAATGTTTTACATTGCTTCAAACTGCATCACACAGTCAAGTAATAGCCATGTAATTGGACATCGTGAATTATGCTGTGCATGTGGGTATTCAATGATAAATATACGAAGAACTGACAGAGTGAGGAATGTCCCGAATGGAATATAATACTTAGATGGACTCCTCTTCATCAGGTGCGTTCAGTAATGTTATTATTATATGTTTATTGTTGTTTATACTATACTACTACTATAACTTCACGCCAAATCCCTTGCGGGGTAGGCAGAGAGAATGTTGTAATAATTGTTGTTTATAATTATAGTTAATTTGTGACTAGATGGTGCTGTGTGATTTATTATTATTTTGTGTGTTTACACTCTTCTATTTGATGCAAAAAAGCCTTTCCTTATCTAATGTAAAGAGGCAAGCAACCTTAGCCTAGTTCCCACTCTAACTGCCTATGCAGTACCTCCTCAGAAGCTTTCTGGTAGGCTTATTTAATTAAGAACATAACAAAACACAAAGAGTTTGATATTTAACTGAGCTCATCAATAGGGTGAAAGTACTTTTCATAAAGCTTGGTCTCTTGCAGTTGGTGGGTACATCGGTTTCATATGCAACGCATAGCAACTCACACACCATGAACGTCAGTTTCACACTGATGTTTCATAAGCCATAATGTCTAAGAAAACAATAGCCATACGCACCAACAATAAGACTGTTTTAGTAGGCTTTATATAGAAATATCCTTGTGCCATAAGGCTCATTATCCACTGCAGCATTTTTCACATATTTCGCACTTTGTTGAACTCCACATAAAGTGGTGAGTGGCGTAAAATGTGTGAAAACACATCTCTACTCATCTCCGTTTCATCATGAGGCTTTCATATTTACTTATTATTAATTTTTATACTTAATTTTTATTATTAATTATTAATACTTATTACTCATAATAAAGAATTACTAACATCAATTCTTTTTACAGGGGACAATGAGAGAAATTGCAAGACAACGTTTACTAGAAGCTAACAGAAATGATGAAGAACTTGTTGAGATGGCAGCAGGCCTACAGGTTGACGACGTGGCTATGGATGATGATGTGGCCTATGCCACCTCCTTTACTCGAACCTGTCGAAGAAGTACCACCTAGACCACACCACATATGACCACGAGTACATTCATAGACTTATAAATGTGCAGTAACAAGAAAGGATTGTTTGTTCCCATATTGTAACAACCCTGAAAAATTATTGGTGCACGCAGCACAGTCAGAACCCGTTATATACGTTTTCCCATACATTTCGTGGTCATATACGACCACCCGGGTTTCGAAGGGTTAAAAGAGATGGTTCTTCTGCACCATAATCATCCCTCTTAAAGCAAGAATATTTCAATTTCATCTTGTGAATAATGGTTGGAATGAAGTAGAAGGTATATCTTATTTAACTGGATTCCTAATGGATGACATGATGAGACTGATGAGAAATACACCTATTCGACAAATAGATTTTTACCAAGAGTCATGAGATGAAACCACATTCTTGCCAATACTGGCTGGGTATGAATGCTGGGTAATTTGAACAACTTTTGTCTCATATTTTGCCTACATTGCACCAAGAAGTTTCATTGGCAAGTGTAGCTTTAAGGATACTTATTGTCAAATTGAGAACTGGCTATAGTAACGATAGGCTTTCAATATTATTTAAAATGTCTCGGACGATCCTAGAAAAGTACATGTCCAATACAATTTGCGATGGAACATATATATATATATATATATATATATATTATACTACGTCGGGAGGCATACAAACATACGGCCCACCTGATGTAAAGTGGGTACCGTAGCCTATTAACGCTTGCGATATAATTAATTACTCGCGCGATGCCTCCTCTTCTGCTTGATCAACTTGATTCCCTTGAGTTGAGGTCACTTCACATATGCCGGGTCACCTGATGGTGAGTGGTCGCCATCGCCCATAGACATCAGCAACACCAAAATGTCACTGATCCGTTGCCAGCCTTTTAATTTACATGCAATTTGATCTAACCTGCTTTGTAAGCTTCCGCCATCAATTAGTTCATGCGGACCAGCGCCGACCGGCACCAACCTTAAGATCCTACCTTAGATCAAATTGTATGTAAACTTTAGACATTTCCATTTATTGCAGACGTTAATATGCAATAATAATCACTTCACCAGGCGAGTTGAATACTTATTTTTTGAAATGTGAATATGGTTAAGAACTGATTCCGATATTCTCTTGCCACCCAAGATAAATATATACGAGTATATTATAACTACTTTAGAAGGTCAAAACCCGTCGGCAGGACACGAATATAAATGAAGCAAATTTAACTCTAAATAAATCTTAAAGCGCTTTAAACTTCAGAAGATTTGGACAGTCGTTTGTTATTATGAACGTACAAGTTTTGAATTTATTTTTCCCCCAAAACATTCCCGTGTACCTTCAAAATCATTAATCAGCCTTCACTTTGGCAGTGACCCAACGTCCTTACTTCCCTCTCATTTGTATTTACTGAAAGAGTTTTAGACCATAAATCATGCCATTTTGATAAATGAACACATTCAATTTTTTCAAATCTGTGATGGGCCACGTCTGGATTTAAAGTAAAATAATCTTGGTTTTAATCCGTTCAGCTATTCGTTGACTAAGTCAGTATCATTTGTCGTTGGATAGCGTTTTATTTTTTCGTGAATGGTTAACATTTTAATATTTACAACAGCCGACATCTTGATGTTAATCACTCTTGATGTACTGTTACTTTTACGTGTTTTACAACGTCGGGAGGAAAACAAACGTACGTTCCATTTGATATGAATTGGTTACTATAGACTATGAACGCCTACAATGTAAAACTCAACGTTCGCGCGTTGTTAGCTCCGCTGCCAAAACAGCAACTTTTAAGGCCATTATCGGAAAACTTATTTATTAGTAACATATAAAACTTGTAAGTATATTTTGTATTGTGTGGTAAACTAATAAGAATTATTATTATTGTTGTAATTTTATTATTAACATTCTATTATTCTCACGGGCATTATCCCGGTCATTTGATAGGCGTGCGCGGGGATAAGGATCCAACGCGTAGAGGCCCCTTCGAAAAGACTATGTAATGTTGTACACCCGCCGTGACCCACTCCAGGGGATATCAGTGGGACAATATACCAATGAACAGGTCACGGCAGGTATTGGGACTATTGGAAATATCTCGGAAAAAAGTGGGCTATTAAAATGAGATTAGGAGGTATTATTAGAACCGGGCTATTGCAAAAGAGGAACGGACGCCTGCCATAACTATCATATCTGATGTTACTTCCGGCAGGTCACTCACTAGATGGACCCCCGAAATGCCAGAGAAAGTCGGCCGGGGGCAACACCGGTGTGAGTGACCGAGTTATTAACATTTTAATACAATTGGTTGTTATTATATAATTTAGATAACTTTTACAGTATTAATGCAGGTGTAACGTTATTATGATTTAAAATCAAAACCACAATAATTGCATGTCTTATAGGCCAAAAGAGTGAGTGAGCGCCCTCTCTAAATGTACTATTTTCCCTAACAATAATATTACATAATCTTAAGTAATAATCAATCTACTAAATGACAAAATTAATCACACATTTCATACGTCACATAACAATAATCATTATGACGTCAACAATTAATGATATACTAGAAATTAATAAAATTCAATTCCTATGCCTACATATTACCATACCTATCAGTCAAAAATACATACAAAATATTGTAAGCAAAAAAGGAACAATATGTATATATATATTGACAATATTACAATATTAACAACATCGTAACCAATTTTTTCGCAAATAAATTATATTCTAATCTCTTCTATTCAGTTCTGTACCGTTTTGTTCCGTTCCGTTCCGTTCCATTCCGTTCCATTACATTCAATTCCATTATATTCCATTCTACTCCATTATACTCAATTTTATTCCATTTCATTACATTCCGTTCCATTCTATTTCATTATATTGAAGTTTTCCACCAGAGCCTCGTTCGTTATTAACAAGTGCCGATGAGGTTGGCATTGGTTATACATATTTCATTTAGCAACTGTTTTTGCCTACAATGTATTGTCATGATCTGCTATATGTGTAGTCATGTGAAGAAATCGAACCCCGAGCGTTGGTGTCAAAGCGTCATTCACGACTGAGCCAGCGAGCTCGTCCATGTCTGTTTGTCTTGGTCTGAGTTTATTCTACGTTTCATAAGTATGTATTTACAAGAAAAAAGTAGTTACGTTTATTTATCAGTTGTCCAGTACTCATAACACAACCCTCACTAACTTTGGGGCTACATGGCGCTGTGTAATTTGCCCGACAATATTTATTATATACAAATATAACTTCTTACGTGAGTACATAAGTACACATACAACTTTTTTTACAATCTAGGTCGTTTGCGCAACTCAATCTAATCTAACACGCAAGATATGCAACATCGGAAGAGTTTTTCTACGGATAGATATTTTTTCTATCTTCATCTTATCTGTGCTTCAAAGGTCACGTGAATGTGTCGTCCCGGTTGTTGCAGATAGATGACAACCATTAAGCACAGTCAGAAGTCAGAACTTCTCGGGTGGATTGAAAATATGTCCTTAGTCAATACTCTATTTCATTTTCCAAAAAATAACAAATATTACCGTTACCCTGCATGCACATTAAAGAAGTTTGCTTATTTGTCAACTCTCAATTGCATTTTTTTAAACGACGCGGCGTGTACACCGTAAGGCCAGTTAGAACTAGACAAATGAACTTATTGCATCGACCACTTTGCACTACTGACATACACAAACGAAATATTTTCAATATGTGCACTTTAATTTATACTAAACTACCAGTTGATATTAAAAAAATTAGACTCAAAAAATTCACGAATGTAAACTTGTATTCTTGCAAATAAATTGTTTGATTTTATTTGATATTAAGCAGTATGGTGGAGTATACTTTTACCCTTTCGGGTGAATCAATACATTTATTCCAGCTGTAGGGTAAGTAGGTTGATGTTCTCCAAATATTTTCGAGGAGTGAGACTAAGTAAACACGTAAGTTAAGCTAAGTTAACAATAAAAAGGTTTATTTCTCTCAAGATTCTCCATACTTACGGAGGATAAACCATCGGTCCCGGCTGTTGTTGTTAGATAACAATCGTTAAGCAAATCGATAGCAGTTTAAAACATTGGCTTCCGCTAATACGCAATAGAACTGCGTAGCGAAGTATGCTCTAACCCATTTCAGTCGAAGAGAAATCCAATTTTAAGCAGTGGCACGATTATAGCTCTAGATAAATTATTATTTTAATTAAATCCAGAGATATGCTTGCATGTATTGGTGTGTGCTTGCATTGTATCATACACAAGCTCAGTGAGTGATCCCATCATTAGCTAATTGGTTAAACACGTTTTATACCAAGGGTGTAGTTTCTATTTCCGCGTAAGGCAAATTTTGTATGTATTAACATATTTGTTTGTTTTATTCTGGGTGGATCTGGATGATAAAGTGCACTTAGTTAACGATAGTCAAATTATACTTACTTACAACAACTACAGCACCTGAGAATGCCTCGCAGAGAAGCGAAACACGTGTCGCATCGTCGACCAGGGCAGTAATGGCAGAAACGGTGGCGAGTGCATGCGGTTTTTGTTCCAGATGGCGGGAAATCGCGAGGACGACCGCAGCAGCCGAGGCAGAGACTGCCGGAGCAGCCAAGGTAGCGACGCCATGTTGCATCTACTAACGGTAGAGGGTGGGTACCGGCCGATGCTAGTCCGCGTGAACTAATTGATGGCGGAAGCACATAAATCGGGTTAGATCAAATTGCATATCAAATTATACTGCTTAAATGAAGTCCCAAATTATACAAAGCCTGCATTTTGGACTCACAAATTAGGTAAAAATACAATCTGGTATTCAAAACCTCACCACAGACCTGTTTGTCTTGGTCTGGATGTTTTTAAGAAAGGTAGGGTGGATTAAAGCAGTCCGTGTGGAAAACTACCTCCACCTCATAGCAAACCGTAGCCAAATAACAACTTCCTGCAGGGTTTAATATTATAAGTTTCTATTTACAAAAAGGCTGTCTTACTTTTTACTTATTTTCGTTTATAGAAGGAAAAAGTGTATTGTCCTTCATACTGATAAATTTATTATTTATATTTACAATACATAAATTTTATATCTACCTTAAATGAAAATGTTTGTGTGATTTATAGTCTGCATAAAAAATGTCGCAGAAGCGCTTTCATAATAAAGATACAGAATATGTGATTCAACGGCTCGCATGCCAAGAGTTGACTTTGACAAACGATTTTATGCTGCTGTATTGACTCTAAAGCTCTACGGTGTTAGGGTTACTTTGGACTATGTGAACTTGAAGTATATTGGTCAAATGGTACACGCCGTCGATAGACGATGAATGAGTCATCTCCGGCGACGGCGGTAGTGCCGGAAGAGAACGGTCGCCGCTCGCCGCAGAGCCTTTTAACGTGTCATGTTTTTCGTCTGAAAAGAATAGTAGTATTTCGTATCAAATCTACGTGAATATATTGTTTTCAAACAGTTGAATGGGAAACAATGTATCTCGTCTGATTTAAAAGTGGGTAAGTCCGACGATTTGCATTGCAGGCCGAATTATAGGTATGGGAAAGCTAAATTAGCTTTTGCTGGAAAAACTGCTTCAATATACATCATGTCACCTTAGTCTTAGAAACCACCATACATCAATGTAGGGTTGCCACACTGACTGTCTGGTAGCTTCTAAGACTAAGGTGTGTATTGGTAAGTAGTATATATTTATATACACTGTGAGTCATACTAGGAAAATTTACTGACAAAATAGTTAACTTATTTAGGAAAGACTTAAAACACGTAACTCAATCAAATTAATTCATAACACAAAAGGTAAAAACTATCTGTCAAACCGGTCGTAATTTTCAAAAACAAATTGAATAAAATAAACAATTACATGAACTCTCATCAGTGTCTAAAAATTATCGCCAGAAAGGTCACATTTCGCCAAATATCTTATAGATAAAGGACATAGCTTCTCTCCCACTTATGCATAAAAAATCTTACACTCTATGGGTAAAGGATTAAATTAAACATTACGAATATTACGGAACGTTGATTGCAGATATTACGCGAATCGCATCACGTGGCGCTCTGCCTACTCACTTACTATAGATAGACGGTACGTTTAGAAATTGTTATCGGTACATAAAAAAAACTTATCTTATGAATAAAGAAACCTAAGCAACCCATTCCTTTTAAATATTTTCGCTCACCCTGGTCATTCCCAGCTTCAACTCAATATAAGGGACAGCACTACTATGGATTTATCATTCATAGCATGTTATTCTAATGACTGACATTTACAGCGCCTGAGGATGCCTTCTGGAAAAGCGAAACATGTATCGCAGAGATGACCACGACTGTAAGACTGGGGTGCATGCGTTTCCTGTCCAGATGATGGTGGGCAATCATCAAGACTACCTCAGCCGAGACAGAAACGACCAAAGTAGTCACTGCAGCGACGGCATGCATCTACTAATGGCAGTGGGTAGGTTCGCATGTATTAATCTTTCATCGTCATTCTTTCATATACAGATAGAGACTGAACACTTCTGAGACTGGGCTGTGCTCCAGTCTCAGAAGTGTTGAGAAGTATGTATGAATACGCGACCAAGTCCGACTACAGGACCAGAGTACGAAACCTATCCAAATGCAGAGAGGGGTGAGACAGGGAGACGTTTCTCCGAAACTGCATTGGAAGATGTTTTCAAGTTACTTTTTTTGTTAGTTCAATCATCCCGCATTATTTCTACCAACAAAAATTTTTTTTCGAACCAACAGAGCATGCCTTTTCTTATGTTATTATCGATACTTTCTTTCAGATCAAGTCTCATTAAAACACCTCTCAATGATGAGACGGTCAGCAGCGTTATGTAACAAATTTTGCGCAATGCTCAAATCTCGACCGCAGTAATTCTACTGTCATGCTATCTTTGCCACACCCAACTTTCACTTCCATGAGCCTTTCGTGAGCCCTTAGGAGTATCGCACTAGCAGAAGCTTAGCTTACATGATCCATACAACCCCTTTAATTAGCTACGGTACTGATGACCTCTACATTTATTTTATGTATTCACGAACTTTGTATAGCACTGGTTTCGACGTTGGCTCAATTAATTAATCCATTTTTATTCATGAAGTTATGTAGGAAGTTACAATTGTGTTTGAATTTTTGATAACCTGTCTTGGATAAGTCCTTTTCTGTATCAGTTTCCATTAGTTATTTAGATCCGAAGTAACACAAGTAATTAAAAGCTAGAGCCGTCTCACTGGTGTACCACATGTCACCTATATCCACACCTTCGTAAGCATGGGAATCGTACATCTTTTGTTAGGACCACCTGTCTCCGAACCAACATAATTACGGAACGTATTGTGTATAAAAAAAACTTAATGTCGTAAATAATATTACGTAATAACGTATAAATTCGGTGTAATATAAAATATTGAATTTGAGAGAATATTTACCTTTTTAACCTTGCACTACCCAAAATATTACATTTACATAGTTATTACGCAAAACTGGGGAAATATATTTTCAGCGCAAAGAGAAAAAACACAGTATGTGAAAATGACACATTTACATAATAGTAGAGAACATTTTATTTATACCTGCGATAACGTGGCAAATGAAACAAAAAGAAAGAGGGTATTGACATAATGTGACAACAAAAAGAATACTTCGAGTGACATATACAGTTGTACAATGTTTTGTGTTTGAAGGATATCGTAATAGGTTGGTGGGTACATAATCGCCCACGACAACTATTATGTACGCGTTAGTAAATATAAATACGTAGGCACGCGTTCATATTTTATTACGCCGCTTCTTTCAACAGTCTCACTAACTAAGTAATGATCGCTAGGCAACAAATAGTATTCATATCAACCATAGGCAGATTGAGATGAATGCCTAGCGAATAAATTAATTTATACCCAATGTAGGAAATCGAAAACTCAACGCCATGAAGTTTATGAGTGGAAATGAGAGGCCACGAAGTGGTGAACGATATTAACATACAAAGAAACTGAGAGCCTCTTAGAGAAAAATTCTTGAGAGTACACTATGTATTCACAATTGAGTACACTACATATAACGCAATTTACTTTTATAGCAAGGTTGAGTTACGTAATGATATTCAAATTACTATATAACAGTAAAGAGGCGTACGGTCTGTCCGATGGTAGGCGATTAACACGGCTTATAAGTGCTTGCAGCATCAATGGCATAGCTCGTGATCTACAATGATCTTGAAATATGATGTTCATACTTAATACATATAATATTGTAGGTATGGGAGTTAGTGCGATTTGTTTTTATATTTTCTCGATATTTCGGCAACGTTGCAGACGCTATGATTACGGGATGACTGGAGCAGGCCTACTCGCCTGCTCCAGTCTGCCATAAAGCCGCTAAGGGCAGACATAACTGTCTACCCTCTTTCTGCATGCTTATTACTTGGCGTCTTAATGCGTAGGCGTAGAGAATTTGCATCACCAGGGGTGTCACTCTTGCGTTGCCAACCCTGTGCTGTGCCTGTCCCTTGGAAAAAACTCGGCAGGGCGTTCATTCCACAACTTAATAGATGCAGAGTCGGCCGAAGCAGTCATGGCAGCTGCCACATGCATCTACTATTGGTGGGTGCCGGTCGGCACTAGTTCGATGAATTAATCGGTAGTAGAAGCACACAAAGTAATTTAGACAAATTGCCTGTAAATTTGACTTTCACAAAATTACTTCCATATCTATATTAAAGACATGCTTAACCAATGCGCTTCTTACATTTGTAGCAGATTTACCTGCATTAAAACCATATTGTGCGTCATGAAAAATACTCGCGAAGTAAACTGAATACAATAGATCGTACCTACTTTTTAATAACTCAGTAGCGCTATCTGGAGAAACGTTAATGGAGTTATGATAGAAAATTAAGGACATTAAGTAATAACCTTCAAATAGATCACAATTAGATTCAAGAGTAAACGTAGGTACATCTATTTTGAAGCACTGCGGTTTAATTTGGATCACTCCTCACATAAGCACAAAATCATTTATATTCAATGCGTTATTATAATGACAGCTACACAAGCCTTTATATATATATATATATATATATATATATATGTATGCACTGACAGTATTGGATCTTTTTTAAAACTGAATAATGGTTTCATTAACGCTGGAAAAATTGTTGCGCCATCAGCATCGAAACATTATATAAAAATTTGCCTTCATTATCTATAACGTCAATTTAATTTTACATACCTTGCACGAAAATGTCTGTGGTTTCCCACTGTAGTGCTGTTAATGAGATTTGGTTTTGTAATATGTGTTGTGGTACTTAAAGATGACACACACGACTACGTGGTGTAATGAATTTTGGTACAATAACAACATATTTATTTGATTTTGAGCAATTTATGTTACTAATTACTACATAGTCTATTTTCTTCTTGTTATTCTGCACATGCATGTAGCTCGTTTCTTTACTTATTCAAAATATTGCACAGTGTGCAAGAAAATCTTATTTTAAAACCTCTATGTTATGAGTTTAGCATTGATACCCACGCGTGATAGTCTTATGGCATCTAAGGTTATAGTGGTCCTCCATACGTGTAGAAAATATGAGGACTAAATATGGTAATACAAAATTTATGACTATAGAGTACGTACAGTCGGCCCTTAATGGTGTGTTGTGCATACAGATTCTAGTATGTGAGAGAGTACATGAAATTGTTTATAGCTTCAGGCGTTAATGTATATTTGATATAACCTGCTTCCGCCACCAACTAGTTCATACGATCTAACGCCAGCCTGCACCCACCTACTACCGTTAGTAAATGCATCATGTCGTCACTGCTATGGCTGCTCCCGTTGTGTCTGCAATAACTGTGGTCGTTCACGCGATTGCCCGCCACCTGGAACAGAACCGATACGGCCCTGATCGCCTCTGCGACACGTGTTTCTCTACGAGGGCATCCTCAGGCTAGACAGTAGTCCTTAGAATAACATGCTACAAGTCACAAATTCATTGCAGTCCCATCTCTTATATTGAATTGAAGGCGGAAGTGGATGGGGTGAGTGGAAAGAAATTTAATACAGGGGAGTTGCTTAGGATCGTCTGGTTCTTCATAAATGTAATTTTAGAATTTATCTATTGCGTATAAATTATTTTGTGTTAATTTTAATTTATTCTAATATATAATATAATTTATATGATGAAACAACATTACCACCATACCACCCTTTCTGTTGATCAATTCCTATCGTTTTTTCTGTATTTCTTGCTTGAGTTTCATCAACTGTTTTCAGTAGAGATCTGAATTGAAGGTTTTGCCTGGCGGTAAAAGCTCATAATGAACGACGTCCTTCTAATCCCACCATACACCGTTTCACCTTATTGCGAGTTAATTCAAGTTTCGCTATAGTCTGTACAGATTAACTGGCCTTTAGCCATGTACACACGTTCTTGTTGTAGGTTACTTATCATCAGTACAAGTAATCAACCTTTTGAAAAATGGTTTAGTTTTACTATGTTTTAATAGAGAATCGCGAATGAGTAAACGATTCATTAAGTTTCTTTCAATGGACTCGTATGGTACTCAAATATCGAGTTTTTTAAATGTATTTTCAGACTTTGTCAAATGGGTCAGAACTATTTTGTAATCAACCCTTAGCTCTTCTTAGCTCTTAGATACGTCGTACTTATAAGCCGATATAACTCTACTTTTTCAAAAATGACATCGACTGTATCCGTAACATGATCATAGATAGAAAACTTCATCTTTAACATACTTGAATTGAAACCGTTTGAGATAAAATTAGCTCAAGCGAAACCGCTACTTTGACGTTAAGTCACAATTTTTTTTTTCGAAGCCTGTATCTCATTTTCCTTTTATTGTAATAAAAATTCAAATGTAGATAACAAATTTCTACGTTAGATTAACTCATTTTGAAGGACAGAAAAACAATAGAAAAAAAGGCGTTAAACCGTTTATACTTTGTATTTTTTGTTTTTAAAATGTCATATCTTTAATGGTACAAAACCAGCTAGATACAAACAGTAGATTCAAAGAGCTTTAACTACATTTTTTTATTTAAAGCAACGAAAATATTTCCCCCGATATATTACATAGGCAGAAAAATAATAATAGTAAATAAAATGGTTTAAAAATTATGAGTCAACAATAAGAATCTGCAAAACAAACTTCGTGCAAATGTGGTTAGATTTTTCAAGACAAAAGTTTGGATAACTTTATTTTCAAGTAACCATCTGGTTTTTTTTTTCATAAACCACTAAGCACGGGCGGGACGCGGGACGCGACGGGCGATAAAATCCTCCTGCCTTAAGATCACTTCATCAATTGTTAGTGCGCGTTTGTTTTTTTACGCGTTGCGTGTCTGCACGTTGTGCGTTGTGTCCATTCGCTCTATTTCAACTGCTTATTATACATGATGCTAGGACGAACAGCGCGATATTTAGTCAACATTAACGATTTACGTATCTTATTAGAATAGTCAAATTCAATCTCAAAACTCGGAATATTTGTGCTACGGAAATTAACCTTTTTTATCATCCAGTTATACTAATTACATAGTTATGTTATTATATTGATTTCACGACAAGTTCAAAAATTATATAACTTATGTATATGTTATATATTATATGTGTACATTACATGCATTTTTTATGTGTATTAATCTATGGTGACTCGGATGTATTAATTTCTACGAGAAAACAAGAATTGGAGATGTAAATGTATATAATATGTTAATAAAATTGTAAAGTGATAAGCCAATAAAGCGTAAAAGGAACAAAATGACAAATATACTTAATACCATGTATCTTCGTAAAGTGTAACCTTGAGTATGTAATGTGGAATAAAGAGTATAATTTTCTTCGGCTAATATATTATTATATGATTCAGGTTGGCCGAGCAGACCAAGCAGACTCCGCACCGTAAGGTTGAAGAATCTAATACAGTGGTCGAGATAAGATAGATCCGCGGCGGACAAGATTAAGATCTTGTCCGCCGCGGATCTTAACTCGATATCTCACATCCGGTAGCAAACTGAACGTAGAGAAGTAATGTAGACATACTTAGTAAATAAAAAAAACAGAAGTAACTATTTCAATTCATGCAATGCCTATATAGTTGTTGATTATATTAACATTAATAATACATAACTTAAAATTTTAACATTATCTGCTGTAGTACATACACTAATAATAAATAAATATTGTTGGACAAATTACACAGCGCCATCTAGCCCCAAAGTAAGCGAAGCTTGTGTTATGGGATACTAGACAACTGATAAACATACGTCAATACATTTTTTTTGTGTGTAAATAGTGTTGTGTAAATACATACTTATTATACATACCCAGTACCCAAATACCCAGACTAAAACAAACAGACATGTTCATGCACACAAATGTTTGTCCTGTATACACTGGTATTAACTTAATATTTTTAAGAGAATGAAACTTGTTTAACAGTTACGCGTAGACTTCTGTAGGCACTCTATATGTTTGTATACTCGTAGCTCGGTGCAGAATTCGATGGCAGAAATGCATTTCTGTTTTGTCTCAGAGAAACTTACAGTAAACAAGTTCGACACTCAATTCTTTGTGGGATTCTTTTAAAAAGTTCTTGAATAAGGCCATCTTTGAAATATGTGCGGAAAGCGGAACCCTTAGAGAATTAAATCTCTTGAAAATAAATATAAGTTACATATTTATCCTTAATCCAAAAATAGGAACTAAATAAGTTCGCGGCTTTTGTCTGTGTATTTATTTTGTTGTCCGCTGTTCATGTTTCATAGCTTCCAAAATTATTCTTTCTAGCGTGGTCCCGTGTCCTAATCCATTAGAATAGGCGAGATCTGCAACTTAAGCTTAAGGATTTGGCAAATATACTGATTTTTAGAAAAAACGACTGCCGTCAGACTTCTATAATGCCTCGACAACCAGAAATTAACCATATTTGATACAAATTTCATGAGTGGTTCTCAAAATAAAACTTAGTCTTGTAATTCATTTATTCGCTTAAGAATGCTCTGGTAAATCAGTATCTTCGCCAAATCCTTAGGGTAAGGTAGTGGACCCCGCTAATCCTAGTGGATTAGAAAACGGAATAAAAGAAGAAGAAGAATCTATTGTTCAGAGATAAATAAGTATACGGCATACCTAGTATAGTTTTTGTAATATGACTAATGTAGTCTTATGCTCGATATTCGCTGCGAGCTCTGAGACAATCATAATTCTGTGAAATTACTGTAATAAACTTAAATACATAAATATAATGAACTGTACTTAGTAGGTGGTTATTTATGTCATATCGGTGATTGGCGATAGTAAAATAAATAAATAAATCTGGGATACATAATATACATGTCGGTGGGCATATGTGACTGGCTTATCTCTTATGCTGAAGATTTTATTGTCGTATTTGATGATCATGATTTCGATTCCTATATTGTCTATTGCGATAACATTTGCATAACCTGTGCAAAGATGTAGTTGGATGTGCGCTAAAGATACATTTTTAAAATTATCCAAAAATATACATTATATTATGAAACTGAAATAAGATGCAGTAAATCAGTTTGCTAAGACTGGAGGATCTTTTGTTATAAACTATATTCGATTCTATAATACTCGTAAATTGCCTCAAACAGTGCCGTCTTTTACTAACTGATCTTCAAAATACTTACCCCTTGTAAAAAGGCTTATTTCAGAATTGATGAATATCTAACTGACGAAGATATCTGGAAATATATACAGCATGATGTATTAACACTGATATGATATATATGAATTGACAATATAAATATATATTGGTTATAGTTATGAATGATAAAGAAGCGAGTGACGTGTGTAAGGATCTCGTCTTATGACGGTAAGTATGCTTCTTTCGGCATTCTTCGGAATTAATAATATACAATAAGATTTTATATGAAATAAAGATAATAATATTTTTAGTTGATCCAAAAATGTACACAGACTTATTGCTAAAGCAACATTAGCCATGAAAACACATACAATATTGCTGCCGGTGCTTAAATTAGGATTAACCTGTGCTATAAGTACCGGCTACCTTCCAATGACATTAAATGAATTAGTAATACATTGTCTGTTTATAATGTTACTTGAATTAAAGTGGAGGAAAGCTAATATCACAAATTTATGCAAATATATAGTCTATGGCGTTTTGTGAGGATGGAGGATGTGTGTGTGAGTTTCTGTATGTGTATGTGTTTATAAAAAGATAGCAAAGGGCCGGCAAACGGCCAATGGTAAATAAAGAATTTTATATTTTTGTCTTTATTTTTTAAGCTAAAATCCATACAGTAGTGAACCAACGAACAAGTTTAGGCAGACAAGTCGGGCAAGTCCAGGTGCAATGTACCCAAGCTGTCACACCACTACGGTCTTGCTATATGGTTTCGAAATTTCCGCAAACATCAGAAGCGACCGATAACTTGATAAATATTAGCAGATTACTGAAGAGAGAATAAAGAAAACTTAGATGTAATATGAAACCGTAAAAAATGCATAGACACCAATATGACAAGTGACAAAATAAATGGAATATACAAAAAAACATATTAGGTCGACTCAAACGGAGGTAAACTGATAATCGTAATGAAAATAATTGTTAGTCATTATCAGGTTGTAGATTTTAAATCTAGATTACATACAACATCATCATTATCAGCTTGTATAATATCTACTTTAACTACTACTTGAAAACAAAGGATCATCTCACTCGTCACGCCGTATACATGCGTTCTGCATGCTATAACTTTTTTCTGCGTGTACCAAATTGTCACTAAATTTGCAGATAGGCCACCTCAAGATATCGTTTTTTGATGGAGAGATGGGAGATAACGACATCCGTAAGAACTACAACAGAATATGAACTTTTTAACAAACTACTTCAAAGACTGGCGCCACTAAGTTATTTTAAGTACCAAATGCATTAAGAATACGATAGCCGACAACAAAATGTTAAGTTTTGAAAGGAGCGCTCAAGCGGTAGAATGCCCACATTGTCTTAGCAAGATTAGAAAAACACTTAAATACATAAGGCATAAAAAAGCTCTGGTTGAACACGACAAAAACAAAATGATTGAAAACCGACGTGCGGCCAGGAGCGTGATACTTTATTATTTTTAAAGTAATTAAAATTTGTTGAAGGATTCCAGACCGACTTAACTCCTAGAATTATGTTATGTTTGTATCACGTCCGAGATTGTTTCTTCTATTATATAAAGGGAAGAGTTTTCATTAAAGGATAAGCTTACCTTTGTAAACTTTCGAGGTAATAGCATTCTATATATTATGTTATGCTGTAAAGAATGAATTAAAACAATGAAGAGAGAGTTTTTGAGAGGTAGGGCGCATCAAAGCAGCCCGTCGGGGGAAGTACCTCCACCTCACAGAAAATCGCAGCCAAATAACAACTCCCTAGAGGTTTGTTGTGTTTCTGTGCGTGAGTGAGGTCACCAGTAAGCTCCCAAGGAATTGCTGTGTAAGCAGCAGAGGAGGCATCGCGCGAGTGATGCTTAATATATCGCAAGCGTTAATAGGCTACGGTACCCGCTTTACATCAGGTGGGCCGTATGCTTGTATGCCTCTCGACGTATATATACGTCTAGTATAAATGAAAATAAACAAAAATTAAAGTTAAAAGTTACAAGTATTTGTCTAGTCTATCGAAAATATAGCATTTCATGCCTTTCATAATCGCCTGATACTATCCACCATTGACAATGAAGTAAATGTATGTAAATGCTGATCTAAAGCAAAGCTACTTTCACGTACAATACGTAGAACTAACTTTGATTCGGGCCTTGCATCAGACACTTGAAATGAACAGTAGTCAGATGAGGCTACTGACATATATATAGCGCTGAGATGTGTCTATCGAAAAGGAGTGCAACCATTTCTTACTTGCTGATTATGGATTGCTGTTGCACCAAACAACTCAAACTTGGTGCACTTACTAAAAGTAAGCGATAATTTCAGCCATGCTATCGATATGAAATTTGGTATTGACAAATCTATGTGTTAGGTAACAACTCACAGTTTAGGTCCCAATAGTGTTAGATATTTGATAAACCGTGGTGCACGGCAGTTGAGCTTCACTTGACTAGCCGTCTCTTTGAGGTTTTTAAATGCCTTATTTATCATATTGCTGTCTCTCACTTTGCCAAGAGGGAAAGTCACTTCCAAAACTTCCTACTCCTACAAATTTTTTCTGATTAAATTCGTTGTGAGTTCCAAGGCAGCTGTAGTTTAACCCCCGGGGCGGCAGTGAACTTCACTGTTCATTGCCTTTTTGTTGGTCGCCGCTGTTAATTCTCGCTACACAGGAGACACAGTGGTGGGTACAAGTGGTGGGCTATTCCTGAAAAAAAAAATCTATGTGATCTTTCACGCAGTGCGGGGAATAGTTGTGAAATATGGTAGTTTATAACTCTTACAGGGGATATTTTCCTCAAGCATCTCTCTGAAGTTGAAACATAAAAATATCTTTGAGTGTAATATGACGGAATGTTTCATTGATCGCCTGATTTAAAAAACAGATAAGTCTGTCATGTGGCAACAAAGTTCATGCATTAAATAATTGTGTTATGTCAGCATATTAAAATAGATTTAAATCATGTAAAGGATCGAATACAACTAGGGATCTATCGCTTGCATCCCACGAAAGTATCTACAGAATGGTGTTGCGAGTAATCAGAAGAAATATTTCCTCTTCTGTGAAACTGGAATGCATAGTGACATAGGACGCAAAACTGGGATGTAGCAGTTGACATAGGCCTTACATCGCTACCTTTGACAAACGCGGCCAGGCAAAAATCACTGCTGTAGGTATAGTATTCCAAGCCACACTGACTTATAGATCTCAAGATCTCTAATGCACAAGTTGGTAGATAATTCACTGTTGTTTATATCAAGTCCTTAATGGGCCAGTGGGCCGATTCTACTAAAAACTGCAACTGCACTGCAGCGCGGCGTGTGTCAAAATGCGTACATTTTGACGTTTCGGTATTCTGTTAAACGATCTGACAGCAGCGATGTTGCAGGAATGTTGCAGTAAATGAATCGCTATTCTGTTAAAAAACCTGCACTGCAACTGCACGTTTCCTGCAATATAATCGTATTCTGATAAATTGTTTTGACATTTGTATACCGGTGACAGCAGTTTTGAAGGAGTTTACTTGCAGTTTTGTTAACGTTACTCTTGAGCAACTTTTGCGAAGTGAAATTAATATTCTGAGGCGGTAAATTATATTTGCTTTGTTTTGGGAGATGTTTGTGGATAAATATAATCAAGTAAAGCTTCTTTTCGGTTAGAAATACCTCCACTCCGGCAACCAAGGTCAATAGTGAAACTATAGGAGTCAACATTAAATAAAAATTCAGTTTTATTAGATTGAAATATGGCAACATTTTAGGTTTTAAGTAGTTTACTTGCAGGATACGCACAGTTGCAGGGTAGTTGCAGTGCCGTTGCAGTGCAGCATACGCGCAGTTGCAGTGCAGGAAATTTTAGTAGGATACACCTATCGGCACTGCACTATTCCTGCACGACTCAAATGACAGGCGTAAACGTGCAGTTGCAGTTATTTAGTAGAATTGGCCCACTGATATATCTCGATGAAGATCGCGTCCTGTCTATGTTTCGTAATGAACTGAATATGAGAGATGCGATGGATTTATCACTTGTAGCATTGTTATTCTTACAATTACCATCTACAGCGCCTTAGGATGCCTCGTGGAATAGCGAAATACATATCGTAGAGAGCATTCCTGACCGCCTGGAATGTTCGCCTGGTCGAGATGGCGGGCAATCGCGAAGACGACCTCAGTAGACAACGCTGAGACGACGGGATCAGCCATGGCAGCGGTGTAGGCCAGCCCTATTTCTCATGAACCAATTGGTAGCCGGAACACACAAAGCAGATTAGACCCAATTTCCATGTAAAGATATTTCGTATATTTTGTAAGCGGCTCGAACGATTTGAATTAAATTACATATTTTTTTTTATTAAACTACATATTGGTTTTGCCTCTTTAGTTTCGCCATGAAGGCGCATATTAAAAAATAAACGCATAAGTATACCTAAAAAACGGCGAATCGTTTCAATACCAGCTATTCGACATTATGCTTATTGCATATTTTGGCCATGCTGTAGGTATTGTACGGTCTATCTTGTTCGGTATACTGTTTATAAGTGTTAGTTTTCATTATAACAATATTTTTTAATGCTTATATGTTTAAAAGTGTTCGTTTTTAAATATAATTAACATAATAGATTATAATCCTTTTTTTAATATTTATGTGTTTATAGTGTTAGTTCTCAACATGTAAACATTTTATAATTTTTTTTTTTCTTTTAGATTTCGAATCGCTAATCGCTAGTAAAGATACAGGAGCTCAAGAAGGCTAGGCTTACCACAAGTGACTGAGGGGCGGATGCAGCGACCGCAGCGCCCCCTTCCGGAGCTCTGGCGGCGGAGATGAACGATTTATTTTTCAAAGCTATAAAAACATGACTGCAGATCTGAGGAATGAAAATAAACATTCATATTGAAGATGAAGTGCATCCGTATTGCTTATGTTACATTAGAAGGTTTGCAATTTATAGATTTTCGTTCGAATCGTCGTGTAATAATTAAATTTTGGTAGGAAATAATCAAGCTTGTTTGAACCTGGATACACAAAGGTTGCATCAAAGCTACCCGACTAGTAAATTACGTCCATTAAAGGAGCTAAATAACAACTCCATGGAGGGTTGTCGTAAACTTAAGAGTGTGCTAACCATCTTTTTGAGACACTTTTGTGTTGCTTGGGTTCATAACGTAACTGTAATCATAACATTACAATAACAATAGAAAGTCCCGTTAGATCGCGCAACTCAATCCCGCGATTAAAAAAAACACCGAAGCATGGTATAACCACAAAAGACGAGTTTCTAGTTTTTCTTTTTTTTATAATATCGAGAGGCAATCAAGTATATAGTCCACTTGATGTAATATGATTACAATTACGTTAACCCTTTAATAAAAAAATTACAGGCACCGCAGAGCTTGGAATAAAAAATCCATACCCTGCAGATTCACTTCGGTAGGGCGCATCAAAGCAACCCGTCTGGGGAAGTACCTCCACCTCACAGAAAGCCGTAGCCAAATAAAACTCCCTAGAGGGTTGTTATATTCCAGCATGTGAGTGAGGTCACTAGTAAGCTCCTAAGGAGTTGCTGTATTAGCAGCAGAGTTGGCATCGCGAGAGTGATACTTAATATATTGCAAGCATTTATAGGCTATGGTAACCGCATTACGTCAGGTGGGCCGTATACTTGTATGCGTTCCAATGTTGTATATAAAAAATGTAACAAAACTATTGGCTCTTATATCATCACTACCAAAAATAACTTACAAGCGATGCTCCAAATTATTATTCTACTACATCACTTCTACTATCATGCTCTCTCTCTCTGCGGTAGTAAGCTCCTGCTTTCATAACTTAGCAATGGGAACTGCACCGTGTTGTCCATAGCTTTGCTTTCTGGCACAAGTTCATACTATTTAGAAGTTTTCCTAATGCTCCATTCACGCTACAATAATTTATCTCCCTGAAAACTCCCAGCTAAAAGCGCATCCAAGAATAAGCTGATCCACATATTCTAACACTACCTCAACAACCATAATCCTTGATTTTCACGTTATCATCTACTTACATAAAGCCGGCAACTTATCAGAGGGTCATCGTGCTGATTCCTATATTCGTAGATGTTTTAACCTGAAAAGAATTGTGAATACAATTATTGAAATACGGTATGAACAAACGAGCTGATATCTAGTAACGATACTTGACAGCAAGTTTGACGTTAAACCAAGGTGGCAGACTGTCTTCTATAAGCGCACATGTTGCACAATATTTATACGTATACTACGCAGCATGGAGCACGGCACCGTGAATCCTGTAGATCTCATGATCTTCAAAACCGCAAAAGTTTATACATATTATTTTATTTTTGGCTGGTGCGATATTTCGCAGGCCAAAAATGGTACGAAATCTCGAGAAACTGCGACATTTTGTTTTATAAGATTGCAGTTCCTACACACGTACAAGAACTTAAGTACACATAAATCGCTTTCGTTTGTCAAAAATACCAGTCGTACGTAAATCTCACGATTCAACGGCGTCGTATTACTCAACACACTCAGCCTTGAAGCATTCGTGAATAAATACTAAAGAGTATCACATTTCCTTTTTCTCGTAAGACATTTCTCACTTATTCTTTCGGGGTAATACCGAGTGGCGAGGCCGCGCGAAGCTCATCATTTGCATCCAAATAGCCCCTATAAATTCGGTACCCGAATTTTCACCATTCTCTTCGCTCCTTGGGAGCAATTAAATACTTTTTTCTCGTACTTCGGGCGGGTTGCGATTTTCCGGTGTGAATAAATTTGACTGTTCAGATTGCAGTCAGCTTCATTAGTGAATAGTTTGGACATATTTCTCAGCGCAGTTGAAATTAAGGGCTCATTTAAGAATATTTTGGTCATTCGGTACAAGTAATATTGCATTAAAATAGTAGTACTAAGTAAAGAAGTAGTGAATGTAAAGCAACAGAATTCAATCACACAATCAGTATTATAAAGTGATTAGTTAGCAAATTATGAACTCGTTGAAAATATTAAAACGAAACAGGTGAAAATTTTGGAATTTTCACCATTTTCGTTTTAATATTTTCACATTTCACGTCATATAACCTACCGGCATAGAACTAGTGGTACAAATTGCATAACTATTGGTTGTGTTAAGTACACCTGCGGTAACATTTACGAAGAACGTTGAAAAAGAGGAGGTTTAGCGGTTCAAATAATCACATATATTAGGGGTTAAAGTATGAAATTGCCGATTTGTACCGAAAAGTTAAAACTCGTTTGTTTCTAAGTTGTAACATATTTATTTAGTCAAAATATTAGCCCTCATTTTCTATATATTGCTGCCATCTAATCGGATTTTTTTATGCATTTGCGTTAGAACTCTGGGGATCTAGATTCGACAATCTGTGTGAAAGCATTTTGAAAGCATTTCCTGGGAAGAAAAATTTTTACTACGTAGAAAATTGTCCAAATCACGAAAAACTGGTAATCAGTTGGAGCAAGGTCTGGCGAGTACGGGGAATGACGTATGGATCATGCGTTATCATGGAGCAATAACCATGAAGATCGATTCACGAGTCGGTGCTGTTTCCCTGCCAGTTTCGCCGTCGTTGTTCGAAGTTCGGCACAGTAAACATCTGCTGTTATTTCTTGACCAGACCAGATGGAATTCCACTCATTGTGTTGCAGATGTATGCTCCGGAGTTAACCCCGATTGTAACGCGCCTCCTTCGGTACTCCTATTCGCTAGTCATGGTTCCCAGCTCATGGAAGGAGGCTTTGGTATACCCAATCCCTTAGAAAAGTTGCTTGTTACAATCCGTCCAACTATAGGCCTATAGCAATAACTCCCATATTTTCCAAAATCGTGGACAATATCATCAACTAGCGACCCTAGACTATTTAGAGGATCGCCAGCTGATAATTGTTCGCCAATACGGCTTCCGCCGTTTCTACTCGACTGGCGATCTTCTGGTATTCTTGCCCACCGCTGGACGGAGTCTGTAGAAAACAAAGGCCAGGCTTTAGCTATTAGTTTGGACATAGCAAAAGCCTTCGATCAGGTGTGACACAAAGCACTTCTGTCGAAGCTTTCTTCTTTTGGGTTACCCGCAAAATTTTATGCATGGGTTGCCAGGTTTCTTATTGGACAGAGTATCAAGGTCGCAGTTGACGGTGCGTGCTCGAATCAACTGACCCTAAACACTGGCGTCCCACAAGGCTATGTGTTGTCTCCAACTGTACTCCTTCTACATATCAATGACTTGTTGCACGTGCGTAACATTAATTGCTATGCGGATGACAATACGGTGGATGCACGATACACTGGTCAACCCAATATCCCTCGGGATTGCGTCAATGAGTACCGATCATAGCTTGTGTCTGAAGTTGAGAACTGACTAGAACAGGTCTCGGTTTGGGGTAGATCGAACTAAATTCATTAGTTCAACTAAGTCCCCTAAAGACACAAGTGTGCGCATTTAACGCGAAAGAGTCCCCATGTATCGTTGCTCCTCGATTAGAAGGTATACAGCGTTACGTCTAGCATCAGTATCCTGCGATCCTGCCTTCTATCGAGTGATGTACAGTTTCGCGATCATCTGGAGAACAAGCTAAGTTGGCGTCCAAGAAGGATTGGTGTGATATGTGAATAGAGCTAAACAATATTTTACATCTCAACATCGCCTTTATAAGGCCCATCAACTTTATAAGGCCCAGCTCTGGCCTCACATGGAATATTGTTCACATCTTTGGGCCGCCACGCCACATATTTGCTTACTCCACTTGATCCCATACATCATAGAGCGGTTCGTATCGTCGGCGAGCCAGTGATCTCCGCTCGGTTATACTTGCTTTGTACACGAAGAGACGTTACTTCTCTTTGTGTACTGTACAAATTGTATCATGACGAGTGTTCGAAGGAGCTGTTCAACCACCAGTTGTACCAGCCGCTGAGTTCCACTATGATACCACTCGCCATAAACTTAAATTTCACCCTCACCGTCTTGATGAGAGCATT
Organism: Pyralis farinalis; assembly: GCA_947507595.1. Lineage (NCBI taxonomy): Eukaryota > Metazoa > Arthropoda > Insecta > Lepidoptera > Pyralidae > Pyralis > Pyralis farinalis. The sequence goes on along the minus strand of OX382269.1, from coordinate 14,891,222 downwards.
TTATACCACGTACGGTGAAATTGTGGAATATGTTACCATCAGCGGTGTTCCCGGTGTAAGCTGAATAAAAAAAAACAATTGAAATTAGAAAATCTAATGTTGACAATTTTTAAAAGAAGTATTATAGGTATCATGTGAAAAAAGTTTCACTCGAAAATCTCACGCCATGAAGGTTTAATGTCAATTCAATATCTATTACTATAAAACGGCAATTTCATACTTTAACTCCTATTATTTCATTATAGAAAGTTTACAGATAATTATATTTCTGTTTACAGTTTCAAAATAACTACAATCCAAAAATTAAATGCTAATACTAGAATTCCATCAATTTATATCTTCAAGTCCCTTGTGGGGTAGGCAGAGACAGATGAGCGTCATGTGACTCGGTTCTCATACGCCTAAATTGCTTCAAATATTCATAGCCGCTCTCATACACGTATATATTCAAAATATAAACAAAATATTCTTGCAGTAGGTAGAAAATAAATAAATTTTCCCATTAATAATTTCTCAAAGAAATTGTAGCCACTATCATAGCTCTACCTTTTCGGTGACGCGAATGAAAGATGTATTTTCACACCACTAAGATTTTATACCACTAAGACTTCTCTGATGGTAAGAAGTTATTGTAGCCTATGGACAGATGCAGTACCAAGGCCGTCACTCATAATATATGTTACGCTATTTTTGTAGATACCCTTGCTTGAGAAAATCTCGTCAGGCCGTTCATTCCACAAGTTAAAAGTTCTAGTAAGAAAACTTCTCTTAAACCGCACAGTACGCAATAATTTTGGTTTCGGTATTAGGATAAATTTCCCATCAATGGCGAGTGTTGTAGTTGAAGAATGAAGTAGTCGGTATTACGTCGAACAACTCCTTGGAATACAACCCATTGTACAATAGGTATAGTACGCAAAAGCAGTAAGTAAAGTCCGTCCTTAAAATCAAGGGCTTATCGCCGTACGTAAGCTTAAAATCTTAAAGTCTTTAAACTTAATCACAAGGTATCTGCTGGTGTTCCGGTCTGAGAGACCAAAAGAGCCAAAGGCGATTATAATAATTAAACACAAAGTTCAAAATAGACTAAGATTCGGTAAGTTTTTTTCTATACATATGTATTCATGCGAAGGATAAATGAGCATATTGGTTATGTGATGGTAATGTATATGCATTAGTAATGCTAAGCATCACCATTGATTTCACAGCCTTTTAAAAGAAACTTGATCTAATTTCTTGAAAGCTTTCTTTTCCATTCTGTATTTAATCGACGCCACCATTAAAATTAGGAAGGTAATTCCACCGTTTCAGCGCACTTGAAAGAAAATCCGTAAAAAAGCATGCTGTGGTGAAACGCCAATCACACAGGATGGGGAGTAGTAAAATAGAAGTCAGCGACTTTTATTAAAACGAACAGCTCATCCGAACTTTCGCTGTAAAACAGCTTGTAAAATACACAGACAGAGGGAACATATTTTCATATAGACAGCTAATCGAAAGTTACTGGGTCACCAATAATACGAGACGTATTGTTGTGAGTGATCACAATTGACAATTTGATATCTACACCCACTACAACATGATATTTATCTTCTTTTATTAATCTAAAGACAGTTATATACGGCAAAAGTAATTGCGCAAGTAAAAGTTATAAATACATGCTTTGGGGTGCCGGGGTCACTGAACCCTCCCACTTTTTTGCAACATTATTTTACAAAATGCGTAAAACCTGTGCATTACTCTCGTTGTTTTCCTTGACTGATTACACTTCCAAACTTTAACATAGGTTACTAAAATATAATTAAAATTTATCTTCATAAAGAGTTTTTTTATTAAGAGAAACTATAGACTCAAGTAATGTAACTGACAAGGCAACATTTAACCCTTCGAAACCCGGGTGGTCGTATACGACCGCGAAATGTATGGTAAAACGTTAATAACGGGTTCTGACTGCTATAGTAAACAACCTGGTAATGTAAATTCAAAGCGAGCTATAATTCTTCATAACACCGATGAGTTCTATTGTTTGTTTTACACTACATGTTGCATTAATTCCAGGCAAGGGGTTTTATCATAAAAAAGTCGTTTCCTCTTCTAATGTAAGGATTACGATTGATGATGAAGTGTTGGAACAAGTGGATGAGTTTGTATATCTTGGATGCGCTTTCAGCAGGGATGGAAGGTACACCGCAGATGTGGAAAGACGAGTGAGTGCTGGGAATAGTATAAATGGAGCGTTGGGAAAACTTCTTGGCAGTAAAAATCTGAGCCAGAAGGCACAACTCGCTATACACAATGCAGTGTTGGTCCCAACGCTAACTTATGGAAGCGAGAGCTGGGTATGGCAGAAGCGTCGAGCTAAGAGAGCGTCGGTGTTAAAATAAGAATAGGCATGCTCCGATGGTTCGGGCATGTAGAAAGAATGCAAGATGAAAGAATGACGAAGCAGATATACAATGCAAAAGTTAAAAGATATAGGAGCCGGGTAAGGCCAAGACTTACCTACCATGACCAAGTTGGTCGTGTTCTATCAGAAGGTGATGTCAGGAGCCCTAGAAACCGGCGAACGTGCATGAGAAGAGCAATGAATGTTAAAAAAGCGAGTGAGATATGTAAGGGTCGAATCACGTGGCGCTCGGTTCTCTCTGCCTACCCCGCAAGGGATTTGGCGTGAAGTTATAGATAGATAGATAGATCCTCTTCTATATATATTTAACGATAAATTAAAAGATTATATTTTGAATTTAAAGGTTATAATTGTATAATCTCTTGTTATTTATATTAGATGCACAATATAGCAAGTGATAAACCAGTGAATAAGGAACGAAGGCCTGTTGACCAACTGGCCTGTTGAACAACGGAGGGGCCGTTCGAATCCTGACATGTACCACTAAATTCATGTTTTTTGATTTATGTACATTTTGTAATTATCACTTGCTTGTAACATTATATGGTGTGTGACGGCAGAATTATAGAACTGTTGTAACAACAAAAATATCATATTAGTATAAAAAGCAAAGAATTAAATTAATTAGATGCGACTAGAGGGCGACACCTAGCTAGACCGGACGCTATCGATTTAATGTATTCACAGCACCGACATTTGCAAGTGCACCGTAATATGCTAGGTAGTGAAGGAAAACAGCGTGAGAAAACCCGCATACCTAACATATTATATTTCGAAAGACCTTACCTAAGATAGGTCTGGTTTTCCCTCTGGGTCGTGAGGGTCTGACGGCAGTTGCTCCATGTATGGTTCTATGTCCACTAGGCTATCACTACTATTATTTTGAGATGTACTACAACCTACAAATCTACCTGACTCTGATATGCACTTATTTAACAAACTTAATACGAAAAATCGCTAATAATAATTGTGTACTAAGATTGTATAATTCAATAAGTATATTATGATAAATAAAATTCATAATATAGGAGTTATATCGCTTTAAAATAATATTTCACATACATAAAAGCTCTAACATTTCGTTATAGACCTTCTGACATTAAATTCTTGGGAGATATCGCTGCGGTTTTCCTGTGACGGCGTTGTATAACATATTGCTTGTGGTCTTACACGTTTTATGGGTATAATCGCACTGGTATGCGGGATTTGTTACTTAGAAGCTTAAGCCCGACATAACGCCGTACGTGGGAGCTTAATTCGATTTAGTACTGAAATTCATACTTCATCACCTAGTAGACTTAAGTGTAATTTACTCCTAAACTAGTTATAAAAAGAATTTCGAATTTTATTAGTAGTAGTTGTAGTTGGATATTAGCGGGCAGAATGTAAGTAATTAACCATCAACTAAATCCAGCTTTACCTACACGCGACTTACCCTGGTCATTGCCAATCATTCCGAGCTCAGTGGCGGAGAGGTTAGTAACGCTATTTGACACCAAAGCTTGCGAATTCAATTCCCTCGCAGGACAAACATTTGTGTGCACGAACATGTATGATTGTCTTGATCCGAGTGTTTCAAAGAGGTAGGGTGCATGAAAGCAGCCTGTCTGGACAAGTACCTCCACTAAAGAAATCGCAGCCAACTAACAACTCCCTGGAGAGTTGTTGTGTTCCTGCGAGTGAGGTCACCAGTAAGTAAGCTCCTACGGAGTTGCTATGGTAGCAGCAGTGGTGACATAGCATGAGCGATGCTTATAAAATTGCAAGCGTTTATAGGCTTTGGTAACCATTTTACATCAGATGGACCGTATCGTTGTATCTCTCCCGAGATTACATAAAAACAAAACAATCATGGGTGATCTAGAGATGGGTGGAGAACAGATATATTTTCTAACAAGTAGTTTCAACTTGCTAAATACTAATTCCCTGAAATAATACAAACGTTCTTGCGAATGAGTAAGGAATCATCAGGAAGCTAAACAGTTATTACGCTGGAGGGTTTAGGAACGAGCAAGGATTACAAAGCAATCTCAACGCATCACGCCAAGCTACACTATACACTTGAGGAAGTTTAAATATGTATGAAATGTTGAAACCTAATCGATTTGTTATTCTAACGACTAACATCTACAGCGCCTGAGGATGCCTCGTGGAGAGGCGAAACACGTGTCCCAGCCATGACTACAACGGTGTAGCAACGGTGGCGGGTGCATGCGTTTTCTGTTCCAGATGGGGGGCAGTCACGAGAATGACTGCAGCAGCCAAGACAGAGACTACCGGAGCACCGATGGCAGCGATAGCATGTTGCAATTACTAACGGTAGTGAGTTGGTGCTAGCCAGCCCTACTCTGCATGAACTAATTGATGGCGGAAGCACACAAAGTAGGTTAGATCATATTGCATGAAACCAAATATTTTACGTACTTTAGTAAATGGGGGCAAATAAAGAAATTTACAAAATCATTATGATGCTATTATATAGCGTGACTTGTACACACGATGCAGAGCCATTAGGCTCGCAAGGCTCATGACCTGCTACTTATCCCTCTTTGTGTGTATCACTATGTATAATAAAGATATATTTCTACTGCAACTTCGAACGCGTACGTAGTTTCTTATATTCTGTTTTACTCGTAGATACTCAGATCGTCTGGTTATTTGGTATATATTATTAAGCCATTGTAGTTATTAACGCTACTTTGGCACATGTTCGATTCCCACACAGGACATAATGTGTGCATGTACATGTCTGTTATTCTTGGTCTGGGTGTTTTAAAGTGACAGAAAACTGAAGCCAAATAATAATAACTCCATATAGAGTTGTTGTATTTCTGTGTGTATGAGTTATCTATAAAAATGGCAAAAAATCACGTTTGTTGTATGGAAGCCCCCCTTAATTATTTGTTTTATTTTAATTTAATTATTTATTTCTAAAGTAAATATTCTGTGAATATTTCAAGCGTTTACCTGCTGCCATTGTCAATATCGAGCACAAACGAGCAAAAAAATCACGTTTGTTGTATGGGAGCCCCCTTAAATATTTATTTTATTATATTTTTTAGTATTTGTTGTTATAGCGGCAACAGAAATACATCATCTGTAAAAATTTCAACTGTCTAACTATCACGGTTCATGAGCTACAGTCTGGTGACAGACGGACGGACGGACGGACAGCGGAGTCTTAGTAATAGGGTTCCGTTTTAAAAACAGACCTTTCTTAGGTAAGGTCATATGTCTTTCAAAATATAATGTCATGGACGTGCGGGTTTCCTCTTGATGTTTGCCTTCACAGCCGAGCAAGTGACAATTACCAATAACTACATAAATCCGAAAACACCAATTTTGTGGTACATGCCAGGATTTGTATCGGTAACCGATTAGTCACTATGTCAGTTCTTTATCCACTGGACTATCATTGCTCAAACTGCTGCGTTAAGTGCCCACAATAAAATAATTTAATACAATCTGTTATCGGTTGGCAGCGAATCAGAAATCCATTGGTGTTATTTTGTATCCCTGAAATGATTTGTTGTTATGGTGCGCACTAAGTGCCGGCTACGGAGTATTCAATGGTCTGTAAATGATAAGAGCCTCACACATCTCCTACTTGTATGTCTCTTGCCGTCCGTGGGAGAAAATTGGTTTTTCTTACGTCTTATTAAATCTAGTAGAATTACTACGTCGTACTAGCTGTGTATTGATTTCACTTGTCCAGTTAATTAATGGGGTAGATTATTAGTGTAGTTTATCTTCGATGGATAAAAGAAATGAAACACAAATACTCTAGGAGCTATTGTAATGTGGCAAGGGACAAGGCTCTACTATTTTTGTTTTAACTTTACCGGTAGCGATATCCACTGCTAAATATTTGATGGCGTCTAATTAATGCTTATATTGCACACTTTTTTTACAATAGAAAATTATACATGTAGGAAATATAAGGAATAATTGCAGGGTCAATATTAAGCAAATTAATTCTACAATTTATGGTAATGTTGAAAAAAATTAAACTTGATGGTATTTTATCATTTGGAAAATTGCAAATACTCCTATTATAAGGTGTGAATAAGTTACTGAAAACTAGTGATGTTACTAAGTAGAAGTACTATTCAGAGCTCAATTACGTTAAAAACAATTAAAAGAAATAAACAAAATATATATGTAACGTAGAAGAGATAAACTTGATAGTAGAGATAGACAATTGATAGATCAGACAGAAGAGGAAAATAGGTAAACTAGGTATATTCAGATAGAAGAAGTAGACTGTAAATAACATAGACATGATATGATATATGAGATAGACTAGATGGATAGATGATACAAGCTAAATAGAAGAAGAAAAGGAGTCCTCATCTCCTACTTTCTCTCATGTTGTTTTCTAACTTCAGTTATATCTACTATGTACGGAGATGATGGTAGACCAAAGAGCATTCAACTTTAATATCTGTGAAGCCATACATCAGAAACTTATTTTTAGTGAATTTCCATATAAAGTACGAAGAAACTGCTCTTATTAGAAATGCAATTGCGAATGTAATTATGTTAATAATATTTCTTTAATATTGACACATTGATGACTATTTAAAAAATTTGACGAGTATAATAATAAGTCTCTGGCCTCTGGCAACCCCATAAACCTAAGTCTTTGTTCAAAGAGTTACGAGCATATACATTGTGCTCTAATATTTTTCCACGCAGTCAATCTCTGTTGACCTTTATGACTAGACATAAATTGTACCCATTTCAAATAACTATAAAACATTTTGCTATTTATTTACAGTATAGTACTACATAGATTGGAGTTGTCTTATTATTATATCCTTCACTGACAAAATATATAAATAAAATATAGTATGTCTACTAACGTAGACTTTTTGACATGATTACTAGGTAAATATATTGTCTCTGAGTACTGTCGTACGACATGTTTCTATTTTATTTCAGCAGTGCATCTACAAGAATGTACCATACAAAACTTGTGTCTGAGATTAAGACCAACTACATCCAAAACACAAATATGTATTTTCACGGCAAAAAACCTCCATTTTGTCATAGTTGATCAATTAGAGGGTACTTCTCTCATCATTTCGTCTAGCGGCGGTGTCGTGCCGTCGACATCCTGAGTAATGTTCAGTTTCGCGGTCACTTGGAGGACAAAGACAAGTCATTTTCAAAGGTGTGGTATGATGAGTAAGATGACATCTTATTGGTTAGCATCAAGTGAGGTAGGGCGCATCAAAGCAGCCCGTCTGGGGAAGTACCTCCACCTCATAGAAAACCGCAGCCAAATAACAACTCCCTAAAGGGTTTGTGTGTTCCTGTGTGTGAGTGAGGTCACCAGTAAGCTCATAAGGAGTTGTTGTGCAGCAGAGGAGGCATCGTCCGAGTGATACTTAATATATTATAAGCATTAATAGGCTTTGGTAACTGCTTTACATCAGGTAGGCCGTATGCTTGTATGCCTTCCCGACGTTGTATAAAAAAAATATATATGTAAGGCTCCATTTTACATGAATTTTTGCTCATATATATGGACCGGTGTCCCCCAATATTTATTGTATTTGATTGCATACAAGGAACTGCAGTTTATTATAAAAGTAATTAATTAATTTCTGTTGTAGACAAAGATCCAATCAATCTCTCTCAGGAAAAGATTAAGACCAACTTAATCCAAAACACAAGTATGTATTGCTGCAAAAAAATCTCCATTTCTCGTAGTTCATCAATTGGAAGGTATTTCTCTCATCATTTTATCTAGCAGCGCGGGCGGTATCCTGGAAGTCGAGATCTCGAGTGATGTTCAGTTTCTCGGTCACTTGGAGGACAAATTTAAAGACAAGTCGACTTCCAAAAAGATTGGTATGATGAGTAAGATGAAATCTTATCGGCTAGCATCTTCTTTATTTATGTAACGCCCCGGTCCCATTTTACATGAAACATTGCTCACGTACTCGTATATGGACCGGTGCTTATATTTATTGTATTTGACTGCATACAAGCAAGAGCAGTTTGTTATAAAAGTAATTAAACCAATCAATTACTGTTGGAGAGAACGCAGCTATGTCGTCCGCATAGCAATGAATGCCATCAATCAACAATATATCATTAACAATGATATATTGCAGAGTAAATAGCGTTGGGGAGATTGCAGAGTTGTGATCAGAGGATCAGAGGAGAGATATGCCAGAAGTTTTTATTACACGCTCCATCCCTTTAAGAGAAAGGATGTTACAGCTATATAGTTCAATGAATCTGACCTATTGCCCTTTTTGAGCCTCGTGTGTGTACATTGGCGGTCTTTCATGAAGATAATACTTAACCAGTAGAGTATATGTCCTTACCACTCTCTAGGTACTCGTATCTCTAACGTTATGCTACAGACGTTTAGTGCGCGGATATAACAATATCGATGTCCGTTCGTTTCACTCTTGTACTCGTATTTGACTTTAGCCCTGTTTTCCTTACAATTAAACTTTTATTAGTTCACCAAGATGCAGGGAGATCTTTTACGCTGGCAAACTTATGCAGTAACGTTGTATTGAAAATTTCCACTTGCAGATCAGTCAGCGTTGAGTACATCATCACGCAGACGATTAATATTCATGCAAGGAAGCCAAAGCATAGGCGACCGGAACAGACATTACAGCGACGGTATGCATCTACTAGTGGTAGTGCATGGGTACCGGCCGCACAACTAATTAGAAGCGGAAACACACAAAGTAATTTAGATCAAATTGTCTATAAATTTGACTTTCAAAATAATGCCTGAACTGGTAACTAACATTTATTTTACCTAATTACGCTGGTACTACATACTTAGGTTTAAGAATAAATTGGATATTTATATGCAGGTAGGTGTACCTCAAACTTGATACTTTGACCTTTGTTGTTTCCGAGTTAGACGAAATGTATTTGTATATAGACAAGAATTACTCGTTTAAAGTAAAAGGATTATAATCATGTTGCCATATATCTCTCAGTGGTAATCATAATGTGCTCCTAGCTATGCATACCTGTTAAAATATTAGTGTACCATGTTCTGTAATTTGAAATAAAAAGTGTTAAAACTACGCACCGAGTTTCACTGTTGTATCACTAGCAATAAATCATCCTTACCACCTAGGTGGCTTAAGGTGATTGGTTTATATTAAAAAGATCCCTTCGACAAATTATATAGTAAATTAATATTTTTCTTGAATCGAATATCGTACAAAGTACGACCAGAAGTATAGTGAGAAGTAGGAGGCTCGATTAATATAATGTATACGAGGTATCTATATTAATATGTCAAACAATACGCCAAATGTATCATAATAGAATGAGATCATTTCCCACAATAGTTCACTGAGTTGGGAATCATCCCTTCTGATATTAACTTGATGTTAAATGATATTAACTGATGAACTTGACTGAGGGGTTATAATGTAAAGATATCGTAGTCGATATAGGTAACTTTGTTTATTTAGGATTTCCAATATATTCAGGCAGAATATTCATTGTGAACATATTATATGTATAATTAAGTAAGGCTCAGTGTAATTTATTGTAATTTATTATTATCATTGGCTTAATTTTTATTTAATAAGTACATTAAATTATCCCGAAAAGTAAAGATATGATTCCTTCATTCACAATATGTATAAGGCTAACATGCTACAAGGCAAGGACCATAGGATATGACATGTGCGCTGTGATCCTGCTGATTATCCTCAGGTATTTGCTGGTGGACTCTCCTCCATTGTGATGTTCTTATGACACCGTCTTCTGTGTATATCACTTTATAGTCATACAGTCACTACTATTTTTCATAGCTTTTAAAATTCTGATGACTGACAACCTAAACTTTAAATTATACTACCTCTCATAGCATACAAGCGTATGGCCCAACTGATGAGTACACAGTCCTTGTGGCGAATTATTATAGGTACCTACTGTACATCTCATTCTTGGTTGCCATATTTTTAATAAAATCCTTTGTCTCAGAAATTCATAGTTTCACATACAAGTTTTAACAAAATTTTTGGCTGTTCGAAGTGTATTGTCATCAAAATAGAATATATTTTGTCATAAATGAATCCTGTCTTTATTCTAAATCGTTAATTGACAATTATTTGTAAAAACAAAGAAATCTTTTGAAAATTTTCCGAAGTCTCGAACGAAAGAAATTATCGTGAGAGAATCGCGGCTGATGCGGCTAGCCATTTGGCTTGGGGCCAGCGTCGCCGATCTTGTAATTTACTCATGCGGAATGAGATTAACACGACATCTGGCTTGTATTTAGTGAATTTGCACTTGATATAGACCTGCAGTTGTAATGAAGCTTAGCCTTATACTCTGAATATATATTATAACCCGCCGTCGAGATTTTTAATTCGAATATAAATATGTTCCTTCAGTTCATATTAATTGTTACCCATATTAAATGTAATTCTATTTGTACTAGAGTATAAAAGTAAAATCTAATCAGCCAGAAAACTGATTAATATAAAAACCGGCCGGGATTTAAGTTCGATCCTTTACCGTTTAGTTCAAAGTCAGTTAAATGGTTTGTATTGGGCGTGATGAGCTTGTTGTGTTTTCATAAAAAGTTTTAAATTAGTAGGAAAGGTAAGCCAGTGATCAAGTTACCTTATTTTATTTATTTTTGTCAATGTTTTAGATGTATATTATTAATAATACCACTGCGTGCTGACCTGTAAGTATATTAGGACTATTTGTGGGCGTGAACATGTTTGTAAGTGTAAGTCCCCTTGACTAAAACAAATAGACATTGTCTGCGCGATACACCAGGTACCGAGTAGCCCAAGCACTTGGGTGACTCTCCTCTTTGGCCATTCAAACATGAACCAGCGTGTTCGAATATTTAGCTCGGCAATACTCTTAGCCGAGGTTCGACCCCTCACGGGGGTCCTTAGGCACTCGCTTTTACTTATTTCAGGCTGTGGCGCCTCACATCGCCTTTCCCTAGTAACGGCCTATAGGGACCAATTACCTACACAATAAAAAAAAAAACAGACGTGTTCAAGTTCGAAAAAAAGGGGATCATGTGCCAAAAGCGTGCTCGTTTGCGACCCCTGTCAATCAATCAGATTGCAATTCTGGACCAAGAGCGCACTGACGTGCGGATTAGGGCATCATCCAGCGGCGACGCGCACCAATCTGCCCCCGTCGGTGTAGCTGCATGCGGCGGTGGGGGGCCGCCACCTACCACGAAACACCAATTCTGGCGGGACGAGGGGAGCCGAGTGCTGCATAGGCTAGGCACGTGGAATGTGAGCGGTGGGTAGCGAATGCGTATAGCTTTCGGAAAACATGAAAGGATAAGGAGCGAAAAATTGCAAGATGAAAGTGTAAGGAGAACGTATGTGCATCTGGTAAGTGAAAGACTTGCAAATGCAAACTTTTCCGATTCAGATGTGGATGATTGTTGGAAAGTTTTGAAAGAAAGTATGGTGGATAGTGCAATAGAAGCATGTGGATGCGCAAAGAGGCTTAAAACAATGAAAGGAGATGGCTGGTGGGATGCAGAGGTTGAATCCTCCTTAGCAAGAAAGAGGAAAGCGTGGCTGGATTATGTTCTTCATCTTTGCCCTTAAATGAAAGTATGAGAGAGAAGAAGAAAGAAATGTACCGTCTATGCAATAATGAAACCAAGGCTTTAGTGAAAGAGAAGCGTGAAATACAATTTATGAATGAGGAAGAGAGGCTGACGAAAAACTTCGAGGCAAATACCAAACTCTTTTGGAGAGAGGTAAAGAAGTCTCGGGGTAATTCGTCGGCATCCAGTATGAACAAGATTAAGTCCAAAGCTGGTATCTTTCTTGCAAACGCTCAGAAAGTGTTAGAACGGTGGAGTGAATATTTTGAAGAAATGTATGAGTATGCCTCGGACGCTGATAATGAGAGTGAGTCGGATGCCTACTCTACGTTGACGGAGTCCGACGAAGGCATAACTATGGATGAGATCGAATGGTCGACACGGAGCTTGAAAAATGGAAAATCAGCGGAAATTGATCTAATTACAGCTGAGATGATCAAACTAGGTGGCACTTACGTCCCGGACGTCTTCTAGTACTTAAGCAATCTATGCTGGAGAACTGGAAGGGTCCCAATAGACTAGAGACGCGCAGTCATCGTGCTCTTGTATAAATACAAGGGTTTACGCATGGACTGCACCAGTTATAAGGCCATCAGTTTGATCCGTTTGCTTCTTTAGAACTGTGTGCACACTTTGACATTTTGCTTGTTGTAGTGCTCTCCAGTCGTGAAAATTTTTCATCACTAAAGAATATATTTCTGTGAATTTTACCTGCGCATCGGGATAGAAGGCGTTTTGATCGAGCTACTTTCTTCAACTATAGGGATTGATTTAGGGCATATCGACAATATGCGCCGAGCTTCAGGTATTGTTTTATTATATGCGACAGAGTCCTAGCGGGAATCATCATTTCTCGCAATAAGATATTTTGTTTACTAGCGGGGTTTCGGCGAATTCTGACTTTAACCGCCTTTGTAGTTCTAACAGCACCCGGTCGCACGATCTTTTATGGTCTTCAACAGAGGAAGTGTTGGTATATCTGTCGGCAGTACGATATACGAACGGCTGATACCAAGCTTTTGAAGTGTCTTGAATCTGACCAACGCAACGGCTCCGTACCCACTTCGTGCAAGGCAATCACTGCAATCCTATTTTCTTTAACACCCTATTTTATATTGTAATTTGATAATAAACATAAAAAAATATAAATATAAAACGTCGGGAAATCGAACCATAATAAACGCGTTCCAAATTCAAAATAATTAAAGAGTTGAATAAAATAAAAGTTTCTATGGAACAGTATTTATGGCCAGACTAGCCATTATTAGTTTTCGTTTTTATCACTCTAGGTATAGAAATCTAAAATAGGATTTTATTCTGTGCACCTTACAGTTATACCTATTGAAACGTTATATAAAATACCATATAGTTCCAATTTTCTAATGCATTTCGATTAAAGTGCCACGATTTGTTATCTCACTCTGAAATCTTGAACCCAAACTATGCAAAAATAAGTTTATATCCCTTTCAGCACCAGCAGTAATCGAAGTAAAAAAAAACGCTGTATGTTTTGACTAGAGATACCGCCCCGCTGCCGCATACGACATATTACCTCATATTTTGCTTCTTTGAAACTACACTTACATTTAGTAACAAAACTACGCTCCGGGGAATTGTTATTTAGTTGTAGCGTATTGTTACTCGGAAATATTTACCTGGTCGGCCTGCCTTGCCTGTATTATCGCTGGACTCTTCCTATCTTATGCAAGGGTCATATTCGGTCATATCAGCGCCATAACATTGATTTTCACTTACAACGTGATCAATACACATTTGAGATAATAAAATAAAGCAATATTATCATACATGCTTGCACTCCCACTCACATACTCACTATGTATACAATAACCGTTATATTAAGCGAAAATGTCAACAAAGCAACGTTTAAGTAATTTTAAATGACAAAGCTTAACTTTGGTCATTAATTTCAACGTGTGGATAAATGGCTAAAGTTCCCGAAACTAGATAATAATAATATCGCATCATTTATTTCGTAATACAACTCAACTTCGCAGCGGCACAAAAAAGTTTTCATATTTCCTACTAGCTACTGCTCGTGGCTTCATCTACATGGAATACGAAATAATGATATTCTTCTTTTTACGTATCTCTGTCATCCTACGTGACATACCGTAATTTTTTTTATACTTAAGCTTGCTTTAAGTTTTATGATAATGGTGTTATTCTGATAAATTCGTTTACTTATAATTACAATGATCGATTAATTTATGGCTCTTATTTGAGGTGTGTTTATTCTATATTGAATGGAAAAGAGCGAGTGCGCCGATTTTAACCGATCCACGTTGCACCAGCTCCTAATGCGTACTTAATTTCGTATTAGGGGGATGACCATATTACAATGTTACTAGACTAATAGTAGCTAGGTATGAAAGGGATAATTGCAAATCATTTCACTACGGAGCAACTGTCTGTCTGGTATTATAGTTCAAGAGTCGAGACTATTCATTACTAACAGTTCTTCTTTCTCTTTCTTGGTTTTCACTCTATTATTTTAGAAGGAAATACTAATGTCGATTTTATGATTTCTATGTGATTTCAAAATTGCTTCACGTCAAAAACAAGCCTCAATTTCTATATGTTACTCATATAAGACGTAAAACTGGCGGTGAATATAATCTTGCATAATTTTACGATATATTTTCCAAGAGATTTGCACTAGTGTAATGTGGAATCATAAATTGTGGAGCGCCTCGAGGTGAAAGGCTAGTGTATCGCATATAAAATAACTACAAGTTATGAACGTGGGATACATCTAATACTTTACTACGTAAGCTTGCTCTATTGAAATATAGTAGATTTGAAATAATTTTAAATTTACCGTGTAACTTAGATTTAAAAAACAACATTGTGCTTATCAATTCTTTACAAAATTTATATGGAACTAACTACTTTTAGGTGAATTTGGTTCATATATTATTAAAACATTTAAAGCGATCAATCTGAAGTCAATTCTGACCCGAAATCGTTCCAAATAAAAATGAAGTGTCTGTCTGTGATTTCAAAATAAAGCCTTCATCTTAAGCTCATATTATTATTTTCACGATACCAAAGCCTAAATACGCATTTTAAACTTTTTGTCTGTCTGTCTGTCTGTTCGTTTGTCCGGGCTAATCTTCGAAATGGCTGAGCCGATTTCGACAAGACTTTCACTGGTGGGTACAGGACTGTTCAGAGCAGAATATAGGGTACTTTTTATCCCGTAAATATTTAGGATCCTGCGTAAAAAATGAAAAACTCTTAAAATTAGGTGGAAATATCTTCCCCTTCGGGGAACATTGTAATTTTTAGTTAATAGATTCAGGCGTTATTTTGCGAAAGTCAAGTTTACTTTGGGTGCTTCCGCCACCAATTAGTTCATGCGGCCTAGCGCCGGCCGGCACCCACCCACTACTCTTAGTACGTGCTACATGCCGACGCTGCCATGGCTGCTCCGGTAGTCTCTGCCTCGGCTGCTGCGGTCGTCCGCAATCTGGAACAGAATCCGTATACCCCCACCACCACCGTAGCCGTCACGACTAGCCTGGTCGTCGCTGCGACACGTGTTTCGCCTCTCCACGAGACATAATCAGATTGTAGACGTTAATCGTAAAAATAACATGCTACATGTGACAAATTCATCGCAATGCCATTCGTTATATTGAATTGACGAGCTCGGTGGCTCAGTGGTGGAACGCGCTGTTACGCTACTTTGACACTAATGCGCGTGGGTTCGATTTCCACACAGTACAAACATTTGTGTACATGAACATGTCTGTTTGTATTGGCCTGGGTATTTTCTATGTATAATAAGTATGTATTTACAAAAAAAATGTATGTACGTATGTTTATCAGTTGTCTAGTACCCATAACTCAACCTTCGCTTACTTTGGGGCTAGGTGGCGCTGTGTCATTTGTCCGACAATATTTATTTATTTATTTATTGAGGGTGGGGGTGGATGGTGTGAGCGAAAAGATATTTAATAGTGGGAAACTGTTTACGTCAGTCTGTTTGATCATGAGAGTCATTTTAGAATTTTTATGTTTATTAATTTCTAATTGTTCCCTAATATTTAGTTTTTAACCTTTGTCTATGTGTGTAAAATTTGATATGTATTAGTGGGGGATAAATTATGTCCCTTGTCTATGAGATGCTCGGCGAAGTGTGACCTTTCTGGACGATTGTTTATATACGCCGATACGTGCTCGTGAAATCGTGTTTGAAAATTACGACTAGGTTGACCGATATAAACGTGTTCACATTCATCGCAGAACTGCTTATAGATGCCGGGTTTTTATTGGGCGGGATTTTATCTTTAGTGTTACAATGTGATTTGAGTGAATTACGGGATTTGAGAGCAACATGTATGTTATTTTTTCTAATAATAATATAAATAAAATTGAAGTGTCTGTCTGTGATTTCAAAATAAAGCCTTTATTAAAAGCTCATATTCTTATTTTCACGTTACTAAAGCCTAAATATGCATTTAAAATTTTTTTGTCTGTCTGTCTGTGTCTGTCTGTTTGTTTGTTTGTTTGTTCGGGCTAATCTTCGAAATGGCTGAACCGATTTTGACGGGACTTTCACTGGTCACAAGACTGTTCTGAGCAGAATAAAAGGTACTTTTTATCCCGTAATATTTAGGGTTCCTGCGTAAAAAATGAAAACCTGTTAAAATTAGGGGAAAATATCGTAATAGTATAAATATGGGGACTTTCTAATTTGTATTTTTATTATTTTCATAGATTACGAATTTTTTATGACATAAACTACGCATTTTTATGTATTAAAAATAAAATAAATATACGTTGACTCTTGTAAAGGTCAATAGATGGCGCTGTATGAAAATTGAATCGCTCTATGGTTGCATCTACGACCCTGAACTTTGTTTTTTTTTTTAAACTGTAAGAATTTCAGGTCTACAGTTTTCCATGGAAACAGTGCGTAAATCCATAGATTCGTGGCCAGACAGATTAATGGCCTGTATCAAAGCCAAAGGTGGCCATTTTGAATAGGCGTCCATAAATAAGTACATATAAGTTTTATTAAGATTGCATTACTTCATAAAAAAAATGCATATTTATTTGTAACAGAACTAATGGGTGAGTAGGTATATAGCTTTGATTATTGCCCTATATTGTCTTTGATACAACCATTCTAAATTATACCTAGCAAATGCACTAATGACATGCAGGGAGATCAATTCCATCCCTGACTTAGATTACGCTATTAATACCGAATCAGTCATTCTGACGATGGCTTAGTCAATACGTTGTCACTTCTTATACCAATACCAGTAAGTAATAATGTACATTGCATGCTATAAGAGAAATAGTTTCCCGCCCTCGTTTTACTCATGTTATTGGAACGTAATGAAGCAAAAATGTACACAAGTGAGTTGGAATATTTCCAGAAGGCACGGCCTCATTTAGAGTTGCAGTTTATTTATTGCCCATAGCTCGCAGTGAATTGAATCCAAATTAATTGAAAAATTCCTTTAGAACTATGAGACGTATGTTTTAAGTGCTTGCAACTTGAAAAGCGAAGAGGATCCTTAGCTTTATCGCGGACTTTAAAAAAACGAGGCGAAGAGAAAAATATAATTAAAATAATAAAAAAATAATTATTTACATAGTTTATAATAATTTTCACGAGTGCGGTGGTGGAATGGTTGGTAGATAACACTACATTAATACCAAGGCACGCGATTCGCACACAGGACAAACATTTGTATACAGAAACAGACAACATTTGTATACAGAAGCAGACAAAGCAAACAGCTTTGTCTGAGTGCTTTTAAGAAAGATAGGGTGCATCGAAGCACCCGAGAGCAGGAGAAGTACATTCATCTCACAATATACAACTCTCTGGAGGGTTGTTGTGTTCCTGCGAGTGGGTAGGTTAGGTACCAACTATTAAGAGCATGTTGTGTTAGCAGCAGTGGTAGCATCGTGTGAGCGATACTTCAAGTATTGCAAGCGTTTATATGCTACGTCATACTTGACATCATGTGGGGCGTATCCTTGTACGCGTTCTGACATTTTATTAAAAAAGATATAGCTTTAGCTTTCCAATATTTTTATATCAGTAGCATTTAGGAGTATGCACGAATACGATTCGCTAGATGTTTGCAATTTAAACTCGCTCTCGGGGAATGTTGCATAGCATAAGTTTAGTAAAAACCAAGCTCTAAAACCCTAACTCGCAAAAATAAAAATAAATAAACTAAAAATAAAGTTCATTACAATTGTAAAAGGAACATATTCATGTTTGCCTCCAGTATAGTTAAATGACTTACAAGTAGAATGTTGAATACGCCTACGAGTATTATTAATTATTAGATCTGAATACGTACATATTTGTGTGGTGGTGATAGTATGATAGAACCTAGAAGATAAAAGTCGTGGTCAAAATGAAATGCGATTCTACTGATTATAATGATAACTGTAACTATGTGACCGAGATTAAAATCGAAGTATTAAATTTTTTATTGTACGAAGAGGGTTTAATTGCGCAGTCGACAACGCGCATGTGATTTTGCATGCATCTATTCAAATACTTATCATCAAGCAGCCCATTAGATCTTATGATAGAAAAAAATACTTATACTACATATTAAGCTAACACACACGTACAATCGATTGACTAAGATACCTGATCACACCTTTATCTTCCTGAGTAACTTTCTGAGTAATGTCGTTATCATTTTATTAATGAGGTCTGTGCTTGTTTGGTTATGAATACTCATTCAAAGCTGTTCATTATAGTAGTAGTATGTTGACCAGGGAAAGTAAGTATTTAACCTATTACCTAAATGGCAAATTTTCGCTTAGATATATAAACGATGTTGTTTTACATTTATAAATTTATATCTTATTATTTACTAGACTAGGTAGTGAGATTCTACAATAAATTAGTTGTTCAAATACGACACAACAGTCGAGAGGCATCAGGCAGGTCAGTAGTTAGTGTCTCTTTTTTATACCACTAAGGTAGCAATCAAGCATATGGCCTGCCTGAAGGTAAACAGTCACCGTAGCCTACAGACATTTGCAATACCAGGGGTGTCACTCGAACGTTGCCGAACCTCTAAAAACCCCTTCACGCATTTCTTGAAGAATTTCATGCTGTAGTCCCTTGGAAAAACGTCAGCTGGGAGCTCATTCCACCGCTTGAGTGTTCTCGGAAAAAATTTCGCTGAAACCGCACAGTACGCGACCATTGCGGTTCCAGCGTGTTAGGGTGAACTCACCGTTTACCGTAACCGTCTGTTCTTTTCATTAAAAAATAAAATGTCGTCACTTGAAAACTGAAACAGTTTTACATCTGAACCAATTACAGTAACGCAAAATGTTTCCAACCAATTACTGTCACCGAGCGCCATAAGACGCGGTGCTTAAATACCTCACTTGCTTTTTTAATTTCGTAGCTCTTTTCATGAGCGCTCGCTAGTTCCTAGGGCTCCTGACATCACCTTCTGATAAAGCACGACCAAGTTGATATAAATAGGTTGATCTCCTTCATCCTTCCACTTTCGTATATTAAATCTGCTTCGTCATTCTTTCATCCGGCATTCTTTCTGCACGTTCAAACCAACGGAGCATGCCTTTTCTTATCTTATCTTTGTAAGTTACGTTATTGTTATAAATCATACCACGTCAATAAAATAAATAGTTACCTTTTCATAAAACAAACAAAAAATTGCTATATAATGACGGATAGATAAAAATTAAGATATACCACTAAGGGCTAATTTTTGTCAAGACATGTCCACTAGAAAATAATTTGCTCAAGTCTTTTAACGTATTGTGAGCGTATCGACCATAAACTTTTGTTTATGTACTTACAAATATAATGCTCACCCACACACACAATTCCGCTCAAAATATTATACAACGATTCAGGAGATTTTGAAATGTAAAGATATTAACAAAATTCGAATTTAAATTGAAATTAAACTATTTTTAACGGAAGTATCGCGTGTTTTATTTATTTTGTTGAAACCTGACGTTTCGAACGCTTTGCAGCGTCCGTGGTCGCAGGAAAGACCACGGACGCTGCAAAGCGTTCGAAACGTCAGGTTTCAACAAAATAAATAAAACACGCGATACTTCCGTTAAAAATAGTTTAATTTCAATGTGTAACAATCGCGAAAACCTAAGTCGAATTTAAATTTTGGGACAGTTACGAAACTTCGCCTAAAATGGAAATTTAATAAAATGGAACGATAACAAATAACAGTCCGCGGCTGTGCTATCATCATACTTTAAGATTCTTTTTAGTTCGTAGATTCAAATATTATTTTACATGTATTTTCTGTAACGATGATCAGCGATGGCGGCTGCGTACATCGTGGATTACAGATAGCGGATAAGCGTGGAGCTGACTGCAACTGCCGGGGCATCGATGTCATTCGCTACATGCATGCCAATGCCAACTAACAGTAGAGAGTGAATATCGGCCGGTGCTAGTTTATATCGACTAACTGGTCACGGAAGCACACAAAGTAGTATAAATCAAATTGCGTTTCTCTTATAGTACATTCAGAGTGAGGCTGGCTATAAAACCTATGAAAGACATTATTGGATGTGCATGTGTTACCAACGATTCCTAGTTTCTTGCTGGTTATGCCATAAAAACATATTGGTTCCATGTTCCTCGGTACTCAGGTGAAATACTGGGGGGGGGGAAACTTGATCGCGAGGCGCTATCGAACCCCTTTCGACCCACGTCAAAGCTATGGAGCACTTTGACAGTAACATTATTAACACTTGGCAAGGTGCGCCTACGAATAATACTTTGCACTTAAGCTGGTATATTCGGACAAGAGAAAAATATTATTTTTTTATACAACGTCGGCAGATAAACAAGCATACAGCCCCTGGTGTAAACTGAATACTGTAGCTTATGTATGCTTGGAATACAGGGAAGATCCTCTCATAGAGGTACGGCGCATCAAAGCATCATCAGCCCGTCTGGGGAAGTACCTCCACCTCACAGAAAACCGCAGCCAAATAACAACTCCCTAGAGGGTTTGTTGTGTTCCTGCGCGTGAGTGAGGTCACCAGTAAGCTCCCAAAGAGTTGCTGTGTAAGCAGCAGAGGACGCATCGTGCGAATGATACGCGTAAATAGGCTACGGCACCCTCTTTACATCAGGAGTGCCGTATGTTTGTATGCCTCCCGACGTAGTATATAAAAAAAAATCTCCCTTTGTTATATTTACTACTAAAACTGGGACTCTTACTTACTGATAATCACTTACAGGGATACAGCAACCCTCGAGGGAGTTATTATTCGGGTGAGATTTTCTGTAAGGTTGTACCTTACTAAAATTCAGTAAAATAATCATAAGTAATAGTACTTCTACGCTAAGGCTGCTTTGATGCACCTCTCTTTAAATAACGTCATTCTTTGAATAACATTAGAATGTTATTCTAATGCAAGTGTAAGTAATTATGCCCAACACGGATATATTCACTGGACAGTTAGAAAAGTTATAGATCTAGTATTGTGCTGCATCCCCAGTCAAAGGATTTTAGTAGCAAGACACCATTGTGTCTTCTGTGTGCCACCGGATTAACAACAGCAATCACCAAATAGCGAACATTAAAATTCATGCAGTCCCAGTTGCGAATTTATCGCTGCCGTAGTACTAGTATTTATGGTAGGTACTACTGGTAGTTTTATTACTTACACCGAAAATAATGAAAAAGAAGTCCTTTACTGAATATTCCTATGCACACCAGTAGTACATACACCAAATCTTTCTCGGTCCATGCTGCAAAATTGGGGAATTCACTCTCTGTGCACATTAAATTGTCTCCCAACATTGAATCGTTTAAACTAGCTTTGAAAGGCTTTCACGATGATCATGGTGCTTTAGACTAATTTTATATTTTTTACTTATCTTTTTTTATTTTTTTATTTTCTTTTATTCTTTTTTTTTATCATCTCCTTACATATATATTTATACTATTTTCTATTTTATCTAGATACTTTAAATTTTATTATTTATTTTGACATTTATTACTTTTGTATTTGTTTATTATTATAATGATCTGTTTCGTTTATGTTGTACTTACTACCGCGCCACTCGCCTACCAAATTCCAATTAGACACTCAAAGGTTGACTGGAAGAGATTCCTTATAGGAATAAGTCCGCCTTTGTACATTTATTAATGTGTTGCATTTTAATTTACATTTTTCATTATTATGTTATGTACAATAAAGATATAACAAACAAACAAACAAAGGAGTATTAGAAATTAGATATTTTAATATCCGAGTAACGAGCGTCCGACAGATGTTGAAAGGCTGAGTTCTTGCATGTCAAATTGGGTGTGACATAAGATTCAGATCTCATTGCTGTTAGAGAGAATTACCAGGTGTACTATTCTGCAATAGTCCAAATATTTCTATATATATATATATATATATATATATATATATATATATATATATATATATATATATATATATATAAATAAATATATATAAATATATATATATATATAGCGTGACGTACCAATATAAAAACCAGGTAGCGTACTTGCATTATGTTCCTATCTATTAGCCATTTAGCCCTAAAATCCTCACTGACCTTTCCTTATTTTGCGACAGACAAAGGCAAAATTTTTTAAGTTCGGCGCCTCGAGACACAAACGCGATAGGTATGATTTCATCGAGCGACAACAAACAAACAGCGATTGTGTTTCTAATTCCAATTGCTATGCAAATAAGACCTTCCGTTTCCTCGAAAAAATTTGAGTATTCTACCATTTTCGACTACAAAAAAAGAGATTTTAATTTATGGCGTATACTTGTTTACATATATTCACTGATCGCGATAATGGATCAAGAGATTTTTTAAAGTTTACCTACATGTTAGAGTTTATGTTAGAGTGATGCTATGTTAGTTCCACATGCGTTTAGTACCTAGGTAAGTGGGCTCCGCTCGGCGATTCTTTATGTGGAAAATCTCGATTTTTATGAAAATACCTACATTTAAACTTAAAATACCGTTATCCAAACACAAAAATTGTCAAAACCGTTTGCATGATGCGCCTCGGACGTCATTACCGCCTGGGTTTATCATCTCATCTGTAACCATAGCAATTATTTCCCTATGACTTTCAACTTTTCAAGATTCGTGTTGACCTTTATTATCCACGGTGATGTCTTCGTGGAACTGAATTGCAGTATAAGGAATGTGTCCCTTGGACCTTGGTTTACTTTGCCTATGCTAAAAGGGTGTAAAAACACGACGTAAAATATAAATGAGATATAGATAGTGTTTAACATTACAATTTCCGTACACCGTTAATTTTTTTGCAATGGTATGGTTCATTTCTAGCCATGTTTTAATTACGAGTAATTTAACCTCTCAGCGATTGACATATCAGATACAATCGCCGCCCTTTTGAAAAAATCTCTTATCTTCCGTACCATTTAAATAACGGGTTCAACAGTCTATTTAGTCACGTTATATTTTTTTCAGAATATCAAGGATTATGTTTCTTGACGCAGAAAACATTATAGCGTAATGTTTTTATCTAAATCTAACGGTAATATAATATACCTGCAAGCACAGGAAATACCTTGGTACTTATAGTTCTATATGATTTGCAAGCGAATCGCTGGCTTTAAAGGATTTTTGACTGCGAGACACCTGGCCTTAAAAATTTAGTTTTAAAAATTGCATTTGGCTCCATACCTACTTTGTGTAATGCAATCACAGCGATTCGGTTCTCTTTATCAACCCACTTCATTTTAATATCGCAAAATATTGTACAATGTATTGGCGCCAAAATGAGACAATTAAATGAACAATTGAACAATCATATAAAAATGACAGATTCCAAATTCAAATGTAACATTTTGTTTATTTTTAATTGTAACAGTATTTATGGCCAGATTAAGTATATATAATACATTCCAAATATATGCCAATGCATTTTATTGCATCATGTTCTGCAGAACAAATATAGCATATAATATTTAAAGTTTAATAATGCATACAACCCTAATGACCTGCTGGAGGGTAGAGGTCAGCCCTTTCACCAAGTCACTCTGAACGTCGCGCAATCGCAGACTCTTCGTGTCAGTACAACTTCCGCTGGTCCTATAATTATCTGCACAACGACTCTTCAACAAAATGACGTCCTTAGTCACGCCTCACAGAACACGACAACCCTCCCGAAGTTAGAAGCAGTTATGAGGTCTTCTATAAGATGAAGGTGCTTCCCCAGATGGACATTAAAAACAAGAGATCCCGACACACTCAAACACAACATAAGAAGAAAGATAGCACAACCTCCCGCTGGGCCCCACCTCTCTCTAGTAAGAAAAAATGACTAGGTTGTCTTTTGTACATTTTTTTTTCTATGTATGTGCACGCAATTTTGACGAGCTCGGTGGCTCAATCGTGAATGACGCGACTTTGACACCAACGCTCGTGGGTTCGATTCCTACACAATGTAAACATTTGTGTGCATGAACATGTCTGTTTGTCATGGTTTGAATGTTTTTAAAGGAGGTAGGGCGCATTAAAGCAGCCCATCTGGGGAAGTACCTCAACCTCACAGAAAACCGTAGCCAAATAACAACTCCCTAGAGGGTTGTTGTGTTCCTGCGTGTGAGTATCACCAGTAAGGCGTTGCTGTGTAAGCAGCAGAGGAGGCATCGCGTGAGTGATACTTAATATATTGCAAGGGTAAATAGGCTACCGTACCCGTTTTACATCAGGTGGGCTGATATTATACGTATGCTTATATTATATGCCTCCCGACGTAGTATAAAAAATAATGCAAAGGAACAGTGATAACCCAGTAGAAAACAAACCAGCCTATTCACCGACGGTCTCATGTTCAAATGCTGACATGGGCATGTACAACTTAATTAGTGTTTTCGGATTTACATATATGTTAATTATCACTTTCTAGGCGGCGATGGAAAAAATCGTGAGAAATTCCGTACGTTCAGGAAGTCATATTTCAAACCTCTAACCTAACCTACGGTAGTTCTCGTTTTCCCTCTGAGTCGTCGAGGTCTGACGGCAGTTGCTCTATGTCATAATCAGTATCACGTCCAATTCTTAGTTTAGATAGCGGACACCGGCAATAATGGATTAGAATAACGCTAGGAAGAAAATGTCCGCTGGGCATGCCTCAGGCAAAAACGATTAATAAGATTTTAATGAAATTTTACACAGAGATAGCTACAACCCATATGTATGTTATTTTTGGTCCCAAAAACATTTGTGGTTCTTATGTAAAACTTATATAACCATTTCACTCGGGCGCAATCGGGAGTATCAGCTAGTTGCGATGTACGAGTACTAAACAATAATTTGTCAGACACACACACCATATCATTGGTTTTAAGAGTTCTAAACATTAAAAACTAAATCACATACTGGCGAAACCGCAGATACTACGAGTAGTTAGTGCTAAAATAAATATTGTATCAAGGTCATGTTTACATAGAATACTTTCTTGGAATAGCGAAGCAGATGGAATTTACTATAGATACTATATCTATAGTATCTAAACTGTTTTCAAATTGAATACTGATTTAGTCAGTAGAACGGTCCCTACCGACTGACGTTTTTCTTTAGTCAGCTGTTCAGTTGTACGAAATAAAAAGAATGCTAAGTGAATTTTGAATGCGTAAACTCTATCCTGTTAATATCATTACATAACCAGTTGAAAATGCGCAAGCTTGCATTGCCAGAGGAACACCTGGCGCGTCAATTATATAACAATTCGATTTTTGTTTTAATTTATCGGCCATTTTGACCATGTTCCTTAAGAGATAGGAACGGTGTTCCTGAACATTCCTATTCTACTTTTTTTATGCTGAATCCGAATCTGAAGTCAAAATTCGAAAAGAAGCCACAGACAAACACACATACAAACGCACAGACAAACATATAGATTTCATATAGGAACGGTGTTGCTGAAAATGTCAATACAATAATAATGATGACAATTTACTGCAAAATCGAATACAATTTAGAACAAATATTCTGTCAGTTCTAGAAAGTGGATAAATCGGCATTCATAACTTTATTCTGCTTATAAGATTATCACCGCATTTAAAAAAAGACATTAGGTATATTTTTATCCGACTTTAAAAACAAGGAGAAGATTATCAATTCGGTTGTATTATTGTATGTTTGTTACCTCAGAACTTCGTCATTTATAAACTGCTTTGCTTTTTTTAACGAACCTTCTGATTAGTCCCATAGAAATTTTATCAAAATCTATTTAGTAGTTTGGTTTTTAAATCAAAATATCAAATATCATTCAGTGGAGTTTACGGTGATATTTTTTTTTATATCACTAATATGACAAACAAGCGTACGGCCTACTTGATGGTAAGCAATTACCGCAACCTATGAACATTTGCAATACAGGGGATATTACACATGCGTTGCCGACCCTGTAAAATCCTCTTCACGCACTCTATGTATGAACTCCAAGACTGCTAATCACTTCTTCTTGAAGAACTCCATGCTCTAGTCCCTTGGGAAACCCTCAGTTGAGAGTTTATTCCACAACTTGAGAGTTCTCGGAAGAAAACCTCTCTGTAACCGCAGCCATTGAGATTTTAGAATATGAGGTTGAACTCCTCGTCGTCAGCGAGCGGTGCGGTTGTAAAAACAAGCAAACAAGAGAAATTCTTCAGAACGCAACCCGTTGTATAATCGACAGAACACACAAACAGAGGCAATATGTCTCCTTAAACTTGAGAGTTCAATACCGTGTATAACAATTCTCACATGTCGTCTCTGAACCGAATCATATGGTCCTAGCTGATATCCAGGTGCTCCCGCTCAAAGGTGACTACAGTACCTACTCCATGTGCGGTCTGACTTGAGACTTATAAAATTGAGCTTAAGTTTAACTAAGTAGTCAGATACTTCAGTTAAAGTACCCTCAATTTTAGACATAAGTTAATCGTCCACCATTCCACCAATATTTTTAGCTCTATAAATAATTAAATAACGTGAGTGCCGCTGATAGTCAATAATAACTACTATGTAACGCTTTTGTTCCAGTTTATGCCTTGTTCATGCCACTCGAACTTTTCGTTTTCTTATGATTCGCTAGCACAAACTCGCATTTCCAGTCTATGTATGTAACGCAACTCTCTAATGGTACACGTGATGATTCTAAATTCTCATTGAAATAATAGTAACTTAATCTGTCTCCTCAATAGCAATTCATTTATGATTTGTAGCAAAATTTTCCTTCTCAGAATATTATTAAACAAATATTCCAACTGGTTGGCACACCATCATCGATCGCTTAACGATTTTTCAATTATTCAGCCGTTTCATCGATAGTTTGCGTAGTCTCTGACACATAAATTGTTATTTGATGTGACTAAATCCCGCTCACCTTTTTGGGACCGTCTCGCGTAAACGAATAAAATCACTAAAACATTGTAGGGTCACACAATTGGGATCCATACGTACGTTGGCGTAGGCGACTGCAGATCGAGTGGCTTTGTTCGATTTGATACCTGTGGTATTATCGCTGAATTCCTGTTCTGTTTGGCACCATTTTTCGTTTTTCGTGTCTATTTATTGTATTCCTCGCCGTATTTGGAACCATATACTTTATGTTGACAAAAGTACTGTTGCAGACAATACTTTTATTTAATATCGAATAAAAGAAATAAAAGCTTGCGTTGTATTGTTTTTTGTGTTCGTACTTCCTCGTCGATTTTTATGATTATGGCGGAATACAACAAGAAATTTAGTATATTTTTTTTATTATTGTATCTAATTTAAATAACCTTGCTTTTGCTTATACTCAAACTAATTCTATAAATACCTCTGAATAGTAATAATAATATAATTTAACAATGATTTGGTCACTGGCTGGAAAGAAGAGAATATAATTTTGGCTATATATATCTGCCTAGGAATAATAAATAGTGTTCTTAGTGTCTAAATGTATTACAGCTAGCGCCACTATTTATTAATTTTCTTTTCTAATACTAGATGGTGTTGTATATTTTTTGTACTAAATTGAATCACGCTATGGTTTCGTTTTATAATTATGATATGCTGAAATTGGTACAAATAAAATTTGAATTCGCCTTGGACGCAGTGTATTATTTAGTGACCTTTGTACATGGTCCTATACGAGCCGGATTTCTCTAGTATATAGTGCGGCTATCTAGTTTTAGAAGAACTCTCTACTGGAACGACCCCTACCGGAACAAAGTGGAAGTTTAGTACGTACTACTGTGAGGGGAGTAAGGAAAGAGTAGTACCTGTGGATTAAACCGACTGCGCCGTATAAGTGGTATAAAGTATTGGTGACAAAAACTGTAAGTAAAATTGAACTCTATTTGCATAGAAGAAATAACTTTAGAATTTCAAGAATAGTGGGCAAATTTGAACCTTGTTATCATAGAAGAATTAACTTAGGATTTGCAAGAAATAGTAACTTAGAATAATTACGAAAAAAGTGATACTACGACGAATCTATGCCCAATTTCAAAGAGAAATATAAGTGCAAAACACTTAGAAAAATTGTGGCAAAAATTTCATCGACTTAGAAAAATTTCGGCTGAAAAAGTGAACTTTTTCTACGACTTGCAATTTCAATTTGTGACTTCATCTACGTGTTCCTGCGATTACTTC
Organism: Pyralis farinalis; assembly: GCA_947507595.1. Taxonomy (NCBI): domain Eukaryota; kingdom Metazoa; phylum Arthropoda; class Insecta; order Lepidoptera; family Pyralidae; genus Pyralis; species Pyralis farinalis. Next base: position 14,862,557 of record OX382269.1, on the reverse strand, counting down.
AGAGTTCTCCGTGTATATCTTCTGCTGTTTATGGGCTTTGATGTGTGAACAATATTATCTTGTTTTTGATTGACATCTTCGTGTATTTCGTTGTTTATTTTATTTTGCAATATTGTTACAATGGATTCACTATCCAAACTACAATTTGATGTTCTGTCAAGTATTACCAACGCTAAAAGTAATTTTAAAAAGTCACCTAAAGATCGCATTACCATATCCTACGTGGAAGCGCGACTTGAAATGTTAGAAAAATTGTGGTCGTCTTTCTATACGACACATCGTAAAATTGTTGCCGATGTTTCTCAAAGTGAAGTGTCTAAATCGGAATATTTTACTGAAGGTTTATACGCATCCACGGAAGAGTTGTATCTTGACTATAAGATCAATTTAAAAGAACATTTGAGCAAATTAACTAATAAGGATTGTTCAAGTAAATCTGAGTCTAAAACAGGTAACTCTGAAATTTGTTCTCAAAGCATTGCACAATTGCCAAAGGTGCGCTTACCTACCTTCAGTGGAAAATATACAGAGTGGACTAATTTTCGAAATTTGTTCATTTCTCTTATCCACAATAACAAGACACTCGAGGATGTAGATAAGCTAAATTACTTAAAGGGTCATCTGACTGGTGAAGCGGAGCAATTGCTGCGCCACGACTCTATCACTGGTGAAAATTATGCGTTTTGTTGGGCTAAGTTGGATAGTGAGTACAACAATAAAAAATATTTAGCTAATTCAATTCTTGCGCGTTTCATGGGGCAAAAAACGATTAGTTCAGAATCTGCAAGTGGTCTAAAGGATTTGCTCTTTACTAGTAATGATTGCTTGAATGCTCTAAAACAGTTAGGTGTTAATGTGGAAGCGTGGGATATAATTGTTATTTACATCTTGAGTTTAAAATTAGACAACGAAACGCGCAAAGCTTGGGAACTAAAAATTAGTAACCCGTCAGATGATCTACCTACATGGAAATTATTTCAAGAGTTCTTACAAATTCGATTCCATGGGCTAGAAAACTTAGATTTTAAGAATTCGAAAGGTAACACTGTAAATCGCAATACCGCAAATAAAGTAAAAGCATTCCATGTCACTGCAACAGAATCTTGTCCACTTTGCAAGGATAATCACAAATTATTTACTTGTCAAAAGTTTGCAAAAGACAACATAGATTCACGACGTAAATTTGTCCAAACCCAGGGTTTATGCTTCAATTGTTTGGGTCCACGACACTCAGTTATCAAATGCCGTAGTTATACTAGATGTCGTATATGTAAAAGGAAGCATCATTCTTTACTGCATAATCCTCAAGGTCTTATGCCGGTCAATGGTTCAGATTCCACTGAACAACCGTCGAATGCGTGCGCTGCGTCCAATGTAGTTATTGATCAGGGCGATTCCAATCAAATCATAACAAGTTGTTTCTCGAAAGTGTATTCTCAAGTGTTGCTCGCTACTGCCTTAGTCAACATTGAGTCTCGAACAGGTGCAAATATAACTTTTAGGTCTATGTTAGACCAGGGATCACAGGCGACGTTTATAACGGAGTCTGCAGTCCAGTTGCTTGGACTGACGAAAATTGCAAGCAAAACTCACGTCTCAGTGTTGGGAAGTGACTCTAGTTCATGCGTGATAGCAAAGCATGTAGTTCTTATCAAACTAAAGTCACTTTTGGATTCTAAAGTTGTCATTCGGGTAAAGGCACATGTTTTAAATAAACTGACAACTCTACTTCCTAATAAGAAGGTATCAGCTCATTTGTGGTCACATTTTAAGCAACTTTCATTAGCTGACCCGGGCTTTGATACACCCAACAAAGTAGATTTAATAATTGGGGCTAATGTCTATAGTCAAATATTAAAGCAAGGTCTTATTAAAGATCCTTCTGGTTGCCTAATAGCCCAATATACGTCTTTAGGGTGGGTAATATCTGGCGAAACCAACGAAGGAAATGCTGAAGTTCCGATATCTTGCAATAACGTAGTAGTAAATATGCACGTCCAGTTAGATGATAACTATCTACTGCGACAATTCTGGGAGTTAGAATCGGAGCCATCATCTGTAAAATCAAAAAGGCATTTAACTGAAGAGGAACAACAATGCGAAGACATTTATACAAACACGACCACACGGGATGGTTCCGGTCGTTACGTGGTAAAGCTTCCATTTAAGGATCAAAGTCCGAAATGCATTAAAAGCAATTCGAAAGAAATAGCACTAAAAAGACAGTCCACACTAGAAAGAAAGCTATCGAAAGATCCTGATCTAAAGAAAAAGTATTCAGATGTGTTCAAAGAATATTTAAGCTTAGGCCATATGGAGGTTGTACCTCAAAAGGAAAAAGAAAAAGATGCCGTCTGCTATTTGCCTCATCTTCCGGTTGTACGTAATGACAGGGTTACTACAAAAGTTCGTATCGTTTTTGATGCATCTTGTCAGTATAACAATGGTGCCTCTTTAAATTGTGATTTGATGGTCGGACCCAAATTACAGGCCGATCTAAGACATATATTAATGAGATGGCGAGTTCATCCAATATGTCTCGCCTCCGATATAGTGAAAATGTATCGCCAGGTATTAGTTTCTCGTGATGACATAGATTTCCAACGTGTGCTTTGGCGTGAAGATCCAAAGTTCGAAATACAGCACTATCGGCTATTGACCGTCACGTTTGGAACCTCTTCTGCTCCTTATTTGGCCGTCCGCACACTGCAACAGTTGGCACGTGATGAAAGAGAACATTTTCCAAAAGCTGCGGAAGTAGTATTGGCTGATAGCTACGTAGATGATATTTTAAGTGGCTGCGAAAATGTACATGAAGCAAAGCAGTTATATCAAGACTTGAAGCAAATGCTTGCCCGAGGAGGCTTTCAGTTACAAAAGTGGATAAGCAATAATGAGGATCTAATGCAATGGATAAAAGATGAAGAGCAAGCAGAGAAACCGAAGGATGAACTACATGACAGCACGATGACACCTGAAACAGAAAAAACACTATTAGAATTAAACACAAACACAACAACAAAAATGTTAGGACTCACCTGGGATAGAATTAGCGATACTTTCAAGTATACAGTGGAGTTACCTCCCTTGAGCTCAACTGTAACAAAACGGAAGGTAATTTCAGATATTTCACGTCTTTATGATCCGTTAGGCTGGTTAGCGCCGATCATTATCAAAGCGAAAATCTTCATTCAAAGATTATGGATTTCGGGAATACAATGGGATGAAGAACTTACCCTTCAATTGCTGAACGAATGGATTGCTTATAGACAAGAGCTTGAGTCACTGACAAGTTTCGAAATACCTAGATGGATAAGTACACGAAAAAATAGTACTTGTGTGCAGTTACACGGATTTTGCGATGCGTCGAGTGAAGCTATCGCTGCTGCAGTTTACATTCGTGTCGTTGTTGAAGGCAACATACATGTTCATTTCGTCGCATCTAAAACAAAGGTAGCGCCTATTAGACAGATATCAATTCCTCGTTTGGAATTATGCGGTGCAGTACTTCTTTCAAAACTACTAGTAGAAGTTTCTGACGTATTAAGTATTTCAAAGCAGCAAACTTATGCATGGACTGACTCAACTGTCGTACTCGCTTGGTTGAGCAGCCATCCAAGCAGATGGAAAGTGTTCGTAGCCAATCGGGTATCTGAGATTTTAAGCAACTTAGATAGGTCACAATGGTCACATGTCAAATCTAAAGAGAACCCCGCTGATTGTGCATCACGTGGTATTATGCCAACAGATATGCATCAAATTCAATTATGGAAAACTGGTCCCCAGTGGTTAAAAGGTAGCGTAATAAGCTACGGAGATATAGCATGTGATACGAACGAAGAAGAGAAAGCAATCAAGGTCTATCAAGTGATGGTCAGTACAGAACATGAGCCAATGTGGGAAAGATTTTCGACATTGAGAAAACTTCTCAGAGTCTTAACATGGTGTAAAAGATTCATGTTAATTGGAACCAAACGTACTTCTAGCAAGTTTCCTCAATGGCTGACAAATAAAGAATTGCAGGAAATACTAATTATATGTATTAAGCAGTGTCAAAGCCAAACCTTTAGCGACGAAATAAGAAGCATTGCTAAGCTGGGAACGGTAAAAAGACAAAGTAAACTTACTCCATTGAATCCATTTACTGATGAAGTAGGCATCTTGCGCGTTGGTGGTCGCCTCGATCAAGCAGTAGTAAGTAAGGACACAAAACATCCTATGATTCTTCCAGCCAAGTCGCATTTGACCGATTTAATTATAGCGGACGCTCACGAGAGAACCATGCACGGTGGACCGCAGATAATGCTCAATTACTTGCGATCCAAGTACTGGATTCTTGACGCTAAAAATCGCGTTAAGAGATATGAGCGCAGTTGCGTGGTTTGTGTTCGGCATAGAGCACAAAACCGAAATCAACTTATGGGACAATTGCCATTAGCCAGAGTCACACCAAATCGTCCTTTCAAACAAAGTGGCGTAGATTACGCGGGCCCTATTAGTATCCGCACATCAAAAGGGAGAGGCCATCATGCGTATAAAGGATACATTTGTTTGTTTGTTTGCATGGTGACCAGAGCCATTCACCTCGAAGTCGTAAGTGACCTTACCGCTAAAGGCTTTTTAGCTGCATTTAAAAGGTTTGTGGCAAGAAGAGGACATTGCGCAGAACTCTTTAGTGACAATGGCACTAACTTCATTGGTGCAGCTCGCGAATTGAAAGTACTACTGTTCGAAGAACGATCTCGTATTGTACCAGAAATAGTTAATTGGTTGTCGTCTAATGGTACAGAATGGCATTTTATACCACCCCATTCACCAAACTTCGGGGGATTGTGGGAAGCTGGTATTAAGTCTACCAAGCACCATCTTAAGAGAGTGATCGGCAATGCGACACTCACTTTCGAGGAAATGAGTACTCTGCTGGCTCAAATTGAGGCCTGCCTCAATTCAAGGCCCATATCGAGTATTAGCACAAGCTGTAATGATCCAATGCCACTAACTCCCGGTCACTTCTTGATCGGAGAACCTCTTGTGCTTGTACCAGAATATAACTACGAAACATCTAACATTAGTAATCTAAAAAGATGGCAACTCACTCAGCGTATGGTCCAAGATTTCTGGAAAAAATGGTCGCAAGAGTATTTGACACAGTTTCTCCACAGATACAAATGGCAATATCAGACACCGGAGCCTAACGTTGGAGATATTGTGCTAGTGAAGGAGGATGGTCTTCCTCCAGCCCGATGGTTGTTTGGTATCATTACTGAGAAGCACCCAGGTTTGGACAAAATTACAAGGGTAGTTAGCTTGAAATGCAACGGCAACATAATCAAACGTCCAGTATCTAAGCTATGTATTCTTCCTGTGGCTAAGTAATGATGTTATTAACTAAAATAATATAATAGGGAAATTATATGATATTTTCATAAATGTATTATAGTTTACAGACATTGTACAAAAATTGCTTATGCTTATTAAGTTAAAATTTATGTATGTCATGAAAACAAATGGTTTGTATATCTAGTTCTCAATTAATGTTTATGTTATGATAATTTAAAGTTTTAATTTGGATTCATAAAAGCATAACATTTTAATTATTTATATTCATTTTAAAGCCCACCGATAAATGTAACTAAATTCAAGAAAGGTTTATTATAATGCATATTGTTATCTATATTGATATATAACGATGGGCAGTGTTTTATGAACCGTCCGTTCATGGTGGGCGGTATGTCTAAATGTATTACAGCTAGCGCCACTATTTATTAATTTTCTTTTCTAATACTAGATGGTGTTGTATATTTTTTGTACTAAATTGAATCACGCTATGGTTTCGTTTTATAATTATGATATGCTGAAATTGGTACAAATAAAATTTGAATTCGCCTTGGACGCAGTGTATTATTTAGTGACCTTTGTACACTTAGGCAAGGTTAAAAAAAAAACTCTGTATTTACACGTATCAGCATCTCAGTTGATATACCGGTCTTATAGTCCGGTCCTTGAGCTAAGAAAAGATTTTGCACCTGTTTGCCCGCTCTACCGATTGCACAAAGGGTTGTGTTCTTAGGAGTTGTTCGTTATAATACCAACAATCTTGTTTTTACAATCGCATAGCTCACCGACGCCGATGGTTAGGTGTTCATCGTTGTACACCGGAGCTACAATGGTCGCTGTGCTGTTCTAGAGTATTCTACCGAGAACAAATTAAGTTATGGAATGAGCACCCTGTCGATGTTTATACAAGGAACTAAATGTTAAACATCAGGCAGGGCGTACACTTGTTACACACCTTAGTGGTAAAAAAAAACTCCAATCGTTTCGGGAATCATCTCTGATTCGCTCGTCAAAAACCTAAATCAGTTCTATGTGTCTCAAACGCTTGATATTTGACATCGAGGTATATAATTTCATTTCTTTGTCATGTACAAAGGAATAAAATTGAAAGTAAAAATAAATACATTACATTCGATTAAATTAAATATTTTATTCCACTAACATGGCATACATCCTGTTGATTACATGCACTCTTGGGATAATCACGCCAAGGAATTAATCCCACAACTGAAGCTTTTTCAGTAGAAAAAGGTCTTTGGAACTGCACAGTGTGCGACCATTTCGGTTTCAATGTGTGCGGTGTATTCCCAGCCATCAATAAATAAATAATAAATAAATATTGTCGGACAAATTACACAGCGCCATCTAGCCCCAAAGTAAGCGAAGCTTGTGTTATGGGTACCAGACAACTGATAAACATACGTAAATATATTTTCTTTTTTTTGTAAATACATACTTATTATACATAGAAAATACCCAGACCAAGACAAACAGACATGTTCATGCACACAAATGTTTGTACTGTGTGGAAATCGAACCCACGAGCGTTGGTGTCAAAGTAGCGTAACAACGCGTTTCACCACTGCGCCACCGAGCTCGTCATCAGCGAGTAGCGCAATTATAAAATAAGTCTATTGGTATAATATCGATGAATTCCTTGGAATACTACCATTGCCAAGAGTATAGCCTACTGTACAATAGGAAGAATTAGTTCCTCTCGCCTCTGCACCGAATCGTAATCTCTAGAGATCACTATACCAAAATTCGCTATGTCATTGGTGACTGTTAACGGCATATCCCTACAACTACAGCAAATCCAGTTTTCTTAATAGTAAATGTGCAACTTAGTCTCTTGTAACTTAGTCTCTCTAACGATATGTTGTGGGTTGATTAACCGTCTCCAGTCACACACTTTAGTCAACGTATCCTCAATTTCAGAGACAAGTTGATCGCTCCTTCCTCTACAATGGAATGACGAATGTTGCACTGCCTGTATAATAAGTGTCATCGGTACCGTCATCCGCAATACAATGAATGCCATCAGATAACATATCATTTATATATTACATATACATAAATGAAATGTTGTATATCCCGAAATAGCATCCAGGCCAACACTAAGTCAATGCTACTGAACCAGCTACCGTCTACAATGGCTTGTAGGTATGCATCTGTGAAATAAGGAGTTGGACATCTATGTGTACAAACTTAGGGCAGCCTGTACGATGGCAACTTTGATAGAAGACTCCGGTACACGAGCTAATAGCCAATGCCTCACCTTGACTCATGACGAATATCACACCACACAATGTCACCAATTGCTAATATTATACCAAAGTTAAAAGGGAAATACATGAACTTCAAATTAAAAGAACCACTGCAGCGTATCGTAATCGGTTTTCATTAAGTATCTACTCGTAAATACCAATACATTTCATATAGCCAATGATATCCCCACATAAATGTGAAAAACGGGGCCAAGTTCGGTAAAAGTGACTAATAAAGTAAAAGAAAAAAGTTAATAGGAAAAAAACAATTTCGTTACTTTAAGGGGCTTGGAATGGCCTTGGAACGATTGATTTTAGCTATAAGGCGGCCGTAATGCATACAAGCTTGTAATTGCGGTAAGTGTATATTGTGCATAAAGGGGAGGCCTATGTTCAGCAGTGGACGTCTTTCGGCTGCTATGATAATGATGGTGATATTATTGTAACGTCAGTGAAACAACGCGGTCTGTTGCTAACTCGTTTACTTATCAACTCACAATTGTATGTACCGACATCGATCACTTATCGGCCCGGTGCGACTTACCGCACCTCCAACACTCCGCCGCTGCATGAGCGGTGCCGGCTGAGCGCGGCCCGCGCGCCGCTGCCGCCGACCGCACCGCGTGCACCCCGTCGCTGTCAGCGCCGGCGCCGGCTACGCTGCCGCCGCCGCGCCCGCTTGCGCCCTCCGCCACCGCTACGCCGAAGCCGCTATTTCGGCCGCCTACGGTTCCCATGGCGCTCGCTTCGGCATGTTTTTCTGCCGCCTCTAAAGCCTAAGCTAACTCCACCGCCTTCTTATATGTAACATCTTTTTCAGCGAATACTCGCGAACGCATGTCGTCACTCGATAATCCGGAAACAAACTGGTCCCGCAGGTTTTCCTCCAACGCGGTTCCAAATTGACAAGTCGCCGCGAGATGTTTTAAATTTTGAAGATATTCTGACAACGGTTCGCCTATTCTCTGCCGTCTCAGTCTAAACACATGTCTCTCTGCTATCACTGAACGTTGTGGTTCGAGGTGGTCCGCCACGAGTTTTTTTAACTCGCTGAATGTTTTGTCTTCGGGATTGGCCGGCGCGCACAGGTCGCACATGAGACTATAAGTAGGCTCGCCGACTAAGGTTATTAATGTCGCCACTTTGAGTTCTGCTTTGATTTCGTTGCACAACATATATTGGTTGACTCGTCTCACGTATGCGCTCCATTGTTTCGAGTGCAAATCAAACGGTTCAATCTTACCTACCGGCATTATATTTAAATTTCCACGTGAGTTTCCTTAACCGTACTTTGTAATCAACTGCACTAAATACGTAGGCACACACAGTCTGAAGAAGGTGAAATCAAATTTATTATTATTATTTTTAGCACACTAAAATAATCCCTGCTCGTCGCCAGTGTAACGTCAGTGAAACAACGCGGTCTGTTGCTAACTCGTTTACTTATCAACTCACAATTGTATGTACCGACATCGATCACTTATCCGGATACCCTACAATTATGTACTTACAATTATATGGTATCGGTATACACGAAACTAAGCAAAATGTAATCGCAAAGGCAGTATCATAAATTAAACGAGTTTAGCTTAAGTCACCATTCAAAATAATTTTATTATAAGATAACGCCTCTTTGGTCCTTGTGGTCTCATTAATAAACTTAAGTTTGTACTACGAAGCTAATTTCTTAATCTAGAAATTTGCCTAGATTTTCTAAAGTCAGCTTGGGTTTGTAATTACTGATAGTTATTCCGTCGCGTCGCTCTTGCTAATTATGACAACTATGCTTGCGTCGACTAACTTTAATAGCCTTTCTTATTATATTAGCCTTTACACGAATTGCGTGAATAAGATCTACAAATGGAGTATTACAAGTGAGAGTTCTAGATGCCAGCTGTTTGATTAATGCCGATGATGCCGTATTGTTGATAAATTCAAAACTTTGAATAAAAAGCTAGTAACAACGATGAATAATGATTGTATGAAAATCAAAGCAATTATATTTTAAAGATAGAAAGCTAGACGAATGCAGCATTACGGTTGATGGTGTAGTGTTTGAACAAGTGAATGAGATTGTATATTGGATGTATCTTTAGCACGGAGGAAGGAACACCACTTACATAAGGGTATAATAGTAAAGAATAACATAAATGGAGCGTTGAAAAAACTTTATAACAATAAGCCAGAAGATATTAGCTCGCTGTGCTAATCCTAATGGTAACTTGTTGACGTAATAACTGCTCATATCTTAGAGAGATAGAGTATTAAAGTACAACATATGTCTATTTCTTATAATAAGCGTTTATTAACTATTCGACATGCGAGCGTTGCACAAAACTTGTACGCAGACGGCGTTCGCAGTGATTGTCAGTTGCTCTAAATGACAGTGACAGCATATATGTTACTGTTAAAGCCGGAACGATGGTAAATATTAGGTTTTACTAGTAAATCTTAAGTTTTACCGACATGCGTTGTAAGTATTAAAAAAAGGGGAACAATTTTTCAAACTTATACCATTAGAAACTGGTACTGACGAGCTCGGTGGCGCAGTGATGAAACGCGTTGTTACACTACTTTGACACCAACGCTCGTGGGTTCGATTCCCACACAGTACAAACATTTGTGTGCATGAACATGTCTGTTTGTCTTGGTCTGGGTATTTTCTATGTATGATAAGTATGTATTTACAAAAAAAAAAATGTATTTACGTATGTTTATCAGTTGTCTAGTACCCATAACACAAGCTTCGCTTACTTTGGGGCTAGGTGGCGCTGTGTAATTTGTCCGACAATATTTAAAAAAATAATAATAATACATGCTAGATTTTACCAGAGGCGGCTGGTAAATGTAGGTTTTAGAAAGACAACAATAAGTACTTTTTCTTTATTTATTTCAATTAACTATCAGTAATCATCAAAGTAATTATTAATCATATTACAATTCAGTCAAATCGTTACCAATACAGAAATATTTTTTTTTGGTAAGTATTTTTATTTATTAATTATTAGTAACTTGTAATTTTAAAATAATATTAATGTTCTTTAAAAAAATAACAATAAATTTTAATTTTAAATTAAAATATCTTCTTAAAAAAAAGTTAATTGTTCGAATGAACCAGTAATTTTCCTATTATTTAGTATGTAACAAACATAAATAAAAACACTAGAATGTAGGTAGTAAATAAAAATTACTTGTTATAACAAGCGTTATTGTGGCATTTAGAATTGCAAAGTAATCCTGATAACTTGCAAGCGCATTTCTTAGCCAGACATTTTTGAGATAGTTACATTTTTGAATCAATGACTTTCCGACAATTTCTCGAACACTCACTTCTTTATTTCTAACAATATCTTCTATCTTTATAAAATCTTCAGGACATGAAGTAAATTGGTTCCGAGTGTAAAGCTGCTTTTGTACTCCAATTTTAGTACGAAGTTGGTAAAAGTCATTTTCCTTTACATATGACTGCAACTAAAATAATGCTTTTCGGGTGAGTTGTAGCTCTGTCGATGTCAGGTACTCTCAGTTTTACATTTTGACCAACTTTCACGTTTGGATAATTATTAGCCGATATGGCTTTCATTTTTCAGCTTGATTTTCTAAATTCAATTTAGCTTTTTTTCTTATTGTCTGGACTGATTCAATCTTTCTCGGTATTGCATGTTCTTGAGACTGAGTTACGTTTTCTGTCTCTGAATTGATATATCTCTAAATAGTTACATTAATATTATCGTTTATTTGCTTATTCTTCATCTCTTCGGTTTCAATTATTATGTTTTCTTGTAGTTTAGCCATCACACATTCACTATTAATGTCCTCTTCTGACTCATTTTCAACAACATTGTCTTCCTTGTCATGTTCAATAGCATTATCGTCGTTAATATTTTGTTCTGTATTTTTTTGCGAATGTCACAAGTTTTCTAAATCTTCTTCTGATCTTAATAAACCAATAATATCTTTAGAAATTGCTAATTTTCATGGGACTACCAAAAATTGCTTCCTAAGGGTAGCATTTAATTCCCTCTTGATATGCTCTATTTTCATGGCCTCGATAAAATGCTAGCCCTCTGATCACTTTGATTACTAATTGGTTTCCATCCACGTACTAAGAATATCCTCTATGTCTAGATAAAAACGCTCCACTGATCCCTGACTTTGGCTGTAACTTGGCTTTCCATGTACGATTTTAACATCCGGCCACATAGAGCATAAACTGCCAACTTACTTGATTACAAAATTCCTAACCCGTACCGGAATTAAGGATATTAGGTGCTCCAAAAGTGGAAAAATTAACCAAGAGATGGCATGCAACTTTTGTTGCGCGTTTAGTTCGAAGTGCACGAAGGATCACAAATTTAGTAAGATGGTTTTGGTATAACGAATACGAATTTATAATTCCTATTAGGATTAGTTTGTAGGTCTATGACACCTACTCGATAGCGTGAGTTCATTTCACTATGAAGTATAGGCTTGGTGACAATGCCCTTTTTCCATCGTTTGTTTCTTTTGACATAGCTTTAAATATGTGATGATCTTTTTTTAATGTGGCCTGTCAAAATGTACCCGTCGCGCCTGATGGAAAGCGTCAATGAGAACCAGATGTGAGAACAGCCATCACAGTGATTAACGCTGTGCTGGCTGTGCGGCCCGCTAAGGTGCCTCTTCACATCTCGTCTGAACGATCCGGGATTATAGGAATCGAATTCCACATTTTGATAGTCCGACAAAGAAATGAGTCGCCGAACTTCTTAGTACGGGGGGTACGCAACCCAACCCTATGTGGATGTCATCTCAGTCCAGCGCGAGTGTTCCAGAGGAGGAAAGGAGATGGAGGTACGAGGTCAAAAAGCTCTTCAGAACATTCCCCATGATAGATACGGTAGAGAACACTCAAGCTACTAATATCTCTACGCAGCTGAAGAGCTTCAAGGGAGTTAGTGACCTCAGCGCTATCTATGATGCGTATAGCGCGGCGCTACATTCTATCGAGAGCGTCGAGTAGATATTTGGCAGACCCGTCACAAAGGTGAGAACAGTACTCCACACACGGGCGAACTTGCGCTTTGTATAAAAGGCAGCGCTGCTCAGGTTGTTTCACCATATTCAGTATTATGCCGTAACTTCAGTGTTGTGCAAAGTCATGGAACGGATTTTAGACCGAAACGATCAACGGGTGATCTTCTAGCGTATGTGACGCACCGATATGGGTATGGGAGGCAATCGATAAATATGGCGAATCCATGGCAGTCAGCCTAGATATCGCCAAGGCGTTTGATCGGGTCTGGTACAAAGCACTTCTCTCCAAACTTCCGGCATACGGTCTGCCCCTCCAGCTTTGTAATTGGATTGCTGGCTTCCTGCATGAGCGTAGAATCCGCGTCCTTGCAGATGGATACGCTTCGCGGTTCATGTCAGTGAATGCCGGTGTCCCACAGGGCTCCGTTCTATCGCCCACCCTCTTTCTTCTGCATATCAATGACATGCTGCCACTTGGTAATATTCATTGCTATGCAGATGACAGTACGGTCCATGGGCGATATTTCGGTCGGCCTGGTGCTGGTCGGACAGAAATCGGTGAGAGGCTTGTCGTTGAACTGAATCGGGTTTTGGATCTCATTAGTAAATGGGGTTCCAATAACCTGGTTGAGTTTAATGCCGAGAAAACTTTTGTTGTGAATTGGATTTGATTCTATAATAAATTGAGTAAACTAGTTTGTTTTTATCTAAAAATGTAGCACAATAACATTAAAATACTGTTTTAACAGGCATATTATGAAGTTGATAATATCTAACCGACAAAGACGTCTGAGGATGATTCAGTGTATTTACTAACACGCAAAAAGTATATTTATCGTTTGCATCAATTGTTATTACACCTTCGCGGACATTTTACTTATTTTAAAGTATAATGGACGATTTGGAAAAATAGGATTTATATTGGGAAGATTTCTTCATATTACTTCGTCGGCCATGATGATTTCCGAAATATTAAGCGATTAAAATGTAAACGATCACGAACTTGCACAAAATATGAATGAATGAATGAAAGTTATGAGATAGATACATCCATATAATAAAACGTAATTGCGAAATAATACATCCCTGTGATAAAACGTAATTGCAAAATAAAATAAACATATTGATTATGGGAGCATGATAAATATTTAAGAGTTTAATCGGAGCGTTAATTGGAGAGCGTGGGCGGAAGCCATATGAATCTTTTTCATTTAAAATATGATCACATGTCGTTTTATTAAAGCGACCGTGTTTTCACTCTTTCCACGACGTAATCCCGATTAATGCCAGCTGTCGTAAAATGTAAATAAAATTTGTCGAGTAACCGACGTGTACATTTTTTTACGATGCGGTTTTGGTGATACAAAATTATACTAAAGTTATTATCAGGTAATATTCTTTCTAAAGTTGTGTTATGATTTATGATTTCTTAGAAAATTATTGGTAATTATTTCACGGTTATGTTAAGCTTGTTTGTATAGGCAACCTTCCACAGACAATTCTAGAATTACAAGCATCCATGGACTATGATAACCGCTTAAAATAGACCGACCCGTACGGTGTTTTTGCCGTTCAACGTAGTATAAAAAATACGTGGTTCAAAATGTTTAACTCCTGATCTTGTAAAAATTTTATATACTTTCACAATTTCAAAAATGTTGTCATGTAATAAAATTTTTCGATATTAGCAATATCGAAAAATTTTACTACATGACATGATGAGAAAATCTCAGTTGACACTTTGACTGGATTCATCACATTACCTATAGATTTATGTCAGTTGACAGAATCAAAGAAGGAGCTCATTCTGCATACTATACAAAACCATAATTGGCTGACCGGACAAGCAGTATTGGCGGCGAAAAACAAAGATACCGATGATCTGCATCCCTTTTGATGTAGAGCAGTGATAGCCCAGTGGTTGTGGAACAGGCCTATTGAGCAACTGGTCTCCGGTCGGAATCCTGACATGTACTACTAAATACGTGTTTTCGGATTTATGTACGTATTGTTACTTGCTCGGCGGTGAAGGAAAACATCGTGAGGAAATCCACACGTCCGAGAAATTATATTTCGAAAGACGTGTGACGTTGCCTAAGTTAGGTCTGTATGGTATTCTCGCTGGGTTGTGAAGGCCTGACGGCAGTCGCTCAACGTATCAACCAATATCTTCGTCAAATGCTATGGCTTAGATAGCGGTTCCTACTAGTCCTGATGGATTAGGAAACGGGATAACGCTCAATAGAATAAAAAAGTCGATGATCTCAATACGACCATACGAAATTTCATTCAGGGGCAGTTATTTCCCTTCAAATCAATCGACACAGTTATCCAACAGGATGAGGTAGTTAACTAACCTACGAAAGTTTTGAATTCTCTAGAATTACCTGGAATACTACCTCAAAATTTGCAATTGAAAGTAGGCTCAGTTATTTGCAAGTTGTATAGTATTAGTCAACCTCGACTACGCAATGGAACGAGATCGGCTATGAAAAAAATATTGAATTAAGTCATTGAGGCAATGATAATCAAGGGATAATATAAAGGAGAGAATGTTTTTATTCAGCGTATTCCTATGATTCCATCGAATTTGCCATTCGATTTTAAGCCGGTACAATTCCTTGTACACATGGTGATGACCAGTAGTAGGCCAGTTGTTGGAAGATTGGGAAAGTAACTTTTTTCGGTTTTCATGTTTCACGCATGGACAACAATATATCGCGTATTTCCCAGAAAGCTTTAAATTGAATAAATATATGCTATTGTAGGTGATACGAAGTTCATCGGGTTATCTAGTAGAGTAATATAGTAGACTAGCTGCTGCCCACGGCTCTGCCCGCGTGGAGTCAAATAACGTAGCCTATGTGTTAATCCAGATCATAATCTATCTACGAGTACGTGCCAAATTTCATTCAAATCCGTTCAGCCGTTTAAGCGTGAAAGAGCAACAAACATCCATCCATACATAGAAACTTTCGCATTTATAATATTAGTAAGACATTAGTACAGTATCTAGTATTAAATTTAAATTTTGACTTCTGGTGTTCTGTGCCCAAATATCAGTAGCTAGATTCAGTAGATATGGTTATCATGGCTTAGATACAAAAATACTTCCATTTCAATCGTTCGTTTTTTTTTCTTAACGTCGGGAGTCATGCAAGCATACGCTTCACCTGATGTAGAGCAGTTACCGTAGCCTATTAACGCTGGTAATATATTAAGTATCACTCGCGCAATGCCTCCTCTGCTGCGTACATAGCAACTCCTTGGGAGCGTACTGGTGACATCACTCACGCGCAGCAATACAACAACCCTCTAGGGAGTTGTTATTTGGCTGCGGTTTTGTGTGAGGTGGAGGTACTTCCCCAGACGGGCTGCTTTGATGCGGCCTACCTCTCTTAAAACATCCAGACCAAGACAAACAGACATGTTCATTCATGCACACAAATGTATGTCTTGTGTGGGAATCGAAGCCACGAGCGTTGGTGTCAAAGTCGCGTCTTTCACGACTGAGCCACCGAGCTCGTCAAAATGAATATTATCGAAAATCTTGAAACATTTCATTCAACAACACATCTCCAGTCATCTTTATCATTTAAATCTATTGAGCGAGCATCAATTAAGATTTCGCCGAGGGTATAGCGCCGTTTCGATTTTAGTTAAAATACTGTAATTAGTAAGTACTTGTATGATAATATTGTTCAAATTTATTTTACTGTCTTAGTGCAGCTTAATTTTTCAGCACTTTTAACTTTGTAAAATTTGATACTCGTTCTCCGTAGCATAAATTTCTCAAGCTCGACGCTGTCCTGGTTTGACCATTCTCTCTGTCATGATGATGACGCCAGTTGGTGAAGATCCACTGCCAGTCAGACTAGTGTGAGCTGAATGCTGGTATCCCACAAGGAGTTGTCCTGCCTGTTTTCTTCTTTCTTCTCTTCATTTACATGCAAATCATCCATTTGCAAATTTATACTGCTGCACCAGTTTCAAATACTTCTCTGATAATTAGCATAATTAACTTAAACCTGGTAATTATTGTTGAATAGTCTGAGCATTACAGTCACAGTTACAGTCATTAAATTACCATTTATAAGTCATAGATAATATTAATAATTAGGAGTGTTTATTTTGTTGACAAGTTGTGGACCATAACTGTCCCCAAACTACGAGTAGTTTTCAACAGCACTACAAATTACATACGAGTATCATCAGTTAAATTAATGCGGTCAGTGTCTCAACAGAACTAGATTTGAAATAAATTTATTTATGTCAGCTACATCTGTTTTGAGTATCAGTCAAATCGTCTCGGCATATCTCTTGTTTCTGATATCTACAGGTAATAAGCGTTATATCCTAATTAACATTTTGATTCTAAATGTAGACTCAGTCAGGCTCGGTACACAAAATTTTATAAGCATAATTTTATGTACGTTGTTTTTATAAATTTTATAACATCACATGGATAAATGTGGTAGGGCTAGTACGTAATAAACTGCAGGGGCTAATGCTGACCAAAACATGAGCATGGAAATAATATTTGGGGACTGTGTATATATTAAAGAAACGTGGCATGAAAATACTCGTAACTCACGCTTGGCTGCCACGTATGATCAATGTGCACACTATCGATACCGGCATGATAAAAATACCTTTTATTTATATTGACCTATACCCCTAAATTCGTGTTTTTTAATTTAAATACATATTTGTAATTATTTGTATTTGTAAGTGTTTTACAAATCTGTCCCAATTTGCCGGGAGGACCCCTAGAGTGAAGAAGTCCGGCCCCTTCTGAGGGGCTGGCCAGTCGCAGTGGTGCCCTGTCGCTGACAGATCCGGGGCACCCCCCAAAGCGGCCGATGGTAATTCGTGGGGTCGTTTAGTGGGTATACCGTTGGGCAGCCAACGAGGAGTCCCACACTATCACCGGAGGCCACCCAGGCACCGGTGGTATGCGTAAAGCAATTTTCCCCTCATCACAAAAAAAAAGTCTTAGGTAGCGAAAGCTGTCCTAATGGGTATAGAGTATTGGTGGTGGTTTAATTTGTTTCATTGGTTCATCTGTTTCATCAGTTATATCAGAAGGTAATCCCTCATAGCGATTTGATGTTTTGGTCGTACCTACGGAGGGGCTGACAGATAATTTTCTTTTTTTATTCCTATTACAGGGCACTTTCTGCCACGGAGGGGGACGTAGTGAATCTGCAGTTGTCAATATTATTTAACATCCCTTTTGATGCATTCTTTAGCAAACCCGTTAAACTTACATGCTTATTCCCCTTTTCCTCCATCTTGCACGACATATATTTCTTCCCTTTCACTAACCACAAACAGCTCCGTTTCAGGAGCTTCTTTGGACATATTTCTACAGTGAACCAACAAGCATATCCTTCTCCATTAGCGTCACCAGCAACATATTATATACCTTCACCCGTGGTCATAAATAGCTCGATTACAGGACCATCCTTGGGTAGTAATAATGACAAATCTACAGATCAATCTAATTACCTACATGGCGATATATGGGAATTGGCTGTTATTAACTCAATAACAAAAAACTAGTACTACGAGGTATCCGAGGTATCCACAGGAGAACCTACTCATTGGCCAATTGATACCAAGAAGGTGTCAGATCTAATAGACTTCTTCATCGCCAAGGGTCTAACGAAGTTGTATATGAAACCCGAGTCCTGTCATGACAGCTCCTCAGACCACACTCCTGTGCTCTTGACAGTTAGTACCAATCTTATAGAGGTGTCAAAATCAATACGGCTATGTAATAAACATGAAAATGGCCCTCAAGACACCGGAAGATATAGATGAAGCAGCTATATATATAAATATATAACGACACTCATACGGGAATCATGCTGGATAAGTACTTGTGAAAATCCAGACCCAAAACAGTAGTGAAGTAAACAACTATCCTTTAGAAATAAAAAAGGCTGTTCTAGAAAAGAGAAGACTTTGAAGAGTTTGGCATCAAAGTAGGAATACTGAAGATAAAACAAATTTTAACAGAGCTGTAGAAGGTCTCAAGTCACTATTGCAATACTGGCATAATAACTCATGCCAAGAAAAGCTAGAAAACGTTACTGATACTGTTGTGGACTGTAGAAATAAAATCCCAGGTTTTGATCGCCGATTTATTGGTCTTCTTATTCTTGTATGGTACAGTCGCTGGAGTTCACAATTCGAGTCGCTTTGCGTTTCCTTAGGAACCTCGAGGCAATACCTTACAGTGAGCGCGTTGCTATATCGCGTTTCGACGCGTTTCGCCGTTCCATTTTCACTACGCGTGACCGCGTTTTTCGCGTGTATTGCCGCGAGCGTCCTATGTACATATATGTTCCTTACATCTAATTGTAGGCCGTAACATGCTCTATCTGGTGAATGTACAACTTATTTATATTTCTTATATCTAATGTACAAATTTGGCTTATAACTACGAAAAATTGTTACGATCTGACCATCGGAGCATTAAAACGGGTAATAATTATGTTTTATTCTTACATTGACTTATGTCGCTAGTCTAATAGTATATCTTAATACTAGTTATTCCTAATTTTTAGGGTTCCGCATATCATTTGTCAGGGGAATTAAAATAGTCATCATTCAAAGTTTTAATTCTTAGCACAGCTACTTAGTGTTAGTTACATGGTATGCTTTCGGAATTGCCGTTCTCAACAATAATCGTCATCGTAATGTTTAATTCTTAACCTAGCGACTTAACATTATTAACATGTATAGACTTCGAGGACGCTGTCCTTAACATTCTCCCCCCGGCGTAATTCCTATGTAGCCTCATCTGGTGACAGCGATCTCGGCTCGGGGGTCGGCGCCTCTTGCAGTACTGCCAACTTCGTGGTCGGCCGTCGAAATACTCCGCTCCGTGTCCGGACGTCCGCGCTGCGTACGTGTCCATCTGGGCCTGGGTAGACGCGTTCCACGATGCCACGCGGCCAAGTGTTGCGTGGTAGTGCATGGTCGACCACTATGACCAAGTCCCCTTCGGTGAGCACTCGCTGATCCTGTGGTGTTCCTCTGCGTGGTATCAGCGTGGGCAGGTACTCGCGCACCCAGCGTCGCCAGAACTCGTCCGCTAAGGCCTGGGCTGCTCTCCAGGTGCGCTTATCCGTCGGCTCGCACGGTCCGGTGTGAGGCTGTCCTGTTGATGATCCGATTAAGAAATGATTCGGAGTTAGAGCCTCTGGGTCGTTGCGCTCCACTGAAACGTGCGTGAGAGGTCGCGCGTTTATGGAGTATTCTGCTTCTGTCATCAGCGTATGCAGGACCTCTTCTTTCGGAGACTTTTCGTTTAGCGTTGCAAGTAGAGCGACCTTCACCGATCGCACCAGTCTCTCCCAAGCTCCGCCTTGGCTTGGCGCGCCGGGAGGGGTGTACTTCCACTGCATCCGATGTCGTAGTCCGAGTTGCTGCAGGGCTGGAGACCATTCCGCGTACGCCTGTCGTAATTCGGCGTCTGCTCCTTTGAAATTGGTTCCGTTGTCGCTGTATATAGTTGCCGGCCATCCGCGTCGAGCTGCCATTCTTCTTATTGCCATGATTGCTGAGTCCGTTGATAATGATGCTGCAAGTTCTAGGTGGACGGCTCTTGTAGTCAGGCAAGTAAACAAGGCCCCCCATCTCTTCTCATGGCGTCGCCCGATCGTAACTGTCATAGGTCCGAAGTAGTCGAGTCCGCAGTTGGAGAATGGGCGTTGAAAGGCTCCTAGTCGTTCCTCTGGTAAGTTTCCCATCGGCGGTGTTTTAGGGTTCGCTCTCCTCAGTAGGCAGAACGAACAATCTTTAGTCACGCTTCGTACGGTGGGCCTCAGCTTCAGGATCCAGTATTTCTGTCGGAGATCGTTCACGACTCTCTCGCGGCTTCCGTGTCCTGCCTTCTTGTGTTCGTTGGTCACCAGCAGTTTCGTAAAAGGGTGACGTCCATCTAAGAGAACAGGATTCTTCATCTCCGCCGGCACGTGTGCAGCACCAATCCTTCCGTCAAGGAGTAGCAGGCCGTCTCTGTAAATTGGGTTGAGTCGGTGTAAGGAGCTCGATCTCGGCACTCGCTTCCCTTGGTGCATGAGTTCAATTTCGCTTTTGAAGCTGTCCTTTTGCGCTTTTCGATGCCAGAGGGCCTCTGCTTTTTTCAGATGCTCGACGTTCAAAGTTGCCTTGCGGTTCTTGCATTTCTCAGCGAATAAATATAACATCGCTGTAGCTCTGATAAGACGTTCGTAGCTTGAGAAACGTTTGACTTCAGGCAGGCAATCGAGCTCGCGAGCGGAGTCCATAGTGGCGAGAACAGCGTGTTCTTCTTCTTGATCTTCGTAGACTGAGTCGTTCTGAGGCCACTCGTTCATAGGCCTGCTCAGGAACTCTGGTCCGTGGAACCATGGGTCGTCGGCGGTCTTGGGTATGTAGCCCGGTCTAGTCGCTAGGTCGGCGACATTGCTTTTGGTCGGTGTCCACTTCCATTGGTGAATCGAAGTTAGCTCGGCGATTTCTCCTAGTCGATGCGATACATAGGGTGTGTATCGTCGACTTCCGTTTTGGATCCAGTGCAAGACCACTTGAGCGTCGGTCCAGAAGAAAACAGCGTCGGGGTTCCATCGGTGTTCTTTCGCGACGTGGTTTCCTAATCTCGCTCCGATGAGTGCGGCCTGCAATTCCATTCGTGGTATCGTCTGACTTTTCAACGGCGCCACCTTGGCTTTAGCTGCCGCTAAGACGACTCGCACTTCATGGTCTTGTTCCAATCTCCAATAGGCTGCTGCTGCGTAAGCCTCCTTGCTGGCGTCACAGAAGACGTGTAGTTGGCGGCTCTTCACTGGGCTCCCCCCGTTATAGCTTCGCGGTAGTTCGAGGTGGCTGATGATTTCTAGGTTTTTCAGCCATTGGGCGAAGGTCTCAGCGGGTTCGGTCGGTATAGTTTCATCCCAGCCCAGCTTCTGTCGCCACAAGTCCTGGAGTATTATTTTTGCAGTGATCGTATAACAGCTAAGTAGTCCCAATGGGTCGTAAATGCTCATCACCGCGCTAAGTGCTTCTCGTTTAGTCGGTGTGCGGGTCATCTCACGAACCTCTTTGTGGACGCGGTTGAGTGAGGTGTTAAATTTTAACACGTCGTTTACGGAGTCCCATAACATCCCCAGTGTTTTCTGCTCATCTTTAGTGATTGACTGCGTTGTAGTCTTCGCGTGGCGGTCGGTGGGAATTTTGCGTAGTACATCAACTTCGTTGCTCGTCCATCCCCTTAGTTGGAAGCCAGCGTTATGATGTACGTAGTCGACTTGACTGATGACTTCCTCGGTGACTTCCTTGTTGGGATAGCTGTCCACGTAGTCGTCCATGTAGTGGGCTTCGGTGATGGCGCGAAGAGCTCCGGGGTGGGACTCGGCGAAATCCTGTGCATTCCTGTTTCTCACGCAGTGTGCTAGAAACGGTGAACTTGAGGCCCCAAATATCATTGCTGTCATTTTGTATGCCGTAGGTGACTCGTCTCTATCTCCTCTCCATAAGAACATCTGGGCTGGTTGATCTTGCTTTCTGATTTTCACCTGGAGAAACATCTCTTGTACGTCTGCCTTTATTGCGACGGCTTCTTCTCGAAATCTGAAGAGAATTGTTAGCAATGATACTAGCAGGTCGGGTCCCTCCAACAGGAAATCGTTCAAGCACACTCCGTGTGTTCTGGCTGCCGCGTCGAAGACCAGTCGCACCTTCCCTGGCTTGTTAGGGTTCTTCACGGGAAAGTGCGGCAAGTACCAGGTCACGTTGCTGCCGGCTTCTGATCCGTCACACTTCTCGGCGTATCCTTTCCTTAGCAGGTTCTGAACTTGTTCTTCATATTGCTGTTTGTCGCTCGGTGACTTGTTTAACTTATGTTCTAAATTCTTCAGTCTTCTGAGAGCGTTATTGTAGCTCATGGGTAGCTTGACATCGTCCGTTCGCCATGGAAGTCCAACTTCGTAATGACCGTCTTTTCTCCTGTTGACTGTCTTCTCGAAGATGTCGATAGCGCGCTGTTCTTCTTCTTTGATCATTGGTTTGGTTGATATTCCCAGCGCGTCGATATCAAAATGCTTCTTTACTATTTCTTCTAGTTGATCGTTTCGTGTTTCGACAGTTGCTATGTGTAAAACGTTTTCGTAGTCTTGTTTGACTATCTTCTTTGGTATGCTTCCGTGGATCACCCAGCCGAGTTGCGTCTTCGATGCAGCTGGTTGATTTCTCTTCCCTATACGCAGCTCTCTTGTCACGATGAGTTGCCAGTTATCTGTTCCGATGAGAAGTTGCGGTTTTCCATCCTCATAACATAGTTCTTCTTGCTTCAGATCCTTCAGGTGTTCTAACAGCAGAAGTTTTTCAGGAACCGTTTGGCTTAATAGGTTCATCCCATTAATTGTTCGCGCAGTAATGTTATGCTCGATTCCGTCGTGACCGCAGATGTTTATCTTCACTAATTGGCTGTTCATTTCCCGACGATCGGCGTTAATCCCGTGCATACATAATGCTTTGGATGGTCCGTCAGCGCCGATTGCTCGTGCCACCTCGCTGTCTAGCAGTGTTACCGTTGAGCCTTCATCAAACAGTGCTAGAATCTTCATTTTTCCCTTCGGTCCAATGGCGGTGATCGGGCGCATCTTGAGTTTTACTTCTCGACCGTGAGTAACCGATGCTACGGTCTCTGGAGTAGTCGTCGCGAGTAACACAGCTTTCTCTTCATGTAACAGCGGGTGATGTGGTCGTTTGCAGCCGTTGGTTCCGCAGTTCTTCTCTCTGCAGTTCATTCTTCTGTGTTTGCGATATATGCACTTGAAGCATAATTTAGCGTTCTTCACGGTATCCCATCGTTCTTGTATGCTTTGGTTGAGGAATTTAGTGCACTTGGGTAGAGCGTGTTCCTGTCCGCAAGCGACGCATTTCATATGACTTTCTTCGCTAATGCTTTTCTCAACGTCTACTTCTGTGCTGACTGTGAAGATAGGTTTCTTGTTTCTGAATTCGTGGGTTCTTGCGGGAGGTCGCGGCACCTCTCTCTTCGTTGTTGCATTTGCGCAAAAACCGTGCTTCAGAGCTCTGTCTGCTTCCCTCATCAAGAAGTCTGACAGTATGATGATTTCCGGGTCGCTGCTAGACTTGGAGGCTTCTTCTGCGTAGTCGTACCATCTAGTTCTCTGATGTGGGCTGAGCTTCTCTAGGATGTCCCTCGTCAGCATAGGATTGAAGAGGTATCCGTGCTTCAGCTTCTTCAGGACGGCAACGGCATTCTGAACCTTGACCGCAAACGTGTTCAGCTCAGTAGAGGTTCCCCCGAGTCTTGGTAGCTTCTTCAGATCTTCTATGATGCGGTCTACCATAACTTCGGGTCGACCGAAACATTGTTCCAGAGTCTTCATTACTTGGTCAGGTGATGATGCAGCGCTTAGAAGAGGTGATACGGTTTCTTTGGCTTCCCCGCGTAGACAGTTTCTCAAACGGGCCAGGTTCTCGATCGGAGTGAAGTTATAAATCGCCGTTGTTTCTTCCATGGCGGCCTTGAATGGTAGCCACTCGGTCAGTGCGCCGGAGAATACCGGTAATTCGGAGGCTTGTCGTGGCGGCGGGCGGCGGGTCATCATTTTCTCTAATACGTCGGCCAGTTGCTCCACTCCTCGGCTTCGTGATCTTGCTGGAGTAGGTGAGCGTTCTCTGGGCGGCGTATCCCATTCAACTCGTGTCGGTCTTCCTTTCTTGAGCTGTGTGTTGGTTGGTTTGAGTTCCGATGCCACGGTGGTCGTTGGTAAGGGGTACGGGTCGGAGGACTCCCCCCGTATGGCTTCCATGCCAGGATCGTTGTCATCCAGCCAGGTGGTTACTCGTTGTTCCACTTGCTCCGGTGATTCATCTTCGGCGTTACTGTCGTCTTCTAACGCGGCCATATCTGTAGCGAGTTTCTTCTTGATTAATTCTGCTTCAAGCTGTAGTTCTTTTCGGCGGATAGCGGCGAGTTTTTCTTCAGCTTCGTATCGCATGCGCGCTACAACGCTTGCTGTTGATCGGTGTGAACGAATAGAGTTCGCTTTCTTCCGTTGCGTTGAAGTGCCCGCTGGATCGGATGTATTCGTTCTCGCCGGTGAGTGCGCTTTCTTCCTTCGCGTTGAAGTGCCCGCTAGGTCTGTCGCACTTGTTCTCGCCGGTGGGTTCGTTTTCTGTAGTTGTGTTGAAGTGCCCGCTAGGTCTGGTGCACTCGTTCTCTGTAGTTGTGTTGAAGTACCCGCTAGGTCTGGTGCACTCGTTCTCTGTAGTTGCGTTGAAGTGCCCGCTAGGTCTGGTGCACTCGTTCTCGCAGGTGGGTTTGTTCTCTGCAGTTGCGTTGAAGTGCCCGCTAGGTCTGGTGCACTCGTTCTCGCAGGTGGGTTTGTTCTCTGCAGTTGCGTTGAAGTGCCCGCTAGGTCTGGTGCACTCGTTCTCGCAGGTGGGTTTGTTCTCTGCAGTTGCGTTGAAGTGCCCGCTAGGTCTGGTGCACTTGTTCTTGCTGGTGACTCGCTGGGCCTGCGGTGCTGACTCGACGTTTCTGTAGACGGAGATCGCGGCGGGTTTGAAAACACTCGTCCCGTCGTCGGTCGATCGTCGTTCCCAGCTTGGCTTCTAGTGACGACCATTTTTTCTTTCTTCCCAGTAGTTCTTCCAATAAATCCGGGCTCGATGGACCAGGCAATGTTGTGGACTGTAGAAATAAAATCCCAGGTTTTGATCGCCGATTTATTGGTCTTCTTATTCTTGTATGGTACAGTCGCTGGAGTTCACAATTCGAGTCGCTTTGCGTTTCCTTAGGAACCTCGAGGCAATACCTTACAGTGAGCGCGTTGCTATATCGCGTTTCGACGCGTTTCGCCGTTCCATTTTCACTACGCGTGACCGCGTTTTTCGCGTGTATTGCCGCGAGCGTCCTATGTACATATATGTTCCTTACATCTAATTGTAGGCCGTAACATGCTCTATCTGGTGAATGTACAACTTATTTATATTTCTTATATCTAATGTACAAATTTGGCTTATAACTACGAAAAATTGTTACGATCTGACCATCGGAGCATTAAAACGGGTAATAATTATGTTTTATTCTTACATTGACTTATGTCGCTAGTCTAATAGTATATCTTAATACTAGTTATTCCTAATTTTTAGGGTTCCGCATATCATTTGTCAGGGGAATTAAAATAGTCATCATTCAAAGTTTTAATTCTTAGCACAGCTACTTAGTGTTAGTTACATGGTATGCTTTCGGAATTGCCGTTCTCAACAATAATCGTCATCGTAATGTTTAATTCTTAACCTAGCGACTTAACATTATTAACATGTATAGACTTCGAGGACGCTGTCCTTAACAGATACCGAGTCTACAAACTTTTCGCTCTGGAAAATAACCAAGGGTCTTGACAGACCGCAAGCTGCTAAACCACCCTTAAAGTGCGCTGAAGGATGGGTAAGAAAACCACAGAAAAAAGTAGACCTATTTGCTGAACAACTAGCAAAAGTGTTCCGCCCTAATGATTCGGTGGATGAAGAGTTTGATGGCCAAGTGGATACAACTCTAAACCAAGACTTTCAAATGGACCTACCGCCAAAACCTGTGTCATTACGGGAAGTTTGGAGAGTAACAAATGAGCTAAAGAATAAAAAAGCGCCGGGCTTTGACCTAATAACGAAAGAAGTTATTAGGCAACTGCCCCGAAAAGCTATAACTTACATCACTACATTATGTAATGGGATATTAAGAGTCCAATATTTTCCTGCAATATGGAAAGTATCCCAAATTACTATAATTTATAAAGAAGGAAAACCACCAATTGACGTCACATCCTACAGACCTATAAGTTTGCTCCCCATAATATTCAAAATATTCGAAAAACTCCTTCTCCAGCGAATTCTTTCTATTCTAAGAGAAAATGGCATCATACCCAGCCATCAATTTGGCTTTAGACAGCAACATTCCACTGTTGAACAGATTCATAGAGTCTGTGACAACATAAGAAATCACTGGAAGAAAAAGAATACTGCTCTGCAGTCTTCATAGATATACAACAGGCTTTTGATAGAGTCTGGCACAAGGGCCTACTATGTAAAATTAAAAGTTGCCTTCCACACAGCTATTTCTTAATATTCAATTCTTACCTCTCAGGAAGACTGTTCCAGGTCAAAGAAGGTGAAAACACCTCTAAATTTTATGAAATACAAGCTGGTGTTCCTCAGTGGTCAGTGTTGGGCCCTGTACTCTACACTATCTTCAGGGCTGAACTCCCTTGCTCGAATACCACAACTACAGCTACATTCGCCGATGATACCGCAATCCTAGCGAGTCACAAGAATCCAGTAATAGCCTCAAAAAACCTACAGGAAGGCATAAACGAGACAACTAAATGACTTCGAAATTGAAGGATAAAGCTAGTACCTCAAAATCAGTGCTTATCAGTATCAGTACTTATACCCTACGCAAAGGCAATTGCCCTTCGGTGAACCTAGAAAACGCCACTCTTCCACACCAAAACTCTGTCAGACACCTTGGTCTTCATCTTGATAGGCGTTTGACATGGAATGAGCACATCAAGAAGAAACGAGACGAACTGAACATTAAATACAAAAGCTTCCTGTGGTTGCTAGGCTGAAACAGCAAATTGTCAATAGACAACAAATTGTTGGTGTACAAGACGATCCTGAAACCTATATGGATGTACGGCCTTCAGCTGTGGGGTAGTGCTAGTAACTCCTCTATCATACGAATACAAAGAATGCAGAACGTAATTCTTCGAACAATCAGTAACGTCCCCTGGTATGTGACAAATGCTGAGATCCACGAACACCTGGAAATGCCCACAGTGAGAGAAGAAATTACGATGTTAAACGCCTTAAAAGAAAAGATATCCTATAGAGTGGAGAATTGAATATGAGTAGATGTTCTCACTGGAGAACACACTCTGAATATGAGAAGCATGCAACACATCTGCTAAAAGTGAAGGCACTGATTGCAGTTTTATTGCACATACTTTCTAGTGCCCGTCATATAGCTGAAAATGCATTTGGTATTCTGGTTAGCCGGTTTAATATTTAAATATCCTTTACCATTTCATCCAGGCAAAGTTACAAAAATTGTAAAGGATTATTATCGCTTACTACTTATTGAAGCGAGAGCTGGGTATGGCAGAGAGAGGATGAAAGTAGGAAAACGCGGTTGAAATGCGAGCGTTGCGCAAAATTTGTAGTGTAACGCTTGTAGACCGTATTCGCAATGATGAGGTTAGAAACAGAGTTGGTCTGAAAGAGAGCGTCGGTGTTAAAATAAGAAGAGGCATGCTCCGTTGGTTCGGACATGTAGAAAGAATGCAGGACGAAATAATGATGAAGCAGATATACAATGCCAAAGTGGAAGGATGTAGGAGCCGAGGAAGGCCAAGACTTACTTATCATGATCAAATTGGTCATGTTCTATCAGAAGGTGAGGGTGAGTGTCAGGAGCCCTAAAAACCGGCGAGCGTGCATGAAAAGAGCAATGAATGTTAAAAAAGCGAGTGAGGTATGTAAGAATCGAGTCGCATGGCGCTCGGTTCTCTCTGCCTACTTTTGGCTACTTTTTATTTGGCGTGAAGTTATAGTATAGTAAAGGCTTGCTGTGCTTTACATAACTGGCTCATATATTTAAAACCGTCGATGACTCTGTGACAATTGACGAGGAAGATCAAACAATACTTGGTAATTGGAGAGATGTGCCAAGCGAGGGTCTCATACCATTATCTACAAGCAGTACCGACCACTCCGCAGAGGGAGCTCGTATAGTCTGTGATAATTACGCAACCCCTATTTTGTCGGAGATGGTTCTATTAATTGGCAACTAAGAATGATACATTAAATATTTCATTATAATTAATAAATAAATAATTTCAATATTGGTACGTAAACATCGCATGTTCCCGTTCCGCTTTTAGTAGATTCATTTATTTTTTTAAGTTCTTGGCTATATGTAGGCCTGATACTTTTTATTTTCGAGACAGCCTTCTTCGGTCCGAAATCACTTATGTTTATAACATCACAAATTTAAATAATAGCTGCATCTCTGGCTAGTTTATTGCGTTTTGAATTAAATAAACACTCATGTTTGAGGTATCTTGTACAAATGCAAATGTAATATTATCAAACCACTTCATTTTTACACAGAAACACAAAGAAAATAACACATGTTCGCGGTCGCAGTCTGCAAACTTATGGGCTGTACTAAACTCACCCGTCTACATGCCGGCCAGTTAAGTTGGCGGGGTGCGAGAGACGCAAGAGAGGAGGCTATTTCGAAAAATAAGGTCGCGTTCTATTCAACTCAACACATTACTACTTAACTCGCTTTTGCCGTTTAAACGACGTTAATAACTTAACACGTCGATGATGCAAGTTAACTCCCTACTGTGCTCATTGAAGTGTAAATGGGTGTTACAGCAAAAATTATATACATATTTTATTTCTGTCCGCCGTGGGTTTTTTTTTCCTATGATAATATATAAACCAAATTTCACAAAGTTAAGATAATTGGTTTACCCGGCAATTGATCTGACATATAGTCAGTTTTATTAATGACTGAGAGAATATCCGCGAGGAGATAGCCACGTTTTTTTATTAAGTAGAAGATCGAGCATATTGATAAGACCATATTGACCTTCATTTGAAAATCTTAATTCCTGCGAATGGGAAATACATATATAAAAACTTGTATAACATATTGTAAGGTCACTAAATAAAAAAGGGGTCTTCCAAAGTAAAATTAACATAAATTTATTAAACACTAATATTTACAAATATAGATATAAAAAGGAGGGGTTCTAAAAGTATGAAGTTCGGTCTAGGACTGGTTTTGAGGACTGGCGAGAATGGGTCTGACCAAAGTTCAGGAAGATTGCGCCGGGTGCACTAGGAGGACCCGGACGGAGGTGGACGGCAGTTCCCGCAAACGTCAGGTGGTCGGGTAGTTCACTCAGCGAATAACAGCTGACGAGCAGGACCGTGAGGCGTTCACGGTCGCAGGAGGATCAGGCGTTGTTGTAGACGGAGTGAGTGGAGATCGTCTTGCAGTCCACCACCGCAGCAGTCAGAATGCACGCGGACGCAGAAGGTCCGAGCGCCGATGTACACGGCGAGTGAGATTGCCCTGCGGAAGATAAACAGCCGTAATGCACACAGTGCGTCGCTCACTAGTTATATATAAGAAAACAACAGTTCTAACGTAGTTCAGTCTACGCGGAGAACTGTTGTTTCTTATCCTCGTAAGTCATCTACAGATATACATTTAAAATTTTACTTTATTATTTTTATGTGACAGACAATGATAGGACAATGAAGGATAAACATGTATAAAACGTATAAAATATTTAGAAGTATATATATTAACATTATAACACACGCGGGATTGATTTGTTACAATCTATATAAATGAATTGGCAGGAAAAGGCTTTAAAAATGAAAGCCAACTTTTCGTAATAAATCACAAAGCTCATATGACTCAATGACGAGCTCGGTGGCGCAGTGGTGAAATGCGTTGTTACACTACTTTGACACCAACGCTCGTGGGTTCGATTCCCACACAGTACAAACATTTGTGTGCATGAACATGTCTGTTTGTCTTGGTCTGGGTATTTTCTATGTATGATAAGTATGTATTTACAAAAAAAAAAATGTATTTACGTATGTTTATCAGTTGTCTAGTATCCATAACACAAGCTTCGCTTACTTTGGGGCTAGATGGCGCTGTGTAATTTGTCCGACAATATTTATTTATTTATATGTAAAATGCAATAATAATGACTGGCAAATTAAAGTGGAAATTAAAGTAAGTAAGTACCTAGTAATTTACGCTACAGTATGAGGCTGTTAATACTGAATGTCACAAACTTCGGTGTTCAGACAGCGTTAAACTACCAATGTCCACTACATTCAACTTTAACTGCACGTTCGTACCGGTCTTGTAATATTGACTCCACATCGGAACAAAACTTGTAAACATTAATAAATAGGCTTAATCAACCAATCGCCGAAATCGATTACTGTTAAAATATATAGGGACAGTGTGTACCATTGAGCGTCTTTCGTTATTGAAATATTTTTTGTACAATGTCGAAGGGCTATGGACGTTTCCGGCACAAAGAATATTGCTCACGCATTGACATTTCCGCGGCTGACTCAGAAACTTTTCATAAGTTTCGGGGTGAATTTACTCATACGCAGTAATACAAACCATGGGGATTTTTATAATTTCCAATTCATACGCTGAACATATCTGTATAGCATAAACGAAAATTTTGCACATAAACGAAACTAAGGACTAAAACATTGGCGCTTCAGTGTTCTTTTGTAACACAACAACAACCTGAGCATTCAGTTTGTTGTTTGAGCTCCTTGCCATGGGTTTTCTAAAAGTATCCTGGAGGGTTGATTTGAAATTAGAATCGCTAGCTTTAAAGGCAATACCGGTGCGTAAATTGCAAGCATTATAATTGCTAATACACTTAAGAGTATTATGGTCCGCATGCTTATTTGCCAATCTAGTTGTATAAAAAAAGAGTATAATAAATCTACAGAGTAATAAAAAATACAACACAAGAATAAATATAACGTTCAGTATTTGTTGATCGTGAATACGATTTTGTTTTCAGAATTCCACACTTAAATATGAATAATCTAAATCCAATAGTAATCCGTCCGTTTAAACTAAGTAACGTAGATAATTTAAATTAACCGTTGATAAACCTTTATACGAGTATAGTACGGAACCCTAACTTTGCAAACCTGAATTACTTATGGTTGTATTTTATTATTTTAGTTTATAATTTCAAATACACGTTTGGAAACGTGCCACTATAACACCCGAACGGACAGATATCTTATGAATAATTTAGAAGTTTGTCAAATCGTCATACAGATAATTAATATTGCGTAACACGATGACGGTAGATAGCTTTAATAATAAAGTTAGAAATTCGATATAAAAAAATAGTTTACTTTAAAGCTTTAGATTTTCCTTTATATAAGATGAATGATCTTATACCTTGGTGTCAATTTTCATGTATCTTAGTCACTTATAAGCGTTCTAGGTTTTGATTATTGCGTCAGTAGCTATGTTGTAAAATTGGCTTTATTTAGATGTTAATAAATACATAACTGTAAAAGGTATATATATAGGTAGATATGTATGACGTTTCCGTGACCGTTAAAGTGAAAACGCGTAAGTATCACTGTATGGTGAGAGGTGTCTCTAATATTAATGTCTGACTGAAAAGGTCCGGCCTAAGGTCTACTCAGTGACATTCAAGAGCGCATATCCAAATCCCTGAAATGTTTCAGCTTGAACTCTATAATCGCTTCGATGACTTGAAGAATTGCGTTTCCGTCGACTAAATAGCGATCTGATAGAACTTGTCAATGCAGTTAAGACTAAGTTCTATGACTATCGACATTGTCTCGTCCAAACCAGAGATCTTGAGGGAGATCGAGAGTTTCTATGAACAATTATATACCAAGTTACCAAAACCAACATCTAAATCGAAACCAGACTCGACGTCTAAATCGACACCAGACTCAACTTCCAAATCGACACCAGACTCAAAAACCATATTGACCTGACAGTTTACCGAGGATATCGCGGACGGCCACTAGCCAGTATTGGATGGATCTTAACTAGACAACAAAGACCTGGGCGATGACGAAATAAAATTTTGAAAGCGGATGTCATGTTTGGGTTCCTTTAGATGCTTTTCAATTCCGTTATCCTCTAGGATAAAGCGCTACATATCGAGACCTGGGCCACATTGATTATAGGTACATCAAAATATTGAGTAGTATATATGAAAAAGTGACGACGTCGATTCGACAACAAGACAGAACCTATGCAATTGCAGAAAGGCGTAAGACAGGTAAAGGTTATTTCTCTGAAACAGTGCACTGCTGTGTGCTCTCATTCAAAATACCTCATTTTTTTTTGTATATGAGAGGGGAGGAGGGGGACGAACATGTGTCTCACCTGATGGTAAGTGGTCACCACCGCCCATAGACATCAGCAACAGCAAAGAATCACTGATCCGTTGCCAGCCCAGCCAGGGAAACATAGGCTCTTTTCTTGAGACACCCATATCGTATTTGTTCGGGAAATAGCTGAGGGAAATTTATTCCACAATTTCACCGTACGTCGTCCGCATAGGAAACGGAAACGTGCAACAAGTCATTGATATGCAGATGGAAC
The DNA here is from genome assembly GCA_947507595.1 of Pyralis farinalis. Classification (NCBI taxonomy): domain Eukaryota; kingdom Metazoa; phylum Arthropoda; class Insecta; order Lepidoptera; family Pyralidae; genus Pyralis; species Pyralis farinalis. The sequence continues at coordinate 14,829,671 of OX382269.1, read as the reverse complement.
AGAGTGGGAGACAACACACAGCCTGGAACCCCCTGAACACTGGCATCCTACACCAGCGTTCAGGGGGTTCAAGGCTGTGGATCCAAGCACGCAACGTCAACTACGACCTTGATGCTCCGCTCAATGAGAAAACTGGCAACCCATGCACATCGGATGCCGTATTGGTGATCATTTATCAGCTGGCGATCCTTGTAGTCTAAGAGTTACTGTATTCTGTAATGTGAACCTATAATCCTTTTAATTATATTACCAATTAGTTCGAAGAGATTTCACTCAACTAAAGGCCTGATAGGTGGAATTAACATAGCTTCCAGCTAGGTCAGTCTTCTATGATGTTACTAATGGGAAAATGGGTAAACGGTCTTGAAATGATGATATATCTAAGTATATAGATAATTAGGAGCCATGTCCTTTAAGTTTTGTGATTTGAAGAACACAACACAGAACAATCAGATGCTTATCGACGAGCTCGGAGGCGCAGTGGTGAAACGCGTTGTTACGCTACTTTGACACCGACGCTCGTGGGTTCGATTCCCACACAGTACAAACATTTGTGTGCATGAACATGTCTGTTTGTCTTAATCTGGGTATTTTCTATGTATAATAAGTATGTATTTACAAAAAAAAAAAAAAAAATGTATTTACGTATGTTTATCAGTTGTCTAGTACCCATAACACAAGCTTCGCTTACCTTGGGGCTAGATGGCGCTGTGTAATTTGTCAGACAATATTTATATTTATTTATTTATATTCCTTTTTAATGTTTTTCAAAGTATTCACTACGTTGTTTGATACTTTTTCATTCTCTCGAACTGGCTATAAAAACAATTATTCCACTCCAAAGTCGGTGTGTTTAATATGGCCGACGTGAAAATATCGACTGCTTCTTCACCGAATCTTTGAAAACGAAGTATTTCCTTAATTGTAAGAAATGTATAGAAATTGTAAGGCCTTAGATCAAATCCGCACGGAGGATGGTCAAGAGTTTCTACGTTTTCCTGTTTTAAATACCGAAACGTTTGACGAGCGCTGCGTTGGCTTGCGAAGTCATGGTGTAGAATGATGCGTTGCTTTGGGTTATATTTTTGAAGTTCGGCGATCACTAACGGTAAACAAACTGTAGTTCCGCATTAAGCGTTCTACTATTTTAGGCGCTTATTGATGATCTCGCTCGCATGCAGACCAACACAACAACCCTCCAGAAAGTTGTTATTTGGCTTTCTGTGGCCGGTTTCTTCACCAGACGGGCTGCTTTGACGGACCCGGACGGAGTTTTCTTCTTTTTTTACACTCGCACGCGGTGATGCGGGCCGCCTTGTGATTATCGGAAAGCAAATGCAGGATCCAACGGCAAACTAGCTTTCTCACACCGAGGGCCTCATGCGAGATCTTCTGAATAGTTGTCCCTGAGATGTCTAATAATCCTCGATATGTCAAATGACTGTCTACGAGAATTACTGTTGAATTAAACAATTTTTAATGGAAGTATCGCGTGTTTTATTTATTTTTTTGAACCTGACGTTTAAAATGTTACGGATTAAAAATTGTTTAATTCAATGTGTAACAATCGCGAAAACCTAAGACAGAATTACTATTCTCGCAGACTGTAAATCTTACAGTAAATCTTACGAGGTTAAAAACTAGATATCTAAATAAAAATAATATTAATTTAATTAAAAATATGTTTTAAAAATCAGATATAAAAAAGGCAGACTTGAACCAAGATTAAAAAAAGTGTTGCACTCCGGGAGTGCCGGCAAAAGTGAAAACTTGAACATTAACGTTGTGCATTTTTGAATATTTTGAAATGGTTAGGGAATAAATTCACACGAATTGCTTTATTTATCAGTATAAAAGTACTATCATGTATGTGGTAAAATACAATATTCATTTATTGCGCTATCGTACCCAAACATGACAATTTATATTACATTGAAAAATTAACACTTCAGGACTATTACAATTATTTTACATTAAAAAGTTTATCTCTCAGAAAAATCAACTTTAATTCATAATTTCAACGACTCACCATCATCATTACCAGCATCATTATCGCCAATCTCTAAAACTCAATCAGACGCGCACACTCGCGCAAGCACCCTGCGCTGCTTAAACCAAACAGCGATGTTGATAAACTACGTTGAACGAAACGCGTAAACGCCAACAATTTCATGGCGCATACAACGTTTTGGTCCCGAGAAAATAATACCCTATGAACGATCTAGCGCTTCATGTTTTAATTGTTTAATTAGAGGGAACTAATGTTTTAGCGCCGCAGCGAACTTAAGTTCTAATTCTCACCAAAATCTTACGGTCAGGGTCACGTGTCCTGACGGCCTGTCGGCCTGACGCGAATTTAGCATTTTTTACTCGTCCCGAAAAGTGCACAACGCCGCTAAAGAAGTTTTCATTTCAAAAAAGAGTGGGTTCGGACGGAAAAGGGACAGGCTCTGATGGGCTTTATAAACTCAACGAATTTAAAATGTTAGATCTAACCAATTGTAGTCTTGAACACAGCTTGTAAATGGCCCGAGTGCGATAGAAGGCTACGGCCACTAAGACTGGTAAGTTTATACTGGAATTCTAAATACCAGTGTCAGTAGTCTAAAGACTTGGTGCTTCATCATGTAATACAGACGTGAACTCTTCGAGACTACGAAGCTGCATTTGGCCTCATCGAAAGTTGTAAAAAAATATAACACGTACATTTTCCTTAGCAAGATTCACTTTCGTACGTAACCTGAGAGATGTTGTGACTAAACAAAAAATAGTTTAATTATGAATAAAAAAGTTTATAAATTCAATAAGAAACGGTGCTATCATTGAAATCAATGTCAGAAACGTTCGAAACTTATACGTGGAGGTAGTAGGTTTCAATAAGTTTGAATGCCGTATTTCCAAAATAATTAAACTCAATATTGTCATCGAAAAACATTTTCACGCACCATATTTTCCGGATAGGTAGCTAGGTATTAATAGATTTGTGAATATTGCAGTCCGTCCCCTTTCCCCTGTTACGCGTAATTGGTATTAGGATAATCGTTCACGGCCAATGGTCCCGGGTAGTTTAGTTTCGGATTACTGTAATTGGGACAGAGGAAACAACGGGAGATATCGGGCCATCGCAAAACAAAGCGCGAGAAAACGGTTGGATAAATTAAGCATTTTTTTGTTTGAGTGTACAATTCGTTATTTCAACGGATATATTTGCACTTGTTTTGGAGATTTTTGGTGCTTACTTTGGCATTCCTTCACTTGCAAACACAATGTAAATACAAGTAGTTTTAAACTGGATAATAAACAAACAATAACTAAACGATGAACATATTGAATGTGCTTTAAAAGTTTGATGCCTCGACCTTTTTTGAACATTCACGTAACGCCTGTTTGTGCATCAGTATGTCACAAGCAGCATAATTGCATAGAGAGCCCACATTAGTTTTAATTATCGAAAAGTAAAGTTTGAGTTCATTGTAGTAAAATACCTAAAATGTACTCAAATACTGAGCATTATTTCCTGGCGACTTAATTTTTGAGCCTAAGTTTCGAACACCAGTTTTGTTAGCTTGAAATATTCACAGATTAACGTACATTGTCTTTTAATTTCAAAAGCCAATAATTCACTTAAAAAAAAGCTGACTGCAGAAAACAAAAAGTAACATTACTGAAAAGAAAAAAATAAATGTTTTATACAACAATTTACATTAAACGGAGCAACAAATAAGTATTTTAGTTATTGTAATTTAATGTAGTTAAAAATATTATTAAACTATTATTTTGTGAATTCTGTGTCAAGTAAAATATAAAACTAAGTACCTACCTTGCCACAGCATTAAATTAGACAACGAAAAAATTACCACCAAAATCTCGATGTTTACCACATACACGAATCAATATATAATTCGCCAGTAACTAAGTAATAAGAGAAATAAATTGAGAAGTTATTATTAAAAAAGAACAAGTAAGTCAAAAATTTAAAATTATGATGTTTAAATATTGACAAATTTATTTATTTAAAGGAAGTAACTCATCTGTTTTTCTTTCAAATCTTTTTGGCACCGGGTTCAAAATTATAAATAATTAATAGTTAAATTAATTTATAAAAGATAACTTATTAACTACGTTAAACGGTATGACAAATAAATATTAAATTGTTGTAAAAAAGATTTTTTTTTTCTTTTCAATTAAGTTACTTTTCTGTTTCATGAAATCGATTTCTTTTTTCGATAATAAATTATTTTTCAATTTTTAGGATTTGGTAGAGATCTCCAGCGATTTCGCCATGAGAACTATATAATCGGCGAATCCAAGGTGAGTGATGTATTCTCCATTGATGTTTATCGCATCCTTTTTAGTACAAGTGTGACTTCAAAAATTCTTCCAATGGTGTGGCAAAGAGTATAGGGGATACCACGTCGCCCGTCTTATAACTTCTTGCACCTGGATTGGTTTCGTACACATCTTTATGCTACTGTACAAACATTTCAACTCTTCCGTGTACCGACAGATGATTCGGCATCGTTGGAGAGTCTTTAGCACAGTCCACATAGTCCACAGATGCCAGATGTAAGGCCAGACTATACTCCTCAGTCTTCTAATCTATCGGGAGGTTTGTACACAGTCGACTATGCTATCGCCCCTTAGAAGTCCGGCTTGATATGGAGGCTGGAATTCATCGAGATTGCATGCGAGGAGGTTCGTGATGGCTCTTGGAAACAGTACATAAATGCGTCTCAGAAGCGGTAACGCCCTATGTTTCTTCAGGGTGATAATACTATATTATTATCACCCTTTTTGAAGACATCATGACCAAGCTTCTGCTGTTTCACCGGAATGTATGACGAAATTGAATAGTTCCTTAAGGACTACAGGTATCGGTCTTTAGCCCGATTTCAAAAGCTCCGCCATAATTACATCGTCACCTCACACTTTCCCATTTTAAGCTGTTTGAGTGCTATACTAATCTCGTACAGACTGATGTTCCAGAAATCTTCGGTACTTGCCCGGCTCTAAGGGCGAAAATCTCAGTCTTTATAAAAATAATGACGCAGTATCAGTTTTCAGCTTTCACAGTCGACTTTGCCCAACAAATAAATCTTCGCCGTAGACTTTGAAACCTTGGTTCCGCGCTCTATCATCACTTTAATATGAATTGTATTGAATTGGCGTAGGTCTCGCCGTGTACATTTAGAGATCCCTAGCGGCGGAGTCGTCTACCTAAACCTACGGATTTGACGAAGATACTGATTTTTACATGGAACGACTGCGATCAGACATCCACATCCCACAGAGAAAACCAGACCTTAAGTTAGGGGTGGCACGGTCGGTTTCCTCACGATGTTTTCCATCGCCGCCGTGCATGTGACAATTATAAATACATATATAAAAATCCGAAAATACGAACTTAGTGGTACATGCCAGCATGGACTATCAACTGGTCTTCATCGACAGATTATAAAGACATCGATGTACGAAATCCCTTGTGTTAATGGCGTGCACCGTAGATCTGTATTAATTCTATACCAGTGAATACCTATGTACTCTGTACATATTATTCTGAACAGCTCATCATATCATCGGATATTATACGAATATACAGCTTAAATCCTTATAAACTTAAATACGTTAGTTACCTTAAGCATTTCATGCATGCATATGATCCTTTATAATCCTTTATACCACATAAGTTAAACGATGGACCCGATAGATGCGGCGTGGGACTGCAAGAGCATAATATGCTTTACTATCAGTGCGAAGCCGGGGTGGGTCGCTAGTATATACTATATCCATATTTTTTATACGATTTTATACGATTTGTGTCAAAAGATATTTATGTCTTATATTCAACATTATATCAATAGCACTGAACTTTGATGATTATGATAATGTACAAAAAACTAAAAAATGACCCTAACAACTACATCCTTCATACAACTTACACAAGATACCGAAACTTTTGTAATACACTTCTCAAAAATATCAAAAGAGACTATGACTCTAAACTTATTAGTAAGGCCCAAGGCGATAACAAAGCACTGTGGAAAGCTATTAAAGACATCACAAACAGCAACAAAACTACCTCAACTGCGCGCGATCTATTGCACATAATGTCATCACCAAAACGATCAGTTGATAAAATCAACTCGTTCTTTGCTAATGTAGGAAAGGAATTAGTGGAAAATATTACCTCTCGAGAGAGTAATTTCCCTTCCCCTTCTCGATCCAGAAATCTAATGCCCTCAGTATCCACCCCTTCCCAGCCCCAGTCCCTGGTCCTTTTGGAGACAAGTCATGAGGAAATAGAAATATGCATTAACGCTCTCAGAGAGGATTGCGCTGTGGGATGGGATAATATCTCTACCTCCTTTCTAAAATGCAACAAGGACACACTTATCCCAATCATCACCCACATATGTAATATTTGCATGCGATCGGGAATATTTCCTTCTGCATTTAAACGAGCTCTTGTTCACCCAGTCTACAAGGCTGGTGAGCGAAATCGCCCCACTAATTATCGTCCCATCTCGATTTTACCAGCCCTCTCAAAGATCCTAGAGCGCCTACTTAATAACCGTCTAATGAGCTTTCTTGAAAGTAAAGGAATCTTATCCCCAGGACAATATGGTTTTAGGCAGGGTAGATCATCGGCAGATGCAGTACACGAACTCACGGACCATATCGCTAGGAACTTAGACGTAAATAAAAAATGTTTAGCCATATTTCTAGACCTAGCTAAGGCGTTCGATACGGTCTCTATACCCATATTGATTGACAAACTACACAAAGTAGGTATCAGAGGCACTCAACTATCGCTTATCCACAGTTACCTCACAGATCGCAGTCAAGCTGTAGTCATCGAGGGTCACATTAGCTCGTTTCTTTCTACCGAATACGGTACCCCACAGGGAAGCATTTTATCTCCTACTCTCTTCCTAACGTATATTAACGACCTATGCTCGATTAATATCCCCAAATGCAAAATAATTTCCTATGCGGATGACACCGCATTACTTTTTACGGCTGATACATGGGAGTCAGCCTTTTCCTATGCCCAACAAGGTCTCAACCAGGTCTCGGACTGGCTTCGATGTAATCTCCTTACTCTAAATGCACAAAAAACCAAATACATAACCTTTGCGATTACCAACACTCCTGCACATATTCTAGCCAACTTTAGTATTATTGCTCATACTCACTCAAATCCATGTCTCACCCCATGTACCTGTCCTACCATATCCTCTGCTGACTCAATCAAATATTTGGGGGTAACTGTGGATAAATGCCTAAATTTTCGTGCCCACATTAATACTATGGCAAGTAGAATCCGCAAACTAATGTATATTTTTAAGACGCTTCGCCTCGTTGCCAAACCTGCAATAGTAAAATCCACATATACTGCCCTATGCCAATCCTTAATAACATATTGCATCACCTCTTGGGGTGGTGCTACTAAAACTGCTCTGATGAAACTAGAAAGAACCCAAAGAGCCCTCCTCAAATTATGTACTTTCAAACCCATGCGTTTCCCCACCCATGAACTATACCAGTTTTGCGAAATCCTCACAGTGCGGCAAACTTACATTCTGCATGCCATGCTTAAACAACACAAATTTACAAACAAACCTAGTATATCCCAAGTAAGGCGCAACCATTTAGTAGCACAATCTTCATCATTCAAAACATCATTCTCTCATCGTTTCTTTTGTTTTTTGGGTCCTTTTCTTTACAACCGATTTCAGCGTAAACTCAATATAGTAGCAATGACCAAATTCCATTGTAAAAGGAGTATAACCACTTACCTACAATCCCTTAACTATACAGACACTGAGAATCTCCTTATTCCCATCAGATGATCAGATGACAAATACCAACACATGCCTATGTCTGCATCTAATTGCCAATCCCATACACACAGTTTGCACAGCGCGCTCACCACATTCACGCACACACATTCACTCATGCATAAATTTACACACATAACACACACGCGCTAACATACAAACTCATAGAATAAATTTACCTAACCTTTTATGTATAAATAGTGTCACACTTACGAGAGGTGAGAACTGGTGATCTGAGATACAGGCTCCGCCTAGTTTAGACACCAGTCTCACAAATTCCTATTTTTTAATTTCTTTGTGACTAAAATGTGTTCCATAGAATTAAGTTTATCACATAGGATTTTGTGAAATTAATAAACGTTTTTATTATTATTAAAAAAAAAAAAAAAAAAAAAAAAAAAAAAAAAAAAAAAAAAAAAAAAGTACATATATTCGTACGCTTGTTGCATAATAATTAATTTCTTTAATGCTCTTAAGTTACTTTGTCTAATATGTTGCTATTTGCGGAAACTTGTAACTGGCTCAATGTATTGTTAATCTGCATTTATAATATAGTTTTATGCTGTTGGTTTTCCAAATTATTTAAATTATACTAAAATAAATAAAATATTGACTCGTTTCAGATTTTCATCATCTTCATCTGAGCGTTCACACGAGCGGTCACATCCTACGCTTTCGCTTCGGAGCTTGGGTTTTAGGGGTTCGTTTTCCGGCTTTTATTCCTCCACTTTCCTTTCATGCATGCCATCATCAATCCCTCACAATGTCAATGCATCACATCTTGGGCCTACCTGGGGACCTGGTTTTATGTAAGACATTAGTTCAATTTTAGTTCTTCTTTATTAGTTCATTTTAGTTAGTTAGGTAAAAATCGGTTAGAACCTCCCAATTTTTTCAAGAAAGACGGATATTCTTGAAATTTTGTAAATAAGCTCTACATACCCTCAACTTCAAAGTCTACCCTATGCCGATGTGTGTTTATTACTCCATTTTATAAAGGTGAACGGTGAACGGTGAAAGGGCAGAAGGGTGGCACGGATTTCTTCCTAATGCTAACTTTGATTTGATTTTCAATCTACAAAAACAAAAAAGCACAACATTTTTGTAAAATTTTGTGCTTATTTTCTGAGTTATTTTTGAAAATAGAAAAAAATTGATAAATATCAAAAAAGCGATTCCACCTTAAACATATTTTTGTTTTCAAAAATAAGCATTTTAAACTGGTAAAACTTTAGGATCATATTTGTAATATTAAAGTAAAGCAATTTGTACATTTTCAGAATTTAATCTCAATGTGGGTAATGATGAGTAGAGTTTCATTGTTGATTTTTATCTTAAAAAAACTCGAAACTCCTTTTATTTTGAAAAAAGTCGTTTTATTTGACGTTTTCAATTACTAATACCTAAAAAGCATTGATTTTTCGAAAAACTTTTATAGAAAATTTTATGCTTAGATTTTTTCCCCCCACCACCGTTAATTAGGGTGGTATTTACCCCTAACAAAAAAGCACATATCGGCTTAAGGTAGATTTTACTTTTGGAGGTATTCCCCCTTACTTACTGTCAAATTTTTAACAAAGTCCATCTTTTTTGAAAAAATTAAGAGCCAAAACCCTATATTCAGTCGCTGGCCTATATTTATTTTAGATTGGAGTATAGGTGGAGGAAAAGACAATATTCGGAATGATTTATGGACAAATACCTACCATATCCTAGCACATGAATTAAATTAAATTTTAATATTTTATCTACAATTTAATTTAAACTTAATATATCTTATAACCTTACAAACAATTACCAAAACTTTTACCTAATCAAATTACAAAGCTCATACCCTTGAAAATAACTTTGTCGGTTTAATAACTTTACATTATTTAGACAATGTTCATACTCGTATTTTATCATGGAATGGAATAATTTTTGAAAGGTACAATGATCGGAAATATTTTAACTCTATTAACGTAAACGTTAAAAATTCACATACTAATTTTACACTAAATTAATATTTAGTGTAAAATTGGTATGTGAATCAATTCATAACCAAAAATGCAATTGCATTGTAAACATTTTACATACTGTTTAACAATATGCAGTACAATATTTGTCCATACTATTATATTTAAAGTATATCATAGTAGGACTGGCATATTATTTATAATAACGTAACAAACCTAAAATTTTATTTATTAGTTCTTATTAACGACCTAAAGTAATCTTAATCGACCATATTTGACCTGCTTATGATATTAATTTCGAAAAATCCTTTTTATGTTACGACTAACTTTCAGGAAGAACCATATTTACTCACACTCATCCTACTGCTGAGATTCTGGTTTCCCTTCAATCAAATGTGTTTCGAACATACTTCACCATTCTGCTCTATTGCGATTAGGAAATGTCAGTCAAGTCGCCTAAAAGCCTTCATCTTGGTTAAATGACTATCATCTAACCGACGGCTTAACTTGCCCGATGTGAAGGATCATGAGACCAAATAAAACCATCATATACATACTACTGTTCACTTGGTTAAATTGCGCGCTTATTTACCTAAATTGACATTCACAATGTGGCCGAGCTAATAGGATAACATTAAGTTAGACGAGGTTTTTCTTTACACTATGTTGATAATATGCTGAGCAAACAATCATACTACGCAACTGACGTTCCGCGGTATCCACATCCGTTACCGAACTCATACAAAGTAACGCAAACGAGTGTTGTTTGCGTTTTTCCACCCCACTGCTATCAAAGTAACCTTACAGGGCCTACGTTACCAATTGGCCCTTGTGAAGTAACTCACCTACACACATATAAATCAGTGAGTTTTTATTTGGCTGCGACCCTCTATGGACGTGCTTCAACAATCAGGCTTCAACAATGTGCCTTATTTTTCTTTGATGGTCATGGTGTTCTCAATCTATCTGTTAGTGAGAATTGCTCTTTTTATAAGAAATAGTGATCTTCAGCTCCTCCGTTCATGTCTCATGCCAGAATTAGAATTTTACATTTGTATAACATACATTGAAATTAAGCACGTGACAGAGTATAGTTATCGTCATGCGGTTTCTTTAGTCGCGATATCACAGAATTGCACCGTGCGGAGGCGATCGAAGTGTTTTTGAAGAGAGGAGAATAAGAACGTTACGGAAAAAATTGTGCCTACAATTACACATTTACGAGATGTACGAAGTGAAAAGTTGATTTAATAGGCACAGAAGTTTTGAGCCACAGGTTCCAAACCCATTAAATTAACAACCTCCTGCACAGAATTACACTTCGAAAACACAATAAACAAAGTTGCGATTTTTGAAGGTTAGTGAATAGTACATTACAGCTAAGAGGAAGTTTTGTTCTCACTACATCATCAGACGTTTACGAGATGGGCTAAGCGAAAACGTGATTTAATTATGAGTACAGAAGATTTGAGCTAAAGTTTTCACTATAAATCAACCACGTTTCCGAGTCTTCAGGAATCAAAGAAACAATAAACGTAGGTGCTGATAGCGTTCATCACAATCCGCTCAATTATCAAAAGATCAAAGGCATACCTAAATTATATCCAGTTATTTTATACGTTAGCCTGCTGTTCTCAAAGACCCGATAACATTATCTTTTCGAAAAAATAATAGCCCGCTTTAGTGATGACCACTGAAATCACCAGATTTAATGAGCTACCAGCTCATGAACTTTTTCCTGTGAGCAAAGTTTCCGTCAATACTTCAAGGTCAGAAAAAACCGTTAAAAAATAGTTCAACTATTCGGAATGGAGTCTGCTATGTTCAGACGTGTAATGCAGAAGGCTATGAACAGATTCTTTCAGTGCATGCTGCTAACAGATAAATGATCTGGAAGACGTAATAAAAAAACAATTTCAATCATTTTCATCAACAGTTTGATAAAAAAAAAAAATCATTTGGAAATACCGTAGTTCCGTAGTTTCACTATAGTAGATTCATATTTCCAACTGAAGACAGAAATGTCCTACTTTTCTTAATAATCGTAAAATTTTCGTAACCGATATAAACTTTTATGGTTGCATTATCCGGCAGTAGAGAACTATAAAGCTAATTTTACACATAATCACTAGCAATCTGCGTATTTCATCTTGATATGTGATTTTGTTAACCTTAACAAATAATTAGTGCAACATGCATGACTTACACACATACACACCAAAAAGTGGAAACCAGACAGAAATTTAAAGATAATTTTATTATTTAAATATTTATAATCGTGTATTATGGTTTAATTTAATTTATGCATAGCTAAGACTGTTTGCATTTAAAATAATTATGACTTACGAAATATTTTATAAAAAATATTAAATTATTCACTAAACCATGTTTTATAAACAAAGATATTTTGATCTGAATCGAACTAATACCTTGAATACCAAGCAAAACGTTACTAATTTGACTGACTTTTTTTTAGGGTTCCATACCCAAAGGGTAAAACGGAACCCTATTACTGAGACTCCGCTGTCCGTCCGTCCGTCACCAGGCTGTCATGAACCTCATCTCATGAACCGTGATAGTTAGACAGTTGAAATTTTCACAGGTGATGTATTTCTGTTGCCGCTATAACAACAAATACTAAAAACTGGAAGAAAATAAATATTTAAGAGGGCTCTCATACAAAAACCGTGATTTTTTACTCGTCTTTGCTCGATATTGATAACGGCAACAGGTAGACGCTTGAAATATTCACAAAATATTTAGTTATATATTCACTTTGAAAATAAATAATTAAATTAAAATAAAACAAATATTTAAGGGGGCTCCCATACAATAAACGTGATTTTTTGCCGTTTTTATAGATAATGGTACGGAACCCTCGTACGCGAGTCCAATTCGCACTTGGCCGGTTTTTTATAAGGTGGAAATCAAGCATACAGCCTGCCTGAAGGTAAATAGTCACCGTAGCCTATAGACATTTGCAACACCAGGCGAGTCGCTCATGCGTTGCCGACCCTCTAAAAACCACTTCTTCTTCACACATTTCTTGAAGAATTCCATGCTGTAGTCCCTTGGAAAAAAATCTGACTGATCTAGCTCAGATCATTACACACATGGGAATGAAATTTAGATATATAAGATAAGATAAGAGATTAGATTAGCAGATAAGAGCAGAAATTCGCAAATATATTTTTTTTATTTAATCTTTTAGAAAGTAAAATAAGGCGTTTCACCAACACATTAACCGTTTTCACGAATATTCATACATTGTGATGAATGCATGATACAAGTCTTCCTGCAACCGAAAGAGTTTAGAGCATATGCCGCCACGCTGCCAACTGCGGATTGGTGGAGTCCAATCGTCAAGCTGCAAGCTGCGGGCGGGGGTACAACCAGGGAGCGGTATGTGCTGTATTTATAAATTAGTTAAAACTCATTTAAAATCAATTCGTTCAAGGCAAGCATGGACACGTGAAAATAATTGCTCATGTCCCCTAATATTTAGTTTGTAAAATTTGATATGTATTAGTGGGGGATAAGTTATGTCCTTTGTCTATAAGATGCTCGGCGTATAAAAACAATCGCCCAGAAAGGTCACACTTCGCCGAGCATCTTATAAATATCAGGGAACAATTAGAAATTAATAAACATAAAAATTCTAAAATTACTCTCATGAACAAACAGACTGACGTAAACCATTCCCCACTATTAAATATCTTTTCGGTCACACCATCCACCCCCACCCTCAATTCAATGTAAGGGACGGCACTGCGATGGATTTGTCACTTGTAGCATGTTATTCTTACGATTAACGTCTACAACGCCTGATGATGCCTCGTGGAGAGGCGAAACACGTGTCGCAGCGACGATCAGGCCAGTCGTGGCAGCGACGGTGGTGGTGGGGGCATGCGGGTTCTGTTCCAGATGGCGGACGACCGCAGCAGCCGAGGCAGAGACTACCGGAGTAGCCATGGCAGCGTCGGCATGTAGCACGTACTAACAGTAGTGGGTGGGTGCCGGCCGGCGCTAGGCCGCATGAACTAATTGGTGGCGGAAGCATACAAAACAGGTTAGATCAAATTGCATGCTTCTAACCCAATACAGCCTTCAATTAAGAATATTAAAGTCAATTATGCCACTTAATGTTAAAAATAAATACAAAATATTTTTGAAAATGAATAATGTTTTGTATTAAAATAAGACATAGTCACCTAAATCCAATAAAAATTAATACGTATACTAATGGAATCTCCAAATACCTTAATCCGTGTTCCCTACATGAAACAACAGCGCAATTACAAGATTGTAATCCCTACACAAAACTTCTAGATGCAAAAAGATACTTAAAACATTTTATGTTAGTGATCAAACGGCACTATGATAAGCCTTGCGAGGCTTATAAAGTATTATGAGCATGTATTATGAATTATGTGACATAAAAAAACATAGATTGCCCAGCAGATTGATGGTTTTGGAACTTACTAAGAAATTAATGAAGATTTTCGTCTTTATATTGAACCGAGCGTAACAAGACTCCTCATACATCTCGCTTATTTCTTTAACATTCATACGTCTTTTTATACAGGCTCATTGGTTCCCATGCCTCTTGACATTACGTTCCAAAAAACACTGCCAGTTTTTCTTGCCCCGCTGGCACTGGGCTATCATGTCAGCTGGAATATTATTGATGTCCCTTCCCTTCTGCTTCTCTGTCATATGCAAAACATATAGGCATTTCTTATTCATTAAATTTATTAACACATATGCATAAATTCGTACCGGCGGCGCGGTGTGGCGGCAGAAAATCGGTATGCGCCGTCCAGGCGGGCGATCCAATCCATCCACCGTTATGGTTTTGGACCAATATTGTAATCCACTGGCTTGCTGAATTGGCAGTGACAGACACATTTATGACACATTGCCCTAAATTCATTAACATCAATGAGAACCACATAATATTTTTGCTAATTATTAGTGTGACATATTTACTAATTTAATCAAACTTAGCTAAAGCGAAACTGTTATCTTATTTATTTCGAGATCCATGTAGATCAAGTCGCGGGCGGTAAGTTAGTATAATATAAGAACGGTGCAAAGTTAAAGTTAAACTTGACATGCTTTTAATACCATACCAACGTATAATGTTATAACAGCGTCAGGGCACTGGTGTGGACTCGTCTTTATTTCTTTCAACGCTTTTGGAACATGAGAATGAGATCAGCATGACATGGGTGGAAAATAGGGTTGTCGATCTTCGTAAATAATTTACATTTTATTTTTTACATATATTTTATTTTTTAAATTTATACATTTTATGTTTGTAAAATAAAAATGTTTAGTATTTTTAGGTACTTACAAGGAAGTACTTGCAATTAATTATAAACTACATATATGTCAACACATTTTGAAACAATTTTCCACCAAAACAATGGTATCAAATAACGAAGCCTTTAGTCTTTTTAGAGTCAAATATTTCTGTTTTAATTATTACACAATAATTTAAAGTGATTAATGTGTTAAAATCCTATCTGAGCCCATTTTCAAACAGAGTCTTTATCTTCCTAGCGTTTTCACGTTGCCTAATCCATTAACATTGGAGGGGTCCGGTGACTTAGTCTAAGGTTTTGCGGCAGATATTGATTTTTTACTAGGAGCGACCGCTATCAGACCTCCACAACCCATAGGGAACACCGGACCTTTCTTTTAGTTAGGTCAAACGTCTTTCGAAATATAATTTCTTGCTTGTGCGGGTTTCCTCACAACGTTTTCCTTCACCGCCGAGCTAGTGATAATTACAAATGTGTACAGAAATTCGAACATGAAGAGATTCGAACCGGGGACAAGTTGGTCAACAGGCCCGTTCTTTATCCACTCGTCTAACACTACTCTCATTTTTTTCCCAAAAAGGGTGTTTTATAATATACGTGTAAACTTTATTCACTAGAAAAACGCCGTATATGAATTCGACGGAACATAGTAAGAACTTCCACCGTAGCAACGAAATCCTGACTTAAAATGGCTGATACATCAAGCGAAATCCTTACAAATGCTAACCCTAGTGGGGGGAGGCTCAGCGTAGGGAGGGCTCCGTAGCGCTAATATATAACACCGTATCTCAACTTCATATAAACCATCGGTTTTAAGATGATCAACTCAACTTATGTGGTTGCGCCGTAAGCGCAATTTTGCAAACGGGATACTTTCTATATATCGTAATCATTGAGATATACCATTACCAAATTTGTCATATTTTATCATAAGGTGATATCAGCAGTCCTAAAAATCAGCGAACGTGCATGATTAGTGCTAACAATGTTACGAAAGTAAGTGAGGTATAGAACAACTGAGTCACGTTGAGCTCTCTTTTGTCTAACTACCATGAAAGAAACTTGATGTGAAGATATTCATACAAAAAAAACACCTCTCCTGTTTTAGGTACAACTAAACTCACACCACTCACACCGATCAAGTTATCAGAAAGATGTTGAGACGGCGCGATTTTTTTTTAAATTCGGTCGTCTGCCAACTAAGCTACACTAAACTACAGATGTAAGGGGCGGAAACTTCCATAGATTGCTTATTAGTTATCATTATGCCTGATCTTTTCTAAATCAGTAAAGAAAAAATGACAGTACATAAATCGCCCATCACTTTCGTTGAACTTAAGTTGCTGTCTAATATACTTTATTATGGATTGGGTAGCTGCAGCGACACGCCGCCGTGTAATCTCAAGTTAGCGAGCAATTTGGTGTTTGTTTTCAGAGCAGCTTTGACTACCTACTCAATTGTCTTCTTATTTTCAGAGGCATATAACTGCATTTCTTTTGAATTCGTTCGTCTACTCTACACGAACAAAAGCAAAAGCAATGAAGATGAACTTTGTTTACCCGTATTATTTGACGTAGCAGAATAGAACAATTCTCTTATACTATTTCCAATAAACAAACTTCTAGTTTATCTATGTTGTTATAAAATCAAAATGCTAGTTCTGCTATGCTATATGTATCTGTCAAACTTGAAAATCAAACTTGATGTTAGACAGGACATTACTGGGCAATATACATCGCTCACTTGGATACCTAAAGAACGAATGAAGATTTGACATAGCATTGAAAGGAAACAAATCATAGAGCAACGAGCCCTTTACGGACCAAAGAAACTAGATTTACATTCCTTTCTGTCAATGTCCAAGACCGTGTGAACCTATTCACACTATAAAGCTAAGTTATGAACTCTGTAATCAGAAAATCTGACCTGTAGTGAGATCCGAATTATGTCTGTTGAAACAATAGTATCGTTTGATGTTATTGCATGTCTTTATAATGACTGAAACATATACTTATTTGAATTTATAATGAACAAAACCGATAACCTGGTAGCAGATTCGCATAATACTATTATTGAAGATTGTAAGCATCTAGATAAGGGAGTGAGAGAAGAGGTAAAATTTGAAGTTGAGTTAAAATTTTACCAAATGGAGGGAAAATAATACGGTGGGAATTTATAATAAAAATAAGGTAGAATTATGAACATATTGGCATCAGTGTTAGGCGGTAAAAGAAAACATCGTAAGGAAACCCGCATGTCCAACAAATTGTATTTCGAAAGCCGTCTGACTTTACCTAAGAAAGGTCTGATTTTCTGCCTGGGTTGTGAAGGTCTGACAGCAGTCGCCCCATGTAAAAATCAGTATTTTCGCTACATACTTATATTCTAGTAGCGAACCCCGCCGATCCCAATGGATTAGGAAACGGGATTACGCTAAATATATATATATAGGTATTTATAGTTATTAGGAAGATATGTAGTAAAGATACCTTTAACCAATAACATCCGTTCTCCGGATCTCGGATCCGGATCGCACGACACTTCTGATTATAGAGTTTATAACTTAGCTTCTTAGTGCTTATTAGTGCACGCATCCTTGAACGAAAGGAATGTAAATATTTCATTTGGTCCGTAAACGCTCGATGCTATGTGATTCATTTCCTTCCTACGCGATGTGAATTCTTCATTTGCATTTGCAAATCAGCCGACACTATTTAATTATATGAAACATAAAGTCATATTAAGATTATCTCCCGGTGTGAACTTACCTTAACCAAACTTGACTATGTAGCTCCTTTTTTGAGGGTGTGCCACCCTAATCGTAGTTTTGGGAACAAGAATGTGTTTTATCGACGGTTAATGTCTCATATCCTGCCATTTGCAGAAAACATTGGAAGTAATTTAGAACTTTGTCGTCTCATTTAGAACTCCATCTTCACGTTTACTTATTATATAATTAATTTTAACCTTTAATATGGTTAAAATTAAATAGAAACAAAGTGTTAGTGTTTTGGTTGTAAAATAAGAATACTATCTATTTTAATCGCAGATAATATTTTACCTGTTCATAATACTATAATTAAATTAAATGGTAAATTTGGTGATATGAAGATATCTCCGGTATTATTAGTACAAATAATTGTTAAAGAGTTTATATTATTAGGATGGTTAAAAGTTTTAGAGCAGTAAGGAGGTTATAAATATAAAAGAAATATTTGTTACAGCATCAAATGTAGTTCATATCATACTAATAATGAAATTTAATATACCTATCACAAACCAAACGGGGATAAAAATTTCAAACGCGTGTCACTTTCAACTCCCAATTGATGTCGTCGATAATTACGTTGGCCACAATGTACATACGAATTACTCGTTGAATACCAAAATAAAATACAAATCTGGTCCGCCTACGAGGTGTGTATGTATGTATGTATGTATGTATATCTTCACGCCAAGTCCCTTGCGGGGTAGGCAGAGAGAACCGAGCGCCATAAGACGCGGTCCTTGCATACTTTACTCGCTTCTGTGACATTCATAGCTCTTTTCATGCACGCTCGCCGGTTCCTGGGGCTTCTGACATCACCTTCTGATAAATCACGACCAATTTGGTCATGGTAGGTTAGTCTCGGCCTTCCTCGGCTCCTACATCCTTCCACTTTGGCATTGTATATCTGTTTCGTCATTCTTTTGTCCCGCATTCTTTCTACATGTCCGAACCAACGGAGCATGCCCTTTCTTATCTTAACACCGACACTCTCTTTTAGACCAACTGTTTCTCTCACGTCTTCATTACGAATGCGGTCAGCAAGCGTTATGCAACAAATTTTGCGCAATGCTCGCATCTCGACCGCATTTATTCTACTTTCATGCTCTCTCTGCCATACACAGCTCTCACTTCCATAAGTTAGCGTTGGAATTAGCACCGCGTTGTGTACAGCGAGCTGTGCCTTCTGGCTTAGATTTCGGCAGCCTAGAAGTTTACCCAACGCTCCATTCACCCTATTCCCGGCACTCACTCGTCTCCCCATATCAGCGGTGTACCTTCCATTGCTGCTAAAAGCACTTCCAAGATATACAATCTAATTCACTTGCTCCAACACTACATCATCAACCATAATGCTAGTGTTCGTTCTGGTTGTCTCTCTTTCAAATGCCATTATCTTGGTTTTCATCGCATTCAATTGTAAGCCTTTCTTCATACAATCATTTTTCATTGTTGTAACTAGTGTTTGCAGTTCGGATGGTGATTCTGCTATTAATGCCGCATCGTCTGCATAAAGCAGGCAGTTGACCACTGAGTCACCCATTCGCATTCCCACATTCATATTTCTTATTCTCTGAAGACAACTGTCCAGATACAGGATGAACAGCCGAGCCGACAGCACGCATCCCTGTCTGACACCAATGTTGACATCAAACCAGGGCGACAAGCTGCCGTCCACTCGCACACATGCTCTACAATCCTCATAAATGGATTGCACAGCACGGAGTAGGTCACCGTCAACCCCATATCCGGGCAAAATGTTCCAGAGATTCTTTCGCACGACTCTATCAAATGCTTTCTCAAAGTCCACAAAACCGCAGAAAACCTTCTGGTCCAAAGCCAGATGCTTCTCTACGATGTTGCGGAGTGAAAAAACTTGATCCGTACATCCTCTGCCGCTTCGAAATCCACCCTGTGCTTCCCAAAGCATTCCATCGGATTTCACCCTCATTCTCCTTTCAATGATTTTTCCATACACTTTAGCTGCTAAGCTGATCAAACTGATGGCCATATAGTTGGCGCAGTCCATACGTGAGCCCTTGCCTTTATACAAGGGCACGATGACTGCGCGTCTCCAATCGCTCGGGACCCTTCCGGTTCTCCAGCATAATTTGCTCAAAAACCAGAAGGCGTCCCTAACGCAGGTACCACCTAGCTTGATCATCTCAGCTGTTACCATATCGATTCCCGCTGACTTTCCATCTTTCAAACTTCGTATCGACCATACAGTCTCATCCATAGTAATGTCTTCATGGTACGCTGGCACTGCCGAGTCAATCACAGACTCATTCACAATGCCAGCGTCATGGACATAATCATACATTTCTCTAAAATATTCACTCCACCGTTCTAACACTTCCTGAGTGTTAGCAAGAATGCCACCAGCTTTACATCTTATCTTGTCCATTCTGGATGCTGACGAACCACTTCGAGACTTCTTTACCTCTCTCCAGAAGAGTTTGGTATTTGCCTCGAAGTTCTTCGTCAGCTTCTCTTCCTCAATCATATGTAGTCTTTCACGCTTCTCTTTCACTAAAGCTTTGGAGTCATTCTTGCATCGACGGTATATTTCTTTCTTCATTTCTTTCATACCATCAACCTTGTTGCATAGATGATTCGTAATCCAGCCACGCTTTCCTCTTTTTTTCCACGGAGGATTGAACCTCCGCATCCCACCAGGCATCTCCTCTTAGTGTTCTACGTCTCTTTGCGCATCCACATGCTTCTTTCGCACTGTCCACCATACTTTCTTTAAGAACTTTCGAACATTCGTCTACATCTGAGTCGGAAAGACTCGCGTTCGCAAGTCTTTCACTGACTAGACGTACATACGTACTCCTCACACTTTCATCTTCCAATTTTTCACTTCTTATTCTTTCATGGTCTCCGAAAGGAATACGCACTCGCCAGTGCCTCCACTTCTTGAAAAGGCCCACAAATCGGCTTACCACCAGATAGTGGTCCGTTTCAAGAGTGGGACCTCTGAAGGCTCTTGTATCCATTAACGACTTTCGGAGACGTTCATCTATCAAAATCAAATCAATCACACTTTTTTGTTCATTCCGTCTCCATGTGTAAGTGTGAATATCCTTGTGATGGAAGAGCGTGTTCGACACAAGGAGGTTTCGTTCCATACATACGTCTAAAAGTAACATACCAGCATCGTTCACTCTCTTATCTCCGTATGGACCAAGCACAGCCTCATAACTGCTTCGCTTGGTCCCAACCCATCCATTCAGATCACCACACATAATTATCCGTTCATTCGCTTCGGCCAAATCCAGAATACCCCTTACAGTCTCCCAAAACTTCTCGAGATCCTGGGGATCAGCAGAGCTCACAGGAGCATATGCTGCAACTAAAAACACTCGCGTAATCCCCAGTTTTATCTTAACCCAGAGAAGTCTTGGAGCTACTAAATCGTAATCTTTCACACCAGCGGCCAAGCGAGATGAAAGCACGACACCTACGCCAGCGCTGGCATGAACGTCCTGGTCCACCCCGGACCACAGGGCCATCATGCCACCGGGCAGATCTTCGGTGTCGCTTCCCTTTCGCTTGGTCTCTGACACACACAAAGCATCTAGGCATCTCACGTTCATTATATCTATCAACTCATTCATCTTATCTTTTAGACCACCTCTCACATTCCATGTGCCTATACGACACTCAGCTCTCCTCGACCCGCCGGGATGGGCGTTGCGTGGTGGGTGGCGGCCCCCACCGCCGCATGCCTTAGATTTCGCACCGACGGGGACGGATCGGTGCGCGTCGCCTCCGGGGGACGCCCTAATCCGCGCGTCTGTGCGGTTTGGGTCCAGAATTGCAGTCCAAGTGTTGGACTGGCAGGGTCGCGGCGTGCACGCTTCTGGTACCGACCCCAAGGTGTGTAAACACATTTTATCGTCTTTGAAGATTTATCTCTAGATTATAGTTTAAAACTAGGATATATAGTCAATAATCCTGCTTGTGTTGGTACGAGTATATGAGTATACCTCAGCTCTAACCAAAAATTTTACCGAATTTAGTATCACACGAGACCCACAGGAAATGCAATATCCAGAATTACGCTTATCCGAAATAACTGATCTACTAAATCAGAAACGTATTGTACAATATGAGCCAGAAATGTTTTATCTACACTTCTTCAGGGGCTTCCCGGTGATCTCAATTACTCGCAAGAATACAATAACCATCAAGCGGATTATTTTTCATTCGTATTATATTTACATGGCATTTTACTATGGTTTTCCGTAAAATTACCGTAGTCTTTCAGTTTCAGTAAGTTGCTTTTTAATAAATATCACTCTCTTTTTCTCTCTCACACACCACATCCATACTTGTTATCTCTTGCTTGAGATTGAATTTAGCTCTAAAGATGATGGTAAGCTACTAATACCCCATTTTTAACCGTCTTTTGACATCCTTTTTAAAAAACCACCTAAAAGCTAATATGGGCCATTTACTTAGTTTATAACTTTTCCCTAATATTAGAGCAAGATAAACTCGCACAAACAAATTGCCACTTTATGTCTACAAAATTAGCTTTATATATTGGGTTAAATAAATAAGCGAAGCATGCCTTCCACCCGTCGCGCATGCACTCGGAGAATTTTTCAAGTAATTTGGATTCTATTCACAACAGGCGAGCAAGAGTCGAAAGGCGAGACGAGCCAAATGAACCGGACCGCTCTTGGGTTACGGCACAGTAGTAGTAGAAATATATCCAGTAGGTTAAAATTAAAGAAATCTTCAACTTCTTCGCAAACGCACAGGTGTACGATCATATTTTTAAGTATCATATATACAAATATCATAGTATATAGGTCATATTTATAAAACATACAAAATATTTGTAACTATGTCCGTTGAAGACTTTGAAACCATTCGTCCAATTGTGATGAAACTTTTGGGATATATGCAATACATTGCCGAGAAGGTTTTGAGATAAAAAAAATGAAAAAAAAAAACGCCAGAAGTAGCGTTTTTTTTTTTCATTTTTTTATCTCAAAATCTCTTCAGGTTCTTTTTAAAGGATTTTTAATTATAATATTTTGGGAAAAATTATCAGAAAAAAATTCCATGATCTTACGGTTTCATTACTATGGCAAGTATGGAACTTACAGCGATTTGTTTTTACATTTTCCCGATATTTCGACGACGTTGCAGATGCCATGGTCACGGTGTGACTGGAGAAGGCGATCGATATCAGTCTATTAAGGGACGACATATCTGTCTACCCTATTTCTGCGTCGCTGATTATTCGACACCTTACATACTACACTCACGGTGTCCTGTTGGAAGTTGCTACACGAAGCCTGCTACGTAGAGTCTAGTGATAGAGTCATCCATATGCTATATTCGAATGACTCGTATGAAGCGTCCATTTGTAGGTGTTCCTCTATGGCATACTCTTCAATTTGACTCTTTTTGATTGCACTTACGTGCGCCTAGACCGTTTGACTGTAGTCAATTTTAAAGACTTCAGATTTATAAGTGGGAAAATATCTTTCGGTGACCGCATGTATTCCATTATCTTCCTAGCTGGCGTAAATGTAGTTCTAATGGGATATTTTGTCAGCAACTTCCCGATTTTATCGGTCTCTCATTTTATGTACGAAAGAAATACTGGCTGTCTGTCAATGATGTCCCAACTCCTCGTAGTGCATGTAGTTTGAACTTACTCTCGTCAGTTTCATTGTATATTAAAATCGCCTGTATATACTCCAACTTTTCTTCCAAGTGATCCTGATGATAAAGATCATACGCTCTTTACGTGAGGGAGTGAGCAACTGAGTGGAGATATCAAAGATGATGAGGAGAAGTAGCACGTACGTACATGTTAGTATGAGTAGGTTTTCTATATACTGTGAAGCTTAATGTACCATCTGAGCGAACTGAGATTTTAACATCCAAGAATGGCGGGGTTCTGTCCTACGTCAGAGTAAAATTTAGTTTCTCATGTATGAAATTAGGATCCTCATGACAACACTGAACTCCCTTCCGATCACCTAGCCAAATGCCAAAGATGTCATCGACATATCTCTCCCAAAATACCGACAATGGAATCGCATTCAATGATGTCTCTTCTGTGTGGTCCATTCATAAATTGGCAATAACTGGACAACTTGGCAGTTGATGACAGTTTACGACAGAACTGCCTATAGCCACACCATCTGTCTGAAGGTAATATTCACCGCAGTACACGACTTATTTCGAATTCAGACAGCGTTCAAGAAACTTTACAATGTACCTACCTTATGGACTTTTGGCAAACTATACAACTTAGGCAGTGGTGTATTCCTTGGGGTTAAAAGGTGTTTCTTTTTCATATCTGTAAAACGATGTTGCTATTCTTGAATTAATTTCATTGTTCACCGCGTAATCTACGCAGTTGTATTGTAGTTTAAATTAAAGTACGTATTCTTATCACTTAACAAGCTTTCTATTCTGGAGTAATAATCGGCCACATCCATAACAAGAATTGCGTTCTTTTACCCGTCTTCAAAAAAACTAAATTCTCGTTATTTCTTATTTCGAAGATCGCGGCTCTTTGTTCACGGGTAATGTTTCCATTTGGTTGTCTAGACTTACGAAGAATAACTGAAACATCTTGCCTTGGTGCCCTTGCATTGTTCGATTGCAAATTATTCTTCATAATTAACTTCTCAATGTATACGTATTGGTTGTGGTACAAAGTCCAACCCTTTTTCTAATAAATACATTAAGGCACGGTTCACTTATCGATATTTGTGACAGATTTATCGCCATAACTTTTTTCTCCAAAAATATTCCACTAACGGTAACTAACGGTTTTCTTTTGAAAACATTTTTGAAAACAAACAGTGCACGGTTCTAAACGAAGTTCGCCTCGCAATCAAGTTCGTACTTGGAAATTACTGATCACATTTTTCTTTTTGCGCGATATATCCGTCCTATCTACGACCTTAAAAAATACGACCATAGTGCATTGAGGAGAATGTTCTCAACTATTCCAAAAAAGGCTTAAGCGTGCGAGTTGATTTACTGGTTATAGTTCTCTACTGTGAACACGGCTCGCTTACACTACCACGGGGTGAATATTAGAAAATCATACCGCGAATATTGAAGAGAAAACTGCTTTTATTACTGATCTTATTAAGAAATAATAAAAATTGTCACAGTGACATAATTGAAAGTGTGACATAATTCTAATACTGTAATAAATGTGAATATACTAAAATCTTTAGTTAAACATACAATTTCTAGTCCCAGTAAGCTGAAATCATGTAACTAAGGTATTTATCCGCTAATAATAATAATAATAATAATAATAAATCTTTATTTCAGACAATACAGTCCATATTTTGTTAGTGACAATTTTTGCCTAGAATTAAGTTAGTACTGCTAGTATTCACAATTGAAATAAATTAAAATTAAATCAATACCTACTTAGGCCCAGCGCAACCTCAACCCAATGTCTTTGGATGGAGCAGTCTGGTCTACAAGCAATCATTTTCAGGATGCTATTGTCGCTGTTACGTAAACGTTGTAGCAGAGATGACACTTTTTTACGCATGATGGCATGAAAGCCATCAGTACGGCTATCAGAAAACATTTTAGATGCGCTACAACGCTTTGGCAGCCCCAACAGCATCCTGAAAGCGTTGTTATATTGGACTCGTAGGGCGCTGTAGGCTCGACGCGAGTAGGTCACCCACAGGCCACTCGTGTAAAATGACTGACAGAATGCCTTGAAGAGAGTCACCTTGACATCCCCAGTACATCGAGCAAACCTGCGAGCAAGCATATTGCTCCTCACCGCCAACGCCCTACGCTCCCTCTCTATGTCACAGTCATCCCTTAGATCACTTGTTACAATGTGTCCGAGGTAACAAAATCTCTCTACTTCCTCTATTGCCACATTGTTAATAAACACAGGAGGCACACGGCGAGGTGACTGCTTAGGTGCCTTAAAAACAAGTAACTTACTTTTTGCAGAATTGTATTTTAGACCATGTGCCTCCGCATATGCCTCATATGTTCGTAACATCTCTCTTAGCCCTGCAATCGTAGGACTGAGCAGCACCATATCATCCGCATAACATAAATTATTCATACAAGTTCCATCAATGTAACAGCCAACATGCATGCTGCTCAGCCTCTCGACAAGGAGATTTATATAAAGGTTAAAAAGCAGGGGTGAACTTAATCCTCCCTGTCTCACACCACATTCCAACCTATACTGATCCGACAGTGTATCACCCCATCTCACCTGGTTCTTCTGGTTAGAGTACCAGTACCTGAGAAGAGACACAAATTCCATAGGCACACCCGTCGATTTCATCTTATCCCATAGTACGTCATAGGCGACGAGGTCAAATGCTCTAGACAGATCCAGGAAGCATGCATATAATGACGTCCCCCTGGTAGTGTAATACCTGACAGTATGTTTCAGGCTAAAGATGGCACTCTCAGTTGACACTCCTGCTTTAAATCCAAATTGAGCATCGTGTATGTGAATATAATTGGTGAGACAACCATTTAACACACCGTCAAATACCTTTGCTACGATGGTGGCAAGTGAGATGGGCCGATAGTTGTTCAGGTCAGATGTGTCACTCGTCTTATTCTTAACTATAGGGACAACGATAGTCCGCATTAGAGTCTCCGGTAGATATGAGTGACCCAAGCAGAGGCTGAAAAATAGTGCGAGGACTCTCGGAAGATGAACCCCAGCGCATTTGAGATGTTCAATGCTGAGACCATCATGACCCGGCGACTTCCCATGTTGCATTTTATTAATTATTGCAGCTACATCTCTAGCAGATATAATAGAACTCCGCCGTGCCCCAATGGTCCCACCATCAGTCCCACATGGTGAACCTAAGGGTGACCTTACAGTGAAATGCTTTTTAAAGGCATTGGCAATGTCCCCATGATCAGATACTCCACCGACACTCACAGGTAGACTTGGCCGCACATTCATTTTATAAGTGTTTTTCCAAAAGCTTTTAAAATTTTTCAAAGAGTGATCAGAAGCAAGACGATCCATCTTAAATTGTTCCTGTCTGTTTTGACACCACTTTAATTTAGATTTAAAATGTCTTCTCGCCTCTGACATCTCCTCAAAAATACGACCACTTGATGGTCGCCCAGCTAAAATCCACAAATTAAACTTAAAACGAGCTTCTTTATGTGGGCCCGCTACATGCTTATTCCATCCTAGGACACCGCCCTTACCCCTTCTACAATTTTGCACATGTGATTGGATCGCTGCATTAGTCATTGCATTTATAATAGTATTATACAAATTATCCAGTACTAGATGATGTTCTTGGTTGTTGCAAAACCTATCACAACACTCTGATAATTCATAAGGAAAGTCTATCAATCTTAATTCCTTATTACAGAGCTCATGATAAAGATGAATTTGTTGTGACTGTCTTTCACCCCAAAAAACACGATTCACTAGATGATCTTTTGCCTTTGGTGCAGTAAATTTAGGCTTAAGTTTATTTAAGTTACATTCAACTACCAGTGGGTAGTGGTCTGACCAGTACATATCATGTTGAACTACTATGTTAATAACCGTATCATACGCCGACTTGGTAACTATGCAATGATCCAGCCATCTTTTACATCCGTGAGCCTCACTCAGGAAGGTATGAGTATTTTTATCACACATATTTACATCAGCACATAGCCAACTCTGTTCAGTACAAAAATCCAACAGCTCACTATAAAACAATTCATTGGGATGTGCGTTGAAGTCACCCAGCATATAAAATGCCTCTACGCCATTGTTTTCTTCCACTTCTACAATAGATCTAATTTTACCAAGACACTCGCTAAACTCTATCAAATTATCACGTGAGTTAGTCGGCATGTAAATACTAAAAATAACTACAGTTCGATTACTTACAGTTATCTTGATAGCACACATCCGCACATTGTCACACTCAATAACAGAGACCGTTTCAAAAGCACTTTTGCGATACAATAATGCTACTCCACCATGAGGCCTTCCAGAGATCAGACCTGCTGCTGTGTCAACCGCAGAGGTGCCAGTGAATCCAAAATCATCATTTACTGTAGCAAGTAGTGGCAGATCATGTAACAACAACCAGGTTTCTTGCAAGGCCACCACATCGGCCGATTTGCACAGTGTTCTTACATCCTCTATTGACCTTTTGATCGACTTGCAATTGAAACTGATAATTTTACTATACTTATCCATTTGTATTTTTTGAGTTCCTCATATTCACGTCTCCTCGCATTTCGTGAAAATCTATAAAACGCCTGAACGATATGCCTGAAGGCCACAGCTTATCATCTAAGAATGAATCTATTTTGTACTTAGTTACAAAAAGCTTGAAGGCGTTGTAGTCTCGTTGTTGTCTCATCTTGATTTTCACCAAGGAAACTTTTTCACGAGTTTTCTCATAAATGTAATTGACAATATCGTCCTCGGACACATCTCTGTGCACATTAGATATAAATAACGGTACTTTTGTTTCCGCTGCTATAAATCTACAAGTTTTCTCTGAATCATTCTCAAGGGTCGCACTGCCCTTTTGACAGATGAAATGGTTTCTAAGTCGTCTTCTCTGAACCAAAATCCACTCTTCATTTTTCTTTGGAGCATCCATATCTCCCTTTACTTTTTGTGTCACCTCAGAAAAAGTTGCACGTCTTATTTTGTTGTTATTTGTTGAGCCATCAATGATATAAGCCGCTTTGTTTACGTTTTTCACGGACACAGGAGCGACACTGACAGACGCGTTGGCGGTGACAGAAGTGACATTGGTAGATGTGACAGGTTGGTCAATGTTATCAGTAATACCAACATCACAATTATTTACGGAGCTATTTGTTGTCTCGCTCGCACTACACAGCCCAGCATCAGCGACGGGTGACGATCGTATTTTTTCGCTCCCTCCTATTATATTGTTATAGAACAGTTGTGTCGAGTGCGTAGATACGGCATGTGAAGTGGGAGAAAGAGACGGACAATCCCCAGAGCCAGTTCGGTTTAATATAGATATAGCCATCGGCCCACTGTCGGAAAATCTCGACCCACCTCCTCTTTTCGTATTAACATTTTGATTACCACCCACAAAAGATGTTTTATGGCACTCTAAAATTTGATCACATAATTCATTTTTTGTCACGTAATCACGCTGAATATGCTGCACGGTTTTTTCAAGGAGCACTATTTTTTTAAGCAACGGCGTCACATCCACATGATCAAATGTGACGGGTGGCAATTTCTCTAGTTTTTTAGCCACAAACATAGGTATCAACTCGGGATCTGTTTCCTTAAGTAGACAGATAATATCCTCTATATTCCGCAGCGTTTTGCCTTGCCGTTTTCTGACTGTTTGCCGTTTGCTGAGCGATTCAAACAGCAACGACTTCGCCGTAGCAATGTCCTCCTCACTAAATGCACTTTCACAAATTTGTACAAGGCTGAGTTCGTCCATCACATCAATCTTATTTTGAACAAATGCAAGCACTTCGCATATTACAATGTTACAGTTACAACACTTCACAGTTTTTGATACATTATCCATTTTCACGGCAGAGGTCAGTGTTCCCGCTAGCGTTCGCACTGACAGCCAATCCACTAAGAAAAAATGAATACTCAATAAACTAAACCTTGAAGTGTTAATTTCTTATGCATACTAATATTCTAACTAAAACCAAAATTTTGTTTTCCAAGTGTGAGTCCAGAATTGCAGTCAATAGTTTTGGACTGGCAGGGTCACAGCGTACACGCTTGGGGTACCGACCCTAAATATTATACTCATTGATATATAAAATTAAATAAAGATTAAAAATGAACTAAAATGATTGTTTATTTATAATTCCTTTTATTTAAACGTGGTGTACGTATAATCTAACAACTTAGTGATCCAAGTTAGAGTGGTCTGGCGGTTCATCTTCTATAACATGTTTTGATTTGATAACATCCACTATCGTTCACAGTACAGAATATTTCGAGAAAATAAAAAATATCCCAAAAGGTTTTTTTTTCAGCGTTAAGATGCATACAAGCATACGGCCAACCTGATGTAAAGCTGTATCACTAGCGCGCTGCTAACACAGCAACTCCTTAGGAGCTTACTGGTGACCTCGTTCACGCGCAGTAACACAACAACCCTCCAGAAAGTTGTTATTGTGGAGATATTTGGTCAGACGGGCTGCTTTAATGTACCCTACCTCTGTTAAAAACACCCAGACTAAAACAAAGAAATATGTTTGTTTGTTTGTTTGTAATTTCTTTATTGTACACTCATAGTAAACAACAATACAGTAAACATAAAAATAGAATTATAAATGTACAAAGGCGGACTTATCTCTATAAGAGATCTCTACCAGCCAACCTTTGAGTGATTAGAGATTTTAGTGCAGAGTGGCGAGGGCAAAACCAATGAGAAATATGAATAATTAATAATAGATTAATATATACATATATATATATATAAATCCCACATACATAAATACCTAATTACATACATACATATATACACATACATACATATATATACATACATACATAAACAATATACATACTTAACAGTAAAACAAATGCTATACATAGTAATTCTACACATATTACATGAACATTAGCAGCTAAAGAGTATTAGCTCAATCCACTGCATTGACAAATTTGAGAAGACGAGCCTTGAAAGAATCCAATGACGTAGCCAGTTTTACATGGGTGGTGAGCGAATTCCAAAGCGTTGCCGCCTTGACCGTGAAAGAATTAGAGTAGGTTTTAGAGGAATGGAGTGGAATATCCAGCCGAAGACTATCACAAGAACGTAATCGACTATCGATATCCCGTATTTGAAAATTATCACGGAGGTAAGATGGAGAATTAGGTGAAAATAACACTTTATAAAGAAACGTCATCACATGAATATTTCTACGTATCCTGATAGAGTGCCAACCCAATTGTTTTCGGAACTCTGAGATGTGATCGAATTTTCGTAGGCCGAAAACAAATCGAATGCACACATTTTGAAGTCGCTCCATCTTATCTAGTAATTCTTCCGAAAGGTCGAGACTTGCAACATCGCCATAATCCAGTAAGGGGAGTAAGAGACTCCGGGCCAACGTAATCTTTGTCGCCATCGGGAGAAAATTTTGGAGGCGTTTGAGGGAATGCAGCGATGCGTGAATTTTTTTACTAACCTCATAGACTTGAGGGGCCCAAGAAAGAGTTTCATCCATGGTGATGCCTAAATTCCGAACCGAGGTTGAGTAAGGAATTATACTACCATCATAGACAACATTAGAGTGATTGATGTTCTTAATTTTTGCGATAAAGTGTGGGCTACCCACAATAATAGCTTGAGATTTAGTGGCATTAATAGTAAGCCCGAACTTATTAGACCATTCAGCAATAGAGGTGAGATCTTTGTTGATGACGCGGACTGCGTGTGAAAATTCTTCGAAAGATGCAGACGTGTATATTTGTAAGTCATCAGCGTAAAGATGAAAAGAAGATTCAAGAGAGGAAACAATGTTATTAATAAATAGCGAAAATAGAATAGGAGATAAAATTCCGCCCTGTGGTACCCCAGTAAGTATCTCACACCAGTCCGAACGGCTGTCAGCAACCTTAACTAGTTGACGCCTGCTCACCAAGTAGGACCGGAACCAGGCCAATGTTGAAGACGAAAAATTAAAAGTTCGAAGAATACCGAGTAGAACATCGAAATCAACCGAATTAAAGGCACTAGTAAAATCGAGTAAGACTAAGATGGATAATTGTTTATGTTTAATATTAAATCTGATGTCATCGGTAATCTTCACTAAGGCTGATACCGTGCCATGACCGCTACGGAAACCTGACTGGTATGGAGACAACAGATTGTGTTCCCTCAGGTAACTTGAGATACGCTGGTGTACAAAGTGCTCCAAGACTTTTGAAAGAACGGGAAGAATGGATATCGGGCGAAAGTTGGAGAAGGAGGTTGGGTTTGGTTTTTTTGGGAGAGGGATGATATGAGACAATTTCCAAAGCAACGGAAAAACGCTCGAAGACAGAGACCAGTTTAGAATATCCACAATAATTGGGGCAATTGTTTTAACTACCGGAACAATCATGTCAAGGCAAATACCGTCCTCCCCAACCGCTCTGGACTTAAGCGAACCTATAATTTTAATGACCTCAATATCCGTAATCAACCCAAGATCAAATTCTGCATGGTTAGGGAGAGGTAAATTAGATAAATGAGATAGTGTGTCACTTTTAATAAGAGGGTTCGTGCCATCCGGAGGTGTACAAAAGTGCTTGTTGAACTTATTGAGATCTAAATCACTATCCGTCCCGGGCCGATCCCTACCCACACCAATACTACGAAGAAATTTCCACATTTGATGTGGTGAACAATTTTCTAATGAAGAGTGAATGTGATGCCGTCTCGCCTCTCTCACCGCTCTTTGCAACGGTTACGCAATGTAACATAAGTGGTACGATTTTCCTCAGAAGGATCGTGTCTTAACTTAATTTTAGCTCTATCTCGCTTAGACATGAGACTTTTGATGGCAGTTGTCAACCAAGGAGCAGGATAATGCTTGACCCGGACTGGCGTAAGAGGAGCATGCTTCGCATATAAAGAATTGAATATGGAATTGAAGGCCTCCAATTTGGAATCGACATCCTTTGCTGAAAGAACAGGCTCCCAATCAGTACTGGAGAAATCATTTCGTAGTGCATTTAGGTCCATTTTCTCATAATGGCGCACTATAATAACTCTATGCTTTTGCTTAGGGGCACGCAGTTTGAATGACGCAAACACAAGATCATGACATGAGAAAGCCGGAGCATTAAACTGGCCATGAGTGGACACTAACTCAGGTGAAGAAGTTATAATTAGATCCAGCAATGAAGGAGGGCCGTTGTGTGGAAAGTGAGTAGGAC
This sequence comes from Pyralis farinalis, assembly GCA_947507595.1. Lineage (NCBI taxonomy): Eukaryota > Metazoa > Arthropoda > Insecta > Lepidoptera > Pyralidae > Pyralis > Pyralis farinalis. The sequence goes on along the minus strand of OX382269.1, from coordinate 14,796,863 downwards.
CAAGAGGAAGACAATGTAAATTGACAGACTCAAGCACAGACAGCAATCTCCTTGCGCGATGGTCATCCTTAATGAGGCATGTGTTAAAGTCTCCCATAATGATAACGTGATCGAATTGTGGACACAAATCAGATAACACTGTTTCAAAAGAGTTGAAGTAGTTCACATGCAAGGAAGGACTATAATAGACCCCTAGCAGAACCTTGCTATGAGAAATATTGAGTTCCAAAAAGAGATATTCCGGCGCTTGTAACTCAGGGGAGGAAAGGGAGAGAACTCGACAAGGTATGTCACTACGCACATAGATGGCAACCCCGCCATAGCCAACCATTCGACTAGAACTATCCTGCCTAGAACATGTACGATCATTCCGCATTAATCTAAATCCAGGTAGTGGGTATAAAGAAGATGAAAGACTGGGTTTTAGAAAGGTTTCGGATACAAGTACAGCTTGAATGTTACTATTAATAAATTAATATGTTCATGCACACAAATGTATGGGAATCGAACCCACGAGCATTGATGTTAAAGTCGCTTATTAATCGCTGCGCTACCGAGCTAGCCAAAATAATAATATGCTAATAAGTGAAAAAAAAAACTTTATTAACATGACCACTCTTTTATGAGTGTACAACTAGAAGACATTTTTTATGTTTAACCAGGTTTGAAATTTATTATGAAAGAAGTTTTTCTTATGCACATTGCATGTTTTTTCAGAAAGTATATAACACGCGTCTACTACCACTACTACTAATACGTTCCCGCCAAGTTCCTTACGGGTAGGCAGAACACTCACTCGCTTCTTTAACATTCATAAGCCTTTTCATACACGCTCGCCGATTCCTGGCACTCCTAACATCCCCTTCTGATAAAACACGATCAATTTGGTCATGGTAGGTGAGTGTTGGTCTTTCTCGACTCCAACATCCTCTTACTCTCGCATTGTATATCTGTTTCATTATTCTTTCATTCTGCATTTTTCTACAAGGCCGAACCAATGGAGCATGCTTATAGTTATCTTAACACCGATACTCTCTTTCAGACCAACTTTCTTTCTTACATCGCACTGCGCTCTACAAGCGTTATGGCTTTGCTCAACGTTCGCATCTCGATGGTTTATTCTAGTTTCATACTTTCTCTGTCAATACTAACACGTGTCTAAGTGGTCATATAATACATCACAACATTTTGCAATATTGGCAGTTAAGAAATATACCACTAAGTTTCGACAAAGAGCAGTTCACGCTCGGTAGTCGAATTGCGATTTTAACTACACACATCAAAAGTGTCTAGGGATCAACATATATTTTTGCAATAACTTTTCTCCTGATTGATATTAATTAAAATTTTCTTTAAGGATTCATCAAATAAAGTGTTTTCGTTTGTCTACAGTAACGATAAACCAAGTCACCTTTGCATTAATAAAGAAATTTGCCATTTTCATAATAAAGGGATTTTTGACATTTGAACCACTAACATTAAAGTTCGAAAAAAAGACTGAAGTAACAGTTTTCTTTAAAATTTTATTGGGTAACTTAAACAATTAATAATCCGTGTTTCTACCGCGAACACTAACAACACAAGAACATCGGTTTGGCATACTCAAAATGAGTTCATCCAAATCACGCTGTGGAATGGCCGCCCATGTTCGTTGCAACAACAAAAAAAGGTCTTCTTGCGACTGGATACCCTCCATATTCGGCAGAGCTCTTCTCTGTAGCATATCCCATGCATGGACACCGAGACAAGACCGATACATTCAAATCACAACTCGAAGAGCTCCAACAATAACCGCCATGATGTTAGCCGTGACGCTTCATCACTCTTCAGGGAACTTAATTAGCGACCAAACAGTCAGAAACCGCTTGCATGAAGTGAACCTTCATTCCCGAAGACCGCTAAGGGTACCACCTATAGCAATGCACAATCGTAGGATTCGATATCAATGGGCTCTTGAACACAGAAATTGGGCAGAAGAACAATGGCGTTTCGTGTGCTTTTCTGATGAGTCTCGTTTTGGTATGAGACCGGATACAAGACGTATACGACACTGGAGAACCCCTGGACGCCAACAGCGATTAAAATCCTGCCAGGAAGTCCATCCTTATAGTGGTGGAACCATCATGGTATGGGCGGGTATTTGGATCGGCGGAAGAACTGAGTTGATTTGGATCAGAGGCAACCTCAACGCTCAAATTTGTGCTGAGACGATTGTATCAGACGTCATCGTTCCTCTACAAGTGCAAATCGGTCCCTTATTTCAGTTAATGCATGATAATGCACGACCGCACACCGCAAGAGTTGTAAGACAGACTCTCGCCGCAGCTAACATCAATGTCATGCCCTGGCCTGCTCAGTCGCCAGACTTAAACCCGATTGAGCATGCATGGGATATGCTACAGAGAAGAGCTCTGCCGAATATGGAGGGTATCCAGTTGCAAGAAGACCTTTTTTTGTTGTTGCAATGAACATGGGCGGCCATTCCACAGCGTGATTTGGATGAACTCATTTTGAGTATGCCAAACCGATGTTCTTGTATTGTTAGTGTTCGCGGTAGAGACACGGATTATTAATTGTTTAAGTTACCCAATAAAATTTTAAAGAAAACTGTTATTTCAGTCTTTTTTTCGAACTTTAATGTTAGTGGTTCAAATGTCAAAAATCCCTTTATTGTGAAAATGGCAAATTTCTTTATTAATGCAAAGGTGACTTGGTTTATCGTTACTGTAGACAAACGAAAACACTTTATTTGATGAATCCTTAAAGAAAATTTTAATTAATATCAATCAGGAGAAAAGTTATTGCAAAAATATATGTTGATCCCTAGACACTTTTGATGTGTGTATTATTATGTACGGTACAAAGATCAAAGAGTCAAATTGACATGCACTTAGCTGTACTACTACAATTTACCAGCTGTTTTCTTTTACTGAACATAAATTTCAAAATTTCAAAGATAGTTTGCTTTCGATGAGCTCGGTGGCTCAGTCGCGAATAACGCGACTTTGACACCAACGCTCGTGGGATCGATTCCCACACAAGGCAAACATTTGTGTGCATGAACATGCCTGTTTGTCTTGGCCTGGGTGCTTTAAGAGAGGTAGGGCGCATCATAGCAGCCGGTCAAGGGAAGTACCTCCACCTTACAGAAAACCGCAGCCAAGTAACAACTCCCTAGAGGGTTGTTGTGTTCCTGCGTGTGAGTGAGGTCACCAGTAAGTTCCCAAGGAGTTGCTGTGGAAGCCGCAGAGGAGGCATCGCGCGAGTGATACTTAAAATATCGCAAACGTTAATAGGCTACGGTATCCGCTTTACATCAGGTGGGTCATATGCTTGTATGCCTTCCGACGTAGTATAAAAAAAAACTATTTTGCGTCTATTAATATCGCAATACTGTTACATTGTCTTGAAATTATGTAACGCGTTTCTCTCTCACCGTAATAATTTTTAGCCCGTGGTTCCATCATCGATCTAAGATAAAAGTCTTCGAAAAAAATTACATCTATGTATTGGATGAGGGCTGCTATCATGGTTTCCATACGCGATCCTCTGCTTCCTGCATCCGTTTACAGGCATTTAAGGTCATCACTTCATCTAGCGCAGGTGTATCCAAAGCTATGCGAGGCTTCCATTTTGAGACATTCCTACCTGGGCCGCCCCACCGCCACCACAACTTGCTAGCTTTGAAGATTTAGGGTCAACCCCTTTTGGTTAAACAATCCCAAAATAAATGTTTTTTAATATTTTATTTATTTATAACATTCGTTCACTACATGACAATTAATAAAGTGGTCGGTAAAACCCATGGAAATGTTTTAACTTAACTAAGTAAACAAACTCACTTGATTTCACAAACAATATAAGCAGCAGATTGCCAATCTTCGTCCGTGCTCATATGAATACACAAAATGCAGGTGAGCTGGCATTGTTCCAAGGTTATTTGGGCCAAGTACTCGTACGTGAGTTAGTCATCTGAATTGTCAATAGGCAGGTACATAATTGGAGTGCAAAAGTGACTGTGAAGTGAAATTGAAATCGGAAACTGTTAAGCAGTGTGTATTGTCGGTGGACAATAATTATAAAATGTAAAACCGACAACCGGGAGTGGTAAGACCAGCAATAGCAGATGTTTTTAGGGTTCCGTACCCAAAGGGTAAAACGGAACCCTATTGCTGAGGCTCCGCTGTCCGTCCGTCCGTCTGTCACCAGGCTGTATCTCTCGAACCGCGATAGTTAGACAGTTGGAATTTTCACAGATGATGTATTTCTGTTGCCGCTATAACAGCAAATACTAAAAAATTGAATAAAATAAATATTTAAGGGGGCTCCCATACAACAAACGTGATTTTTTGCTGTTTTTATAGATAATGGTACGGAACCCTTCGTGCGCGAGTCCGACTCGCACTTGGCCGATTTTTTTATACTACGTCGGCTTTCATAGCTCGTGGCTATTGGCACCGAAAGGATGCGTCATCACAACTCTGTTACTAATGCAATAACTCTTCCACAAGCCCCCAGGTAATCTTACCCGTTCACTGGAACGTATCAACAATACAGGAAACTATTATTAGCCTACGATATTCGGTATATATTTGCCTGTAGTGATCACCTGTAGTGATTTAGTTAGTTAGTTAGTAGTGCAGCATTATGATGTAATATTTTAAGAAATGTGGCAACAGGGTGTCTAAAACACACTCAGTCTTTGGTTGGGGCTGCTTTATGATAAAGCCGGGAGAAAGTCTCAACAAAGTTGACGAGCTCGGTGGCTCAGTCGTGAATGACGCGACTTTGACACCAATGCTCGTGGGTTCGATTCCTACACAAGGCAAACATTTGTGTGCATGAACATGTCTGTTTATCTTGGTTTGGATGTTTTAAGAGAGGTAGCGCGTATCAAAGCAGCCCGTCTAGGGAAATACTTCCACCTCACTGAAAACCGCAGCCAAATAACAACTCCCTAGAGGGTTGTTTTGTTCCTGCGTGTGACTGAGGTCACCAGTAAGCTCCCAAGGAGTTGATGTGTAAGCAGCAGAGGAGGCATCGCGCGAGTGATACTTAATATATTACAAGCGTTAATAAGCTACGGTACTCGCTTTACATCAAGTGGGCCGTGTGCTTGTATGCCCTCCCGACGTAGTATAAAAAAAAAAGTTTAACAATGAGGCCCTAAATGATTGGATATATGGTAATCATCTCCACGTAGTACCTATGCCTAAAAAGTCTGAGGCATGCTAATATAAATAATAAATAATAAATAAATATTGTCGGACAAATTACACAGCGCCATCTAGCCCCAAAGTAAGCGAAGCTTGTGTTATGGGTACTAGACAACTGATAAACATACGTAAATACATTTTTTTTTTTGTAAATACATACTTATTATACATAGAAAATACCCACACCAAGACAAACAGACATGTTCATGCACACAAATGTTTGTACAGTGTGGGAATCGAACCCACGAGCGTTGGTGTCAAAGTAGCGTAACAACGCGTTTTACCACTGCGCCACCGAGCTCGTCAACATGTCACATTATCAATATATATATGAATATACGAAACGTTTGTTTTATCACAATATGTATGTTTGTGTTGAAATGTCTTTATATTCAGTATCATTAAATAATGTGAACTGAATTATAACTAAGTTATCTCATAAAATACACAGTTTCTCTTTTACTGTGTATTTTATGAAATTAAATGTGTTAAACCTAAACCTAATTCAACAACACCGGTCGTCTACTGCTTTACATGCACAGTGTCAAACAATAATAAAGGACACCTAATGAACTGTCAATTCGTCTGTCATTAATATAGGCACCCCTCTCATATATCGTCTGTCATAAATATGCTTGCAATAGAGACGTATTGATCTGCCATTGCCACCCCTACTGCTAAAAATCGCAACTCATTAGGAACTTACTGGCTGGTAACCGCACTCTTTCGCAGGAATACATCGACCCTCAGGCAGTTGGTACTTAAATGTATTGTGTTATGTGAGGTGCTTCCCTAGTCGAGCTGCATTTGGTGCGCCTTGACTCTTCGAACCTTCGAAACCCGTGTGGTCATATATGACCGCGAAATGTATGGGAAAAGGTATATAACGGGTTCTGAAGGCTTACAGCCCAAGGCAAACAGACATATTCAAATCTGTATCCTTTACTGGAATCGTACACACGAGTCGTGATGTTAAAGTACTCGTAACATTGCGATTTTTTTTCGCTTTGCCACCGGGCTTGCTCAATAAAATTTCATACTAAGAAGGTTTTATTAGAGATAAGAAAATTCTCTTATTGGCCATTTCATTTCCGAGTTCGACTTTTATAAAGGACATGTGTAGATAGTTGTTCTTAATTAGCTCAATTTTGTCGCCCTGAGTACTCTAAACGGCTTACACGTCACCGGTTTTATTTTTTCTATGGTGAGATTCTTTTTAAAATTGTACATCTCACTGGCGGTTGGGAATTTTTCTTCATACACAGTAATGGTCATATACTGTGCGGCATTAAGATGTGAAATTACTCCTTGCCGAGACTTTCTCTAAGTATTACAGTAAAAAATATATGCTAAAAATATATAAAATGACTCAGTTGTGAATGAGGCGACTGTCACGGCTCGTGTTTTCGATTCCCACACAAGACAAACATTTGTGAGCATGAACATGGCTGTTTGTCTTGGTTTGGATGTGTTAAGTGAGGTAAGGCGCATCAAAGGAGCCCGTCTGAGGAAGTACCTCCACCTCACAGAAAACTGCAGCCAAATAATAAGTCCCTATAGGGTTGTTGTGTTCCTGTGTGTGAGTGAGGTCTCCAGTAAGCTCCTAAGGAGTTGCTGTGTAAGCAGAGGAAGCATCGTGCGAGTGATACTTAATATATTACAAGTGTTAATAGGCTACGGTAACTACTTTACATCAGGTAGGCCGTATGCTTGTATGCCTCCTGACGTTGTATAAAAAAAATACAATACAATACTTTATTTGCCATTGAGCCCTCATGAAAACTTAGACACCTTTTACATCTTTTAATTGACATGAAATACCGAAAGAAACTTGCCAATATAGGTATTTCTTCAAGCAATATTACAATAAATCTAAGTCAGTCTAACAGTACAATAATAATGACGGTGTCATGTAATGAAATGAAAGAAAGAACCAGACATCTTCAGATATTTATCGATTCTGTTATAAGCCCTTTTACAAAACTTATTTTTGATGTGGCTTTTGAAGACGTTATTAGGGTAGGATAGACCTGTTTCAGGTAATTATAGAAAAAAAATAAACTACCAGAGCCGAAGTAATATGCGCAACTTATTTCTGCTTCTTAGATTTTCACTGAATTTCGAAAACAACTTTATGTTTATCGTAAATATAAATCATTATGTTTTCATAAACATACTGAGAAATAACAGTGAGGATATTTATTTCTTTGAACAGCTCCCTAAGTGATTCCTCGGAGCCCAAGTTATAAATAGAGCGGAGGATTCTCTTATGTGAGATAAATATGTTTTCATATCAGTCCTTCCTCACAACAGAAAACCATACGACGTAATGCTGTGAAAGGAATTGAAATATACTAAGTGCATAGTAGCCACATCCGACAATCGTCTAACTCTTTTAACTGCATATAAGGCGAGCTGAGCTTACCGGCTAGTTTATTTATGTGGGGGGGGGGGGGGGGGGGGGGCACTGCAATTTTGGATTCTACTTTAACCAACAATTACTGTATCATTATAGCTAAATGTATCTACTTTATTATTGTCTATTTTGTAAGTTTCAAAAGCATATGTGTGCTATTTAGAAAGAAAGTTAGTGCTGGGTTCCGTGCCTAAAAAGTAAAAATTGGACTTTATTACTAAGGCCGTCTGCCCCTCAGTCTGCCCATCCATCAGCCCGTCTGTCTGTCCCTTCGTTTATCTATCCATCAATCAATTTTTACGTCTTTTTAACAGAAGAATAGATGGAGATTCGAAGATTTCGAGTATGTATTACTATGGCTGCTATAACAACAAATAAAACAAAATTAAATTAAAGCTTATGATAATCCGATACAAGTAACGTACTTTTCATGCGTTTTTTTACTAAACTATTTCTAAAAGCTACATTAATTTGCGTTGAATATTGTACGATAGTACGGAACCTTTTATGTTCGAGTCCGAGTCACAGGTGGCTGCTTTTTGAATAAAGTTTGTATTATATAAAATAAATATTCCTTAAATTCAACTAGTTCTAAAAATATAAAATCGGCAACGAAACTTCTCTGCAGCAAATCCCACAGGATTTTACTGTTGAAATGTAAATAATCTGTATGCAAATCACAACGTCGAGTGTGTCGTATGCGCACGATAGCATCATTGGTGGTACCATAGAGTTATATTCTCTATGGTACCACCAATCCACGCTGTGGATATTACAATTACGGAGAAGATAACCACCAATTACAAGGAAAGTAATCGCTGTGGTTAACTCCAATATTAGGTAACTTCTAAAAACAAAATTGTGAAGTATAAGGGAGAATGAATTAACGTTAATATTCAAAGAACTTTTTCATTATTGCCATTATATAAGTCCTTTCCTTTCCTATTAATATGCAATTTCCTATTGATACTCTGTATGCAAATTATACAATGTATGTATCGTAAGTGCACGATAGTAACATTGGTGGTGCCACAGAGAATATAGCTCTATGAAGTCCATAACCATAGAGGGAGTAACTTCTATGTTTAAACACTTCGTTAAAACTGACAAAAACTAAATTGTAAAGTACGTATATAATAATGAACGTTAAAATCAGATAAATATGGTTTATAAAGGTTAAATAAAAAAAAACACAAATTGTACGTACCAATTGGTAATTATCAAATTGTATACATCAACCCCTTTTATAATATGTAGTCTGCATGATCAACATTTTGAAAGATGCCCCTTTTGTATTAATATCTAATGTGAATACGCAACTAAATACTCTATGGTTACATCAACTACATGTTTGTAAACATTTTAGAGCTTATTAGAGAACATTACGTTAAACATTCCCAACAACTAGTCTATACATGAAGTGCTCAATGGTAACCGTTCGACTTTTTGGTCTTATTCTCTTGGCAACAGCGTATTGTTTTGTTTATGTGTTGAAAATGTTTTTACGAACCGATCCAACCTTCTCAAGATCGTACTCATTTTATAGCCAACCGAATGTTCGGGTTGCTATCGATTACCTATTATTTTCCATGATGTTTTTCTTTAATACCCAAATCCAATTTATTTTGTGGAAAATGTTTGATTTCTTTATAACATTGTATTCGTGATGAAGTAATTTTATTTCTCCTTCGATACGATATTATTGAAATATAATAGTATTCGTATATATTATTTATAAATCTGTTCATAAAGAATACATTTCAAAGGGATCACGGTCAAGTTGCATGTTAGCATGTCAATCTAACGACTGCCTGGATGCCTCGTGGAGAGGCGAAACACGTGTCACAGAGACAATCGGAGCAGCCAGGACAGCAACGGTGGCGGGTGACTACGGTGCATATTTCAGACGTCGGACACTCGCAGAGACAACTAAAGTAACCATGGCAGCGGCGGCATGCGTCTATTAACGGTAGTGGGTGGGCGCTGGCCGGCCCTAGTTCGCATGAATTAATCGGTAACGGAAGCACACAAAGTAGTTTATATCAAATTGTCTATTAATAATTAAAATGTCACCACTAGCTTAACAACAATTGTCATTCCAAATTCTATGGAAATTCTCTGAATATTGTGACAATACTGAAGCAGGTGTTGAGCCCTTGATTACGCGCTCCATCACCTTGGACACATAACATTTACCAAATAAACGACGATATTCGATGAATTAGATTTATTGTATTCTATCTTTGTCCTTTTGAGTATAATCAATAAATCTGTGTAGTAGTGTACGAGAACCGGAGAAAACATGTCGTAAGCAGTACGCTTTTTAATTAATACGTTTTTAATTAGTACGCAGGACTTAATTATGAGTGCTCAGCTTTAACACTATTACTCAAAATTTATGAAGATCAACTAAGTACACCATCATTGGCGCGATGTTACCCCCACTGTCAACACAGCAACTTTTCAGGGGCTTATTAGTAGCCTCACTTATAGGAACACAACATCCCTTCAGGGAATTGTTATTAGGCTGTGATCTGTGACGCGCCCTACCTCTCTTTCGCCAGCGCTTCGTTAGTTCATTAGGGGCAGTACGCGCAGATGACTTTGACTTGTGTGTGTGGTTTGACTTGTTTTTTTTTATACAACGTTGGGTGGCATACAAGCATATGATCCACCTGATGTAAAGTGGTTATTGTAGTCTATGAACGCTGGTAATACATTAAGTATCACTCGCACGATGCCCGCCTCTGCTGTCGATACAGTAACTCCTTGGGAGTTTACTCGTTAGGTCATTCACACGCAGGAACACAGCAACCCTTCCGGTATGTATGTATGTATGTATTTGGCTGCGATTTACTGTGAGGTGGAAGTACTTTCCCAGTCGGGCTACTTTGATGTGCCCTCCTTCTCTTAAAAACACTCAGTGCAAGATAAACAGACATATTCATGCACACTAATGATGCGGTGCGTTTGCTCACTCTCAATCATAGAATATAACGATAATTTACTAATATAAATAAGCATAATATATATGTAGGATTGTTGAAGCGGCCTGCGCCATGCCTTCATACTATCGTATGCCTCGCAACATTTTCATTCACACACTACACTCACACGACTTCATATCTCCCATTGTATAACACAATTTATTTCATACACATTACTCACACCGACTATATACGTATGTATACATAAGTATATATAATTTACACATGCTATGGATTTCACTTTATTTATTTATTAACTCTGCTATCATCTCGATGTGGAGTTTGCTATAAGTAAATTGGAAGAAAGATTTATAATTTAAGCGTATGTTGTAAATTAGTTTGACGTGGTGTTAATAATAATAAAAAAAATGTCGTGTGTGAGAATCGAACCCACGAGTGTTAGTGTCAAAATCACGTTATTAACCGCGGCGCCACCGAGCTTAATAATGCTTGGTGGGGTATGCTTTGCTCAGCTTTGCTCATTGCACGTTATATGAAGAGATACGAGATATCAAAATTCATCGACAGTTTCGGGGATAGTCAGTGAATTAAGAACTGCGCTGTCAACGTCATGTGTGTTTAAGTTTATGAAAATGATTAAGTGTGCGGAGAGATATTATTATATTTATATACCTCTTCAAAATATACATCTTTAAGAGAGTTAAAAAAATTATTTGCGCGAGTTCGTACTATGCTTCATACATTTGGGGCAAGAAATTAAAAGCTTACACGCTGAAACCGTAATGGTCATGTCCTGTGCGGTTCCAGATAAGTTTTCTTCCGAGAACTCTCAAGCTGTGGAATGAGCTTAGAGGTTTTTCCAAGCGACTTCAAGAAATGCATGAAGTTGATTTTAGTTTGGCAACGCATGAGTAATACCCCTGGTTTTGCAAATGTCAAAGTCAAAATCTTTTTATTCCGTAAAAATGGCTACATTTGTTTGGAATCGTCACAATTTTTTTCCCTACTAGTTCATGACTAGGTGAGCACTGATAAAAATACTCTTTTGGTATCCAAACAAATTTACATAATTTATTAATTACATTATAATTGGATCGACTCAATCCCAGGCATCTTTATCATTAATATAGTCAGATACTTTATAATATGCCCTGCTACACAATTTAGCTTTAATAGTTTTAAATTTGTTTATTGACAATTCTCTTATATTGCTGGGAAGTTTGTTATAGAACCGTATACATTGCCCCATAAAAGAATTACTTATTTTGTGGAGACGGCTTATACTAGATATAGCATAATCTTGTGTTACATCCAAATGTAACACAAGATTATGCTATATCTAGTATTTATGTTATGAGTATCACTCTTTTTACTTTCATAGATATATTGCGATGCGACTGTTAGAATATTTGTCCATATGTCCATAGGCTACGGTGACTATTTACCATCATGCAGGCCGTATGCTTGGTTGGCACCTTAGTGGGATAAAAAAATGTGGCAATGCTCTGACGGTACATTAAAATTTATCGAATAAACAAAGTGTATACTGATTGAATTAGGACCTGTGGGAGTACGCATAGATATGGACGTGATTCTTTAAATCTACACATAATTATTTAATAAACAGGACTCTGCCATTAAGATTTGAGAGGCATCCGTAGCACCGCAGCAGTTATCTTCCCGTGAACTGTTGAAATTACTTACAGAAGTATACCATTCATTGAATACCTCATAATTTGACTGTAATCCTCTAGCAGGCACAATTCCTGCTTCCAATTTAATGGAAATTATAGCAGAGTGCTATCTTTCTTTCTCTATCTTGTTTTTAAATCGGCAGAATGCACTATTAAGAAATTTGTATCTTTCTTCTGATAACTTACTTTATAAACTTAGCTATAAAGATGATTCTCAAATATTTATATCTCAAACATGTTGACACAGTACTATAGGCGTGGCTTAACGTGGGTACAATATGATAATTATACGTACTGTCTCCTCTCCACTTTTATGAATAAACGTCCCCCGCTTTCCACCCCAGTAACAAATTAGTAAACGACAGCATTGGATAAACCGCACCCCTAATCACGGTATTGTATTGGTATATAAAACTAGAAATAAATGACGATCAACAATAATGACGACGAGCAATATTGATACTAGATGCTGCTGCATAGAACTTGTGACTTTTGACAGTTATCTTCTTTAACCGACTTCGTAAATAAGAAGGTGCACAATCCTAATCCCAATATTGAAACATGCAGTACATAAGCAAATATTACGGCTTACGTTATAAAAATTTGCATACCGTGGCATAGAAACAGACTTAGGTATTTGTAACCGAAATTTGCTTACTTTTATAAATAGCAGACTGTTTCCATGGACTTACTTTTTATACTCGTATATAGAAAATACCCTTTGCGACAAAGTAGAACATTTTTTTCTGAGCGACACAGCAATGTAATTATTTTCCACAGTATCAGATTCGTGATCAGATTTCCACCATCTTTCTTTTTCAGTGCTACGAAGGGATTGTTAAGCCGTGTAAAGTTTACGAGTCTGGATATTCGTTAAGACTTGTTTGTGGTGCGGTAAATTGTTGTGGCTTGTTTCTCGAGGTATTAACCCAAATCATTTCAATAGGGTCAGTTTTGGGTGTTTGTAACTTGCCTCCATAATTTTGCTTGTCTCTATAAATGTGAAATTGTGTGATTATATTTTAGAAATATGAATACTCAGTGCTCTAATTTTTTTCACTTATAGCATGAAGCGTCTTAAAGTATAGTACTCGTACTATGAGTGACGGCGATTAAATCAATTACCTGTAGAGTTCCAGGAAGCAGATACTAATCATGTTATACCATGAATAATAAATAAATAAATACTAACTGTGATGACTGTGTTACCCGATTGGCTATCTATCAGTTAAGGCCCCTTTTCTTAAGAACAGCTTAAGATAATCAACATCATCATCATCATTTCAACAGAAGGACGTTCACTGCTGTGCATAGGCCTGCCGCTTAGACTTCCATAACGATCCGTTTTTAGGATTCCGTACCCAAAGGGTAAAACGGAACCCTATTACTGAGGCTCCGCTGTCCGTCCGTCCGTCCGTCCGTCCGTCCGTCCGTCCGTCCGTCTGTCACCAGGCTGTATCTCATGAACCGTGATAGTTAGACAGTTGAAATTTTCACAGATGATGTATTTCTGTTGCCGCTATAACAACAAATACAAAAAATAGAATAAAATAAATATTTAAGGGGGCTCCCATACAATAAACGTGATTTTTTTGCCGTTTTTATAGATAATGGTACGGAACCCTTCGTGCGCGAGTCCGACTCGCACTTGGCCGATTTTTTTCTACTTGCAAATATTGGCTTCTCGCAATCTTCCCCAGATCACTAAACCATCTTCTAGAAGCTATGTGGCCTGCCAATTCCGCTTGCTGATCCTTAGAGCCCCATCGCCGAACTCCAGTTCTAAAACGATGTTTTCATACTTGATTCTATCACGTAGAGAAACTCTTCTTTCCATCTACCCTTTACAATATTTAGCTTTCGTATGTAGTCCATAGTTAAAGATCACATAGAGATGTATAGCACAGTGCTATAAATTATAACAGATGAAACACACTGGGTGAAGACTTTTGTCTTGAGACACTGGCGTAGCATGGAGACTTTTTTGCAATTTCTCAAAACCTGCTCACCCGAGTTGGACTCGATGAGAGATTTCTCGAATTTACCTACCTAATTGCACTGCAGATGGCGCGTATTTGAATAGTTTTGCAGGCCGAAAACCAGGAAATTTAATAATTAGTCTGTTTCAAAGACAACAGGTAAAAGAAAGAAGAGAGCGCCACCTGATTTAACCTAAACATACGAGTATCAAAAGGGTAAGAAAAAGTAATGCACAAACTTATATAAAGATAATGTATTCATGTGTTTATTCTTTACAGTTGCTTTCAGGCACAATTAATAGGAAACATAAATTAACTTTCATATGTCGATATTCTACATGGCATATTCAAATATAATTAAACAGTAAATAAACTTCCATTTATATGGACAATATATATTTATATATACATCTAGTTTAGATCATCATGCTTTAAGCTAGATCACACATACACTTAAATTTACCTACTGCATTAGGCATATGTAAATGCATGAAGTCGCACTCTTTATAAAACAGATGTACATTTGTAGAGATTTAGTTACCTTTATTTACATTATCGGGTCAAAACATTAATCTCTTAGAATAATTAACACTTTATACAAAATTCCGAAACATTAAAAGGATCACCTGAGTGTAAGCGGGGCTTCAGGTATGATGACAAGAACCAGCGTTGCACCTCTTGTCCAAGACTGGGCGCAGAGACACAAGCCATGGACCTGCGAATAATCAGACGACCAGGACCATGGACCACATACTGCAAGTTGCAATATGCGAATATATCGCAGCCTGCCAGTTGGCATTGCGCCTTCGAATTGTGACCGTCTGCAATTAAAAAAAGTAGCCATTAGATTCTCATTAAATCACAGGGGATGAAAAGTTTACATTTGTGAAACACAGGATCTGTTTCACAAATGTAAACTATTCAAACATACTTATTCTGCATAGCGAGATCAAAGTTAAACTAATTTTGTAGGTGACGCGATGACGCCATATTTCCTGATTGAAATTTTGATTTACTGTATTTAATCTTAAAGATTACAACCCCGTGTTAACTTATTAGTTTAAAAGCCATATTGGATGGCTGAGTCCACCAAGACTCAAAGAAATTAACTCCACATGTTTCACATATGGAATCGTTCGGCCAAAAGGGCCTGAGAAGACATGTGGTCTCCCCGTCAAGCTGGAATCTATGTGTCCAACCAAATCTATTAGTTGACGGCAACGTGTTGCCATTATGATGATTTAATCTTCTTCTTGAATTCTTCTCAAAATTCCGTCCTATACGTCCTATAATTTTGTATAATAAGGTATATTTGTGGAAAACAAAGAAGGTAAACAAACATTGAGAACACAGAATTTTAGAACTGCTGTAACAGCAAGAAAAATCATATTAGTATGAAGCAAAGAATTAAATTAATTAAAAACGATTAGAGGGCGCAACTTAGCTAGACTGAATGTGATCGATTTAATACATTCACGGGTTAACTGATGACGCCGGTTGTACCGAAATTTGCATCAATATGCAAGTATACGAGTAGATTCGCACCGTAACACTACAACTTCCAGAACGGAACTCTCAACTATAACTGGAGTGAGTACAACATCTACATTCGACGCAACCTTTGTTTTGTTCATATTTATCTTAAGACCTACTTATTGAAATGTTCTATTGCGATCTTCAAGCACCGAGCCCAAATCTTTTAACATTCCGCCATCATTAACATAACATCGGCAAATGATATTAATACCGCATACTGTTCAGCCCAGAAGCTTGAAAATATCTTCCAATGCAGTGCAGTGCACTCAACAATATAATCTCTCCTTGTCAATGTATTGTATAGTAATTAACCAACTCTGACTCTTGCGAAAGAGAATAAGGGTACACAAAGCAGCCTGGCTAGGTAAGGGCCTGCAAATAACAGAAGATCGATGCAGCCAAATAACAAAATCCCGGACGGTTGCTATATTCCTATGAGCAAGTAAGGTCACCAGTAAGCTCCTGAGGATTTACTGTGTAGGCAAAGGGGGTGAGAACTCGTTAGTAATACTCCTTATATTGTAAGCGTTCATAAGCTACAGTCACCATTTTACATCTGTTAGGCCGTATACTTGTTTGGCACCAGACATAGAATAAAGAATAATATCTCCGTAGTAATTGGTGTACGATGAAAATAAATCACAAGAGTATTTTTGATAACGCTAGAATATTTCAATTTTGTATGATGAAAAATGCTAAAAAAGTAATTGAAAAAAGATCTTATTTACGAAGATGACAGAAAACTATTATAGATTCAGGAATTCAAACTTTCTTCTTCATGTAACCGTAAATACATTTGATTCATTGAACACACTGATGTATATCCACACATGTATTAACATAAAACACAAGATATGTATTGTAAAATAGTTAAAAAAATAATATTCTTGTGGTTCAGTAATTGAATGAAATATTTAGTAATCTTCTGAAAACATTTTAATTTTTATACAATGTCTGGAGGCATACAAGCATACGGCCCGCTTGATGCAAAGTGATTACTAAAACCAATGAACGCTCGAAATACATTAAGTATACCGCTACCTCTGTTGCTAACATACCAGCAATGCCTTAGGAGCTTACTTGCGACCTCACTCACTTGCAGGAACACAACAACCCTCAAGGGAGTTGTTATTTGGATGCGTTGTTTTCTGTGAGGTGAAGATACTTTCCCAGAAGAGCTTTGATATGCCCTACCTGTGTTAACAACAAACAAACCAAGACTCACAGACATTCACAGACATGTTCATGCACAAAATTGTTTGTCCTGTATGGCAATCGAACCCACAAGATTTGGTGTCAAAGTAGCGTTGCTAACAACTGCGCCACCGCGCTTGTTAGGAAAGCTGCTGCGATAGCAGCGTGTCATATTGTGATCGATGTTCATGGGTCGCAGTAACCGCTCATCAGGACGAATTCTCGTTTACAATATTGTTGTCTTGTAAAAAAATCTCCTTTATGAATGGAGGGATGAAGGAAGGGACGGTTTACCATGCATCTCCTGGTATACTCTGAATGAACAACTTGATCAATGAGGCTATACTGAAGTACTGCAGTTCATTCTATAAGGTTTTGCTGATTATCTCGTCTATGAAGTGTAGTCGTCTGCGACATTTCTTTGTAATACATTCAATATAGCTTTTCTACTGAACATAAATATTCAAGCAATTCAGAACATTATAATAATCTGATAGAAACAGATTTTAAGCTAATTATCCCACGACAATTATTTCTTGAAAGAGGGGTAAATAGAAAGTGGAAGTTAAACGAGAGAGATTTTAGTCTTATCGTAGATATACAGGACATATCCTAAATCAATTCATACAGTTGAAGAGAATGAATCGATCAAAACGCCTTCTGTCTCGATACGCAGGGGAATGGCACAGAAATATCCTCTTTACTGATGAAAAACTTTTTAAGATTGAAGAGCACTACAACAAGCTAAATGACAAGGTGTTCTCACACAGTTCTAAAGAAGCCGCCCAAGTAGTCGGAAAGGTACAACAAGGTTGTCATCCTGCGTCTGTAATGTTTTGGTGGGGGATCTTATCAACGAGTCACAAAGCTTAATTTTTGTGAAAAAGGAGTGAAGACTTCAGCTAAGTGTATCAAGAGACTGTCTCGGATCGTATTGTAAAACCTGTCAGCAATACACTTTTTTAAAATGTACTGTGGACTTTCCAGCAGGACTATGCATCTGGTCACAAGGCACGAACAACCCAAGCCTGGCTCTAAACCACTATTCCGGAATTTATAAGATATAAAGACTGTTCTTCGTCTAGCTCAGATCTGAACCACTTACACTAGAAATTATGGTCTAGTTTTAGAGGATATGGAGGAGGTTCGAAACGACACGCCGGCGTTGTGTCTCGAAATCTCTGGAGCAAGCAGTGGATAAATTTCCCATGGAAACAACGCGTAAATCCATACATTCGTGGCCAGACAGCTTAAAGGCCTGTATTAAAACCAAATTTAATTAAAATCCATGTAGTAATTGTGATTACCCCTCACAATTTACTAGATGGATTAATTAAATTTGATTTGGAACATACATAACAGACACATATACAAGAGTTTTAAAGACGTGTATCTTGACCCTATGTCGTATAAAGTCCACGGCATTTATTGTTTTCTTGAAATATTCCATACACAGATAGACTTCGTTAGTTTTATTAGTAGTATACATATAGTATGTTATCCCAGGGCGTTATAATTACCACAAAAAAATCAAAGTTTTTTACTACCCTACAAAATGAGAGAAAGTAATTGGTTATCCTATAAATTGATAACGCAACAAACCCTAGAATTCTGACGAACGTAAAAAGAAAATACGCAAAATTTATTTGTCAAAGTAATATTTCTTTGTAGGAAACCCCGGATAATCGTTAATGCTCTGCCCCGGGCAAAATCCCTTGTATAGATTGCGGTATCACCATAAATAACTGTGTAACTGTTTTTATGGAGGAGAAAATTACTCTTTTCACTCGGTGCCTTTTATGTACCGAGAATTTTTTTACGATTCCGACTTACCGATTGATGTATTTGGGATGGTTTATTAAAAATATATATTTTTGCATTGTGGTTTATTGTAGGAGACAATTTTTTAAAGGTTGACATGGAAAAGGAGAGATACTCATCTGATATATTGATTGAACATTATTTCATATATTTATTGCAACATGGTCGTATTTATTGTATACATGGTCGTATGGATACAATTTAAATATAGTTAGAGAAGCATTATAGACCCTGTCGGGCGGTGCAAGCTTAGAGAGGAGGACACACTTTTGTTCTTGTTCATAAAACAGTGAAAAAGTTACATCACTTTATAATTAATTTAAATTATATATTATTTAAATTAATTATAAAGTGATTTTTTGTGCAGTGTATTTTTTTTAATTACGAAGTACTAAAATCATTTTTTATTTATGTTATACACGTATGTTAACTTATATGTATTAGTATACACGTGTCTATAGAATTAGTTTTATTCCATATTTATTTTTGATGTATTTTATGTCATTACTTATTATATTAAATATAAATTATCGTGCGCTTTGTTATATTGATATAATTTTATTGGATAAGAAATTAAATATTAGATAATTATAGTGAAATAGTCATTCAATCAATTTATTTTGTTTCATACATTTTTACATAGATCGATATGTGATTTTAGAAAACCTGAAACAAAAATTTAAAAATAAATTACACTATAACAGTAATTTATTTTTTAAATTGATATTATTTATTTTTATCATCGAAATATTCATTAAGCCAAATAATAACAATTTCAAAGATATTCCACGTAAATATGGATATCAAGTCCAAGTTAAAATTTACTAGATGGATGGTATTATAAAAAGCTGGCAAACCCGCAATGGTGGTAGGGTTTAGCGTCATCAAATCCTCTCCTGGAAACTGTATATAAATATTGAGTGAGAACATCTGAATACCAGCTAGGACCTTATTATTCGGTTTAGAGACAAGCTGTGAAAATTGTCGACGATCCTAACGACGCTTACGCGCGGTGTTAAGCCCTTAAGAACAGACTTTGTCTATCTTGTTGCACCGATTGTAAATTTTTTCAACTGTTTGTACAACATTTAATGTTTCAGTTATTCGATCTCGTCTAGTTATTCGATACCGTACCGTATACAGTTTCCTCTTCAACCGTACTGTGTGCCATCGTCAGGAAATTCATCCTCTCATACTGGTTATAGATAAATTAGCAGCCATAGTTTTCCCGAAAGATTAAAGCATGAGGCTTTCAGAAAAGAGAATAAAGAGATTTTTACAGGTCGTTCTGTGTCGATAATAAACACGTGTTGCTTCTGATACTGCCTGTGTCTATAGGCTACGGACTACCTAGTTATGTACAATGCATCGCCCAGAGGAACAGCTCTTATCAATGCATAGTGTATATTCTCCGTATTAAGACAGTCTATATTCTGCTGTCGACTATTAAAGTTCGATTTGAATTTAAAGCGATTCTCGCAACTTAAGTTCGACAAGGCACACATTTGTTTATCACATTATAGTTATAAAAAAAGAAATGGTTACGATCATGAACTGCCGTATATGGAATCTTTTCAATTAAAGCAAATACAGTTGGATGGAAAAATAAAACACTTAAACAATTATATTTAAATAAAAATTAGAGGATCTTTTTTGGGGATATATATGATAATCGTATGGGGGAATATATTTTCACCTGACTTATTATGCTTAACTTTTTTACAGACTTCCAAATGTAGAAGTTGCTCTTATTAAAGAAGTTTTAAACGAGTGGGGAAATATCAAAATGTTCGTATTATCCCAATAATCGAAGGAGGAATTGAAGGAAGACCTTAATTGATATAGTGGTGGTATTACAAGTTTTTATTTCAGTAATTTTGAATTATAAACAAACATAAATAAACAAATATAAATTATAGACTTACCTACCATGACCAAATTGGTCATGTTCTATCAGAAGGTGATGTCAGGAGCCCTAGAAACCGGCGTGCGTGCATGAGAAGAGCAATGAATGTTAAAGAAGCGAGTGAGATATGTAAGGATCGAGTCACGTGGCGCTCGGTTCTCTCTGCCTACCCCGCAAGGGATTTGGCGTGAAGTTATAGATAAACAAACAGTGTTCCGAATTGCATACAGAATACAAAAACTGTTTGTTAAATATTTTAAAATAGAAGTGCAATTTTTTTTCATAACGTTCTTCGTCTTATCGGTATCCTGTTTCTAAATTCGAATATATATAATTAATAAAATTCAAATGAGCGTGACTAACCTGAGCCTAAGGAGGCGTAGATACTGAATTTCACATTAAGCGACTGCAGTCAGACCTCCAAAATCGACGTATGTTGCTGAGAAAAGAGGACGTCTGTGGAGCACTGCTCTAAGTTGATTGGAGGTCTGGTTTCAATCAGTTTTTTTCAGTGTTTATCGTTGCAAAAATATTTCTCTTATCATTAATGTATACATTATTGTAATTACCAGTAACAAAATTCGTAAAATTTGTCGCCAGTTCTTTATGATGGGAAAAATTTCAAACATAACACACACCTCGTTCTCGGTCTTGCTTCTCATTATAAAAAGTGAAATTCACTTCATTGAAGTCGACAATAGAAATTGTAATTTTGAGGCGTAAGTGGCTTAACATCATCTTTAGAGTCAGTGATAACATTACAACGAAAGAATGCGCAGTCATTTAATAATGAGTATTTCCTTAATTCATTTAATAAGGAGTAGCTTCACTGGAAGCGAAAATGCGTTTATTCGGTTAAGGACAGATTAGGTTTATGATAAATTCTGATTGATCACGATTCACGAGTTCACGT
The DNA here is from genome assembly GCA_947507595.1 of Pyralis farinalis. Lineage (NCBI taxonomy): Eukaryota > Metazoa > Arthropoda > Insecta > Lepidoptera > Pyralidae > Pyralis > Pyralis farinalis. The sequence continues at coordinate 14,775,240 of OX382269.1, read as the reverse complement.
TTCATGATCATAATTCAGATTCTCCACCTTACAGAAAACAGCAATTATACAATAATTCCCTTACGGCTTTGCTGGCTTTCAGCGAGCGACTTAAGTTAGTATCAATGAAGCACCTGAGAACTACGTTAGCTACTGGGACCTGCCGTGTCGGCAGGAAAAATAATCATTACGCCTGAAGCGTGCATCGGCTATAGTGACACATTAAATGCATAGACGTATGCTTGATTGCCCTGGTGGAAATCAAGCTTATAAATTACTACTATGATCTGTAAATTGCACTGGTAGTTATTCGGTACCCATATAGTTTGTTTAAAAAGAAGCAAATTCTTCTTTCACGTCAATGACTACTGTATTGTTTCGATATTTTTGTTTACATATATTTGATGGCGAAAAAGATCAAACATATGTGTATACATACATATCATCACACATGTCTCCCATTGGGGTAGGCAGAGACTATGGAACACCAGGTGCACCGATCCAAGTATACCTCTCTCGCTTCTTCCACACTCATCAACCTCTTGTGTATACGTCGTATCAATGTAATAGTCATCGGTGTGAAGGAAAATCTTGCTTCTTCTTAAAGCTTCTTTTGACGAGCTCGGTTGTGCAGTGGTTAGTGATGCTACTTTGTGATTAAAGCTCGTGGGTTCGATGACCAACACAAACAGACATGTTCATGTGTTCATTCACACAAACATTTGTGAGAATGAACACATGAACATGTCTGTTTGTGTTGGTCATCGTCGGTGAAGTGCCTCCATCTCACAGAAAACCGCAGCCAACTAACGACTCTCTGCAGAGTTGCTGTGTTCCTGTGTGTGAGTGAAGTCACCAGTAAGCTCTTAAGCAGTTGTTGTGTTAGCAGTAGAGGTGGTATCGCGCGAGTGATACTTCCTGTATTTCAGACGTTCATAGAATCCCTAGAGGGTTGTTGTGTTCCTGCGAGTAAGTGAGGTCACCAGTAAGCTCCTAAGGAGTTGCTGTGTAAGCAGCAGGGGAGGTATCACGCGTGTGATACTTAGTATATTACAAGCATTAATAGGCTACGGTAACCGCTTTACATCACGTGGGTCATATGCTTGCATGCCTTCCGACGTAGTATAAAAAAAAGAAAGAATACGATAACCGTTTTACATCAGGTGGGCCGTATGTTTCTATCCCTCCCGACGTTGAATTTAAAAAAAAACCCACCCAATAACCCAACATTGCAATTTGCACATTTAGGCAGTAGTAGTAAATTGTACCACGTAATAACATCAGGGTACTGCAAAATCAAAGCAAGTTAAGTCTATACCAATACCGTGCATCGATATTGTGTTCTGACTGGTGACACAACTCGATTCCCTCTGAAACAATTGAGCTCAATTGAGATCATCTTATCGAGTTTGTCAGCGCAAATCGCGCTGCTCTCGACTATTGCTCAGTCATTGGCTGTGTTATCTAGATTATGCTAACTAAATAGCTGTATTGGTTCGAATAGTTGATGATTGTTTCACGGATGAAACTAGGAAATGTGATAATTGTTGTATATTCTATATTTTCTTTGTTCGCAACGTAGGAAGCCATACAATCACACTGCCTGTCTTAAAGTGGTTACCGTAGCCTATAAACGCTTGCTATACAGTACAGCTCGCACGTAAATAATCAGAGGCATGCTCCGTTGGTTTGGACATGTGGAAAGAATGCAGGAAGAAAGAATTACGAAACAGATATACAACGCAAAAGTGAAAGGATGTAGGAGCCGACGAAAGCCAAGACTTACCTACCATGACCAAATTGATCGTGTTCTATTAGAGGTGATGTCAGGAAGCTTAGAAACCGGCGATCGTGCCCGGAAAGACATAAATGTTAATGAAGCGAGTGAGGTATGTAAGAATAAAGTCATGTGGCGCTCGGATATCTCTGCTTACCCCATAAATGATTAGGCTTGAAGTTATACATACATACGTATTATGTGAGATGTTGATATCACAAAATTAGTAAGGCCTTTGATTAAAACTAAAGTTTTAATAAGACGACATTAGCAGCGTACTTTACACCTACTAATGTTCTCTTATTAAAACTATCACTACCGCGTGGGCTATCATACTAGAGTCAATGTGTTAAGTAAAAGCTCTAGATGATAGGTTCGCCACAGTCATAGGATTTAATATAAGCCGACATTCAATGCAATTGGTCTTCATTAGCCATTACTTTAGACTGCTAATGTCTTTTCTATTATATCGCTGCTTCATTTAGTTCGTTTATAGTGGCAGTTATTTGTCTATATTTCCTATAGTGCTTATACATTTTAACTAGACTCAACGAGTAAACGAAACTATAGGCATATAGGATTTGTTTGCATGTCAAATAGGAAACAAGCTTAAAGACGCTTGCAATATAATAAGTATCACTTTCACATTACTACCTACCACTATATCCATTTCCAATACACACTATCCATTGCCGCAAATCCATCTCACCATTTTATACTTTTAGGTCGGTACAACCTTTTTAATGCTAAAAGGTCATCGCATTTCACGTATCTGTATGTAACAGACTGTGCATTCCTTTTTTCTGTAAGAGCCTGTACTATAGTCACCTGAGAGATCTAACTTAGTGGTATAAAAAGTGTATGTGCCCTGTGGAACTGTTCAGTAATGGAACATATTGTTTTTAATATATGTCTATGGATATATTGCCACTATTGGGATGTCGTGGTATTGTAAAAGGAACTATCGGCATCGTATCAAATAATTCCTTTGAACATAACCCAATTTGCAATCTGTAGAACATACAAAGGAAGGTAATCTCTTCAAGAACGTCAGACTATATAATATTTACCTTTAAAATTTAATTAAATACGAAGAAAACAAGAATATCAAATGTTTACAGAATAAGACCTACATACATTTTGTTTCTCACATAAAATGTTATTTTTATTATTTTATTTAAGCTCATAATTAATTTCAGTCTCATTAGTTTGTGATAGAAATGTAAAAGATTTAGTTTTCATCCTAGCGTCATCCTGTTTCCTAATTCTAATATTACGTTCTTTGTAATATTGTAAAATAATCAGGCAGGTCCCATAATCTATAGAAGCTTGTAATAAACAAGGGGATATGAAGCATCGCGCACACATTACCACAGCCGCTGCTATTCCGGGTTGTTTCTAATAAATACCGCTGCGCCCTAACAATTCAAAGAACCTCGTTTGCCTCGGTCCTAAACAAGATCTCGAGCTACTTACACCCCAAGAGGCTACCTTAGCTAACACAAAGAGAATCTTACAAGCAATTTACAAGCTGGCTTTACATGCTGGTGGATTTTGTCTTTATTCCGCGCGACTGACTCAGAATAGCGTCAAGGTGCATGGATTCAAAAGAGCACACACATCAAAGTTTTAAATAAAAAAAAGAAAAGGCGTTTTTAAGTCAAAGTAAATACCTCATTCACATGATTATATAAAATATAAAAAACGTATTTCAATATACGTTTTTTGTTTAGGACTTGTGTTCATGGACATTTGTTTAATCATACAGAAGTGACAATTGTTACACATTGTATATGTATAATTCCTTTACCTATAGATTCAATATTTTTATACTAATTTAATTGACAAATTTATACAGGTAGGTCGAAACTCATATTTTTTTGAGTTAAATCTTTACCTACCAATATACTCAGCAGGGTGCTGATTACCAAAAAAACTTCTGGCATAAGGAAACTTAAGTCCAGCTGTATTTATTATATGAATGAATTTGGAATACGCGCGAGCGTTCGTAGTATACTATAACAAATGTTTGCAAGTTTTTCAATCGACAAATTACAGTAACAAACCTTTTGATGACGTTTTTGATCATGTTTATTATTGCGTCAAAATTACTGTCACAAAAAATGTCGTTCGTTTCTTTCTCATTAACTACTAGCCGATACCCGGCGTGTGCTTCTACGCTAAAAATGAAGTAGGTACATTTTCTTTATTTGTTGGAAAAAAGGGAATTTTGTTTATTTATTAACTTTTTCACCTTAATGCTAGCGGATAAACAATATTTTGAGTTTTTTCTGTAAGTGTGTATATGAAGATTTTTCGGCGTTCCTACTCTGGAGCAAGCCGCCAAGTTCACACTAATGTTTTTAATTTATTTGCGAGTAACCTTCGATGAGGTTGAAAACGTTTGTATAGGAGAAGTCTAAAAACGACTTCATAAATGGACCGAATGTGGCTAATGCGTTGTTTGAGTGGTCTAAATCTTCGCATTATTTCCTTTCAAATGAAACTGGTTTGGGGCACATCGGTTGAATGGTTTCAAAGTCTTTTTTTTAATGGTTTATTTCATATTACAAAGTATATTTTACACTGGTTATGTATGCCAAACTACATAGTAGTTTATCGGCAATGTTTTGTTCTCGCCATATATACTTTTTTAATTAAGTACATTTCTACAAGATGCACGCCGACACTGAAACATAACATACCAAATATATTTTGGAATTGCTTGCATTAAAAACATATATTTTCAAATCGGTTCTCCATGCAACTGGTACACTGAATAAATCAACGATTGACATCTAAAACGGCCGTATGTGATCTTTACAAATTTATGTTGTTAACTTAACAATATACTAATTAGATATTAACCATACGCTATGGACACAAAGACAAGTAATGTTTAATAAGAGCATTTTTATAAATATTTCTTGTGTTCGCCTCCACGGACGTATATGACGCCGGCAGCTCATTGTACAGGACTGGTGTTAACCACCGTATTGTGCGCTTTCTGTAATAATTACATATTTTAGGTACAAACATAACATTTTTCTTGGAAGCACGGTTTGGGTAGCTATGCACTTTCTTAGATTTATATTTATTATAGTTGTATTGTTCCAAAAGTATGATTGTTTTAAATTTTGAATCCACTGGCAACTACGAGTATATCTATAACGGACATAGGTACAAACATATTTTGTGTTTTATATATACAGATAGATGTAAAATATTAAAATGTTCATGGAATTCGATTATTTTATAAAAAGAAAATATGTCGTTTTCATAATTAAATTTAAATCATGTAGAACACGGGATTCAGAACGGCGCAAAGAGCTCGGCAGACTGGCAAAGGAACTCGTGGGTAAAACACGGTCTGCATCTCCGCTGTATCACCCTGCTGTGTCCGGGGGCATCTACGTTTCCTACAGTAGTGGGTCGCTAGGCGACCTCCATTTCCTACAGTCTGCATCTCTGCCCGGACGTCCTGTTGTATCTGAGAAGTACTATGTCGGCCGTCCGCCTTGCCCTCCTACCGCCTCCACAGTAAATCAGTTGAGAAAACTTTACAAAAAGGTTACTTATTATTACAACATATAAATTATAACCGGTCAAATATGAATAGAACTCCTATATCGTCGATTCTGTACTACCACATAACTTAATTCTATTTCTATTACGTATTGAGAATATAAAAGATGGAGGCTTATCCTACTGAAGGTCATTAATAGCCTGTTGATGACTGAAAATCTTTTGCACAAGCACATCTCACACTTGGTTAGTTCGTATTATTTGTCGACTAACTACTTTTGGGTAAAATTTGTGCCTAATTTCATCATTGTATGTATTACTATTTTTATTATAGCGCAAAAAAATAACAAAGCAAAATACCATTTACATATATTATTTTTATTTTATCTTAATTTTCATTATAATATCTGCGATATTACCATATTTCCGTGAAAATTTTAAACTGCTACTTACCAATAGTTCAATAGATTGGTATGGCAGGATGTACGGATACAGTATAACTGGTCTGGCCATAAATACTGGTATATAGAAACTTTCATTTTTCAACTTTTTATTTTAGATTTAGAACGAGTTTATTATGTCAAAAACTTCTACTTATTTTCTGCGTGTTAATATCAAATTACAATATCGAATGGGTAAATAGACGAAAGAAAATAGGCTTTCATATTCGAGATACTTCAAAAGCTTAGCCATATGTTCGTATATCGTACTATCGACTGATATACCAACAGATCCTCTGCTGAAGACCATAAAAGATCGGACCGACAGCATACTGTTAGAACTACAAAAGCTGTTAATGCTCATAAAGTCAGAATTCACCGAAACCCCATTAGGAAACAGATATTTTTATCGCGAGAAATGAAGATTCCCGCTAGAACTCCGTCGCGTATAATAAAACAACACCTGAAGCTCGGCGCTTATCGTCGATATACAGGCCATGCCCTAAATCAATCTCTACAGTGGACGAGAGTGGATCGATCCAAACGCCTTTTGTCCCAATACGCAGGTGAAAGACAGAAAAATCTCCTTTACTGATGAAAAAAAAATCACAATTCAAGTCCTCTTACAAGCAACAAGCAAAATGACAAAGTGTACGAACACAGTTCTAAAGAAGCCGCCCTAGTGGTTGGAAAGGTACAAACGTCATCATCCTGCATCTGTAATGGTTTGGTGGGGGGTTTTTTATCAAGGAGTCACATAACTTCATTTTTGTGAAAAAGGTGTGAAAATGTCAAAGTGTATCAAAAGACTGTCTTAGACCGTGTTATAAAACCTCTCAACCATACACTTTTTAAAAGTTTACGTGGACTTTCTAGTAGGACTCTGCACCTGGACACAAGGCACGAACTACCTAAGTCTGGCTCGAAACCAACGTTTCAGACTTTATGAGGGTTAAAAACTGGTCCTCGTCTAGCCTAGATCTGAACCCCTTACATTACAAATTATGATCAGTTTTAGAGAACATGGCCTGCTCGAAACGACGCGTCAACAATGTGTCTCTTTAGAAATCTCTAGAGTAAGCAATGACTAAATTTCCCATGGAAACAGTGCGTTTAATTTTTGCTAAGACTTCCATAAATATGTATAACTATATAAGTTTTATTAATATTACATTACTTCATAAAAAATAGATGCATATTCATTTGTAACAAAACTTATGGCCGGACTAGGTATACTCGTATAGTGTTTCTTTTGCCATTCTTCGGACACGGTATCTCAAAAAGATAATTTTGCAGTATACACTAACTTGTAAATGTAAAGCTATGAGTACCTAATGGTCAATCAAGTCTGTATAAACAGCGATCGGTCTCGCAAAGCTGCACAATATGCAATTGATCTATGATATCCGGCAGCGGTGCGCGGCGCTGTATACGAACTAATATTTATTCTATGGAACCAATCAAAACCAGCGGCAGTGTGACCGAGAGCTTCATCATTTTACAATCACCATTATTCTATAACCTGCAGGATTACGACGTCACTGGATATCTGACTTATTGGTTAAAAAATATTATGCACACATATCATCTACCACATCTCTAGTGATGCGCTGTTATTATTTCTATTCTCTCTAAGTTTATGTAGACGAGTTTGTGTGACCGGAATTAAGTACGCATAGTGGGCGGTGTTGTAATGCTGGAAGGATGTTTGACGGTTTTTGGAGATAATAAAAAGTGTCGCCGTCGTTCAAGTAGCAGTCACATCTATGGAAAGTATTCCACACAACTCAAATGTCAAGTACAAATGTTATAGACATCGTGACATATTAAAAACAGCATCGAACTGTCGATAAAATGTATCAAATATTATACATTTTTATATAAAGCGCCATCCATCGGCAATACCGTGAAACATTTAACATCATGTCAATGTGCAAAGAAAGTTAAAAAAAAATCGGGCAAGTGCGAGTCGGACTCGCAAGTTTTTTTTGCATTGGCAAGTTTTTTTTTATACTACGATGGGAGTTTTACAAGCATACGACCCAGCTGATGATAAGCGTTTATCGTAGCCTATAAATGCCTGTGAGTAATAAATTGAGTATCACTCGCGCGATGCTAACTCTGCTGCTAACACAGCACATCTATATGAGCTTACTGGTGACCTCACTCACACGCAGGAACACAACAACCCTCGCAGGAGTTGCTATTTGGCTGCCGCTTTCTTCTCACAGATATTTGATGTGTCTTACTTCTCTTATAAACATCCAGAACAAGTCAAATGTTCATGGACACAAATGTTTGTCCTGTGTGGAAACCGAACCCACGAGTGTTGGTGTCACAGTAATGTAACAACATATTTTACCACTGTACCACCGAGCTCGTCAAAATATTATAGCATTGATTTAATGTACGAAGAAGTCTCCATGACGGACCACTAGACGCCACAATTTTTTGTCATTATTTATACAACTTTTTTGTTTGCATAAAATAAGTTTAATTAAATAAAGACAAAACAGTTAAAATTTATTAGAATGAGTCGCTGAATCGAAAAGACAGTATTACTTTTTATTGTAAGTTTCTTATAATGTATATGTTATTTAGCATAACAGTATAATAAATTAGTCCGTTAATTCAATTGCTACCTTTTCCATTCCGTCTCATTAAGAACGCTACCTGACCCATCCCTTTCTCAGCATGTTCATTCCAAACTAAACTTTTTGATCTGCGTACAAATTTAATGTAAATATTATTAGTCTGGAATGGTTAGCCTGTATATTGATTTAAAAAAAAATTGTATTCACTTTCCATCGAAAATTTCATACCCCAGTAAGGTATTTTTTACTCAATATCTATCCTGACCAAATATCAGTACATAATCTGCATTTCACCCAAATCGTTTTCGACCCACTGATAATTGCTTTGACTGTAAAAACACCGACGGCCTGAAAAAAAATGTACACAGTTCAACATACATTTTTAACGAATTATATAATAAAAATATAATAAAGTACAGAAGAAAGAATATAATTGAAACATACATTTGGGGTACCTAACTGATATAGTTTAATACATGAGTAAAAGTCAAACTCATTAATTGTAAATTTATTGAACTTATTTCGTTGGATAGGATTCGATACGAGTAATTAGTTTTTAGATAAATAATTTATTTATCTAACATGCGCAGAACAAATCATATTTGCTATTGTTAAAATTACTGTGAATAAAACCATATTCGCTTACCATCCTTCGATGTGCGATATGAAATAGTCATAGAATTATCGATATAAATAAAAATCAATGTATGTATTGATTTGCCTTTATGGACTCGAAAACGGTTGGGCACATTTTGATGAAATTATCTCCCTGAAGAGGGCTACTCTTCAGATTAGCCCAGCACGTGATCCTTTGAAGTTTGGTAGCGATCATATCACCCGTGTGAAGCCTAGCTAGTAGTGAAGTATAGCTAGTTTTCAATAAAAAATGAGCTATTTTAACAAATTTTCAGGTGGCTATGTGTTCTTAAGTTTGTCCTCTTGGAAAAGTACGTTTACTTAAATATACGGCGGCCTTTTCTAGTTTGGTGCCACCTTATCTTTATTCATCATGTAATCACTATCGGTCTGTTTTGCGCATTCTTATAAAAATAGGATAAACTTTTTTTATATACAACCGTAACCTATGAACGGTTGCAATACATTAAGCATCACTGGTGCGATGCCAGCTCTGCTGCTAACATAGCATGACTGAGTGACTAGTGAGTTTAGAAGCATTAAATTTTGCTTAGGAGTTTCAATAACAGTTTGTTAGTGAGCACTAACAAAAGATTTTTTCGAAATTTATACACAAACTTTTGAAATTTCTCTACAAAACGTGCTTGTGTACGATGCATATAGATTACATAAGCGGCTATTATATATCGTGCGAAACTTTCCGGTAACAAAGTGACTAGTTATCTCATAATTATATTTATTAAATAGGTACGCCTTTTTTTGTAAATACATATTTTTGACATATAGATAACAACCGGACCAAGACAAATATACATGTTCATGCACATAAATGTTTGTCCCGTGTGGGAAACGAACTTATGACCATTGGTGTCAAAGTAGCTTTACCAACCACTGCGCCACCAAGCTCTTCCAATTCCGTTACGTTTGTTTATTAATTGTCTAGTACCCGAGCTAACTTTGGGGCTAGATGACCCTGTGTAATTTGCCCGACAATATTTATATGTATTTAATCAAATAAACTTGAAAATCATACAAAGATATAATTTATTCCCGTATTGTTTCCAGGATATCGATTTGCAGATGTTATTTCAGCCACTTTCACTTGCAATTGCAATAAAATACTTACATAGCAAAGAGAAACGCAAGGATATGTCACCAGAAGGAAAGTATTATTGAGCATTTATTTCTACAGAATTACAACACTCATTCAGTATTGTGAAATATTTGCAAAATGTAGGGACTCGATGAAACCGGAAAATATTTGTCCGTTAACAGCGTTTCTACCTTATGAATGGCATAATTTATGTTAAATGATCCACAATAGATGTAGATATACAATATTTTCGCTCTCAGAACTTGGCGTTCAGTGTACGAGTTAACTTTTTAATTCTCGGGGAAGATATTGTAATAATTGTCCTATAGTCGAAATTCAATTTAGTAGCCGATGTGCTCACATTTTCAAGACCTCTTATGTCGTTCTGTGACCATTTTCGTTAATCGAACGGCCGAATGTGCATTTGTGTATATCTGTGAGTACATAAATAAAAGGTTACTCAGAATGGCCATCTCTCGAACCGCTGAAGCAATTATTGAGCTGATTTTTTATACAGAGTGTATCTTGACGGGACTTCGAATTCAATATTTAGTAACCAAATGAAATATGAACCCGCATAATGTCAATATCCAAAATGGCACCCGTTTAGTTACCTGCATGTATGTAATTTAGCACAATGCTCACATGTCGAACGCATATATTCTACTTTCATGCTCTCTCTGTCAACACGTGTTCAAACATTTTTGTTAACGTGAACCGAAAGGTTTATTTTTGTGCCATATGAGTATCAGAAAACGAATATCAACAAAAATAAGTGACCTGTTGTTGTCGTGTATTTTATTACACGATGAGCGAGCTTTCACATTCAGATGATTGCTAATGTTGTGTGCTCATTTAAAGCACCATTTGCTAGTACAATGGACCGCATAGATATTCTGCTGAGTTTAGTTTCTTGGATAGTCATTTAATATTTACGAATTCTTCAACATCTAAATGTCATTAATCAAATGAACTCAAAAATAGTTTGACCACAGTCAGTTTAGTGATATATAGAAGTCAGTGAGGTGATGCTGTTTATTACTATGACCAGCTTTTGCTATCGGCTTAACAATCGCCAAGAATACAAAAGTAGTGATCGAACAATTATGATCGATTTTAAGATGGTTTGAAGATTGTTTTTGCAATATGTACACAAATATGATACACTATATTTGAGTATACTCATTGTATTTTGACTCATTATAAACATTTATGTTATAGGAAAAGTAATAATAGCATGTTTGTATGGAGGATTGTTTTGCGAAATCAGTTACATGATATTCGAATAACCACTGTCGTCGTTAGCTGCCTGTTCAAGAGTTTTGGCAACTTTTACCACTTGTATGTTAACGTAATTTAATGAATTAGTTTTATTAATTCCTCATCAATCTCCAAATTAGCGGGATATTTTTGCTCAAAGTTGTTAGTTTAACACCTATGCAAATCATTCAACCTTCTACATAAGCAACTGCCTCCATAATAAAACCCTTAAAACGCGTATGTGGCTATTCTAAAGATAACACAATGGTTATTTATACTGAATGAGCAAAGTAAAAGGAAAGGGTGCAAAAGGGGTCAGCCCAGTCGGACGATCATAATTTTTCAACTCATTAACTAGACCCCACGTGTCCTGGATAAGCATCGAGCTTCATTAGCTGGTCCATGGCAGCCAGCGAGGTGTAAGGACTCTTGTTTGCCTCGCAATGTGCAATGGTGCTGTAACGAAGTAATATTTTTTTGGGTTGCCGCTGTGAAAAATATACTACATTTAGTAAATAGGTAATCATCAGAATATAAGTGGGATGAATGAATTTTTTTGAGAGCTTTAAAGCGTATGTAAGGTAATACTACTGACCGGAAGTGTCTGGGAGTATTGATTACTGATTTTCACGATATTGTGTAATATATATGTAAAAATCAGGAATCAGAATTTCAGTGAGGTGAGTAGTGTTTTTATGTACCTTGATTACCTGATACCTGAAAAATGGCCGTCTGGCCAAGGTAGCAGGTAGTCATACAATCATAGTGCATACTAACACTACTCAATCTTGCACATTTTGTTCATCAGAAAATATGTGACGTCTGGCGGCCCTGGGATCTTCATCTAATAATTAAACCCATCAATTGACAGGTTACAGGCGACGCTGCTTGAGCAGTCAGAACCCGTTATATACGTTATCCCATACATTTCGCGGTCGTATACGACCACCCGGGTTTCGAAGGGTTAAATTGCGTGTTGGATTAGACATTCACATGCAGTCAGCTAGTACAAGATTAATTATAATAGGATACAATCGACAATAGATTAATCGTAACATTTTGACATAAGTGCCTATAACGAGTTATACTATTTTTTACGTTACTAGTACGTTCATAGTCGTCCTTAAGTAGCGTAAGCTATAATAATGCTTATTATTTGCCATATATTTCACTAGATGTGTGGTAGACCGTACGAAACTAAAACAATTACCCACGCTACACTTCATTAATTCAACAAAACATTCTATTGTCATGTTCAAGTTCCATTCAATAGCGAAATAACATTTTAGAGCACATATATTGACATTCTAAACCGGTATTCTGCAAATAGGTACCCGCCTTCAAACGACGTCGGCTTAAAGCAGCTGTAACGGATAAAACAACCACAAAACGTGGCTCAGCCAAAGTGCATCAAATTTTGCCAATTTCGGTTGGTTTTGTCATGAATTTTGTTAAAAGTAAAATTCTAATGAATTAAATGCCAATTTCTGCATAACAATAATTGGTGAATCATTGCTACATATGATTTGCTGTTAAAGACTAGTGGATAATTAACCGAGCCACGCTAGCTTCGCGAGCTATACGACGGTCTCTCGTTCGAATTCCAGTATGGAGATGTGCCACTAAATACAAGTATTCGGATTTATATTTTCCAATATCACTTGCTAGATGGCGAAGGAAAAAGATCGCGAGGAAACCGGCATGTCCGAAAAAGTACGTTTCGAAAGACGCGTGACCTAAGAAGGTTTTACCCATATATAACAGAAACAATGGGAGATGTGACATACCACGCGAGTTTACACCGGGACGGTTGTCGCCGAGTTTCACCCCACCATAAAACACTCACACACTTAAATAAATAAAAAATATCATTCTACGCACACAAGTACAACGACACACATTTATTAAGACGCTGTCATTGGATGTTTATTTAAACAACACCCAAGTAAGCACGCACTACTACATTTATAAAGCGGCAGAAACAAGCGGCCGTATCTCGAAACTGTACACACAGTGAACGAATAATATTACTCACTTTACAATGCGTGTTGGTAAACGAGCGGTGGCGACTGCGTAATGGTAGAAAAGCAATGTATGATTAAGAATGAGAAATTTGATATTTATAATTTGTATCGTGGTAAGGCCCTGGTAGAAATGGCGTCAGAGAATTTTTGAAATTAATTCTGTATTTATGCTTATAAAACGTAATATTATTTGTACTTATAGGTGATAAGTGATTCCATTTGATTTAAAGTTAACCACTGCACTTCTATTTTTGCAAAAAGGCAACAGCACAACTTGGCATTTTGCTAAAACAAGGAGCAACGTACCTCAATCGAACTTGATTGCAACTAACTAACTGTTCTTGGCAATGTTCTCGTTTTGAGCATATTGCGGCGACACCAACCACGCCCCCTCGTCACATCTCCCGTTGTTTCTGTTATCTATGGTTTTACCTCTGGGTTGTGGAATTCTGATAGCAATCGCCCCTCGTAAAAATCAATATCTTCGCGAAATATTCAGGCTTAGGTAGCGGGCCTAAGTAAATTATTAGATTAGCTACCGGAATAATGCTAGGTAGAAGTCTTCTGCATGACTACAAAGAAGATTTCAAAAAAATGTGCGATTTGTTCTTTGAATATTTATTGTATTTGAAATTACTCAGCAGTGATACGTATGTAATTTTATCACGATAAATGCACAATATATGAATTAAAATACTTGTCGCTTGCTATCAGAAATCACAAACCTCTGCAGGGTTATATAATATTTCATTAGACATTCAGTTAATGTAATTATCGTAGGGAAGATATATGTTATGTTATCCTCAAATAGCCCTTATAGCTGAATGTCTTCTGATGTTATATAACAAGGAGCACATCCTTATACCAGATTATTCGCTTGCAAAGAGACGAACCTGGTGGCGAAGTGGCTCGTGGGTTCGATTCTCACAAAGGACAATCATTTGTCTCAATGAATATTTCTGTTTGTTTTGATATGAGTGTATTTAAGTGAGGCTACTGAAGAAGTTCCTACGACTCACAGAAAATCAATGCCCTGGAGGGTTGCTCTGCTCCTACGAATGAGTGGAGCTATCAATAAGCTCATACGGAGTTGCTGTATGTGGCGGCTGGTGGGTTATCGAACTGGTGGTGCACTTTACTTGCTCACCAAGTATTAATATTAGAAATTGCAATAAATCAACAATTTACATAAAAGATGTAAATTAAAAAAAAAAAACAATTAATATAAACAAACAAAAATTAACGCGTCACAGATACAGCGAAACTATACTGATAAGGAGAGGTCCATCATGGCCGCCGTCGAACTCAAATTTCAAATTTCGTCAAACATCGGGTGCTCTCGGTAATCTTCGATTCGCACGTGCGGCGCACGAGAACCGACTCATTTCTCGGTACATTTCTATGAACTATCTTTTGTTTCACGCGTCAGGCATATTAGCTCGTAACCCATACAAGTTATACTAGCAGTCCGATACGAGAATTTTTCTTTACAGGGAAAATAAGTCTTATGTAGTTTATCAAAGCGCTTAAATTGTTTTGTCATTTATTTTATTTGTTATATTGTGTTTTTGTATATTTATAAAATAAATATTAATATGGTAATTTAAAGATGAAGTAATATTTTGTAATTTTTCATTCTTTTGAATTGGTGATTCAGCGCACGAGTGCACTAAGCTACAGCCGCCACTGGCTGTATAAGTAGCAGTATCGGCAGCGCGTGAGATATACCTCCCGTATTGCAAGTGTTCATAGACTACGATAGACAATTTAGATAAGGTGGGCCGTATGGTTATATGCTTTCCGACGTTGTATAAAAAACCGAACGTTACAAAACAACAAAAGAAAATAACCTATGAAGAACCGATGAGACCGATTTAGTGTAGTGGCTCAATTCACCGCTACGGGTCGGGGAGTAAAGTAGAACACGCAGCTCTCATTGGCTAGTCCACGGATAAATGTACGCGGCACTTATCGGCCCGCGTGGCTGAATTCCGCCATGCGCGTTACGGGGCCAAGTATATATCTGGCCACAAGGCGTCAATGGTTAAAATATTCTCCCATTTTAAAGATAGATAAAGATAAAATTTCTTTATTTGCCATTGAGCCCTGGCGGGTACTTAGACACGTCTTACATTTTTTGAAATATAATCTTATTTAATTCTCTTATTTTACTATTTCCTTTTTTTATCTACTAGAATTTCGGAAATGACCATTGGCGAAGAACAAATGCCGAAAGAAACTTGCCAATATAGGTCTCTTTTAAAATTGTCAATTAGATATTACATTTTTTTTTACATAAGCATATTGGTAGAATAATATAATCAAATGATAAAATTAAAGATTATTAATTATTATTAAGGACAGGTAGTATATACATCAGACATGCACACATCTTTGTCAGTTACATATTCATCAATTCTATAATAAGCCCTTCTACAAAGAGTATTTCTAATGTGCTTTTTGAATACATTGTCAGGAAAGGACAGAACTCTTTCAGGCAACTTATTATAAAATCGAATACAATTTACAAGAAAAGATCTACCAGTCCTAGCAAGCCGATGTACCGGCATACACAACTTATTTCTACTTCTAAGTTTTTGACTGAAGTTTGAAAACGACTTTAAATTTATACGGGCATACATTATGTTTTCATAAATATATTGAGAAGTAACAGTGAGGATATTTATTTCGTTGAACATTAGTCAGTAGATTCGAATCGCCGAGATATATAGGTGCTAAAACACAACGCTTTTGTGAGCACGTTATACCTTTATGCGCAATGAAGTGATCCATTCGCACTTCACTTGCCTTTTTAACACCTTCCTATCATCCCTTTTATGATCATCGAGTACAACTATCGATATTTGCATCATCACAACCAGTATTTGCTGAATAGTGGCTAAACTTCAAATGCCAACGGTTACAATTTGCGGTCGTAAACGGATAAAAGGACCACAAATACGCGGTTCGTAGAGCTAAAGTGCATCAAAATGGGCCGATTACGAATTGTTCTCTGCAGTCCGACTGCATTCTTGTGCAGAATAGTAATGGATTTCGGCAAATGCTTGTTTTCTTAAGTATTCCAACCATTGTATGTCGTGAATTTTACTGTTTGCAACATTCGCGCAAAGAAACAAACAGGTATAAACTGTATAAGCAGATATATAAGTCTTCTATCTACGTATCTATGACTTCATACTAAATCGAGAACAGAGCGCTACATTTCCAGCCCGTATGGGGAAGTACCTCCACCTCACAGAAAACCGCAACCAAATAATAACTCCCTTTGAGAGCGTTATTGTGTTCCTGTGTGTGAGTGAGGTCACCAGTAAGCTTCTAAGGAGATGCTGTGTAAGAACCCTTCGTGCGCGAGTCCGACTCGCACTGGACCTGGTTTTTCACGTTATATGAATATGCAAGTTTATTTCACCAATCATTCATAGTTTATTTCACATCATTCAGTTAGAGTGCAGTACGATGTTTACTGGTCAGATCATTTTCCTTTTGAAATAATATGTAGTCTAGGAGAGGTCGTGCTAACATATGAACTGCCGAGTACGTCCTCTAGCAATAAGGTTATATGGGGTGAGCGGGATGAAAACCAAATTAAATTATATAATGAATATTGTAATGATAAATTAAAGGCTATTGATTTTCCGCAGAATTTAAGTGAATGTTGTGACTATATGTGTAATAATAAGAATAATGACCATTTAAAAATAATTGATGATTTATAAGTATTATTAATGTATTACAAGAGGCAGCTATAAGTACATATGTGGGTCGAAATAGGGATGGAAATTGCAGTAGGAAACATTCTATAAGGGGATGGAACAGGTACGTCAGAGATGCTCACCAGGTTTCAAGGCAAAATTTTTTAAATTGGGTTTGGCACGGAAAGCCAACGACAGGGCCTATACATGAGGCTATGCGGGAGTCTAGAAGGATATTTAAAAAGAAAATGAAATTTTGTCAAAATAATCAGGAATTAAATAAGATGAATATGATAGCGTCCAAACATAAAAATAAGGATTTTAAGGGGTTTTGGAAGGAAACAAAAAAAATGAATTCAAAGTCAGGGGTACCGGTGAGCATTGATGGTGTGTCTGAGCCTAAGGAAATAGCAAATGTTTTTAAGTCGCTTTTTCATGTGCAGCCATTGATTTCAAGCACGCCGGGAGGTGGGAAGGTCGATGGGGTCGACATGTCCTATGTGCCCAATCATATCACAGCCAGGGTAGTTGAGATAGAAATCAAAAGAATGACGAGAGGGAAGTCTCCGGGGCATGACGGCCTCAGCGTTGAACACTTCTTGCATGCAGGTAGCCATTTGTCAAGATTATTGGGGCTGTTGTTCACTGTCTGCATGAGACATGGCTATTTGCCGGAGTCACTCATGAGGACAGTGGTTGTGCCCATAATTAAAAATAAAACGGGGGATATATCCGATAAAACCAATTATCGCCCGATTTCATTAGCGACTATCACAGCTAAAGTGCTTGACGGTTTGCTGCAGAGACAACTTGAACATCATGTGAAACTGCATGACGCACAGTTTGGTTTCAGACCGGGATTATCAACAGAGTGTGCAATTTTATCGCTGAAGCATACCGTCGGGTACTATACTCAAAGGAACACCCCAATATATGCTGCCTTCCTTGATCTCTCAAAGGCATTTGACTTGGTTAGTTATGATATACTTTGGACTAAGCTACGTGACACTGGAGTGCCAGTGGAGCTGATACATATCTTCAAATATTGGTACGGTCATCAGACTAATCGGGTCAGGTGGCTTGGACAGTTCTCCGATGAGTACAGGCTGGAGTGTGGGGTGAGACAGGGAGGTCTGACCTCGCCTACGCTCTTCAACCTGTACATAAATCAGCTGATCATTGAGCTCTGTGAGGCTAGGGTCGGGTGTTCAATTGAAGGGCTTTTTGTAAATAGCATAAATTATGCGGACGACATGGTTCTGTTATGCCCATCTATAAGAGCCCTCAGGATATTGATATCTATATGTGAAAAGTATGCTGAATCACATGGTCTTAAATATAATGTACAAAAAAGCGAAATGCTCATTTTTAATGCGGGACTTAAAAAACCTAGTCATGTGCCACTGGTTAAACTAAATGGGGATATCCTACGGAGAGTTAACCGTTTTAAATATCTGGGACATGTGGTTACAGAAGATCTGAGGGATGATGAGGACATGGAGAGGGAAAGGAGAGCATTGGCAGTGCGGTGTAATATCTTGGCCCGAAGCTTTGCACGTTGCAGTACAGAGGTAAAAATAACCTTATTTAAGGCATACTGTCAGACGCTATATACGTGCAATCTTTGGGTTAGCTATACGCGGCGGGCTTTCAATGCTCTCCGAGTACAATATAACAACGCATTCAGGGTGATATTGGGGCTTCCGCGATACTGCAGTGCCTCAACTATGTTCGCTATAGCGCACACCAATGATTTTTATGTCGTGTTGCGCGGAAGAATAGCATCGTTGATGCACAGAGTTCGCGGGAGCGCCAATAGCATCCTGGAAGTTGTTAGAGACAAACCTGACTGTCGCATCTGGAGGCACTGGATACAGACTCATGTTGTTGTACCTAGTGCCTCCAGGGGACGTGGCGGGTATTATTTGAATTAGGATTATTTTAAAAATATATATTTGAAATAATCCTAATTTATATTAATTTATCTATTTATTTTTTTTAATAAAACTAACGTAGCTTGTAAGTTTCTGTAACTAACAAAATATGGACCACAAAGTCTGCAATAAAGTGTTTTTATTTTTATTTTTTTTTATTTTATAGTGTCCATGTGGTGGTTTACAAAACAATTAAACAAATTATAACGAAAACATGCGATTGTTTTTTTTTTATACAACGACGGATAGCAAACAAGCATACGGTCCGCCTGATGTAAAGCGGTTACCGTAGCCTATCAACACCAGTAACAAAAAGAATGACGCTAGCACGTTGCCACCCCCGCTGTCATCACAGCAACTCCTCATCTTCTGCTGACCTCACTCACAGGAACACAACATCCCTCCACGAAGTTGTTACTTGACTGCCGTCTTCTGTGAGGTGGAGGTACTTCCTCAGTCGGGCTAACGTCGTGCCCTACCTCTCTTTCTCCAGAGCCTCGTCTGTTGATAAGCAGGGTGCACCACGTGCAGGTGAGGTTGGCATTGGCTCTAAAGTTGACATTGAACCACCTACACCCTAAATTGTGTACGTAACATACTCAGTTTTATTTTTCCTAAATTCAAATAATTAATAAAATTTAGTTTTAACCTTATTTGGCAAACTATCTGTTACGTAATCCGTATAGACGAAGGTTGTAGCGTGAAGACGGAGTCTGAATGTAAATTTTATAGTTATACTGCAAATTCTAGATGTTCTAGCTTTGTGGCTTATCGTAATCTCCCACCCATGCATACCCGCAAAGGTATCTACATAATCGGTCATGATGTGCAACTGTAAGCACGCACAGGGTATAATTAATGGTATTATTCTTGTAAACTTCGATAATTGGATATACATTTATACCAGGTGGAGAAGTAGCGTACGGGTCGTCTGTTGTTAAGCAGTAATCTGAGCTTGCAAAACCAGATACATCACTCTCGCGTTGTAAAACCGACGCTGTAACTGTAACATGTGACGTGTTTGACGAGGTCGGTGGCTCAGTCGAGAAAGACGCGACTTTGACACCAAAGCTCGTGGGTATGATTCCCACACAAGACAAACATTTGTGTGCATGAACAAGTGGCGTGCACTCCATATAGGCAAAAAGATATTGCCTACCCTATCAATTTGATAAATACCATCTGATGTTTCTTAATTCTTAAACATAGTTTTTGACTAATATTTCGTATCAAAAACAAAAAACATCTCCATCTATCGGTATCGGTGCAAGTTATTATTAAAATAGATTAATTACATCACACGACCCGCTACATCGATGTGCTACACTAGCGCCGCAGCTTAACGGCAGAGACACATACTATTTCTGTCTAAACTTACATATGTGTGCCACGTTGTTAATACTTTAGTGTAGTGTGCATTCCTGTAAATACATTGCCCACAATAACACAAATAATGCACACAATCGCATAGAGTGTTTAGAGACATTGTCATTTCAACCGAAGGATGACGTAAATTACCGAATGTCGCGAACATTGCTACGTAAATATTTTAAAGAGTATGTTTGCTCCATATAATTAGAGTGAAAAAAACTGCCATTTCATTTTTTCGTATAAAATTGATGTTAAATTTTATTTTGTTTGCGACGCCATTGCTTGTTTATTCAAATTGTTCGGGTGATGTTTGTGTAGGGAAAATAAAAAATGGTGCGTTTTCAAAACTATCTTTCGGTAAAAAAAAAACAAGTGATTGACAAAGGCCGCTGTACACCGGATTTG
This sequence comes from Pyralis farinalis, assembly GCA_947507595.1. Taxonomy (NCBI): domain Eukaryota; kingdom Metazoa; phylum Arthropoda; class Insecta; order Lepidoptera; family Pyralidae; genus Pyralis; species Pyralis farinalis. The sequence goes on along the minus strand of OX382269.1, from coordinate 14,754,489 downwards.
AAATTAATACAAACTAAAGGCAAAGTTAATCGTAAATTTAATGCAAAACCGAAAGGCCGCTTCGAATATCTGCAAATTGATATGTATATAAAATCAATCAATCTATAGATATTTGAGGTGGCTAACCAATCACATATATCATTATTTTCACAAGACTGGGTAACCAAAATCAACATGCTGAAATTTTTGATAAGTTAATAATAGCTATAAAAAAATCTGCCTACCCTATCAAAAATCTCTGTGCACGTCATTGATGAACATGTCTGTTTGTCTTGGTCTGGATGTTTTAAGAGAGGTAGGGCGTATCAAAGTAGCCCGTCTGGGGAAGTACCTCCACTTCACAGAAAACCGCAGACAAAAAACAACTCCCTAGAGGGTTGTTGTGTTCCTGTGTGTGAGTGAGGTCACCAGTAAGCTCCTAAGGAGTTGCTGTGTAATCAGCAGAAGAGGCATCGAGTGAGTTATACTCAATATATTACACACGTTAATAGGCTACGGTAACTGCTTTACATCAGGTAGACCGCATGCTTGCTTGACTCCCAACGTTGTATATAAAAAAATGTATATTTCATTCAGGGCGAAAACCCCTCTGTAATTGCATAGTGTGCGAACATATTGTTAGAGGTGTGGCACGGTTATAGAAGAAAATTGCAGGCGTTATATGGAACATATCTACGAGTACTATAGAACTTTTTCTGTCGAAGACTAGTTAGCCATTCACAATGTTATTTAATTGATAATTAGAATTTTCTAGAACGGATTTCACGTAAATTGACAAAATTCAGTACATTATTGTTGATTATTTAAGTTGACAAGATAACACATGTTAAAATAATACCTATAATAATAAACAAAAATAATAATAATAAATAACATGTTAAAATAAAAAGAGGCATGCTCCGTTGGTTCGGATATGTAGAAAGAATGCAAGATGAAAGAATGACGAAGCAGATATACAATGCAAAAGTGGAAGGATGTGGGAGCCTGGAAAGGCCAAGACTTACCTGGTACCAAATTGGTCGTGTTCTATCAGAAGGTGATGTCAGGAGCCCTAGAAACCGGCGAGCGTGCATGAGAAGAGCAATGAAAGCGACTGAGATATGTAAGGATCGAGTCACGTGGCGCTCGGTTCTCTCTGCCTACCCCGCAAGGGATTTGGCGTGAAGTTATAGATAGATAGATAGACAAGATAACACTTTTTTTACGCACGATACAGAATGGACGCTATTATTTAAAAAAACTGTATTAACTATTAAATAATTTTATATATATAATATATATTAAAAAATACAAACTTAGTCCCCAACCTATATAACTAAAATCAGCATTTTCAGCATGTCCAGTTTTTTTGATAGAAGATTAAGCCACTATATGGTTGAGAAGCGCTGTTGTAGAGTATGAGGGGATTAACTGTCAGCTTATCCACTAATTCAAGAGTTCGACCCTGGGCAGCATCGTTGGTTTTACTAAGCTTAGATTTGTGATCAACAACCGACCGAGAGTGGCGATTACTCGGGAATCTTTTCAATTTCAGTGCAGGAGCACAAGAGCCCGAAGTTTATGGCTGGGTTTACTACTATGAGATACGGATTTTTTTGTGTATTTTAAATGAATATGTTTTTCTTAATACACCATTCGCAAATTGTGCAGCTGGTGTACCTACCAATTAATTAGATCATAAGCAGTAAAAAAAAGAAAAGGTAAATGTTGTGATATAACCAACCTTTGAGTTCATTATCTTAGGAGCCAAATTCAATCACGTGGTGTACAGGGCTATTGGTCATTGGACAATCTAGTGAGTGAAATAGGTAAGTCACAAATGTATTCAAGAAAAAAATATTATAGTTTATATTAATGTAGGAGGATACTCTGGAACTGCCAATCAAATCCATAAAAATTGTTTGACTAATAGAAAGCTAATTTATATTATTATATCCTTAGCGCAGTAAATTATTTTTTATTTAGGGTTCCTGTTAACAATTTTTCTTCACATTATATTTTTTATCGACGAAATTTCTTTACAATTTGTATTTTTTTCTAATTAAGTAAAAAGTTTTCACTTGCTCGAACTTCTGTCTTCTTATATGGGCAATAGGATACAGAAGGTCGATGTTAATGGTAAAAGATCTTTGGGGTCGGTACCAGAAGCGTGCACGCCGCGACCCTGCCAGTCCAACACTGTGGACTGCAATTCTGGACCCAAACCGCACAGAGCCGCGGATTAGGGCGTCCCCCGGAGGCGACGCGCACCGATCCGCCCCCGTCGGTGCGAAATCTATGGCATGCGGCGGTGGGGGCCGCCACCCACCACGCAACGCCCATCCCGGCGGGTCGAGGAGAGCTGAGTGTCGTATAGGCACATGGAATGTGAGAGGTGGTCTAAAAGATAAGATGAATGAGTTGATAGATATAATGAACGTGAGATGCCTAGATGCTTTATGTGTGTCAGAGACCAAGCGAAAGGGAAGCGACACCGAAGATCTGCCCGGTGGCATGATGGCCCTGTGGTCCGGGGTGGACCAGGACGTTCATGCCAGCGCTGGCGTAGGTGTCGTGCTTTCATCTCGCTTGGCCGCTGGTGTGAAAGATTACGATTTAGTAGGTCCAAGACTTCTCTGGGTTAAGATAAAACTGGGGATTACGCGAGTGTTTTTAGTTGCAGCATATGCTCCTGTGAGCTCTGCTGATCCCCAGGAGCTCGAGAAGTTTTGGGAGACTGTAAGGGGTATTCTGGATTTGGCCGAAACGAATGAACGGATAATTATGTGTGGTGATCTGAATGGATGGGTTGGGACCAAGCGAAGCAGTTATGAGGCTGTGCTTGGTCCATACGGAGATAAGAGAGTGAACGATGCTGGTAAGTTACTTTTAGACGTATGTATGGAACGAAACCTCCTTGTGTCGAACACGCTCTTCCATCATAAGGATATTCACACTTACACATGGAGACGGAATGAACAGAAAAGTGTGATTGATTTGATTTTGATAGATGGACGTCTCCGAAAGTCTTTAATTTAATAATAAATTTAATGGATACAAGAGCCTTCAGAGGTCCCACTCTTGAAACGGACCACTATCTGGTGATAAGCCGATTTGTGGGCCTTTTCAAGAAGTGGAGGCACTGGCGAGTGCGTATTCCTTTCGGAGACCATGAAAGAATAAGAAGTGAAAAATTGGAAGATGAAAGTGTGAGGAGTACGTATGTACGTCTAGTCAGTGAAAGACTTGCGAACGCGAGTCTTTCCGACTCAGATGTAGACGAATGTTGGAAAGTTCTGAAAGAGAGTATGGTGGACAGTGCGAAAGAAGCATGTGGATGCGCAAAGAGACGTAGAACACTAAGAGGAGATGCCTGGTGGGATGCGGAGGTTCAATCCTCCGTGGAAAAAAAGAGGAAAGCGTGGCTGGATTACGTATCATCTTTGCACCAGAGTGATGGTATGAAAGAAATGAAGAAAGAAATATACCGTCGATGCAAGAATGACTCCAAAGCTTTAGTGAAAGAGAAGCGTGAAAGACTACATATGATTGAGGAAGAGAAGCTGACGAAGAACTTCGAGGCAAACACCAAACTCTTCTGGGGAGAGGTAAAGAAGTCTCGAAGTGGTTCGTCAGCATCCAGAATGGACAAGATAAGATGTAAAGCTGGTGGCATTCTTGCTAACACTCAGGAAGTGTTAGAACGGTGGAGTGAATATTTTAGAGAAATGTATGATTATGTCCATGACGCTGGCATTGTGAATGAGTCTGTGATTGACTCGGCAGTGCCAGCGTACCATGAAGACATTACTATGGATGAGATTGAATGGTCGATACGAAGTTTGAAAGATGGAAAGTCAGCGGGAATCGATATGGTAACAGCTGAGATGATCAAGCTAGGTGGTACCTGCGTTAGGGACGCCTTCTGGTTTTTGAGCAAATTATGCTGGAGAACCGGAAGGGTCCCGAGCGATTGGAGACGCGCAGTCATCGTGCCCTTGTATAAAGGCAAGGGCTCACGTATGGGCTGCGCCAACTATAGGGCCATCAGTTTGATCAGCTTAGCTGCTAAAGTGTATGGAAAAATCATTGAAAGGAGAATGAGGGTGAAATCCGATGGAATGCTTTGGGAAGCACAGGGTGGATTTCGAAGCGGCAGAGGATGTACGGATCAAGTTTTTTCACTCCGCAACATCGTAGAGAAGCATCTGGCTTTGAACCAGAAGGTTTTCTGCGGTTTTGTGGACTTTGAGAAAGCATTTGATAGAGTCGTGCGAAAGAATCTCTGGAACATTTTGCCCGGATATGGGGTTGACGGTGACCTACTCCGTGCTGTGCAATCCACTTATGAGGATTGTACAGCATGTGTGCGGGTGGACGGCAGCTTGTCGCCCTGGTTTGATGTCAACATTGGTGTCAGACAGGGATGCGTGCTGTCGGCTCGGCTGTTCATCCTGTATCTGGACAGTTGTCTTCAGAGAATAAGAAATATGAATGTGGGAATGCGAATGGGTGACTCAGTGGTCAACTGCCTGCTTTATGCAGACGATGCGGCATTAATAGCAGAATCACCATCCGAACTGCAAACACTAGTTACAGCAATGAAAGATGATTGTATGAAGAAAGGCTTACAATTGAATGCGAAGAAAACCAAGATAATGGTATTTGAAAGAGAGACAACCAGAACGAACACTAGGATTATGGTTGATGATGTAGTGTTGGAGCAAGTGAATGAGATTGTATATCTTGGAAGTGCTTTTAGCAGCAATGGAAGGTACACCGTTGATGTGGAGAGACGAGTGAGTGCCGGGAATAGGGTGAATGGAGCGTTGGGTAAACTTCTAGGCAGCCGAAATCTAAGCCAGAAGGCACAGCTCGCTGTACACAACGCGGTGCTAATTCCAACGCTAACTTATGGAAGTGAGAGCTGGGTATGGCAGAGAGAGCATGAAAGTAGAATAAATGCGGTCGAGATGCGAGCATTGCGCAAAATTTGTGGCATAACGCTTGCTGACCGCGTTCGTAATGAAGACGTGAGAGAAAGAGTTGGTCTAAAAGAGAGTGTCGGTGTTAAGATAAGAAAGGGCATGCTCCGTTCGTTCGGACATGTAGAAAGAATGCGGGACGAAAGAATGACGAAACAGATATACAATGCAAATGTGGAAGGATGTAGGAGCCGAGGAAGGCCGAGACTAACCTACCATGACCAAATTGGTCGTATTTTATCAGAAGGTGATGTCAGAAGCCCCAGGAACCGGCGAGCATGCATGAAAAGAGCTATGAACGTCACAGAAGCGAGTGAAGTATGCAAGGACCGCGTCTTATGGCGCTCGGTTCTCTCTGCCTACCCCGCAAGGGACTTGGCGTGAAGATATGTATGTATGTATGTAAGTAAAAAGTTTTCACTTGCTCGAACTTCTGTCTTCTTATCTGGGCAATAGGATACAGAAGGTCGATGTTAATGGTAAAAGATCTTCGGGGTCCCCTGTAGTTATGGGAGTCCCACAGGGGTCAATTCTAGGTCCATTCTTATTTTTAGTATATATAAATGACTTACCTTATTATGTAAAGGATAAACATGAGATTGTATTGTTTGCGGATGATACCTCTTTGACATTCAAAATTAATAGACAGTTAGATAATTATGACGAAGTTAACGATGCTCTCTCTAAAGTTATGCATTGGTTTAATGTTAATAATCTGCTTTTAAATGATAAAAAGACTAAAGTAATTAAGTTCTCAACACCTAATGTAAGACAGGTGACTACCAATGTCAATGTTAATGGAACTAATTTAGCTCCTGTGGAGACAACTGTGTTCTTGGGTATAACAATTGACTCCAAACTACAATGGGGCCCACAAATTGAAAAATTATCAGGAAAACTAAGTTCTGCAGCCTATGCAGTGAAAACTATTAGACGGCTCACTGATGTTGATACGGCTAGAATAGTTTATTTCAGCTACTTTCATAGTATTATGTCATATGGAATTCTTCTTTGGGGTAACTCCGCGGACATTAACACCATCTTTTTATTGCAAAAGAGAGCCATAAGAGCTATCTACAAACTTGGTTCCCGGGTGAGCCTTAAAGAAAAATTCAAAGAAATAAATATTTTAACAGTCGCATCGCAATATATCTATGAAAATCTTTTGTATGTCCATACAAACATAGACTCATTTTGTAAAAAGAGTGATACTCATAATATAAATACTAGATATAAGCATAATCTCGTGTTACATGCAAGCCGTCTCCACAAAATAAGTAATTCTTTTATGGGGCAATGTATACGGTTCTATAACAAACTTCCCAGCAATATAAGAGAATTGTCAATAAACAAATTTAAAACTACTGTTAAAGCCAAATTGTGTAGCAGGGCATATTATAAAGTATCTGACTATATTAATGATAAAAATGCCTGGGATTGAGTCGATCCAATTGTAACGTAATTAATAAATTATGTAAATTTGTTTGGATACCAAAAGAGGGATGCCTGAGTTTTTTGGCAGTATTTTTATCAGTGCTCACCTAGTCATGAACTGCACGGTAGGGAAAAAAATTGTGACGATTCCAAACAAATGTAGCCATTTTTACGGAATAAAAAGATTTTGACTTTGACTTTGACTTGAGGCTACATTCTGGTAAGTTCCAAAGTCTTTAAAATTAAATTAAATATAAAAATATCAACCACACAATCGTACGTTTAGATACAAAGTTAGCTCAATTGCTTCCACAGTTGAAGAAATTATTAAGCATAAAAGTTTATTTTCGTGCTCTCAGAAATACCAACACAAAGTTGTCTTTACACACTCATAATTCGTTTATTAATAATTATTATTTAAGCACTAATAAATTATTTTTCCCTTAAAATTGAAAATTGTATATACTCGTATATATTTTGGCCTGCCTTGAAATCTATACATCTATACAGATAAATAAAATTGGAGTGTCTGTTTGTAATATTAAAATAACCGCTTTTTACTAAATGCATATGAATATATACACGGTACATATACCAAAATGAATATTTTTTCAATTTTTGTCTGTCTGTCTGTTTGTTCCGGCTAATCTCTAAACCGGCTGGACCGATTTTGACGGGACTTTCACTGGTAGGTAGACGACTGTTCAGAGTACCATATAGTGTACTTTTTATCCCGTAAATATTTAGGGTTCCTGCGTAAAAAATGAAAAACTATTAAAATTAGGGGGAAATCTTCTACTTCGGCGGACTTTGCAATTTTATTTTTATTATTTTCATAGAATACCTATTTTTTAAATAACTACGCATTTTATATGTAATAAAAATAAAATAATTGCCTCCTGCAAAGGTCAATAGATGGCGCTGTATGAAAAAGGTCTATAGAGAAATAAAGGCTACTAAAAGCCCAAATGTCATGCGTGCGAAGCCGCGGGCTTCAGCTAGTTGTAATTAAATCACAAAAACTTTAAATTTAACTCTTAGGATAAATACCTTCCAGTCACACGCCTATTTTTAAATGTAACTTTTGCTTAAAATCAAAGAAATGCTACGTATTTCAAGTTTCAAGTCTCTATACTATCTGGTTCTGAAAATTGTGACAGATGAATGAACTCACTGTACTGAGGTGAAGCCAACGGTGTACCTTCACATACTGTCATCACAACGCCTATTGCTCCACACACAAATAAGTACAAATTAAGTAAAAATACATTGACTACGAGGACATCCATATCCTCATACTCATACCCATATGACAAACCGGATTGAACACGAGTAAACGGGGCATTCAACGAACGTAGTTGGAGTATCATAATATTTCAAAAAGAATTGTTTTCTAGTTTTATTTTTATTTTGCAAACTATGAGTACATACAATGATATTATAGGTGAAATTATTCTTGGTTACTAGTAAACTTCGATAATCGGTTAGACTTTTATACCTGACAAGTGAAAAATAACTATATATCCTACTAATATTATAAATGTGAATGTCCGTTTGTTTGTTACGCTTTCACGCGAAAACTACTGAACCGATCATCATGAAACTTTGTACACATATTCTTGGAGGTATCAGAAGTAAAATAGGATACTTTCTAATAAATATATATATATATTTTTCATGAATGCGAGCGAAGCCGCGGATAAAAGCTAGTATTATATAAATATCGCTGTTTATACTCGCCTGTTTATTAGCTGTAATCGAAGCTTGCAAGACCCTTACGCGACTTTCTTGAAGAACTTTCGCTGCAATGTCTCGATTAAGCGGAATATATGCTTGTGTTTCATCTGCGCTAAAAACATGATTATCTATATGCATCCCAAGTTTATAGTTTTATTGGAGATTACTCCTGAAGAGATTTTGAGTCCCAGTACGGAAATTTTATGAGAAGTAAAATCAAGTGAATGCGTTACCAAAAAAGGGAACCGTTACGCTCGTCCGCTTAAAAAGAGACAAACCTATACATCTGTAGGATTTAGTTTGAGATGTGTAGTCCTAAGCGTGCTGTGATTTTTACCGCCAAAGAGGTATCAAAAGTGATTAATAGAATGGTGAGGGGGAAATCCCCAGGACACGATAATCTCAGCATCGAACACCTGCAGCATGCGGGAGTTCACTTGCCTAGAGTTCTAGCTTTGTTGTTTAATTTTTGTATCGGACATGCTTACTTACCTGATAAAATGATGAGCACAATAGTCGTACCTATTATAAAGAATAAAACCGGTGACGCATCTAATGTGTCTAATTATAGACCGATATCCCTGGCTACAGTGATTGCGAAGGTGCTGGACAGTCTGCTTGGTAGGCATTTGGATGACCACATCTCACTAAATGATGCACAATTTGGTTTTAAATCAGGTCTTTCCACCGAGACTGCTATCCTGTGCCTCAAGCAGACTGCTCAATACTATACTGCAAGGAAGACACCAGTGTATGCTTGTTTTTTAGATTTATCTAAGGCATATGACCTCGTATCCTATGATATTCTATGGGATAAAATGAAATCAGATACTGACTTACCTGAGGAAATCATATCTATTTTCATGTACTGGTATAGAAACCAGAAGAACAAGGTTAAATGGGCAGGCACTTTTTCGGAGGAGTATGGGTTGGATTGTGGTGTGAGACAGGGTGGTGTGACCTCTCCTACTCTATTCAACCTATACATGAACAGACTGATTGATGAGCTGAGCAGTACAGGTATCGGTTGCCACATAGACGGAGTATGTATGAATAATATTAGTTACGCAGATGATATGGTGCTGCTGAGCCCATCAAGTGGTGCTTTGAAGAGGCTTATTAATATCTGCGAATCTTATGTAATGGCTCAGGGACTTACATACAATGCTTTAAAAAGCGAATTCATGATATTCAGACCTGACCATAAACGCTACACTAATGTACCGCATATTGTGCTTTGTGGTACTCTCTTAAAAAAGGTAGAACGCTTTAAGTATTTAGGCCACTGGGTCACAGAGGATCTAAAAGATAAGTTAGATATTGAGAGAGAGCGGAGGTCGCTGTCTGTTCGCTGTAATATGTTGGCCCGCAGATTTGCAAGATGTACGAAACAAGTCAAGGTCACGCTTTTCAAAGCGTTTTGCCAGTCCTTTTACACATGCAGTTTGTGGGTCGATTATACGCAGAGAGCATACAGCGACTTACGCGTGCAATATAATAACACGTTCCGGGTGCTGATGGGACTGCCACGTTACTGCAGCGCCTCCACCATGTTCGCGGAGGCACATGCAGATGGGTTCGCTGCCATCATGCGCAAGCGCTGCGCCTCTTTGCTTCGGCGGGTACGTGGTAGTCCCAACAGCATGCTATGTGCGTTAGCAGACCGGTGGGACTCACCGATGCTTGCTCGTTGGATACGGCTGCATGCAGTCAAGTAGCCGGCGTCGTTGGGTGCTACGAGTATAAATTAGGTCTAGGGACGTGTTACTTTACATAATTAAACCAACAAGAAAATAGAAACTATATATTAATACTAACACTAGTTTCTTAAGATACTTTGTTACTAACATTTTATGGGCGTAATGTCTGAAATAAAGGATATTATTATTATTATTATTTAACGCGCGAGAGAGTGAGATAGAAGTATCGAAAAGATTTAACAGATTTTATTTATACAACGTCGGAAAGCACACGCCAATCAGATTTAAAGCGGTTACCGTAGCCTATGAACATTTGTAATACATTAAGTATCACTCGAAAGACAAATCAAAGATATAGATGAAGGTGAAGACGAATACGAACGCGAAGATGAACGCGAACGCGAAGGCGCACGCAAACGTGAATGCGAACGTTAACGCGAAAGCGAATGCGAAGGCAAACGCGAGCCCGAAGACAAAGGCGAAGACAAAGATACCGACCAAGCATTGTACGTGTGACAGTGCGTGTGTGTGCGCGCCTGCGTATTACGAAGCTTGGTACATTTTACGTATATTTTTATGTAGATACTATTAAACAAATCATCAAGTGATTAAAGTTGAAAAATATGGAATTGATCCGATTCGTAAGGAAGAAGAATCCGAAAACACGTAAATGCGGTTCATTCGTAAGCCTGTAGGATATGAACTGTTCACATTTAAGAATAATATACATTTATTCTTATTATTTCAGAAGATGCATTCATTTACCCTCTTTTTCTATTCGACATATAGTGGTTAAAGTTCATACTTTTCATAATTGGCGATTTGTACTGAAAAATTAATACTCGTTTTTTTCCAAGATGTAACTTATTTTTTAATCAATATATTTACCCTCATTATCTATACATTGCTGCCATCTAATCGGAAATTTATCTATGCTTTTGCGATAGAACTCTGGGAATTTAGATTCGACAACCTGTGCGAAAGCATTTTGTACTGCCTCCTGGGAATTTTTTACCAAGTAGAAAATTGACCAAATCACGTAAAAAATGGTAGGCAGTTGGAGCAAGTTCTAGCAAGTACAGAGGATGACGTATGGTTTCTAACTGCAGCTCCTGTCGAGATCAGTCAAATCATGAGGCACCCATTTTTCATATTTTTTTTTATCTTATTGAATTGATGCAAATGAGTAAACATTGTAGGTATGGTAACACAAAAACCTTGCCGCTAATTCCAGGGTAGTTTTTCCACCATTCCACCATCTCAAAATTCAACGTTATTCACCTGTGTGGGCGGCCTTCCACGTGGTTCGTTCTTCAAGTCTATGTTTCCATTACGGAAGCGTTTACCAAAAAACGCACGATGCATTCATTAGCAGTCTCCTCTCCAAACGCAGCATTGATATTGCGAGCCGTTTCTGCCGCGATAGTTCCGAGTCGAAACTCGTATTCAAAAATTACTCGGATCTTTATTATGTATAAGTAATTCAAAGTATCTATTACTATAAAATGGCAATTTGATACTTTAACCCCTTTTTTTCATAATTATCGTTCATAAGAAGTAAACTCCAGTCGTGCGTCGGTGATACACACACACACTTTTTATTTTTTAACTTTTGAGATCGTTTTAAATGGTGTTTGAGTTTTTCTTTTCAGTGGAAACATGGTTTTGCAGCTAAACCCATCTAAAACTCAATCAACTTAGAAATTTAGCAACTTGCATATATATTTTACGTAGAGAAAGTCATCTCACGCTACTATGTAGTTAATAGGTATCTACAGTGTGCAGTAAATTGCAAGGATCTTGTTATCTCAGCTATTAATTAAGAAATTTCTTAGTTAATTTCTGCATTCAACAATTTATTGTTTCAGTTATACCACGTATAGATAAGATTAAACGTCTAAGTCTTTATTGCACGCTAGTAATGCCCTATGACTCCTTTCTTGTAGTTGTAGATAATGAAACCGGCTAGACATTTCTGTACTTAGTATATTTGGGAACATATAGCTCCTCAAGCTCAGTGGATGTAAGCAACAAAAAAAAATATTATCTGTAAATTGAATCGAATGTGTAACAATCGCGAAAACCTAAGACAAGATTGTCTGTAAAGTTGGTTTCCGGACGGTAATTTTACGTGATAACGTTATAAGAAAACATTCAACAGTTGACAAAACAGTTCACGTGTAGGTTGTGTGCTGCCGCTGTCTCTCTTCTACTCGGACACATCGGCCGAAGGAGTAGAAGAGAGATAGATGCGTCACAAGCCGAACACTTAGGCCAATCGTGCGTCTCTATCGCTTGTTCCGCGCTCTCGCTTGCACGCTCGGCTCAGGCGAAACGTGACAATTTTTCGTGCGTGCAGCCGGCGTTCATCGATTTATAAGACGTTATCACGTCAAAAAGTTAAATTAAATAGGATTTGGTCAGACATATCCGTGCATCACGGCATTATCGTAAGTCGTAATAAGCATTATAATTGGATGAATGGAAAACCTCATACATTGCGCGCGCAGCAACTAAACGGCGACGCTGCGCGTGCTTTCCAGTATGGTGACGTTGTATTACACGGGATTTTCTAGGACGACACACTGCACAGTCGCATACGCCTGCATGCGGTTGCAAAAGACAAGTGATAATTGTAAATATTTACAAAATTAATAGCATTGCATAGTGCCTGTGGATCCTGAATTTACAAATACACGTTATGCTTAGGCGGCACACACACGATACCTATTCGATGACTTAATATGATATTATTAAAAATATACCAATTTTTTTCTAGGTAGTTACAAATTAGTCAGAACGCACGGAATGAATGATATAACATAGTGGTGGTTCTAATACTAGCTTATGGAGACTAGAGCTGGGTATAGCAGAGAGAGAATGAAATTGCGGCGAGAAATGCGAGCGTTGCGTAAAGTGCGTGACGTAATGCTTATAGCATACTGTAACGATAATTTCGATTCGAATCTTGGTATGAATAGTGTCACCACTAAATTCGTGCTTTCGGATTTATATACATATTTGTAATTATCCCTTGCTTGAGCGATGAAAGAAAACATCACGAAGTAACCCGCAAGCCCAAATTATATTTCGAAAAACGTGTGACTATGAAGGTCTGATTTTCCCTGTGTGATGCGGAGTGCAACTATCGCTCAATGTCAAAGTCAGCATTTTCGCTAAATCCTTGGGATTTTTTTAAGATGCTAATCTTTGCTGCATTAGCAGATGTGAGATAACGTGACACTTCTTGTGTTGCAAGCATTCAAAAGCTACTGTAATCGCTTCATATCAAGTGAGCTGAATGTATGTTTGCCATTCGATGTAAAATAAAATATATATTGATATACATGTAAATACATTTTCGTAGTAAATTATTTTGTTACAGTAACAATTTAAAGTAGCGAGAGTCACACTTAGGGAACAGTACCGACGCACAATGGAAGTCAGGCGGACTTAGAATTAGCGCGGTTCTGCTCCGCACCGTACCGCATAGTTGCCCTGTGTCCTGTCTAGACAGCTGATTTGCTCCACTGTTAGTAAGCATAACGCTATAGTTTAACTCAATTTCCCCGTGTTTGTAGGTGGTAGCGTTGCAAAAGAACGCAAGAGGAAGTAATGGCAAAGCAGATGCGCGAAAGTGGAAATATGTATAAGCCAAGGACTCCCAAGACCCACAAGTAGTCATATTTGATAAAATGTTTCTGATAAGAAGGCAAGGCAAGGAGCAAGTAAAGTCGAGGAGCCCGAGAAACTGAAATTGTTTAAAAATAGCTGTGAATGGTAAAAAAGCGAGAAAGGTAAGGCTCGAGTCATGTGAGGTTCGGCTGCCACTGCCAACCCCGCAGGGGACTTTACGTAGAGATATAGATAGATCAAAACTACATCCATTTATTTCCTCCCTTTTTCATTCAATAAATGGAATAAGTCTTTAAAATACTTTATATTTGGTAAGTCATTGTTTCCACCTAGCGAAGAGCGAACGAAATCGACTTTCAACTGCACCGAATTGTTTCAGGGAACTCGAATGAAGGTGCATACAAACTTCGTATTAAGTTAGCTTCAAATTCACCCAGCAACTGAAGTAGGTTCGATAGAAAAACTTGAATTGGTACTTTGCAAACTTTCTTCATAATTCGAGATAGTTATTCATTGCACTCGTTTGCTAGGTAGGAAAGTATTATGCATGAACTTGGGGTAAAATATTCAATTTTGAATTTAATAACGTGTTGTTTTTTTATGAGGAGTAAGTGGTCAATTACTTATTATGTTTAAAGTTATAACTAACTTAACCTTTATGTGGTGCATACTGTTAATTAACAAACAATGGATACTGAAGCTTAAAAGAGGTACAATATTCTTACGTATTAGAAATGATTATTTGTCTACATATACATATACTGTATCTAAAAACACGCGTATATAAATGCTTTAGAATATATTAAACCACTCATAATTTTAATATGTTTCGATTTCCATAATCGAGAAAATTTACGAGAGATTATTTTTAAAGACTATATATTACTTAGGTACTTATACTTTTCGTTATTTTTCCTTATTTGTATCTTAATAAAGTAAAGTACCTATACTGTAAAGTAAATGATATTGATTTTTAAATTTATACATTAATATCATACTATAATATACTATATAGTTAAATTTTGGATCTATTCCTATCAGACATTATTTTAAGAGAAACAGCCTTAATGGGGAACTACCTCCACCTCTGACAAAATTACAGCCAAACAGCTCCCTGAGGTGTTGTTTTGTGGCTGTGAGTGCTAGCGAGGAGTTGCTGTGTTAGCAGCAGAGGTGGCAACGCGAGTGATACTTCCTGTATCGCAAGCGTTCGTAGGCTATGGTAGCCTTTTTATTTTATAAAAGAATACTGTCCTCGTAAAGACTTTGTGGGTAAGTATTTTCTTATAATTAGAAATAACTAACGATTGTCAGTAGATATGACGAAGTTGACCCGGGATTAAATAGTGAATAGATTTATCTGTACATGTTATCTGTACCTACTATTTTAAGTGTTTCCGTCAACAGTTTATTTATGTAGACTAGTACCAGCCGGCAACCACGGGAGCATGCCGTGGCAGACCTGGTCGATTCAGCCCCGAGTGCGACACTACACGATGGTGGTTACATGTATCGTTATACTGTTACAGATGACTGGCAATCGCAGAGACTCCCACATCAGCAACCAGACCAGCCACGGTATTCATCAATAAATAGTACTGGTTTGTGTCAATTGGTGTTAGTACGCATGTTTATATGTCTACATTAGTTTACGTTTTTGTAGATGAATGATGAGCGATATTGCAAATTCGATGGCATTGTGAAATATTGGCTAAACGTTTAATGAAAATATACCGAAATGAAATGTTAAATGTGATTAAATTAAATTTTAAATGCGTGAAACAATTAACACACTTAACATGAATATTGTAATATCATTGAACGATTTAAAACATACAAGTATGTTTACGTCATAAATAACCACAGGGACGGGAAAAGCGTGAAAGCGGCAGCGATCCGGTACGAGACTTTTTGTAATAATGTATGCAACCAGTCACACAAATAACGGCAGCGATCCAGTGCATTGCCATCGCTTATTGTGTGACAGATTGTATGCAAACACGAATGTTGCAAAAAAAACCCGTTTCGGATCTCTGCCGCTCTCCCGCTTTTCCCGCTTCTGTGGGTTTCGGCTCGTTCAAATCAACGGTTTAGTGTAGTATATGCGATTTTAAATAAATTTATATACTTTTGTATTAGTACAGTAGTCTTTTTTAAGGTTGGTTAAAAATTAAGATACTCAATTGATTCAAAATAAAATCCTTCGAAGATCACGTCTTTACCCAACAAATATAAATATCAGGGGGCACGGCAGTGCCCCCGCCAAGTCGAGCGCGAAGCAAACACTGCCGTACCATCCTTTACTGGAACCATTTCGCCGCATTTTCAGGCCCCTATTTGAGAACCTCTGGATAAGACCAGAACGCAGAAATTTTCATCATCCAGTAAGCTATAATCACATACTTAAAATCCAAAATTTCAAGTCTGTAGGTCATTTAGTTCCAAAGTTAAGCGAAAGCAAAGTTTCGCATTTATGACACTCACTCATGATCATCAAAATAGAACTAGTACTTCCCATAAACTCCGAGAGCTGAAATTTGGTACAGAGTTAGGGTTTAATGGCCACATAAAGGGAAAACTATAAAAACTAGGATAATCGAAGATCTGGAGTACCTGGTGACCCTGATTAGAAAACACAAGAGCCCAACCAAACTATTAGAGATCGACATACCGCCTTTACAAAAAATGTTCAACTTGGTGGGCCGCTTCATTTGATGTCAAAAATCGAAGGTCTGAAGTATCTGATGAAGAACCCTCAGCTGGTCTCAGCTGTATTAGAGATATGGTAATGCCCCCTTCTACTATGAGAAAAAAACTGTGTCAAATAAGAAAATCTAATAAAATAAATCAATATGTCCACGTTTCTACAAAAAGAAGTGAAATCCCACCAAAAACATTCTGTAAAAAACTAGCCAAGTCTCGACGGAGCTGCTTGTTTATCTCTAAAAAGTAATGAAATCTAGACAAAGTCGTGCCAAGTCTAAGGTTCCTTACTGCGATTTCTTTATTATTATAATTAATGTTGTGTGACTTGGCCGTTGAAGGGTACACAAGGGTACAAAACCAGGTGCTCCATGAGACCATTGCACCAATCTGTCGCCAGAACCGCTACCCATTGACGATGGAAAATTGCCACTTGGAAAACGTTGATTAGTTACAACAGATATAACATTACGTGTAAACAAAATTGACTTGTACCCACTAACGTATAAAGAATTTTCAACGGCCAAGTCACACAACATTAACTATAATAATAAAGAAATCGCAGTAAGGAACCTTAGACTTGGCACGACTTTGTCAAGATTTCATAACTTTTTAGAGATAAACAAGCAGCTCCGTCGAGACTTGGCTAGTTTTTAGGGTTCCGTACCCAAAGGGTAAAACGGAACCCTATTACGGAGGCTCCGCTGTCCGTCCGTCCGTCCGTCCGTCCGTCCGTCCGTCCGTCCGTCCGTCCGTCTGTCACCAGGCTGTATCTCATGAACCGTGATAGTTAGAGAGTTGAAATTTTCACAGATGATGTATTTCTTTTGCCGCTATAACAACAAATACTAAAAAATAGAATAAAATAAATATTTAAGGGGGCTCCCATACAACAAACGTGTTTTTTTTGCCGTTTTTGTAGATAATGGTACGGAACCCTTCGTGCGCGAGTCCGACTCGCACTTGGCCGATTTTTTACAGAATGTTTTTGGTGGGATATAATTGAAAATTTATATAATCTACGATAACTGCTTTATGACAGACTTATCGCATATTTTTCCTATAATCTTTGCCTAAAATATTTACTTCTGAAACCTGTGAGAGGGAAAGACATTTTCCAACAAAGTGACATATAAAGAAATATGTAAACTAAATGATATGGATTTTTAAATTTATATATTAATAACATGCTATAATATACTATATAGTTAAATTTTAGATCTATTGGTATCAGACATTATTTTAAGAGAAACAGCCTTAATGGGGAACTACCTCCACCTCTGACAAAATTACAGCCAAACAGCTCCCTGAGGTGTTGTTTTGTGGCTGTGAGTGCTAGCGAGGAGTTGCTGTGTTAGCAGCAGAGGTGGCAACGCGAGTGATACTTCCTGTATCGCAAGCGTTCGTAGGCTATGGTAGCCTTTTTATTTTATAAAAGAATACTGCCCTCGTAAAGACTTTGTGGGTAAGTATTTTCTTATAACTAGAAATGACTAACGACTCTCAGTAGATATGACGAAGTTGACCCGGGATTAAATAGTGAATAGAATTATCTGTACATGTTATCTGTACCTACAATTTTATGTGTTTCCGTCAACAGTTTATCTATGCAGACTAATACCAGCCGGCAACCACGGGAGCATGCCGTAGCAGACCTGGTCGATTCAGCCCCGAGTGCGACAGTGGCATGCACTACACGATGGTGGTTACATATATCGTTATACTGTTAAAGATGACTGGCAATCGCAGAGACTCCCACATCAGCAACCAGGCCAGCCACGGTATTCATCAATTAATAGTACTGGTTTGTGTCAATTAGTGTTAGAACGCATGTTTATATCTCTACATTAGTTTACGTTTTTGTAGATGAATGATGAGCGATATTGCAAATTCGATGGCATTGTGAAATATTGGCTAAACGTTTAATGAAAATATACCGAAATGAAATGTTAAATGTGATTAAATTAAATTTTAAATGCATGAAACAATGAACACACTTAACATGAATATTATACATATATCATTGAACGATTTATAACATACAAGTGTGTTTACGTCATAAATACCCACAGGGACGGGAAAAGCGTGAAAGCGGCAGCGATCCGGTACAAGACTGTAATTGTAATAATGTATGCAACCTGTCACACAAATAGCGGAAGCGATCCAGTGCATTGCCATCGCTTATTGTGTAACAGATTGTATGCAAACATGAATGTTGCAAAAAAATCCCGTTTCGGATCTCTGCCACTTTCCCGCTTTTCCCGCTTCTGTGGGTTTCGGCTCGTTCAAATCAACGGTTTAGTGTAGTATATGCGATTTTAAATAAATTTATATACTTTTGTATTAGTACAGTAGTCTTTTTTAAGGTTGGTTAAAAATTAAGATACTCAATTGATTCAAAATAAAATCCTTTGAAGATCACGTCTTTACCCAACAAATATAAATATAAAATTGAAAATGTATATAATCTACGATAACTGCTTTATGACAGACTTATTGCATATTTTTCCTATAATCTTTGCCTAAAATATTTACTTCTGAAACCTGTGAGAGGGAAAGACATTTTCCAACAAATTGACATATAAAGAAAGCGTTTATTTTGGTAATTTCACGAGTATGACGTGTCTGGTCGACGCAGGTTCGATTCAGGTCCGTTTGTCTCGGATTGACTTTTTTAAGAAAGGTAGAGTGCGTAAAAGCAGCCCGTCTGGAAAAGTACCACCAACTCGCAGAAAACCGCAGCTAAATAACAACTCCCAGGAGTATTGTTGTGTTCATGCGTGAGGTAACCAGTAAGCTCGCTGTGTTAGCAGTAGAGTTGTCACCGCGCTTGCGATATACTTCAGGTATTGCAAGCGTTCGTAGGCTACAATATCACTTTATAACAGATGAGTTGTAAGCTTGTATACCTACGTCCCGATGTTAATGTAATACAACAATACAAACGTCAATATGACACAACACTACAATAGTACAATATTAATCGGTGTCATATGCAACATTCTACGCGGTGCAGATGTCATGGAGTTTCTACACATGATACGTGTAACTTTCAGTTGATTTAGTATGCATCCTCTACGTATGAATCCTCTACGAGTATTTATGTCCCAAGTATAATACGGATAAATAAGATCTACATCTTACCATAGCTCACGTGGATGTCGGGTTGTGATGCAGTGGATGGAACTAGCACAGTACAAGTAGGTTAAAATCATGCATTGATTTGGATATATCAATATTCACCACTGTAACCTTCTTTGACTACACATTTTTGATAGGATGCTACTAACGAGGCTTTACTTCTGTACATTCGTTATTTTTAATAGAGGTAGGGCGCAATAAAGCAGCCTGTCTGGGGAAGTACCTCCACGTCACAGAAAACCGCAGCTAAATATCAACTTCCTAGAGGATTTTGCATTCATGCGTGTGAATGAGGTCACCAGTAAGCTCCTAAGCAGTTGCTGTGTAAGCAGCAGAGGTGGCAGCGCGCGGGTGATACTTAATGCAGTTCAAGCGTTCATTGGCTACGTTAACATTCATGACCGTAACATCATCACCATGAGAAGGTGGTGTAAGAAGCCCTAAATCCTGGCGAGCATGCCTGAAAAGAGCTATGAATATTAAAGGAGCGAGCGAGGTACGTAATCACCGTGTCATACAGCGCCTGGTTCCCTCTGCCTATCCCGCACCGGACTTGGAGTGAGGTTATAAATACATAAGCACTTTATTCTCAAAAACACAAACTTTTTTCGAATAATTTCCAATATATCTAATATATATTTAGGTGTTTGAAATAATTTTGTTTTTAATTCGCGTACTAAGTTTCATCAGCCAATTAAGGAACTCCTAAGAGTTCCGCTAGCACCACTCGAGTAAAAAAATAATAATTCACTTTGTACACAACTAAATAAAAATAAATTACACGATTGCTTAACGTGTTCCGTAGTTTTTGATGTGAAACATCTATTGGCGCGCCTTGGCAGTAAAATCGAACCGTAGGCTGAGACAGAAGTTGGCATGACGGAAGTCTCTCATGCCGTCATGCATCAAAAGAGATTGATTAACTTTTGGGCTTTTAAATCCCTGATTGTACATCTATGAAATAGTACGTAAAATTCTTAAATGATTTATTACAAATGAGTACATAACTGAAGCTTTTTTTGGACCCTAGAAAAAAAATATCGCATAAAAAAGGGTTTTATCGACATTTTTATTACTCAAATCCAAATCAGTCGCCATTAAAATACTTACAACTAAAAATATTGTAAAACTAATCAGCAATCATAAATAATTTGTTAATATACCATTTCATTATAGTACGATTCTATTTCATTTGTTCATTTGAAGTTAGAAATGTGAATAATACCTCCGTGAAGAGATGGCATTATCACGAAACACGGTACGTATATATGTGTGAGCACGATATTTATGAGCAAGACAGTGCATGAGATTTTTTGTCTCTATTTGCGTATAGGGTTCTATTGTCTGCTACTGTAAAGTTTTTGTTGTCACGGAATTTTTTTGACAAAAGTGTAAGAACTGTATATTTCTTCCATTAGTGACCTAGGGATTATGTCAAAAAGTGCATCGCGGTCATGGTGAATTGCTTTACAGACAATTATACATTGTCTGTAAAAGCCGTAGGGAACGAAAACAAACCAACATAACCTATCACCGGTAAGTCGCTTAATTCTTACAATCTAATGATGTGTGTTCTATTTATTCGTCGTTTCGTCGTTTTTTTTTTATTTCGGTCGTGAAGGAAAACATCGTGAGGAAACCCACACGTCCTAGAAATTATAATTCGAAAGTCGTGTGACCTAACCAATATAGATCTGGTCTTCCCTCTGGATTATGGAGATCTGACGGCAGTCGTTCCATGTAAAAATCAGCGTCTTCGCCAAATCCTTAGGCTCAGGTACCAGACTTAATGAATTACCTACACGGGATAACGCTAAGAACAAGATTTACTGTGTTACTCTTAATGGTTTGCCTCATCATTTTGAAGCCGAAAGTATCCAACTTAAATGATTTGATCTAACATCAGTGCAACACAGTTTCTCCCTTATAAAACTATTTCCTCTCATACTTGTGCCAGGATGTTGTTCACGGAAATTGTTTCCAGCTTAGTTGGATAATAACAGGAATATTAGTTCGGGTTAGCTAAGTTTGCGCAATAACCGAAGAAAGAACTTTTCGCAAGAACTTTTCGGGTCGATTTTGTAAACGCACTATGTGTATAAGCTTTTTGAACTATTATCTCTCGTACCTTAAACATTATAATGTGAGTATGTTATAATCACGTCTGTATCCGTGTTATGTTGTCCATGGAAAGTAGCACACTTTTGGAGGACACATTAAACTTCATTGTGTTCTCAGCCGAAAGACGTCCACTGCTGAACATACGCCTCCCCATTAAAGGGGGATTTTAGCATAACCACCACGCTTGGCAGGCGGGTTGGTAATCGCAGTTAGAGGCAGTGCACGAGATGACGCTGCTGCCCGTCATCCGGTTGTGTGTTTCCCTCAGCCTACTCCCACGGGACGAGAGAGGGTGGCGCAATTCTATGCCGGCACCACACGGCACATTAATACAAATTGTTAAAAAAAATATTTGAAATGGCCGACAAAAAAAGGTTAATTTTGGATATACATTCATGAGTGTTCTCTGAATAATATTTTTTATATACATTGTTTTACGAGCGTCGGATATCAAAACAAGCACCTGGTGTGAACCGGTTACGGTACCCTACAAACACTTTTAATACAAGAATTGAGACCCGCGAATTGCCAGTTCCTCTGACAATGCCATATCTTTCTGAGATTTTGTAAACTCACGTATTTACAGGTTGTTATTTGACGATATTCTGTTAGCTGCTCCGTTTATGCCGTCCGCATCACAGCGTTTCAGTACCGTGTTTCCTAGTAAACCATATCGTAGTCCATCAGCCTAAAAATAACATATATGTTGCACTTGAAACACATAATTCCCTCAAGTCACTATGAAATATTAAAGATAAAATCCTCGTGTAAAATCCTTAATGTTGTAAAAAGCTTAAATACTTGAAAAGCTAACAGCCTCGGACCTTTCTTGATGCTCTGTAAATAGTTAAAATTAGTCTTAGGTATATATCTTTTAACGGAACAAATACGAGTAACTACCGTTTCATCTAGATACTATCGGTTATATCTAAAGCTTTTGAATAAAAGTATCTCCTTGTCTTGTACCACGCGAGCGATTATGAAATAATGATCTATTGTGTCTCGTATAAGTGAATATTGGATTTTGTTTTGAGAAATAAATAACTTAAACCATATTATTTGAGACGATTTCTAAACATTACGCAACAGATATACAACGCAAAAATGGCAGGATGTAGGAGCCGAAGAAGGCCAAGACTTAACTACCATGACCAAAGTGAGTGTGTAAGGATCGAGTCACGTGCCGCTATGTTCTCTCCGCCTACTCCGTAAGGGATTTGGCGTGAATTTATAGATAGTAGATCTCATCAGGGTTGCAACGCATGAGTGACACCCCTGGTGTTGCAAAGGTCCATAGGCTACGGTGACTGTTTACCATCAGGCAGGCCGTATCCTTGTTTGCCACCTTAGTGGTATAAAAAAATACTGTAATATTTACATATCGCTTCATGAATTTCCTGGTGCTTTTTTACGCGGTACGTAACCCTAAAAATACCCCTCCTTTTTATTGAGAGATACCTTATGTGATTTTGAATATAATAGACGATTTAGTAAATACTAAAATTTCAAGAGAACTTTTTATGTTATTATCGTATTATGTGCGTGTTATGCTGCTTTTGATCGCTATAGTTTTTTTAAATTCATTTTTAAGTTAATGACGAAAAATTCAACAAATATGTAACAAAGCAATCATTTGTAATATAATTGATTTGATGACCGATTTTTTTTTATAATTGCAGTACCTGTAAAGAAATATTGAAATATAAAAATGTTAAATTTTCATCCTACTTAATTTTAAGAAATTTCCAGCAATACAAGCACCAGCGCAAGCGCTGCTTAAGCAATTAAGTAAAAAGTAGTTTGTATATATCACAACCTAGTATAGGACCGCATAAGAGACTATCGAGCAACCTAGCGTTGCCATGATTAAAGTGACAGATTTTTTATTTTCAATTTGATTTTCATAGAATCAAATACTATCAGAGCATATTTGTTTTCATTCTATTCATTTTTGATGACATTGATATTGTAAATCATCATATTACAAACTCGTAATGATATAAATCATCATGGATTAACAATACACCATGATAATTAACGAATAATTTATTTACATGCGATTAGTTCTTGTGAAGTATCGTTACTAGATGCTGCTGATTGATGCTGCTCCGGTCGTTTCTGCTGTGATCCCTGCAGTCGTATGTGCGATTGCCCGCCATCTGGAATATGAACCGAATACGCTCGCTGCCGTTGCTGATTTGGTTGGGCCTGCTATACGTGTTTCGCCACTCCACGAGGCAACCTCAAGCGAGATAGATATTAATCGTTAGAATAACATACTGCAAATGACGAATCCTCCTCAGTACCATTCCTCATATTTAGCTTAAGGTGGGAAGGATGAATGAAAAGATACTTAATAGAGAGGAGTTGGTCTGTGTCTTTATTCATAAGAGAAATTTTTGAATTTTATTGTTTTACAATTTGTAATTTCTCTCTAATGTTTAGTATTAATCCTTTACTGTATAAAGATTTTGTATATATTAGTGTAGGATGAAATATGTCCTTTATCTATACTTCGAAAATTCTTTATCGATTATCAGCGAAACGAGACCTTCCTAGACAATTAATTTTATACACTGATAAGTATACATTAAATGGTCGTGGTTAATACGTAAAGTGACTTGAGTATTTTACGTGTAACGTGTATGTTTATTTATTATTATTTTTCTTAATATGTAGACTATTTTATCAGTGATTTATCCTAGATATGACATACTCCCTGTGTCCATAAGCAACTCTCTTGTATTAAATTATTAGAGAGATTTGGTAAAGCTTCGTTTGCTGGTCAGCAGGATGCACCGCATGCAATTGATGTTGGCTTTGTCTATATTTAAAAATATATATTCTGAATTTGTAGCGCAAGATATCATCACTAAACTTGTAGTATCGAGATACAAAATTATTTTACAGTATCACTTGCCTATTAAGCATCATATTAAAGTAGAAGTATGCAACAAACTTAAGCACAATGCTGTTAGTTGCATGCATGATCAACACTTAACAGCACTCCGACGACGTCGACACGTAGTCAAGTGGCAATTATATCGAATGCTTAGCTTCAGCTTGAGGTGTTAAGTAATACTAGGCATATTCAAAGATTATTATATATTTGCGCAGAAGTTATTAATAATTAATATACTAAAAAACATTGAAAGTTATATCTGTACCACACAATATTTATATTGGTGTATTTTAGGCTGATTATGTATTTGATAAAATATTGGTAACAATACATAGATTATGTCAGGAGCCCCAGGAACCGGCGAGCGTGCATGAAAAGAGCTATGAATGTTAGAGAAGCGAGTGAAGTATGTAAGGACCGCGTCTTATGGCGTTCGGTTCTCTCTGCCTACCCCGCAAGGGACCTGACATGAAGATATACGTACATACATACATAGATTATGAAGTTATGGATATATCTAGTTAGAATAACTGAAACTATGATTTGTTTAACATTAAATGTGATTTTAATTAGATGTGCCTATCTATAAGTTTACGCCAAATCCCTCAATACTCAATACTCAAAGAGAGTACCGAGCGTCACGTGACTTGATCCTTACATACCTCACTCGCTTCTTTATCATTCATTGCTCTTCTTATGCATGCTCACCCGTTTCTAAGGCTCCTGACATTACCTTCTGATAGAACACGATCAATTCGGTCATGGTAGGTAAGTCTTGGCC
Source organism: Pyralis farinalis (assembly GCA_947507595.1). Taxonomy (NCBI): domain Eukaryota; kingdom Metazoa; phylum Arthropoda; class Insecta; order Lepidoptera; family Pyralidae; genus Pyralis; species Pyralis farinalis. Next base: position 14,729,370 of record OX382269.1, on the reverse strand, counting down.
TTCCTCAGATTAATATTATTAATTACAATATTATAATTAATTTTAACTAAATTAATTATTTATTTGCATAATTTATTTAGTATCAAATTATGAGTAGAAATGAAAATTCTTTATTATATATAATAAAATATTTTCATCGTTTCTATAATACTTTTTCTTTTTTTAATATACACTAGGCCTACAACAAACACACCCGAGCTACTTTAGGTCGATAGTGACTCTAAATCTCTCAATAAACGTCAATAACTTTATCTCGACCTCGCTGCGCCATTTGTTCGGAGACATAAAATTTGTAGAATATTTCCGATCGTAAAGTAAGGCTTTGGGACCTGATTGGTTGATTAACAACTTGACAGAAAGCTGAACGGGCACTGGAAAATGTACTTTATTTAATATGTTACTGCGACAAACATATTCACTGCGACAATTAATGAATACTGATTAAATATTCCTAGCTGATGCTGTACTAACTACGAGTCAAATATACATTCCAATATTTGCAATACCTAATAGCATCAAAGAGAACAAAATATCATATGGGTATATGTGATATTTTTGTTCTCTTATAATTACAATGTGTACATATAAGCATAAAGGCGGATATTATAAATTATTAAAATTTGTAACGACCGCCTCTATAAATGATAGATAGACAGTTTATTATCAGAATTATTATTAAAATGTATACATTTATTTTACATAAACGCATGTGTCCCCCTGATGTGTGATAGTTAACATCGTAGTATGTGGTAGCATAAGAGTCCAATTAACGATATAACCACCTCTACATTCATACAAATTGAAATTTTCACCTATGAGACCAATAGAAATATACCTTTACAAAGTATATATCAATTTAGACCCACCACGATAAACTCATACATCAATTCTGTATTTAAAGAAACTTATCGGGAACCGATGGATTGAGCTATAAATTTTATTTGCAATTGCGGCGGAATGAATTCGATGTCCAAATAATATGAGGTCTATATACCGTTTCAGTTTATCGCGTTTTATCGTTTCATCTTTGGCACCACAAAATTTTGGCTTTCATACCAAAATGCGAGGACCTTCCTTACTGATATTGCACATTTTTATTTAAAATATTGACTAATTCTACTGTGGGCTATCTCAAAGATTGCTGGGAAAAATGCTATATTGATGTCACTGCTTTGTATTTGAGTGTAGTTATTAATGGTATACTAAAGGAAATATTGCTCTTTTGATTTTACTTTACTTAGTACATGGCATAGAAGGCTAGTCAAGTGTGAGACCGATTCGTATATTGGAGGTTTCGTATGTCCTTTGGATCTAATAATTATATTTATTAGCAAAGAAATCTTGATGATTTCTAAAACTGTGCTAGACAAGAATTATATTCCTAGTCTTGCCATAAATACTGAAACAAAGAAAAAAAAATCTATTGCAAATAACATTTATTACTTTTACAGTGTGTTAGTTACATAAATATAAAACAATTTAAAATATAAAAAGCTTATTCGAAGTGGTCTCCATTGGCTGCCATACAGTCCTTTAAACGTTGAGGCCAGTTATCAATAGAAGCGCGCACTCTTTCCATGGGTAAATTCTTCACTGCCAATCGTACGGATTGTTTTAGGGAAATTATCATGGTGTTTAGAGCAAGCTGTACTCTCTAAAACTGACCATAAATCATAATCCAGCGGATTAAGATCGGGACTAGACGACGGCCAGTCTTCAGCTCTGATGAAGTCCGAAACGTTCGTTTCCAACCAAGACTGCGTAGACCGTGTTTTATGACCCGGCGCCGAGTCTTGCTGGAAGGACCATTCTTGGTTATTGAACATAGTGTTGTTAAGGGGCTTCACTACCTTTTCAAGAATGGTATCTTGATATACTTGTGCCGATGTTTTGATACCTTTTTCACAAAAGTATGGCTCAGTCACTACTTCATAGCTAATACCCCACCAAACCATCACTTAAGTCGGATAGTGCCCATGTTGACTAATTGGGAAGCTTCCTTAGAGCTTTGAGCATAAATACGGTCATTTTGTTTGTTAAAATATTGCTCAATTGTAAAAATTTTCTCATCCGTAAACAATTTTTTTTTAAGACCTCCCTTTGCGTACCGCTTCAGTAGTTGTTTCGATCTTACCACCCTATTATTTTTTAAATTATCAGTTAAGAAATGACCAGTACATCTTTTATAGGCTGCAAGTCCTAAAGTATTTCTAAAATACGCGACATGGTTCTAGGTGCTATCTTCATCTCCCGAGATAAAATCTTTTGCTTTCGGACAGGATTTCTTCGAATTCTTTCCCTTACTACTTTGACCACCTTTCTCGTACGAACACTACGTGGACGGCCAGATCTTTTTCTGTCACAAATAGAGGAGGAGGTCTCGTTGTACCTATTAATAGCCCGGTACACAAACATTTTACTAATACCAAGCGTATGGAGAATTTTAAAAATTGCATTTGGCTCCATACCTACTTTGTGTAATACAATCACAGCGATTCGGTTCTCTTTATCACCCCACTCTATTTTAATATCGCAAAATATTATACAATGCATTGGCGCCAAAATGAGAATACTCAATGAACAGTCATATAAAAATTACAGATTCCAAATTCAAATGTAATATTTTGTTTATTTTTAATTGTAACAGTATTTATGGCCGGACTAAGTATATATAGCTATTTTTCTTCATTTTTAAACCTAGCTCAAATTAAACTTAAATGTGACTCAAACCTGACATGAACCTTACAGACAGTAACTCACATCTGACCTAGACTGTCAATATAATATTTAAATTAAGAGTAGGCTACAACTTAATGTAGAAAGAATGCAGGATGAAAGTTGACGAAACAGGTAATGCGAAAGAGGAAGGATCTAGGAGCCGAGGAAGGCCAATACTAACCTACCATGACCAAATTGGTCGTGTTTTATCAGAAGGTGATGTCTGGAGCCCCAGGAACCGGCGAGCGTGCATGAAAAGAGCTATAAATATTAGAGAAGCGAGTGAAGTGTGCAAGGACCGCGTCTTATGGCGCTTGGTTCTCTGTGCCTACCCCGCAAGGGACCTGGCGTGAAGTTATACATACATACAACTTAACTTTAATCAAAAGGTCATGTTTGAATTGTATGCTGTTAAAACGTAAGGCTTGTAGACCGTATTCGCAATGATGATGTTAGAAACAGAGTTGGTCTGAAAGAGAGCGATGTAGTGTAAAGTGGAAGGATGTAGGAGCCGAGGAAGACCAACACTTACCTACCATGACCAAATTGGTCGTGTTCTATCAGAAGGTGATGTCAGGAGCCCTAGAAACTGGCGAGCGTGCATGGGAATAGCAATGAATGTTAAAGAAGCGAGTGAGATATGTAAGGATCGAGTCACGTGGCGCTCTGTTTTCTCTGCCTACCCCGCAAGGGATTTGGCATAAAGTTATAGATAGATGGATTAATTAAATATTTCTTGAATAAAACAGTTAAGCCAACTTCATTGATATCAATACCAGTAAACATCAAAACGACCGTGTGAATAGGCATTACATTAAATTATATCAACCACGCGTTTATTTTTTATATTATTGATTCATTAATATCTATTTAAATGATATGCAATATAACCTGTTTAGATCTCTTCGAGTATGAGTTTGAATTGTTATTTAACATTTGTTTTATATTATAAGACATACCATTAGTTTTATAACAAAAGCTTTGTATGTGCATTCGACTCTATTAAACATATTTAGGTGATTTCTTCATTTTTACAATTTCCGTGTAAAATATAAAAACGTGTCTCCTCTATTTAATTATAGTCTTTGTCAACTTGAACTTTCTGGCGTTCGCATTAAAATGTCACGCCCCGACGACATTCGATGCACAGCGCACTAATTAAATAATCATGAGTATTAGGCTTAAATCCTCTCATTGCTGCTAATGTATTGATATTGAACCTGTTTCGCTCGTAATATCAAAAGCACTATGTCCTAAATCCTACAGTTACGGCTTACAATGTGAATAGTTAAGTAGTTATGCGACCCGTACGTCCACACTCGATCTGCCCGCAAGTATTATGACCTGCAGTGCGCAAACATTGTTGAGTATGCCTTTATTATGTAAAAAAATATGCGTAATCATACGTTAAAAATAAATATCTCCGTTGACTTCGTCGTCCTGTATTTGGACGGTTAAAAATGGAACGTCAGCGGGAATTGATATGGTTTCAGATGGGATGATTAAATACATGACATTTGCGTCCGGGACGCTTTTGGCCCATGTGTAATTTATGTTGTGAAGATACAGAACGATCCCAAAGGATTAGGGGAATAAAGTCATCGTACTCGTATCTTTGTTCATAAGCAAGTAATCACAGATGGACTGCACTAGCTGTCAGTTTGATTAGCTTCGTTTTCAAAACGTATCGAATTTCTTCTGGCTGGCTCAAGTGCCGCTTAAAGTGAGACCTAGCTTACAAAAAGAAATCTAAAAATAGTGCTGAACGGTTTGTGTTATGCATAGCTACATATGTCTTCTCTATAAAAATGTCGGGGACGAAGCGTGAAACGATACTTTGTGTTTATATTTTACAACCTTTTTTTCTACTACTCAAATAAACTAGTCTAATATCGTATATACTCGTATATCGTACGTGAGTTTTAATATCGTTTATATGGTATCGCATATAATGTTGTCATCATTCAATATAAATAATTGGGTATCTATTTCATTTAATTTCACAATGGAGTATCTAAATCACATAATACACGCTAGATAATATTTTGACAATTTCATCCGCAAGGAGTGGGCTATAATTACATAATGGGCTTTCGGCTATAATTTCTATTTGAAACAATGAATAATTGCTTGCGGCTAAGTTATTTAATATTTAAAGTGGCAAATGATAAATACTTGAAAAAGCTTTGTTCAACTCTAACTGACAACGCTCTCGTTATCGAATTATTATTAAATTTTCCAAAATAAATGTTTAACAAATAGGTGTTATTATGAAATAGCATTTGCACATTTTTTAACTAGGTAACTATTAGTATATATTTTTTTAATTTTGTCATTACATTTTATTAATTAGAAGAAAGAGTTAACATACATTTTAGCAATTCTCATTCATAATTATTGTAATCATAGGGTAAAACCTCGCATCTTAACGTGTGAGCTTCGACTTATGTTCTCTACGTAGTGATTAAATTAATTTACTCCACTCTACTGTAAAATTTATTTATTTTACAGTAGAGTGGAGAGTGCTTTGTATGCTCGGCCATCATTACAACCTCACATTAAGCACATACAACACAAGAACATTGAAGCGTGATGTGGATATAGGAGATAATAGAATTTACTTCGAACAAATGGCAGATTCTAGAACCAGTTCTCCTAGCGTGTGGTTCCTCGTTCACAGAGCTCTCTTTAACGGCGTAGTAGATAAGATCACCTGTGTATCGTCAACGGTAACTTAAATTTAAAGACAGATGTACTGCCTATAGGTAGTGCAGGTACATACACATCCGCATGATGAAGTCGAATATGTATGTGATGATATCTCCGTAGATAATTCCCGACGCAAAGCGACAGAACCCGAAAGAGCTATAAACACTGCTTTAAACAATCAAATCTAAAAGTTGATATGACGTGAGTGTCATACATTCAATATCATACGAATTACGGATGCAATAGCACGAAACAAATAGTCTAAAAGCTCAAGCGGGAAAATGGCAAATTGTTATTTTCGAAATAACAACAATGAATCAGAAAACTTCTTATCTCTCACAAAAATTGAGAGACTTAACGGCAAATGTTATAGTGCTGCCACCAACTATTTGCCTAGGCTATCATTGAGCAGTCAGAACCCGTTATATACGTTTTCCCATACATTTCGCGGTCGTATACGACCACCCGGGTGTCCTGTTAAAAATATTTAATGGGTAAAGACAGAATTACTATAGCATTTGAAAGCTGGAGAGTTTCAAGTTCTGCAGAACCTGCAACATGTGTGTTTAAAGACAGTACTTTAGCACCTAACAAGTGTGTCTCACTTTAGTCTTCAAAAAAGGTCATAAAATTTTATGAAAGAATTTCACTTCCGATTCATACGTTAATTAATGGCAAATTTAAGCGTACGGCCTGTCTTATGGTAAGCAGTTACCGTAGCCTATGGACATTTGCAATACCAGGGGTGACACTAATGGTAATGCTACAATATCATAAATTATATACATATTTTCCAACATATTGAGCAGAAATCTTCTGATTAAGCCTTATTTGCTGTAGTTCCTCAATTCTTGAATACACTTTTTACCATCGCCAATAGTATTGGGATTCTCGATGTCGATATCTCCAGCATTGTTTTATACCTGGATTCATTTCACAAAGTTTTCATATCGTGCTATTTTTGACTCTATCATTTCTACAAACAGTACGTAATAATCAGTGACAAATACAGTGTACAAAGGTGAGCTTATCTCTTCAAGAGATTTTTTCCAGCCAAACCTAATGTATCAGGCAAGAGTGAACGGAGATTTCGGGAGGGGCTGCCCTAGACATATAGATCAAATTGGTGATGTGTTGAAAAAGGGCCAAATTAAAAGCACCCAAAATCGAAGTGCATGATGAGGTTGATGAGCATGGAAGAAGCGAGAGGGGTATATATGGATTGGTGCACCTGGAATTCCAATAGTCTCTGACTACCCCAATGAGAAACGTTTGGACGTATTGGGATAGTATTCGTTTGTAATAATTAAATATTTTTTATTTTTGTTTACTGTCTGAGAATTTTTCAAGGAAATATATAATCTATGGATCTTTATTTATGTGTAAATCTATGTTAATTATTAAGTGATATTACACGTCAACATCTAATTAGTAGCTTAAAAAATGACATACATAAATTTGGTTTTGGTATGTAAGTAAAAATGATGTGAGACTGAAAATCATGTCTATTTATCCATATTTTAGCGCCAAGCTTCTTGCTGGATAGGATCGAGTGCTATATGAGTTAGTCCTTAGACACCTCGCTTTTGATGGTACTATTTTATATATGTAATTATTATGCGTATGAACTACTCCTAAACGGCAGGACTGATTAGGATACAATTTTTGGCATGTTTTGAGTGGATCCCTGGACGGTTTAGATTCACTATTAAATCCGGTAGGTGTTCTTGAATTGCACTGCAATCGTATTCTAGGATTTCTTTTATTTTCCAGCATGACAACGTCTGTCGGGTCTGCCAGTTTATTATAAAAGCTAAATAATAACTTGAGTTTTAAGAAAGCTATAAGTTTTCTAAGAAATTATCTTTTCACTAAAGATTTCACTGACAGGTTCCATTTCTAGCTTTATTGGGTGTAACAGCAGTGCCTTCCACAAAAGAGTTGCATCTGTAATAACTTTCTACATGCTGAACATGTGTTATTATTACTCGCTGTGTTAGACGGACTTTACTGAACTCTAAACCAAAGATTAAGAACAACTCCGATCATCTGACTGATCTATTAGCTATCCGACGGCGAGAAGTTCACCCTCACACGCTGGAATTGCAATGGTCGCGTACTGTGTGGTTCTAGAGGAGTTTTCTTCCGAAAACTCTCAAGCTGTGGAATGAGCTCCCAGCCGAGGGTTTTCCAAGGGACTACAGCATTGAATTCTTCAAGAACTGCGTGAAGAGGTTTTTAGAGGGTCTGCAACGCAAGAGTGACACCCATGGTGTTGCAAATGTCCATACACTACGGTGACTGTTTAGCATCAGGCAGGCCGTATGCTTGATTGTTGACCTTAGTGGTATTAAATATATATTCATATGTCGCTTATCAGGCGCCGCACATAAAGGTGCGTAATGTTTACATCTATGTTCGTAATCAATAAATTTTATTGTCGTCCTAAACCTATAAATTTGAATCGCATTTGACTGCTTTGTATCTCGGTCAGTGGGTTTTTGGGAGGTGGTACCTAAATTAAGTGTCATCTGTACAGATATATGCGTGACTACCTTTTTCACGCATCAGATATCGAACAAGCATATGACGTTTATGATCTAGCCACATTCTATTACTACTATTTACATATCTATTAGTTTACATAGTTAAATCCAACTAGAATGCGTTCGTGTGAATAGCAGTACTTATATGAGGGATTGGTTGTAGAAAGTGTTGAATGCGCTTCTCTATATTATTGACCACAATTTGGATCCTATAAAATTTGAAAATCATCGAATCGCGGTAAGTTATAATTTCGTAGACTATATCTTCAGAAGCATAATACTTTCTGAGAATAGAAAAGTGCATCCTTAGACATTTATATGCTTACATCGTGGTATTCATTCACATACAGACAATTACAAAACGAGTGTAGCACAGTAGCAGTTTAAACATCTTTCGATTGAAGCGTGACTCGTATTTTTGCGCTGAGATGAGTATAATAAATAAATAAATATTGTCGGACAAATTACACAGCGCCACTTAGCCCCAAAGTAAGCGAAGCTTGTGTTATGGGTACTAGACAACTGATAAACATACGTATATACATTTTTTTTTTGTAAATACATACTTATTATACATAGACAACACCCAGACCAAGACAAACAAACATGTTCATGCACACAAATGTTTGTCCTGTGTGGGAATCGAACCCACGAGCGTTGGTGTCTAAGTAGCGTAACAACGCGTTTCACCACTGCGCCACCGAGCTCGTCATGTATGGATTGATGTTGTGATTATCATTATGCATGCTTTACGAGAACTTATTTCAGATTTCTAATATAAGGAGCCTAGGTCACATATGGATCTCTAATTTTACATGTTGTCGTTCGGTTGCTGTTTTGTTATTTCACAAAATTCCTAAATTCCAATTAAGCTCATATTTCTTGAAGAAACTCCATAGTTTCTAAATTCATTAGTTTGAGTAGAACGTCGATGTCAGTCATTCCAAATTCCTCTTTTATACACTGACATTCGACATGATTTTCTTTCGTTTCGATATTCGTTCGACATTGTCACAAATAGCTCACTACGAATTACGTAGATCCAAATGCAGTAGTTTGAACAAAGGGAACGAAAAGGCTTATAAAAGTACTACGATCGACAAAAGGAATGAAATGTTGAAGCGGGAGCAAGTCAATAAGCCAGTAAGTTATGATCCAGACCCAAAAAACTTGGCGAATTCTTTTATAAAATATAGGGGTTCGAGAGGGCACTAACTTTTAAGTTCCGATGTACCGCAGGCCTACGACGACAGCGCTATTACAGTGTCAATGAAATAAAAAAAAGATGTATTTATCTATCTATGAAATGCGAGCGCTGCGCAAAATTTGTGGCGTAAGGCTCGTAGACCGTATTCGCAATGATGATGTTAGAAATAGAGTTGGTCTGAAAGAGAGCGTCGGTGTTAAAATAAGAAGAGGCATGCTCCGATGGTTCGGGCATGTAGAAAGAATGCAAGATGAAAGAATGACGAAGCAGATATACAATGCAAAAGTGGAAGGATGTAGGAGCCGGGGAAGGCCAAGACTTACCTACCATGACCAAATTGGTCATGTTCTATCAGAAGGTGATGTCAGGAGCCCTAGAAACCGGCGTGCGTGCATGAGAAGAGCAATGAATGTTAAAGAAGCGAGTGAGATATGTAAGGATCGAGTCACGTGGCGCTCGGTTCTCTCTGCCTACCCCGCAAGGGATTTGGCGTGAAGTTATAGATAGATGTATTTATCTATTCCTTGGTTCAGGCACAGTTTAAAGATTATGCTTGCTAATGCTATAACTAATACTATAACTGGCCACATATACAGTTACATACAAACTTTTCTTGTTTCAACTCATTTTATTTATGAATATTACATATATCTAGTCCTGCCATGCTATTTCAGTGCCTCTCACCTGCGTATCGGGACAGAAAAAAGTTTGATCAATCCACTCTCTTCAACTGTAATGATTGATTTAGAGCATGTCCTGAATATCGATGATAAACGCCGAACAGGTTTTGTTTTATTATACGCAACAGACTTCTAGCGAGAATCTTCATTACTCGCGTAAGATTTTTTGTTTCCTAATGGGGTTTCGGCGAATTTCTTTAACAGTATTTGTAGTTCTAACTGCACGCGATCGCCCTGATCTTTTTAATGGTCTTCGCTTCGCAAAATAGAAATAATACTAACGTCATTAAAGTCTTTTCGCCGTGTTATTTAATGTTTATGACTGATTTCCTAATGGTGAATAGAACTAACCTATTCTTTTTAGCGTCATCCTAATTGCTCACCCGTCAGGATTTGTAGGATCCTGTACCTAAACCGAAGATATTGGCGATAATACTAATTTTAACAAGGAGAGAGTGCTATCAGACCTTCAAAACCAAGAGGTAAACCCAGACCTCTCTTAAGTTAGGTCACACTTTACAAATTTAATTTCTTGGACGTGGGAATTTTCTTTTAATGTTTTTGCTCACCACTGAACAACTGATAATTACAAATATGTACTACATAATCCAAATACACCTGTTTAGTGGTTCATCCCAGGATTTGTTCAAGGACCCATTGGTTAATAGGTGTTTCTTTATCCAGTGAATAAACACTGCTAATTAATTTAAATTATTGATTATTGGTAATTAAATCTAGCTATTGAAAACAAAGTCAATTTAAATAATTACAAACTATATGTAATCACTTCCTTTTGTATTATAAGGACCATCCGAACGATCTGTGTACATTTAAAGACAGCCAGAGCTTTACGTATTGGACTTTGAACTAGTAGAAGTTGAACGTGAGAATTGCACGACAGAGATTTTACATATTTTTCTCTGATATGTATAATGTTATTCTGGTACAGTTCTGCAGGAAACAATACGCTTTACTCGTGTATTGTTTGTATTACTTCAACAACTAATGAATTATTATGTACTCGTATGCGTTTCATCGAACAGGTTTTTGTGTATACATTAAAGATATGATTTTGGCATGTTTTGCGTTTGAAAGTGAGCAAATCTACCGCGAGTCATTGTTTTACAATAATGCTGAGCTTGAACTGTTAAGAACAGCGTGTGAATTCATTGCAATACTTGTTAAATTCAATGAAATCTCTATTTTATCATTTGATTTTTTTTATGAAAAAAGACGCTAAATTTGTAATAAAGACAGGTATTATAAAGACAGACCATTCTAAATATGTTTCAGGTTATATTAGGTTTATAAATATATCTATAACTTCACGACAGACTCTTGCGCGTTAAGCAGAGAGAACTGAGCTCATCCTAATTGCTCACCCGTCAGGATTTGTAGGATCCTGTACCTAAACCGAAGATATTGGCGATAATACTAATTTTAACAAGGAGAGAGTGCTATCAGACCTTCAAAACCAAGAGGTAAACCCAGACCTCTCTTAAGTTAGGTCACACTTTCCAAATTTAATTTCTTGGACGTGGGAATTTTCTTATAATGTTTTTGCTCACCACTGAACAACTGATAATTACAAATATGTACTACATAATCCAAATACACCTGTTTAGTGGTTCATCCCAGGATTTGTTCAAGGACCCATTGGTTAATAGGTGTTTCTTTATCCAGTGAATAAACACTGCTAATTAATTTAAATTATTGATTATTGGTAATTAAATCTAGCTATTGAAAACAAAGTCAATTTAAATAATTACAAACTATATGTAATCACTTCCTTTTGTATTATAAGGACCATCCGAACGATCTGTGTACATTTAAAGACAGCCAGAGCTTTACGTATTGGACTTTGAACTAGTAGAAGTTGAACGTGAGAATTGCACGACAGAGATTTTACATATTTTTCTCTGATATGTATAATGTTATTCTGGTACAGTTCTGCAGGAAACAATACGCTTTACTCGTGTATTGTTTGTATTACTTCAACAACTAATGAATTATTATGTACTCGTATGCGTTTCATCGAACAGGTTTTTGTGTATACATTAAAGATATGATTTTGGCATGTTTTGCGTTTGAAAGTGAGCAAATCTACCGCGAGTCATTGTTTTACAATAATGCTGAGCTTGAACTGTTAAGAGCAGCGTGTGAATTCATTGCAATACTTGTTAAATTCAATGAAATCTCTATTTTATCATTTGATTTTTTTTATGAAAAAAGACGCTAAATTTGTAATAAAGACAGGTATTATAAAGACAGACCATTCTAAATATGTTTCAGGTTATATTAGGTTTATAAATATATCTATAACTTCACGACAGACTCTTGCGCGTTAAGCAGAGAGAACTGAGCGTCACATGAATCGATCCTTAGACTCCATTACTTAACATGAGTTAACTCCATTCTTGAAAATTTTGTAGAATGGTGTTAGCTCTTCATATGCATCAATTTTAAATTTTCATACCTACATGGAAACATAAAACATTAATATTTAATTAATTCTTTAACGTTGGTAGAAATAATTTACAAGTGACGGAAATAATAACTCAAACTTCATGGTTCAGGTTTAAATAATTATTTATTTTTTACATTGGGCTGTCGTGACAACTTTATTCTATTTTTAATGAAAATGTTTTAAGATTCTTTTCATGTTTTAAATATTACAAAAATAGCCGTGGTATTAACTGTAGGTCTGGCTGATGTCAAATCCACTACTGCACAATCCGAGCGCCATGGAGGGCAAGCTGCTATTGTCTTGAACTAAATAAATGGTGCCCTGGGGATAATAAAGTTGCACAGTCGGTATTAACACGTCATTTAAAATTTCAATATAATTTTGTGATTCCATGCGACTCCCTACCTCGACTAATTCCCCAGAGCCCGTAGACACATCCAATCCTAATAACCCAAACTATGCGGCCGCTAGGCCGATTTGGAAGAGTGTTCTTTTCCTCAAACCTCTCGTTATCAAACCGCTATAACACTTTTTTATTTCATCGGTAGTTAAAAATGTTTTTTTCATCGACAAAAATAACTATATTATTTTTCCAATCAAAATTAATAAATTTTAAAGCGAAGCTAATTCTATCTTCATTGTGAGCATCACTTCAAGACTTCTCATCAAGATCGACTTCTTTCAATCGCCGTCTCACTGTCCATGAGGTTATCTGAAAAGAAATACAGTAATCACTTATACGCTTTTAGAACAGCTTTTAACAATTTGGTCACTAACGTCACATTTAGACTATTGGGCTCAAGTTGTGCTCATATGCAATTTTGTTATAGATGGATATCTATGCATATGAGCATAACCAATATGAGCCACTCAAGAATAATAATAAAGATATATCAATTTTTCGCTATTAAGTTTTTTACTGTGGAGAGTAAATGTTTTTTGTCAGTTTTGTGGAGTCGCACGAGCCAGTAGCTCGTGCGACTCCACAAAACTGACAAAAAACATTTACTCTTTAAAGCACAAAAGATTATTTATAAGCTGCTTATATATGCTTGTATAATGAGAACCCATCCCACGAGTCAAGCGACACTCTTTTAAAATTGGATACATCATGCAGATAATGCAATATTTAGAGTAAGCCGTTATCTGTGTTCAATGATAAAAGCTTGGTGCTTTTGAAATTGTTTTTGTCCGCTAGTCAGAGTGTTCGATCCGTAACAATTTCTAAAAACACCGATAAAAATACAGCTCCACTGACTATGTACGAGTATTACATCATTTCATTTTCTTGACAGACAGACGGCCAATGAAGTGATCCTGTAAGGGTTACTTTTTACATATTGAGGTACGGGACCATTTATATCAAATCTTTTCCTAATTTAATAATAGATTACTCATCAGTAAAAATATTTTAGGTATATAATAATCCTTAAAATTAAATATATACATAATGCTACGTATGCAAACAAAACAGATAGTTCTTTGAGAATTTTGGAAGACGGTAAAATAAGATTACTTACATTATAATTTGATGAGGTGACTCGTACACTGCACACCAATACAGTGAAAGTGCGCCGCTACTTTCACTGTACTGGTTTGCAGTTGTGGCCTTTACAAATATAGCTCTACGGAGTCCCTCAATATACCAGAGGGAGACTTTGTACAAAAGTCGTATGTATGGGTACCTCTGCATCACCTAATTTTACCGCCAAGCAGCTATATTTATATAGCTGTGTTCTGGTTTGAAGGGTGAGATATGATAGAGAAATTACTGGATACTGTGACGAAACATTCTTAGGTCACATGATTGGCAGCGCGCGAGTAAAATCTCCGTGGTGTTGCGAGCGTCAATACGCTGTGGTGACCGCTTACCATCTGATGCGGGCCGCAAGTTTGTTTGCTAATCTAGTTGTGTAAAAAAAGAGCCTGCTTCCTCCCATCGTCTCAACCTGAAAATTATTGTTGGTCCTAAAAAATTAAAAAACAACATACCTACTTATTTAAAGGGTGCTTAGGAGATCAGCAACGCGCAAGTGACACTCCTAATGCAAGTGTCAAATAGGCTAGGTTACTGGAACTACCTACTTAACATCACGCAAATCGTATGCTATTTATATACTCTACAGAAAAAATAATATTATTACCTATATAAAAATATACAGGGTCGGTATTGTTTGACTGATACAGCTGGTGTTGCAAATGTCCCTAAACAACGACAATTGTTAAACATCAAGCAGGCTCTACGTTTTGTTTAATTTAGTGGTATAGATAAATATATAAGTAAATATATATATCATATATATGTTTACTAATTATATTTACTTTGGCAGCGTGTAAACATTGAACATTTCAGACATATCAATGGACTCGAACTTCGACTTTAAATGTTTTGTTAGTGATTTTGAAATTACAAAATTAAAATAAATAAAAAGTTAACGTTGTTGCAGACAAAATTTTTGTACAACCATTTATATTTAATTCTAATTGAGCTTTTGATTTCGATACAATTGAGAGCTATTGGTAGGTCGGACATTGCAGGAGAGTAGTAGAGTATTATTAGAAATCATCTGACTACGTAAAAATAGACTTCAAATTAATAAAGATATCTAACGTCATCACTTGTTATAAAATAAAAAGAAATCCGCGTCTGTCTTTCCCTATTATACAGTCAAGTTATTAAATGAAAAAGAAATAATTATTATATGTATTATACAATAATAAAAAAATAACTTCCCGATATTCCCATTCTCTTTACAATTTTAGAAACTGTTACAACGCTTTATCTAAGTGCTTGTTTGACGCTGCCCATGGTTAACTTAGGCGCAAATTTCGACAACGGAAATGTACTGCACTATGTACACTAAATCAAATGACGACTGCATGGAATGGAACGATCGCGTGCTGCCTGTAATGAATGCTTGCTAGACGTGGTGACGCCCCTTTTTATTTTACCCAATTGTAGGACCTGAAATCAGTGCAAAATAAATTAACGCAATGCTATTGCTTGAAATTTAAGTGTTGATATTTTGGAGCAATCAGACTGAAGCGATCTTTTTTTCTAACGTATCTATAGTTATGTACAGTGCTTATTTACAGTGATTAGTTATGTAAAGCTTAACTTGCTCTTAGCTATACAGTATCGAAAAAATCTGGGCTATTGACAAACATAATCTATTAAGTGCATCGGCATCACGAACCAGAAAATGCATTCGGTGCATATTATTGGTAAAGCTCACCGGCATCGAATTGCATATGAATATGCAAGTCAAGGGATGTCCACCGCAGCCTGTATACGGATGCATTTAGTCGCCTCGAGTGCTTACGAGCTGGAAAACTACGTCAAGACGTCGGTCCTGCCGATATATGACAGCTGTTAAAGTAATTTAATCGAGATACCGTGCTTCATACTTCATACATACGATATACGATACTATACGATAGTATCACGTAGTTTGTACTATAGATAGTGCCTACAGTATACCTACGTTTAACACATCGACACAAGCATATGGTTTAACTGACATAAAGTAGTTGCCGTAGCCTAAGAATGCCTGCAATATGATTACTTATTACTATTACAATACGATACAATTTTGACGGGCTCGGTGGCGCAGTGGCGAATGATGCGACTTTGACACCGACGCTCGTGGTTTCGAATTCCCACACAGTACAAACATTTGTGTGCATGAACATATCTGTTTGTCTTGGTGTGGGTATTTTTAAGAGAGGTAGGGCATACCAAAGCATCCCATTTGGGGAAGTGCCTCCACCTCACAGAAAATCGCAGGAAAATAACGACTCCCTCGAGGGCTTTTGTGTTCCTGCGTGTGAGTAAGTTCGCAAGTAAGCTCTTCAGGAGTTGCTGTATGCAGAGGCATGCAGAGGTGGCATCGCGCGGGTGATACTTAGCGTTCATAGGCTACGGTAACTACTTTACATCAGATGGATCATATGCTTGCATGCCTCCCGAAGTTGTATAAAAAAATATACAGAAACTCTCACGTCTTGGCATTCTTGCTGCTAAGACAGAAATTCCTTAGTAGCTTACTGGTGAACTCCCTCAACTTACTCACTTGCAGGAACACAACATCTCTCTAGGGAGCTGTTCGTTACATGTGGTTTTCTGTGACTTCTGTACTTCCCCAGTCAAGCTGCTGCGATTCGTCCTAGCTCTCTTGAAACATTCCTTTTTTTATACTACGTCGGGAGACATACAAGCATACGACCCACCTGATGTAAAGCGGGTACCGTAGCCTATTAATGCTTGCGAAGTTTTAAGTATCACTCACGCGATGCCTCCTCTGCTGCTTACACAGCAACTCCTTGGGAGCTTACTGGTGATCTCACTCACACACAACAACCCTCTAGGGAGTTGTTATTTGGCTGCGGTTTTCTGTGAGGTGGAGGTACTTTCCCAGACGGGCTGCTTTGATGCGCCCTACCTCTCTTATATTGTACGCATTCATAGGTTACCGTAATTACTTTACATTATGTGGGATATATGTTTGCTTGCCTCCTTAAAAAAAATTCCACAATAAGTTTGCTCAAGAAGTAGTACTAATGTCTAAACTAGGCGATAAAATAAACAAACTTTTCATTACCGTAGCCGTTAGTCGTAGTTATTTCGAGTGAGCTAAATATACAGTCGCGTCATGCTACCTACAATCTTATATTGTTATTTTTAAAGCCAGTTTTATTACACCTGAACGTAAAATATTTTGTGACGGTTGTTATTTTAAAACCGGTTTATTTATTCACGAACTATGATTTAAAGTTCCACATTTCAACAACAAAATGTAAAAAAAGACCATAACTTAAACCTTTGTTACTTTCATATTTATCCTTGATAAAATTCTCGTGTCATAATGTTAGTTACCATACTCCTCAGAAACGGCTTGACCGATTTTGATTAAATTTTATATGCATATTCAGTAGGTCTGAGAATCAGCTACTATCTATTTTTCATACCCCTAAGTGATAACGGTGGTCCACCCCAAATTTTTTATTTTATATTTTTTGTACATTTTTTTTCATGATGTGGCATTAAAAATACATACAACCCTAAATTTTCACCCTTCTACCATCAACTCCTGTTTTTATAATATTAAAATAATCCTAGGAATAATTTATATGGCAAAACAACGTTTGCCGTGTCAGCTAGTATTATATAATAATTTATGGTCGTTATAGACAACCATAATATGATAATTTTTCAAATAACAATCGCGCCGAAACGAATGACGTATTGATGTTTTTTTTTTACCAAAGACAAATATGTAGGTAACAAAGGTTTATGTTATTTTATTTATATACGAGTATATAAATATTTGAAAAGCAAAAAGCAACCATGATAGGATTATTTCGTGATCCGCATGTCAAAAACTTAAATTTTATATGATACTAGCTGAACCCCTCGACTTCGTTCGCGCGTATCTCGTAGGGGGCGCTTTTCTACCTTCCCTTTTTGCTCAGCTTCTAACGGTCGTATTGTGATGCTGAATAGCCTTATAACCTTTCTCAAGAATTGGGCTATCAAATGCAAAAAGATTTTTTTAAATCCGACAGGCAGTTCCAATTAGCACGTTCAAAAAAAAAATCTTCAGCTTTATATAAATATAAATTTATATATTAGTAAAATTTGCAGTTGACATAGAACTGCACTGGTACATACAAGTACAAGTACATGGAAATGCCACCGGACCTCCACTTTGTACATATGTTTGTGTACATTTTTTAATAAATTACAAATTTACTTGCCGACAGACTACATGTTGTTAATTTAGAATGATGATATTTATGTATTAAAGAAAAGTCTGAAAAAGCCGTTTCGTACTAATTTGTGTGTATTTGTTTTTTAGGAATTGATAAATTAAAACTTGCTACTTATACCTACTTCCTATAGGAGTATTTTATCTAAAAACGTGAAATTTGGTACGAAGCAAAGTCAGCACAGTAACTTAGACAAAAATCGTCGTTTTATATGATGTTATTGATATAATATGGTCCACATCATTTATAACGTCAACATACAAGTAATATATAATATATACATATGCTAATATAACCACCGTACTAAAAATTAAAAGGTGCGAGGTTTCATATATTTGAAATACAGAGGAATATCTATATAATCTAATAATCAATTTTTGTTGTTATAATTATCGTATTGTACGTTAAGAAATTTTATATAGCTTTCATTGCAGAGCAAATTCAATTACAACATACATCTCTTATTATAGCCAATAGTATCAAGTTTCTTGGTGTCCCTACCGTTCACTTATAAAGAAATGTCCGTGTTCTGTGTGAGTTATTTATTCCTGGAAGTATTAGGTTGTGGTACAAACTACTTGTCAACGGCTTCCCAAGGGACCATGGCAAGAAATTTTTCAAAAAGAGCGTGTAGAGGTGTTTATATGATGGGTATAGTAGGTAGGTAAGTAGGAGTATGTACCATACGACGTTCAGTAAGAAGTTATTGTAGCTGATCTTGTATGCCGCCTTATAATATATTTATTTCCATCTTAGGAAGACTGTTCGTGGGCAATTAGAGCCCAAAGAATTTCTATATAATTGTATTTTTTGCGCCAGCGTTTATATTATTCTGATAACGTGCTCCTGAGCCGATGGCGTAGATGTAAAGCCTTATCAGATTCTCGGTATTTATTTATAATTCCATTGCAGAAACATTTTAATTAAATTATTTCCTACTTTTTTCGAAGGTTTGCTTATTCTGTAAACTTTTTTATAACATAGCTTGAAAATTGATATATTAAGATGTCAAATATGAAGCTTTTTTAATGAGTTTATTCTGTCGTAAATATATAAATTATCGTATCAGTATCAGCTATCATAACCAGTTTTTAATATTCGATTTTTTCCCAGAGCTAAATCTAAAAAATTGAAAATAGTAACCGGCAGTAGATGCCTTAATGTATTGTACCATCTATCTATCTATAATTTCACACCAAATCCCCTGCGGGATAGAGAGAACTGAGCGCTACATGCCTCGATCCTTGTGGGTCCTCACTCGCTTCTTTAACATTAAATGCTCTTCTCATGCACCGTCGCCGGTTTCTAGGGCTCCTGACATCACCTTCTGTTAGAACACGACCAATTTGGTCATGGTAGGTTTTTTTATAATACCTCAGGAGGCATACAAGCATACGGCCCACCTGATGTAAAGCGGGTACAGTAGCCTATTAATGTAGCCTATTAATATATTCTGTATCACTAGCGCGATGCCTCCTCTGCTGCTTACACAGCAACTCCTTGGGAGCTTACTGGTGACCTCGCTTATACGCAGGAACACAACAACCCTCTAGGGAGTTATTATCTGGCTGCGGTTTGCGGTAGAGGTACTTCCCCAGATGGGCTGCTTTGATGCGCCCTACCTCTCATAAAACATCCAGACCAAGACAAACAGACATGTTCATGCACACAAATGGTTGCCTTGTGTGGGAATCAAATCAACGAGCGTTGGTGTCAAAGTCGTGTCATTCACGACTGAGCCACCGAGCTCGTCAAAACAGTAACTCTTGGCCTTCCTCAGCTCCTATATCCTTCTAATTTTGCGTTGTATATCTGCTTCGTCATTTTTTCGTCCTGCATTCTTTCTACATATACGAATCAACGGAGCATGCCTCTTCTTATTTTAACACCGACGCTCTCTTCCAGACCAACTCTGTTTCTGACATCATCATTGTGAATACGGTCTACAAGCGTTACGCCACAAATTTGAGCCTTCTGGTTCAAGTTTTTACTGCCAAGAAGTTTTCCCAACGTACCATTCACACTATTCTGAGCACTCACTCGTCACATCAGCGATGTACCTTCCATCCATGCAGAAAGCGCATCCACGATAGACAATCTCATCCACTTGTTCCAACATTTCATCATCAACCGTAATCCTTACATTGGTTCTGGATTCTTCTCTTTCAAATACCATTGTCTTTGTTTTCTTCGCATTCAACAGTAATTCTTTCTCATCCCGATCCCGATGTACCCCAGACCATAGGACCATCATGCCACTGGGTAGATCATCGGTTTCGCTCCATTTGCGCGTCTCTCATTCGTTACGTTCCTGAGTTCATTCATCTTATCATTCAGTCCATCTCACACATTCCACTTGCCGGTGCAGCATTCGCTCTCCTCAATCCGCCGGAATTGGCGTTGGCAGCTACATTTGCACCGACGGGGGTAGATCGGTGCGCGTCGCCTCCGGAGGCGCCCTAATCTTCACGTCGGTGTGCTCTTGGTCACGCACGCCTCTGGCACCCTATGACCCCCTATGTTACACTAATACGTTAAAAAATCATTCAAAAGGATTCTCTATAACTAGTCTGGCCATAAATACTGGTTACATAGAAACTTTTCTTTCTTTCAACTTCTTAATTATTTAGAATTTTGGAATGCGTTTATTACGTTAAAAACTTCTTTCGATTTCCCGCCGTTTCAGTGATTGCCTTGCACAAAGTGGGTATGGAGCCGTCGGTCATATTTAAGACTCTTCAAAAGCTTGGTATCAGCCGTATGTTCGTACTATCGACAGATATATCAACACTTCTTCTGTTAAAGACCTTAAAAGATCGGGGCGACCGCATGCTATTAGAACTACAAATGCTATTAAGGCTGTTAAAACAGAATGCGCCGAAACCCCATTAGGAAACAACAAAAAAGCTCGGCTCTTCGCTTATCGTCGATATACAGGACAGGTCCTAAGTCAATCCCTACAGTTGAAGAGAGTGAATCGATCAAAATGCCTTCTGTCCCGATACGCAAGTGAAAGGCATAGAAATATCCTCTTTACTGATGAAACATTTTTCACGATTGAGGAGCACTACAACAAGCAAAATGACAAAGTACACGTTTACTATTTAAAGAAGCGTGGAAGTGGTTGGAAAGGTACAAACGTCATCATCTTGCATCTGTAATGGTTTGGTGGGGGATGTTTCTAGATCTAGGAGTCACATAACTTCATTTTTGTGAAAAAGGAGCGAAGACTTCAGCCAAAGTGTATCAAGAGACTGTCTTGGATCGTGTTGTGAAATCTCTCAGCAATACACTTAAAGGTGTGGACTTTCCAGCAGGACTCTTCAGCTGGTCACAAGGCATGAACTACCTAAGCCTGGCTCGAAACCAACGTTCCGGACTTTATAAGAGCTGAAGACTGGCCCTCGTCTAGCCCAGATCTGAACCCCATAGACTACAAGTTATGGTTTGTTTTAGAGAACATGACCTGCTCGGAAGACACGTCGACATTGTGGCTAAATTTCCCATGGAGACAATGCGTAAATCCATAAATTTGTGGCCAGACAGATTGAAGGCCTGTATCAAAGCCAAAGGTGGTCATTTCGAACAGAATATCATTTTTTATTTTTTAAAAAAGAGTCTTCCATAAATATGTGTATATAAGTTTTATTAATATTACATTACTTTATAAATAAAAATGTATATTCATTTGTAATAGAACTTATGGCCGAACTAGGTATAATACGTATATACGATATACAAAATAGAAATTTTGAAAATAGTTTGATAAACATCCGGGATACTGACACTGCTCAGTGAGCTTATGACTAACTCTGCAGAGTCTGCGGCCGATGATGAAGATAAAGTCTGTTAAATGGGATGTTAGCAGGAATAGTTGCGATGAGATGATTAACTGACAGATGTTTATAAGTAACTCGCGTCCGTGACGCTTTCTGATTCCTGTATAATTTATACAGTAGGACCGGAAAGGTCCCAATTGACTGGAGAGGCGTAGTCATCGTACCGATTGTATATAACTATAGCTATCTATATCTATAGCTATATAAGCTATCAGTTTGATCACCATAGCGGCAAAAATGTATAGAATAATAATTGTGAGCAGAATGATGGTGCATTCGGATGGAATGTTGTAGGAGGCAAATCTGGAATTTTGGAATTAAAGTATTTTCTCACTCCTCAATATCGTGGGGCTAGTAGTAATTATCTGGCGCTAGATCACTTTAAGATTTTCTGCGGTATTGTGGGTTTTGAGATAGCATTTCACAGGGTTTTCTTATGCAATTTCGGGAGGCATACAAACATACGGTTCACACGATGTAAAGCGGCTACCGTACACTGTACAATTAAGTATCACTCGCGGGATGTCACCCCTGCTGCAAAACCAACTCTTTAAGAGCTTTCTGGTGACCTCACTCACACGCAGAAATACAACAACCCTCCACAGAGTTGTCCTTTGGCTGCCGTTTTCTGTAAGGCGAAGAATACTTCCAAAGACGTGCTGCGTTAATACGCCATATGTGTCTTAAAAATACCAGACCAAGACACACATTTTCATGCACACAAAATGTTTTTCTCCTTTGCGGAAATCGAACCCTCGAGCGTTTGTGTCAAAGTAGCGTTACTAACCACTGCGCTACCGAGCTTGTCAATACATGCCGCGATAAGAAATTGGTGGTACCCTGCTGCGTGCTGTATAGTCCACTTATGACGATTGTACAGCATGTGTGCGGGTAGGTGGCTGCTTGTGACCCTGGTTTAACATCAACATACCTATGTTATCGTATCAAGCAGCATGCTATCGGCACGGCTGCTTTTTTCTGTATCTTGATAATTGTCTACAGAGAATATGATCTACGAATGTAATATAGTGCATGAGTGACTAAGTGGTGAATTGTTTGCTTTATCCAGTTGGTGTCGTGCTTTTAGCAGATACACCATCTGGATAGCAAGATAACTAGTCATAATGGTGAAAAAGGATTGTATGTAGAAAGGCTTACAATCGGAACAAATGCAAGAATAATTTATTTTTTTCTGTTGTGTTGAAAGAACGAATCAGATTATAAAACTTGGATACATTTTTGCAGAGGTGCTGATAATGCACTAGCGATATTCGTTGTATCGCAATGGTCCATAGTCTAAATTCATATTATACCTACGATATTCTTGTTTGCTACCTAACGTAGTATAACATATAAAATTAAAACTTTGTATATAGGCATAGTTTATATAAATATAATAATGTCCAATCCAGAAATATTGTACAATAATAATAATAAGTACGTAGGCAATGTAGGATAATAGTTTTTGAAAATCAAAAGCCATTTGTCACGAAACACAAAAGTCAGCGCTATAAAATGGTTGCAGAATATTTTTATGAATGAGTAACCAAGTCATCCATGTTGACGAAATTTATTTTATTAAAATTGAATAAACAGCGGGAGCGACGTGAAAACAAAAATAACACATCTGGGCTGGGCTCGCCACGAATTTTAGTTTCTGCACATATTCGCTTTAAGCTCGTCCGCTGTGATCATATTCGAAACATTTTCAACCAAAAAACGTAAAAACGAGGACCGCCATCGAGTTTTTAACGAAGTTTTGCGATTTCATGAATTTGTGTTGTGGTATTTTTACAGTAAAAAATAACGGAAACATGTTTAATAACACGAGCAGTAGCTCATACAAAAACGGTGCTTGTGGAAGCTCTACTTACATGACGAGGAAAAAAGCAAAAACGGATTTATGTAAGTTTACTCTCACTATGAAATATACCTTTAGGATAATAAAACGAATTTTCCGATCCGGTGAATATCCACACGGACCACAATTCAATTAACAATTTTTGTTTCCAAATGAGTACGAAATTATTACACTGTGTTCCATTGGAATTTAATTTTACGAATTAGTGCCACTAATATTGGGAAATATATACATTAATGTAGCCCGTAGGTTAAGTGTCTTGGCTCATGACTACACGGATTCTAAATACTTCAGACAGTCGTTCAGGGTCTAGTGTCTGGTACTAACGAAGCCAGTCATAGTGGAAGCTCAAGAGTACCGGATTCTATCTTGGATTGGATAGTGGTATACTTGTCTTAGGAGTGGATGTACGAGTAATAATAAGCCGCAAACTCTGTAGCTTCAAAGATACACCTTTTATCATTCTTGCGTTACTCGCATCGGTGTATCTCTAGATATGACCTAATTTCACTGCTTTTGCCGTAATAAGAAGCAACAATTATCACATTCCTTTGATATCTAGTTCATAACCTTTTAACTTTATTAAATACTCTGCAATTATCATAATACTTCTTGACATTTACTACTAGGGATATTGTTTCATTAAAAAACATTGTTGTGGCAGGCGTAGTGTAAATAATATTCTTAAACGAATCCCTAAGTGTTGAACCCGCATGTTAGAATTCCACCATTAAATAACCGGTACTGATGTTACATGTCTCTGAAGTATATTCATTTTCTTGAAACTTGTTGAAAATAAGACGTTCATTTCACGACAAACTTCATATGATATGACTTAAGTGGGCAATGACTTCAAAAACAATATAACTACAAATTATATATGATAATATTATAGTTCTTTAAAATCACTGTTAACTTAATTTGGCAGACGAGCGCTGTGATATAGATCCAAATTTAAAGGCATCTTAGAGAAGATTGAAGAAACATATTACAGCATGTATCAATTGCAATGTTATTTTCATCAACGATATATTATTTTATCCACATTATGCGATCATAATTATTATTACATGCGGAATACACTGTAAATATGCATTCAATGTATATATCATTGTCGCATTGTCGCCATTTGGAATGTGACGCCATAATGATGTCACATTATTTAATATCATTGTATTCTTTTCGCACACGTGGTCTGCATAGATCTAGAAAAAATACTAGTATTTCATTTTCTATATAGGATGCTAAGCATACAGCTCGTCAAAGGTGAGCGAATACTGTAAATTTCGACACAAGCTTTACATTCATGCGCTCGGTGCTGAAAAAATCTTTTATTTTTATACAGCGCCGGAAGGAATACGAGCATATCCTTCTGCAATCCCATCTGATGAAAATCGGTTAAAGTAGCCTATGAACGTTTGAAACACATTAAGTATCACTCGCGCGATGCCTTCTGCTGCTGCTAACACAGCAACTCCTTAGGAGCTTACTGGTCACTTCACTCACACGCAGGAACACAACAACCCTCTAGGGAGACGTTATTTGGCTGCGGTTTTCTGTGAGGTGGAGATACTTCCCTAGACAGATTTGATGCGCCCTAGCTGTCATAAACTATCCAAATCAAGACAAACAGACATGTTCAAGCACACAAATGTTTGCCCTGTGTGGGTATCGAACACACGAGCGTTGGTGTCAAAGTCACGTCATTCACGACTGCGGCACCCAGCTCATCAAAACATTATGGAGTGGTACACATCTTCCTACGTAAAAATTGTAATATTCCATGCGCATTAAAAAAAAATAGCTTAGAGATTTTCTAAGAGGTTTGTAGCAATACAAATCTCTTAGAAAATCTCTTCGTAAAGGTGTATTTACTTACTTATCATGACCAAATTAAGCGTGTTTTATCAGGGGGTGATGTCAGGAGCCTTAGAATCCGGCGAGCGTGCATAAGAAGAGCAATGAAAGTTAGAGAAGGGAGTGAGGTTTGTAAGAATCGAGTCATCTGGCGCTCAATTCTCTCTGCCTACCTCGCAAGGGATATGGCATGAAGTTATACTATACTACTACTACCACTGCCACTACACGGGTCGATTTTCGCCGTGCGGCTACTTTCTTACCGAATTGCCTCACTAAGCAGCACCGCTACTCTATTTACGCTGTTGACTGAAATCGCAAGTCACTAGGTCATTTTCTTCGAAAATGTTGAGTAGAACAGGTGTATAATGTGTCAGCATCGAAATAGTTTGCAAATCAATTATTGAAGAATTACTTGAAAAACAAATAGAGAAGATGAAAAATAAGAATGCGTAGATTTCTCGACGTGCTTCTGATACTATGTTGGTGAAATGCAGTTCAGAAGATTCTGATTACTTTAGAAAATTACAATGTCTATAGATTTTAGTCACTAGTCGCGTGCAGGCGATCGCCGCACGGCTATAGGTCGGGTGCTAATCTATTTTGGGACTTGCGACTTTAATCACCTACGGCCTAGACGAATCGCCATTTAAACAGTCGATTTTCGTCATGCTGTAATAATCGTGCGGCAACAGTCACTCATGTAAATCCCCCCTAACATTTCAAATTCCTGAAGTTATCCCCAGATCTTTCCTATGTTCTACTAATACTTAATGGCTTCGGGTTAAATTTTTATGCATTTAGCACAAATGCCAAATATACGCCTAGTATTATTTTTTTACTACGTATTTCATATACTATAATACAGTGCCGCATAATTTAATGGGACATTTATTTAATTTTCTTCCGAATTATTTAACAACATTATAGGACAAAGTGTCATATGTTTAAAACACATCAAAATTTACAAGAAAGAGCAATAAAAATGTTTTTCCCCTGTAAAATATCTACTTGTCGGACGCTAGCACAAAATTACAAGCAGTTGTATATTATGCTGGTGTTTGGTAATGTCCGAAATTACAAATTACCGTAAATGTTATAAAAGCTGGCCGATATTCCCCTATTTTTTAAATTATGCATTGGAAGTCTTCTTCTTCTTAGCATTTTTTCGTTTCCTAATCCGTTAGGATTAGAGGGGTGCGATACCTAAGCCTATGGATACAGATTTTGGCACAGAGCAATTGCTGTCAGGCCTCCACAACTTATCTTTTTAGGTCAGGTCAGTAGGTATTTCAAAATAAAATTTCTTGGACGTGCAGGACATTTGCATCCGATAGTTTCCTGCACCGTCAAGCAAGTGATAATTATAAATATGCACATAAATCCGAAAACACATTAGTGGTACATGCACAAATGCACATAGCAGAATTCGAACCAGGAACCCATCGGTTAATAGGTCCTTAGGCTATCCTTGCTCTTGTAGTTGAGGTGTAAAGTGTAATGTCGTAATAGATATGTAAAGTTTGTTTGTTTAGATGTATGGGGTAATCTTTGGAAATTGATCCAATTCATAAAGTTATTTTACTGGTAAAACCATTTTTTTATATTAGCTCAGCATAGTGACTCCGCTTCACCTGATGGTAAGCGAAAAGGAGAGTCCAAATCGCAGCTGCAACTGGCAAAAGACTACAGTATCCTGTCAATTGACGCTCCCATGCTGGCCACACTTCACGCTTCGTTTGAAGGATCTCATATTGTAGGAAGGACGAAACATATGTACAGGCAAGGCGTTCCACTTTTAATAGTATGATAGAGATAGGAAGTATGATAGATTATTTTTAGTACGAGAAGAAATGTCCTCAACACTGGTATAATGACATCGCAAGCCTGCATGTGTTTCTATGACCGAAGGGAGAGGGTGGGATAATGGAAAACAGTTCTTCAGAGCACTCATCATGGTATACGCGGTGAAAGGTTCTTAGCGGGCCAATCTCCCTACGAAAATTAAGAGGTTCCAGGTTTCTGGCGACCTCTTCGTCACCGATTATGCGGATAGCCCGTCGCTGCAACCTATCGAGAGCCTCGAGAAGATATTGCGCGGATCCGGTCCGAATTTAAGTCTTATAAAGCAGACAACACTGGTTGGGCATGAAGAACCGAAGCACCCTGTTTAGGACTCCGAGTATCTTTGAAGCTCCCGATGTAGTTTCACTGGTGAAGATCGCAACGAATATCCATGCCTAGCATATTCAGGGCATCTCGCATACTGAGGGAAGTACCCCGAAGACTGAGAGTGAGAAGGAATGGGGTCATTTTTGTTGTAAATGTGCACACCTGAATTTTATTAGCATTTGATTCAACCAGATTATTGGAACCCCGTTGTCTAATGAAATCCAAAACCCGATTCAGCTCAACGACAAGACTATCAGGCTTCTCATCGATTTCTGTCCGACCAGCATCAGCTCGACCGAAATATCGCCCATGGACCGTACTGTCTTCTACATAGCAATGAATATTACCAAGTGGCAGCATATCATTGAT
Source organism: Pyralis farinalis (assembly GCA_947507595.1). Taxonomy (NCBI): domain Eukaryota; kingdom Metazoa; phylum Arthropoda; class Insecta; order Lepidoptera; family Pyralidae; genus Pyralis; species Pyralis farinalis. Next base: position 14,701,176 of record OX382269.1, on the reverse strand, counting down.
ATGAAAAAGAAAGAGTGTGGGCGATAGAATGGAGCCCTGTGGGATACCGGCATTCACTGACATGAACCGCGAAGTGCATCCATCTGCAAGGACGCTGATTCTACGCTCATGCAGGAAGCCAACAATCGACTTAGCAAGCTGGAGGGGCAGACCGTATGCTGAAAGTTTGCAGAGAAGTACTTTATGCCAAACTTGATCAAATGCGTTGGCGATATCTAGGTTAATACCATATAGTCACCATGTTTATCGATTTCCTCCACCCAGAGGTACATCACATATGTCAGAAGATCACGATCAGTCGATCGTTTCAGTCTAAAACCATGCTAACGATCATTAATTAGGGAGTGATCTTCTAGGTAATGGATCAATTGATTGTTATAGATCCGTTCCATGACTTTGCGCAACACTGAAGTTACGGCTATGGGGCAGTAATTTGATGGGTCCAAGCGCAATACGTCGCTTGTTTGTTACTAACAGCTTTAGCCTTAGTTAGTTCGCCTTTAGTTTGTCGATAAAGGAGCTGTACTGATCCATCGGACGGAAGGGCCCCCGAAGGTAGTCGCCGGGTTCCCACCATCCAGTCACCAACCGACACAATGATCTACCCCGAGATTATGCGCGGTATGAAAGGACAGCCTCTCAAGGTGGCTAGACTTGATTGGGACCCTGTACTATACAACGGGCGGCCAGGAGGCCATCTGCCTCGCCGACGGGTCAGTTCAGTCAGTCAGTTATACACGAGCTGAACCCGAAACGCGACGTACTCATAAATACGCCTCTTCACAGGTCTTTCGCCGCGTGTACGGTGGTAGCCAACCAGGCGGGTATTTAGATTACCACCGGCTGAGATGCTGGAATCTCGGGTGATCCCTTAGTCGCCTCTTACGACACCCATGGGAAGAGAGTGATTTCCACTATTCTTTCTCTGTCACCGCACGGATAAATTATTATCTCTTATTAATACTACATGCGCTCGGTACTCTCTGCCTACCCCGTAAGGGATTTCGCGTGAAGTTATAGAATACTACATGCTATTTTTATTTATCTATATACATTTTTAAAAGTCGAACACCATGCATACAAACCCGCGACGAGGGGCTAGTATTTCATGAATTAATAATAATAGTCAAAATCTATTTGACATTTCCACACCGTAGGATACAGATGTTCTCACATAAATTTTCAATGTTGAAATCACTTACAAACCACTCGAATTTGTATGTAGACCGCCCTTACTTCACAAGATTAATAATTTGGACCTCAATTTATCCAAGAGGCGGATAAGCCGATAACATAACTCTGTGTCAAATAAAAAAGCAACGTTCAGAAGTTTATCCGTACACTAAATCAGGAAGGTTCAGTTGTTATGAAGATTGGGATCGGTGTAATAACCGTAAAATACCCGTAACCTAATCGAAATCACAAAGTAACATTCAACCGTACGCAGGACATCATTTTAACTAAATTGTTTTTATTTACTTTCTCATTTTGAATTAAACGACGGTAATTTCATCTTTGACATGAAAATAAAAACCTCTCAATTGTCAGATGGTTCGAAAGCTCAGTACTATCAAGCAATATATACATCCTTTGCACTAATCCCGACTCACGCTTAGCCAATTGATAATATTAGGGGTATAATATAAAGGGTATAAAGTATAAAATTGCCGATTTATACTGAAATATAAAAATCGGTTTTTTCTAAGACGTAACATATTTATTTAATCAAAATATTTACCCTCATTATCTACACATTGCTACCATCTAATCCGAAGTTTATTTATGCCTTTGCAATAGAACTCTGGGGATCTAGATTCGACAAACTGTGTGAAAGCGTTTTGTACTGCCTCCTGGGAAGAGAATTTTTTACCATGTAGAAAATTGTCCAAATCACAAAAAAATTATAGTCAGTTGGAGCAAGATCTGGCGAGTACGGAGGATGATGTATGGTTTCTAACTGCATCTCCTCTAGAGTTACATCGTTCACACACACATTTCTCGTGCAGTGTGAGGTCTTGCGTTATCTTGGAGCAATAATGGTGAAGATCGATTCACGAGTCGGGGCTGTTTCGCCATCATTATTCGAATTTCGGCACAATAAATATCTGCTGTTGTTACTTGACTTGAGAAAGCTATAGTAAATAATGCCACGAAGAGACCACCAAAAAGTTACCATTACCTTTTTATTGGTAAGCTTTGCTTTAGGCACTGTTGCGGTGTTTAACCTGGGGTCAGCCATTGAATTTTTCACTTACGGTTATCGTAAAGAATCCACTTTTTATCACATGTCACAATTCGATCCAAAATTCCTTCATTTCTGTACCGATTCAACAAGGCAACACAAGTTTCAACACGCGTTTCTTTCTGCAGATCAGTCAAATCATGACGCACCCAGTTTTCATATTTTTTATCTTATTCATTTTATGCAAATGAGTCAATATTGTAGGTAAGGTAAAATAAAACCATGCCGCTAATTCCTGGGTAGTTTGACTCGGATCTGCTTTTACCATCTCCTTCAATTCATCATTGTTGACCTGTGTGGGCGGTATTCCACGTGGTTCGTTCTTCAAGTCGAAGTTTCCATTATGAAAGCGTTTAAATCAAAAACGCACGGTGCGTTCATTAGCAGTCTCCTTTCCAAACGCAGCATTGCTATTACGAGTCGTTTCTGCCCTGTTAGTTCGCGTTGGAACTCGTATTCAAAAATTTCTCGGATTTTCGAAGTATTCATCTGTCCCATCTAAGCTTAATAAAAAAAATTGAAATTCGAAAATCAAAAGTTTCACATTTTTAAAAGAAGAATCTCATCAGGTATCATGTGAAAAAAGTTTCAATCAAAAATCTCACACTATAAAGGTTTAATGTCAATTCAAAGTATCTATTTCTATAAAACGGTAATTTCATATTTTAACCCCTATTATTTTGTTGTTACCCAAAAACGGCGAAGCTAAAAGGAGCGTCATAATTTTAACAGGCTATGTGAGCAGTGATAGCCTAGTGGATAAAGAACAGGCCTAGAGACCAACTGGTCTCCCCACCCCCGTTCGAATTCTACCAGCATGTTGTACCACCAAATTCGTCTTTTCAGATTTATGTATATATTTATAATTATCGCTTGCTAGACGGTGCTAGGTGGTGAAGGAAAAACATCGTAAGGTAACCCGCACATCCAAGAAATTATATTTCGAAAAACATGTGACCTACCCCAACAAAAGGTATGGTTTACCCTCTGGATTGTGAAGGTCTGACGGCAGTCGCTCCATGTAAAAGTCAGTATCCTAGCCAAATCCTTAGGCTTAGGTAGCGGACCTCACCGATCCTAATAGATCGGATAACGGGATAACGCTAAGAAGAAGAAGTGTGTATGATCATACGTATATCTCCAAAACTATTCGTTCTATATTAACATAATATGTACCTACTACGTTATTATTGGAAGCATTGTGCTGTACCGCTTATTTTAGGTTATATGACGTTATTGAACATCCTATATGGTATCTTATAGCGAACAGAATGTACTCCAAAAAAAAAACGTATCGAGTATAATGTCTAATGAAAACAGTACTTGGTCAAAAAATGTTATACATTTGTAAACTGAACTAAATTTTCAATGTTGAAATCACTTCAAAACCATTCGAATGTAGTTCGCTCGTTTCAGGTGCAACTGTTCATCACCTGAAACGTCCGGGTGCATGCAATTCATGTTTTAGGTGGCGAAGAGCCGACGGAAGAAGCTGGGGCAGAGATGACCGGAGCAGCCATGGCAGCGGCGGCATGCATCTACTAATGGTATTAGTTGGTACACACACTCGTTCGCATGAACTAATTGGTAGCGGAAGCACACAAAGTAGTTTACATCAAGTTGCTTATAAATTATTTAATTAATTTCTTATTTTGCAATCCGCCACATATAATATTCAATCTAATGTTTGAGAAAAAAACTACGCTTTAATATTAATCCAAAGGGATGGACAAATAGGTAACAGGGTCCAGTTGGCACCATTTAGGTACCTACTACTACTACAGCAACCCTAACTCATCCCACTACAGCGATACCAATTCTCCTTCAACCGAAGTGATTTAGAAGATACTTCGCCACGCTGCTCAACTGCGTATTAGGGAGACCAGTGTGTTCAAGCTTTTTTTATACAACGTCGGAAGGCATGCGAGCATACGGTCCACCGGATGTAAAGCGGTTACCGTAGCCTATGAACGCTTGTAATAAATTTAGTATTATTCGCGCGATGCCTTCTCGGCTGCTAACATAGCTACTCCTTAGGAGCTCACTCACATGTAGGAACACAACAACCCTCTAGGGAGTTGTTATTTGGTTGCGGTTATCTGTGCGGTGGAGGTACTTCTCCAGTCGGGCTGCTTTGATACGCTCTACCTCTCTAAAATATCCAGACCAAGACATACAGACATGTTCATGCACACATATGTTTACCCTATATAGGAATCGAACCCACGAGCGTTGGTGTCAAAGACGCGTCATTCATGACTGTGCCACCGAGCTTGTCAGCTACCCGTAGACTGATATAGCTTAACGACTGTCGTCCATCGACAACAGCCGAGACCGTTAAGTCGTTAGAGAATCTATTCTGTGATTTTAAGTTACAAGTTTTAGGTATGTATGAAGTTACCGAAATATAAATCATCCAAATATTTGTCACTCATTCTCATACGTAACGCCCGATCATTAGATCTACTACGATGAAGTAACTTAAGTGCACTTGATGAGCACCAACCTTTGTCTTAGTTTCGTTGATGCTATGTTTAAATTCATTCACGTTTAATTAAATTAGGTGTAGAAATCCGAGTACAGTAGAGAACTAAGACAGTGAATGTGCCAGTGAGATCCAGTAACACCTTAAGACTTTAACACTCTCAAATCTGGGAGTTAATTTTATTCCCTTCACGGATACTTTAATTTCTCGCTCGGATGATAATTTTCTGGCGCCTCTGCCCATGAAGAAAATCTCGCGAAAGTTTGGCTGCAATATTATTTAAATGCAGACGTGGTGCAAATCTCGCTCTGATATTTTATTGCGACTACGTTGCTTATAAACTATGAGACGTATTTTTGTAATAAACGCCAGAATAAGACGGTTTGTTATGATTTCTCTTTGCGTTGTTTTTAGATTGTTGAAATACACTTTTACAGTTAAATTAGATAAATCGATTGATCGTTAAAACAGGCTTCAATTTCAGTATAAAATTACGGATATAAGTGACTCTGCTGCTTACATAGCAACTCCTTGGCTTACTGATGACCTCACTCACACGCAGGAACACAACAACCCTCTAGGGAGTTGTTATTTGGCTGCGGTTTTCTGTGAGGTGGACCTCCACCTCACAGAAAACCTTCCCCAGACAGGCTGCTTAGATGCGCCCTACCTCTCTTAAAACTTAAATGAAGTATAAATAAAGATACATAATATAGATCGTAAATAAATTTTCTCCGTTCTGGCGCCTCAATTAAAAAGTACCACGATTGGCACCCCATTGATTAGCAAATTGTTAAGGGCTGAATAAAGTTCTGCCAGAATCTTGAAGGCTATGCGGTCGTCACATAATACTTTATTGAAACTCACAGTTACATTTTTTTACTATCAATTGTTAAGACATAAAATACATTTATTTTTTATCTTAGAGGCGGCAAACGTGCATGTGGGTCACCTGATGGTAATCGGTCACCACCGCCCATAGACCGCCCAAAGGTTCAGTGATTCGTTGCCAACTTTTTTTTTTTAGAAGATCGTAATGTTATAGTATATAAATATATAGCATACAAATTACAGCATTATGGGTTCTATTATCACTGTTTGAAATACAAACACCCAAAAATACATCTGTAGAAGCAATTTTGTAACGAATGCTTCTGATATCAATACGGTTTTTTTTTATTTTATATACATAATCGCAAAATATTACGTATTACTTGTCCTCATCATATTTTCAAATTATTAAATATACCCTTGTTGATTCTGACTACAGCCTGTATAACCTTAGTAATCGTATTTTATGTACAACGTTTTATAAAAAGTTTTATAAAACGTAGAACTATCTAACTTGTCAGTGACTTGTAAGTTTTTTATATATATGTAACATATAGAATCATTACTAAACAACAACTTACGTGCATATACACAGGTATATTACATAAAATCATTATGTTGTAATAATTAGTGACCGACCAAATTTCGGTTTCGGTTTCGGCCAGTTTCGGCCTAAAAATCTAGTTTCGACCTTAGTTTCGGTTTCGGTCAAAATATAGCCGAAACTTTCGGCCCCGCCGAAACTCAAGTGTTCGTGAATTTTCATGCGTCGTTCGGCGGTAAACTTCGCAGCTAACTCGTGCCTGCTAGCCGGCGCGGCCCCGGCTCAGTTCGCCGCCGTCCATTTAATCGTGAGTTGAGGTTATGTTTTGCAATTGAGTAATTTGGTAAGTATTTATTTTGTTTTTTTTTTTATTAATACCTCGTTTTATTTTCATTCAATTATCTAAACTTACTATTATTGAACATTATTTCGTTGAGTTTTATTTCTAAACGACAAATAAAAGTGGTTATATTGGATTTAGTTTTACTTGGATTTGCATATTTATTTAATATATGCAACTGTTAGTGAATTACGTGCTACATCCTTATTTTAACTTTGTTTCCCACCCAAACGTAACATAAATGTTCTGATTATGTTGTGTGTGACCTTTATTTACTTAATTTTATTTGACTATGAGGGAATAGGAGGATAATAAGCTCGTGAGAATTACCTAGTCAATCATCTCGCCTCGTTTATTCCGTGTATTGCGCGTTTTTTTTTTTAATTTAAAATTAGATTTGTATTTGTTTACCCCAATAAACTTTCCCTAATTAAAACTGAATGCTTTGTGCCTATTACACATTTACACACAATTACGTATTACTAGTTAGTTATATAGCATATGTCTAAAGCACTCTAACTGAAAGTTGTTTTTTTTTAAGTTTACTTCCAAGAGTAAGTATTGTATATTCATGTCATAAAAATTATATTTATTGACGGTCTTTTTATTTTATTTGACACTATTTAACTTACATAATGTTAAAAAAACAGTACATTTCATTAAATAATCGTAATTTTAAATATGTTTTAATAAGTTTAGGTTTCGGCCGAAACAGAGGGCAAGACCGAAAGTTCGGTTTCGCTTTCGGCCGAAAAATCAGTTTCGGTAGGACACTAGTAATAATATACACAGATTTGCGAAAATAAACATTTTCCGCAATACATTTTCATACTAATTTTGGATTACATATCTTCATTATAATTATTATTTCATGTCATTGACAAGTTACATAATTTTACGTTTTGTATAAGTTATAGACACTATCACCATAAAATTCAATTACTTAGGCTATACAAGCTGTAGCTTCGTGGCTTCGAAATAAAATATCTGTTATTAACATCTAAAGCATTCGTTAAGTAATTGCACTACAAATGTATTTTCGGAGTTGTGCATTTCAAATAGTGAAAACGGAACCCATAATCACTTTGTTTGCAGTAAAAGCATTTTTCACCGTACAACTAAAGAAATCATGCTGTTATTTACATACAGTAGGTACTATGATATTATCATCTTCCAAAATACAAGTTAATTTAATAAAAAGTGATAAGCCCGTCAACCGCACATTTTTATACTAATTAGCTTCAGGTGCTTCGGGTTGTTTTAGAATTTCGAACTTGTCATTAGCAAGACTTTGTGGCCATGGAAGAAATAAATTTTGAAATTATATGAAATTATCGAATAGAGTAAGTCTAATGGCCTTATGTTTTATTTCCAAAATCGATAAAAAATTTGATTGATTGATTGACTGTCCCTAGAATAATATTTGAAAATGTTCATGTTCCTTATAGCGAGAGTATCAAAAACCTTGGCATTTATTTGGCAGAACCTTTTCTTGGATGGTGCAAATAGCCCACGTTAGCAGGAATCTCTTTATAGCTGCTAAGTAATTTTCTCCCTATCGATATCAAAATTTCACTTACACAGTCCTTGCTCTTTCCTATTCTGGACTATGCAGATTCTTGTTACCTTAGCCTCACTGAAGACCAATTAAACAAACTTGAGCGCCTTCAAAATCTCTGTATTCGATTTATATTTGGGCTTCGTAAATACGATCATGATTTCGAACTTCGCACTCATCTCAAGTAGGTACTTATCAGGTTACGTCGTAACTGGTACACTGTCTCTCTTCTTTATTATCTTCTTCTTCTTCAATCGTACTTCTCCCAACTACTTGAAGGAACGTTTCATTTATCTCAGTGACGTATGGGATAGTTGTGATTGCAATACACGCAGTATTCTTTCCCTTCGTCTAATAACGCCATCTCACTCTGCACAATATTACTCTAAACCCTTGTCGGCACGAGTTGAGCAACTCTGGAATACCTTGCCAATTTCTATACGCAGTACACAACCCTTAGCCTCCTTTAAAAATATGGTAAAATCCCACTGTCTCTATGCAACTATAGTACTATATATATTACTCGTATTATCTTTATATAAATATTATTGTATATTTTGGTCTTCTATCATGATTTTTCTACTTTATTTTTTTTTCTCTTTTCTGTTTGTATTTCGTTGTATATAATATATAAAGGGAAAATTGTGTGATGTATGATTTTTTCGAGTCGTATGGTTGTCTGGAAGATATCACTTTAGCGATAGGACCGCCTATTGTTAATTGGTTTACTTGTTCTACGTGAGTTCTGAATATATTTGTTATTGGTGCAATAAAGAGTATTCTATTCTATTTTATTAACTTTTATTTTAAAACTTGAAATAATTGATATTTTTGTCGTTTAATGCTTCGTAGGTTTTGATTCAACAATGGTAATTTATTAGTTAGGAAAGGTTTTATACCGCTCCTGGTTATCTTTACAACAGAGTACGTTGCATGAGTAGCATGATAGAGAAGTAAAATAAATATACCGTCGATGTAAAAATGAAACCAAAACTTTTGTGAAAGTGAAAATTGAAAGAATTACTTTGAACGACGAAGAGAAGCTGACGTAGAACTTAGAGGCGATATCAAACTCTTCTGGAGAAATGTAAAGAAATCTCGGTATCATACGTCAGCATTCAAAATGGGTAAGATAATATATAAAACTGATGACATTCTTGCTAACATTCAGGAAGTGTTAGAACAGTGGAAATAATGTTTTGGATAAATGTATGATTATGCCCCGGACGCTCACATTTTGAATGAGTGTGTGTGGACCAATATAAAGCTTGTAAAATTGAAACTCAGTGGGAATCGACTTGGTGGTACCTATGTTTGAGTTGCCTTCTGGTTTTTGAGCAATCTGTGCTGGAAAACCGGAAGGGTCCTAACCTATTGGAGATATGCAGTTATCGTGCACTTATATGCTCCAGTGTACGCTCATATATTGAAAACTTATTTCTATCTATGACTTCACACCAAGTTCTTTGCCGCCAAAGGTGACTCGGCTCATACGCTTCTTTAACAATCATAGTTCTTAGTATGCACGCTCGTCGATTCCTCGTCGGGGGTTCCTGGACACGATCTTTAATTTATATATTATACAATGAATATATGTAGTACAAATATATTAATTGGTCCTTATTAAATTAAACAGAACACTAACTTCTTTCTTTGTTTTAAAGTTGGTAGCTATTGGTATTTTCCAAAATATTCTACTCTGAATGAAAGTTTATTGAAAAATATACAACACTATACTTAATTGAAAAAGGTTGTCCTCTGTTGACAAAGGTGCTAACACTAACAACACAGTAAAAAAAAAGACGCAAATGCGTGACTCTAGCTAGTGACCTGACCTCCTAATGACTTTTCGGTCACATTACCCATTTATACCTAGAGCAAATAAAAGTCGAGACTGGCCAAGGGTCGGGGCTGAGCAAACATTCTTATTAGTAGTACAACAGCAAATACTCCATTACAACACTTTTGCTTAATTGAAACTTTATAAAATAAGAAACATTTTTGGAATTGACAAAAAGCATGCTTAGTAAATTTTATTATAGATGGATATGTTATGTACTTTAAAGAAAATAACCATTCTTCATGCCCGATATTAAGCAGTTACTCAGCATATGAACACTTGCAACACCTATGTATTACCGATACTATAAAAATCTATTGAAGCCTTGTGTTAAAAAAAATGTGCAGTAGTACATTGAGAAAATTTATTCTACAGAGAGTTTATTCTACAATTTATGGATTTAGATGAGCTTGGTGATGCAGTGGTTAGTAACGCCTCTTTGTCACTAACGCTCGTGGGATCGATTCCCATACAGGACAAACATCTGTGTGCATGAACATATTATCTGTTTATCTTGGTCAGGGTATTTTCTATGTATCATATCATAAGTATGTATATACAAAAAAATCATGTATTCACGTATATTTATCAGTTGTCTAGTAACCCATAGTACAAGGTTCACTTAATTTGGGACTAGTTGGCGCTGTGTAAGTTGTCTGACAATATTTATTATTTATAACTGGATCATTTCAGTTACCGTATAGGAGAATTGAAACCAAGTTGTCGCGTACTTGTGGATTCGCTATTGATGAGGCGAGAGATGAGATTATAGAAGGTGTATGGCCTCCTTTTACATTCACAGCTCTCACTATATCCACATAATGTCAAACAACTCCTCTTAACACAACCCCTCGAGTTACGGTTTTCGTTGGGCTTAAGGGCTCAGTTTCAATAAAGATATTTCATGATATATTTATACAGACCGTTATGCACATTATCTGGCAGTAATATTATTTTTCATCCAATTGATCGGAAATCATTTCATAATCTAATAAAAGAAACCCTCAATCGGCTCTTTTTGATACTCGGCGGAGTAGTACCTACCTCCGAAATTTCAGATACTACATTATTTAAAATTATTATTTCACTCTAATTCAACACGCAGGTAAGCAACGTAGACTACGTTCTGAATATTAAGCCTTAAGTCATCGGCCCCGGATGTTATCTATAGACGGCAGTCGTTAACCTAGGTTTAAAATACTTCAATAATTCGCAGTTGAGCAGCATGGCGTAGTAAGCCTTGTGATATATGCTTGTGAATATATGAGTAAGGATAGGTGTGATGGTGAAAACGAAGAACCGAGGCTAAGTACAACAGGTATAAGTATAAGGTTGTATTGGCCTGAGTGAAAATTAGATATTTAGTTATTGAATTCTAGATATTTTCAACTACACAATTTAAAGTTATTTAGTAAACATGTATAGTTCATTGGATAATAAATTAGATTTTACATAGCAAATCTAGTTAAACAAACTGCAAAGAAAGTTTTAATGTGTATCAAACATTACGTATCTTCAATTAATTGGTTGCTATTTTCTCGCCAATAAGAGAAAAGTACTATACAAGTCTCGGACGAAATAGCAATTAACTGCCTCAATTAGTTAAAAAGGACTTTGGAAGTATTCGGCCACGTCTTATCCTTCCAGTATTATTCAGTCGCTTTATTTTCGGCCTGGTCAGTGATGTACTCTTATTACCAGGTTATTATTGTAAGACCGGATTCATACATGTAGTTTGTAATATTGATGAAAAAGTCGAGTGGGATAGAATAACTGACTGCTGTTGTTCAAATTTTGGATATCTTCTATTAACCTCACAATTCTCACAACCATCCTAAATAATTGTACATATTTTTTGCCTATTTATGCATTTTACGAGTAGAGCGAAGCCAAACTTTGTGCTACAACGAAGCAAATGCTAAAATTTCAGATATCGATCACATCATAACCTTTAGCACAAAAAGCGAAACAAATATTTTGGCCTAATTTTAAAAGCCATAAATGTGTATTGTTCAGGCAAATGATATCTATAACTTGCATATTTTATTGACATAATTATAGCATTAGGTGTAAAATTACATATTATTGTAATAATGGAGAAACAATATGAGAGCATACACTCTGATTTGAACGAGGTTCCCTTTTGTAAACCCTTACGTTGTAGAATCAGCTGGTGGCGAGAATTTCACTATAGCATAGGAGTTCATTAAATGTGTAATGTACCTAAGTAAAAGTAAAATTGTTTCATAGATATAGGATATAGGTAGGTACTTAGATGATAAATATTTATTACAACACTTCCCTGTAAAATCAAGGTATATTGTACATATTTCAGCACTTTCTTTTATTACAATCATAAATCTTTGCCTGTCGACGAAATTGTGATAACATAGCGACGAAGGAAAGCAAAAAAAAAGAAACTGTTAAAAAGGTCTTCCTGTAATAAAGTTGAAAATAAAAGAAGTTACTTTGAAAATATATCTGCTGATTAAGCCTTCGAAGTAAGGGGTTAAGTAAATAAAAGACTGCAAACAACGGAATACAATGAAGATAACGCAGCTTTTGAAGAATTTGCCGTCCTCAACTAACCATAGCCCTATCTGACAAGCAAAGTATAATAACAGACACACCTTAGCACGCTTGTGATAAATTCTTGGAGTGTGGTGCAAGTATAACTATTAATATTAGTCAGCGGAATTATTTTTTGCCATCTTGATGTCTATTGACTGTTGTCTATCTTCTCATAGCTCATGCTGCCCATGTTTACCATTTCTCTCTGTCTTCTGTAATTTTTAAGTTTGTGTTATATAATCTTACTTTGTTTTTAAGAATCTTCTTACCTAATTAGCATATTAAATAAAGAAACAATTTGAACAGTTTTATTTTAAGTTAACTTGTAGAAAAAATATTTATCAAACCATGCGCTTGCTCTGTTAAGGGATATAACACTTCTAAGTTTAATCGTGATATGTCTATCAGGCTTCTGCTAAATTATACAATAAATATGTCATATTTAGTCTAATCATTTAGATTTTTATATTTATACTAACGGACTCAACTGGCGCTGTTCCGCCAGAATTAGAAATAAAAAATCTGGGACCGTCATGTGCATCATGTGGTAAACGATCGTTCATTAACGTAAGATAGAAAGTCTCATCACATCAAACATACGAGTGTCATGCGCGTGAGTCTGAAACTATGGGCATTTATAAATAACTTACTTTTTTTCAAAACTATTATATTTGTGAGAATAATACTCATTCATGAAAAGTAATGCTGCTATGGTTTCTAGTGATAATTTTGTAAGTTTTAATGCCGCAAGTCGGTATTTGTATAATATTTAAAGTACGCCAATGTGATGTAAGTACACTCGTGATGATTGTCGATGGCCGACAAAGCGGGCGATGATTGGAAGTGAGAATTGGAGGCGGTTGCGTGGACACGAAACGGAGTAACTTGCAGCATTCGTTTTTTCTTATTTGCTTAATACGAGTATCTCCCTCTTACGAAATTTGGTCGACAGAACAGATTTAGGTAAAGGTTGGAAATAAAGATAAGAAACAAAATTAGGAAAATAAAAGCATCCAATAAATATTTCATGTATCTGTTTTCTACGCTGAGTAGGAATGAATAGTTTTGCATATAAATATACCTATTATATTTGTACAGTGGTACAAATTATAAACAACAGCGATGGCGCTAAAATTAGCATAGCGTAAAATGTACTGATGTATGTGAAAAATAAACATAACGGAGAATGAGAATGTACGTGTAAAATTTCATTTTTTCCCACACATAAGTTGATATTATAATAGAGCGCGCGAAATAATGATTTTATATTTCGTACTGGAATTACGCTTTATAAACACTACTAATAAATTTTTAAATTAAAAATAGTTCGTAAGAATTTCTGCTATTTAGGCCAGTTGCCAGTTGTAAATTAGTGATAGTCTAGTGGATAAATAACCGGCTTATAAACTGATTAACTTCCAGTTTCAATTCTTTGTGGGCATATACTACTAAATTTGTGTTTTCGGATTTATATACGAAAGGTCTTGTTTTCGCACAGGGTTGTGGGTGTCTGACGGCAGTCGATCTATATAAAAAATCAGTATTTTTGCCTCCTAAAGGATTAGGAAATGGATTAACATAAAGAAGATTAATAAATCTTAAAAATAAAAATTAAAAATTTTATTACATCATAAATAAAACTGCCTTACATGTATGATCCGTAATAGAAAGCGGGTTTAAAATATTTGTTATTAGTTTCGTAATTGAATAATTAATAAGTATTGTCTTATTCTTATAACTTAGACCACCACAACCACTGGTCGGAAAACAATGGTAGTCTTATATAAAGTATCTAGGCTTCGTCGCAATAAACAACATTGAGTGAAAGGGTTGTACAAGATAAGATTTTCTTTGACGGCAATGGCTATTTTAAGACCCCGTGGCGTCCTTATTGATCTGATTATATCTTAGAAAATAAACAACGTTATTACGCATCAAATCATTTTATTTGAAGCCCAATGGGCTACTTTCATAAATTTTCGCACTAGAAACATATATAAATCTTTTTCCTTTTACTTTAGTGCAAAGTTAGTTTTACTTTTCATACTCTTCTAAAAATACTATCTGAACAATGAATCTGAACAAATCAGAATATTGTCATGAAATATTATAATTTAAGAAGTATATTATAATTTATGCCGCAGTAATAAAGCAGAAGTCATACAAATCGAATATGTAAGTAAAATAGTAGCGACTGTCGCCAGTTATCACAGGAATTTATTGATGTCGAGCTTTTCCGTACAATTCATAGTCAGTCTTCGCTATTTTGATTAGATGACAGCCGTAAAGCCAACGTAGGGATATTCAGATGCAATAACATTATTCGACTCTATCAATTCTCAATGGTGTAGCATAGCAGAGTATTCTCTAAACCCGGTATAAATATAAATACGTGTGGTCTTGGCTTTTCATTGAATTAATTTCTCATATTGTTTGATATTAACTACATTTTAGTTAGCTTTTTATAAAAGTTGTAATTCCTACTAAATACAAGGGTCGTAAGCTTAAAGATTGACCCAACGATACTACTAATAGTAGTAGGTAGAGAACAGTTCATGTAGAGTGAACTACCATATATTTGCTATCACAGTGTCGTTCGGATTCAAATGAGGTTTTGACTGCATTAAAAAGATCTATCGAAACGATCAATACGAATATGAAGCGGTCATAAAATAAAATTGGATGTAATAAAACGGGTAATACCTGGTGGTGCGGCCGGGGCATATCGTATCCTAGAGCCATAAGGCAAAGGCCATAGAATGAGCGATAAAATTCAAACAAAAATCCTAATCTAGTTAGAGCCAAAATCGCGCTCTGAGGGTTTCATTCGATCTTTGTTTCCTACATTTTATTTTATCGTTCACAAGAAATAGCTAATAATGTATATCCTATATAACTTATCAGCTAAAATTTGAAAACGTTTGACTGTTTTCGAAATTTTAAATTAATACCAGTTTATGCTTTGTAATTCTACCAATTCCACGTTTATGTATCCAACATTTTTTAAGATGGAACAGACTGTGTCTGACACGAAAATGATCTCATAAGGCTGTTTTCTTTTTAAAAACGGGACCCAAAGTTATGTATCAAATAATCTTTAAGTATTTTAGTTGTAATCAACTTCATATCTATAATAATCTTAATTCTGGCTAAGTTAGACTCTAATTGCTTATCCTATTTTGTGAAAGAAACACCTTGTGCTGAATGAATTACAATGAAGCGTGAAATATCTACTAAAAACCTAAACTCAAGGATAAGCTCAATTATTCAAAGATAGTAAATAGTAAAAGAGATACGATAGACTACCAACCTCGTGAACTGCGAAAAATTGACCAATCTAACGAGACAGATCGTTCACAATGACCTACCTAACACAACATTATTCGCTAATAATAAAGCTATAAGGAGCTGGCCGCTATAAGTTGCTACCGACAGAAAATCATCTATATACGAGTAGAATATGACCCGTTAATAGCACGTCAAATTTAGAGTAAAGATACGCTAGTACACTCGAACTTTAGTTTACCACGTTCGAAATATTACGAGTACATTTTTAAATAAAACATTTTGTTATAAAAAATCGTATATGAAACGTTGATTATTTTGCTTATCGAAATATACTTTTGCACTTGCAATAAAATGCTGTTTATTACTACATCTTTTTCGTTATCTAGCAGGTCGTGAAAAATTTCTCTGGTAAAAGAGTTACCATTTTATAAATTATCATTATTTACCAGCGCTTTAATATAAATCACTTATGCCAACGGACTAACATATAAATAAAAAAAAAATGATTCCTGCAAAATAGAACCATGAAAAAAATTGTATTGGTGAGTGGAATCACTCCAATCCATTTCATTTTAAATATATTTTTAAGACAGCTTTGTAAAGATATACCTATATATCGCACAGTTAATACTACTTATGTCAGTCGCGTATTTTATGGCCCCAACCCAACAGTTAGATGTGCAGAAACGATGTCGAGTATATGGTCGCAGTTGCCAGCTTTATATCGTCAGGTACGTTGCTGAGCATAATGTCCAAGCCTAACGGGTTATTTTAACATGTGAATTAGTGTAGTATCAAAGTAGCCATTCTACAGAAGCTATGTTACGACATTTATTACCGCAGCTTAGTAATCGTAATAATGAGGATTTTCTACAACCCCATTGTCTGCTATTGTAAAGTTTTATTATTTTTTTCTTTCCTATTTATCCCTTTTGTATCAAATGTAGGGAATGTAGAATATAAACTTTTCATTTATTTCTATTTTCGCATAATGATTACTTTTAAAACATGACAATTACATTTTTTCTTTAGAGATACGGTAATCGCCTAGATCAAATAAAAAAAAAACAGTTAAAACGTTTGTTTCTTTATAACTTTTGTTCCACTAAAACTGAAGTTTGGAAACTACTGTTTGCCCAAGATTTACAATTTCAAATATACGCAAAATCCAAATACCAGAATATTCTACAAAAAATTTACTATTTTAATACTAACTGATTGACTCACTGACGGTGAAAATCTATATGCTTTTCCTTTTCCTATGCCCTTGAGCTGGATCCTTCAAACTTGGTATAGAGTTATTTTTTCTATGGTGTTCAGGGAGTTCACCCTCACACGCTGGAATCGCAATGGTCGCGTACTGTGCGGTTCCAGAGAAGTTTTCTTCCGCGAACTCTCAAGCTGTGGAATGAGCTCCCAGCCGCGGTTTTTCCAAGGGACTACAGCATGAAACTCTTCAAGAAATGCGTGTAGAGTTTTTAGAGGGCCGGCAACTCATGAGTGATACCCCTGGTATTGCAAATGTCCATAGGCTACGGTGACTGTTTACTATCAGGCAGGCTGTATGCTTGATTACCACATTAGTTGATCAGGGCCTTCGCCTCCGGCGTATCTTCATCGGTCGGAGTGAAAAGTCAAGAAGGCCCGCAGGACTCTCAGCTCTGGCTTGCCTTTATTGACCGTCCAGAGAGGAGTCGATAGGAGTATATTGCTATAGCAGGTGATATGCTACAGGGGTGGTAGTGTTAAAGGGCATAACGCCGCGAGTAACTTCAGAGAAAGCGCAGCACACCTCTCACACCCCTGAGTCACTCGCATCGGTGTTGCCCCCGGCCGACTTTTTCTGCCATTTCGGGGGTCAATCTAGTGAGTGGCGAGCCACCGCCTGCCGAAGTAACATCAGATATGATAGTTATGGCAGGTGTCCGTCTCTCTTCTGTAATAGCCCAGTACTAATAATCCCTCCAGATCTCATTTCAATAGCTCAATTATTTCCGACACATTTGCAATAGTCCCAATGCCGTGACCTGGTCGTGGGTATATCCTCCCATTGATATCCCTTAGAGCAGGTCACAGCGGGTATAATACATTACATCATTCTTCATTTTTTCATGGGAATTCATATCCCCGCGCACGCCTATCAAATGACCGGGATTAAAAGCCTTGAAATAGGACAAGTAATATTAAAAGTACGAACCGAAAATATATAAATACACTTAAATCCAAAACCTTGTAGTTGACAAAATATTGCCTTTTCGATTGGAAAAAACATTTATGAACTAAAGCATGGCTTGATGAATAGAATCCAGATTCTGCATCAGGAAAATCGACCTTTATTGACTGGTTTACTGGATTTAAACATGGTCGTATGAACACGCATAATGAGCCACGTTCTGGTTGCCCAAAATAGGTGGTTAGGCAGGAAAATATCAAATCAAGAAAATCATTTTGAAAAATCGTAAAGTGAAGTTACAGGAGGAAGCTGACACTCAAAATATATTAACTTTGGGGGTGTTTCAGTAAAATAAATGAGATTATATACATCGATACGTAACGATACACGAAACCTGATTCCATCATTATACACCAAAGTCAAATCGGTAGTTAGCACTCGGTGCACCACGCACAAAACAGCCAAAAGCAACTGAGTGCTGGCAATGTGGCATCTGCATTTTGTTTATGGAATACCTTTAAAAAGGTAAGAGAGTCAATAACGATTACTACGTGACTCGACTAGATCATGTAAACAAGGAAATTCCGAAGAAATGACCCCATATACAAAGAACGAAAGTGATATTTTACCAAGATAATGCACCATGTAACATTTTTTTGGCCGCGATAACAAAATTGCACGAATTACACTTTGAATTGTTTTTGCATCCGTTCTTTCCTCCAGATTTGGGCCCCAGCGACTTTCACCTGTTCACAGATGTAAAAAAAAATCTCGCCAGAAATAAATTTGGATCAAATGAGGAAATCGCTGAAACTAACGCTATATCGATCGATCGTTCTTTATAAATGGTATCGAAATATTCCTGAAGCATTGCAATGATTGTCTCTTGAAGGAGGCTAAGTTGATGAATTAAATTTGAACGAAAAAAGTTGTTTTCTTCATTAGACGGAGAACTCATCAGATGATGTGTTATACAAGAATGCCCATTTAAATAATATTATAGGTACTATGAAGAATACATAATAAAGAAGAAGAAATACAATCGTTAAACCTAAAATTGAAAATCAACTGGGTATTAAGTTTTACGAATCCATTGCAATTGGTTTGTCCTCGTAAATTTGCCCTGTGTAACAATACATATTGTTTAATGGTATAAAAGACTATTTATATGTCACGCTGTTAACCACGGTAGTGGATAAAACATTTAATATGTGTTCTGGTGGACCCAGAAAACAAGACTTACGAGAAATTAGTTCAACTGCGATGTTTTTTCCCTTTCTGCGAGAAGGACGGTCTCATTTAGTGCTCTCGGTAGATAGCGACCCGTAATGTCCGTCCGATGCTAGCTCAAAGCAGGGTAAGGCCGGAAAGCTATGCCTCATTCTTGCTTAACGACACTGAGCGAAACTTTAGCGAAATCGATAACGAACCTTCAGCAATATTTTACCGTATCACTAACACTATCAACATCATACTGGAACAGGTAAATACCGTTATCTTAGTTACATTTTAGTTCCAGGATCGAATTTTGTAGCACTCAATACTCTCTGCTTAAAACTTAACGCCAAATCCGCTAGGGACTAGGCGTTAAGTTATTATTATTATCTTCGGGAGGCATACATGTATACAGCCTAACTAATGTAAAGCAGTCACTGCAGCCTATGAACGCTTGCAATATATTATTTATCACTGGCGTAATCATCTCTGCTGCTAACGCAGCAACTCCTTAAAAACTTACTGGTGGCCTCATTCACACACAGTAGGGCGAAGAATACTTCTCGAGACGGGCTGCTGCTACGAGGCCTACCTCTCTTAAGTTATGAATAGGGTGATTTATAGACAGATGGCATGACTTCGAAAGTACTCTTTCTCAGCTAGATAGCTCTGTTCGTATTAATGCACGTAAAACCTCATCTGAGTCCATTAAAACTTTGAGAAATGTATGCCTAATCTAAGCGTAGAGGTCTTTCTCTGAAAGACGATATTCTTGAAGGTCGATCTTCATTAGTATCCATAGTAAAACGTTGTTCCTGTTATGCAGTTAATTTAAGAACACTGTTGCGTCACTTCCGAAGTAATTTGACGACTATTATAATCTTCTATAACTTCACGCCAAATCCCTTACGGGGTAGGCAGAGAGAACCGAGCGCCACGCGACTCGATCCTTACATACCTCATTCGCTTCTTTCACATTCATTGCTCTTTTCATACACGCTCGCCGGTTTCTAGGGCTCCTGACATCACCTTCTGATAGAACACGACAAATTTGATCATGATAGGTAAGTCTTGGCCTTCCTCGGCTCCTACATCCTTCCACTTTTGCATTGTATATCTGCTTCGTCATTCTTTCATCCTGCATTCTTTCTACATGTCCGAACCAACGGAGCATGCCTCTTCTTATTTTAACACCGACGCTCTCTTTCAGACCAACTCTGCTTCTAACCTCATCATTGCGGATACGGTCTGCAAGCGTTACACCACAGATTTTGCGCAACGCTCGTATTTCAACCGCGTTTATCCTACTTTCATGCTCTCTCTGCCATACCCAGCTCTCGCTTCCATAAGTAAGCGTTGGGACCAGCACTGCATTGTGTATAGCCAGCTGCGCCTTCTGGCTCAGGTTTTTACTGCCAAGAAGTTTTCCCAACGCTCCATTCACATTATTCCCAGCACTCACTCGCCTTTCCACATCTGCGGTGTACCTTCCATCCCTGCTGAAAGCGCATCCAAGATATACAAACTCATCCACTTGTTCCAACACTTCATCATCATCTGCGGTGTACCTTCCATCCCTGCTGAAAGCGCATCCAAGATATACAAACTCATCCACTTGTTCCAACACTTCATCATCTACCGTAATTCTTACATTGGTTCTGGTTTCTTCTCTTTCAAATACCATAATCTTTTTTTTCTTCGCATTCAATAGTAATGTTATAATCTTGGTTAAAAATATCTAAAAGTTAGTAAACTCGCTTTGGATTCTTCATGAACTATTGTTGGAACAGAAACATGGCCGTGTTCGTATTTGTGCACAAATGTATTGTCAATTTATTACGGAGATCCCAATTCTATTTGTTGTCAAAGAATACGAAACGTTTTAGTTATAAAAGTTACTTTTTTAAAGATAAATTATCGAAACATAGGTATATTGTTTTGAAAAATTATCTTTAAAAAAGTAACATATTGTGAATAATAGACATTCGAAAAATATTGTGGGAGCCTAGAAACATGCATAAAACGAATTGTAGTGTTTTACATATTTTTTCTTGTTAATTGGTATATCATCATTTGCTTGCTCAATGTGCTTAAAAAATATGAGAAAGACAACCGTGTCTTGTTGTACGTTGATAATGCTTATATGTACACAATACATAATAAATTAATTTTATTATTGACACAATTATTAAACTGGTGGAAAATATGCCATCCAATCAGCAGCCCTTGTGGTATAAAAATATTTCGATCGAATAAAAAAATATTTCGTATATAAAAAAGAAAATAATAAACAATTCTTTAATTTACGAGTAGTATTCGTGACATAGCAGACGAACTCGCCTGCGCTGGTACGGCCATGTCTTACAAAAACCGGCAAGTTACATGGGGTCAACAATGTCGACAAAATATGTCTAGCCAAAAGTATAAAAGCCGGAAAGCAGACCTTGGGGCTCCGAAGTGAAGGCGTAGGATGCGGCCGGGATAATGAGCATCGTCAAATTATCAGTGCACCTAATTGCACACAATTAAAAGTATTGAGTCGTCATATATAAGGTATATTAAATAAAAATCGGCCAAGTGCGAGTCGGACTCGCGCACGAAGGGTTCCGTACCATTATCTATAAAAACAGCAAAAAAAAAAATCGGCCAAGTGCGAGTCGGACTCGCGCACGAAGGGTTCCGTACCATTATCTATACAAACAGCAAAAAAATCACGTTTGTTGTATGGGAGCCCCCTTAAATATTTATTTTATTCTATTTTTTAGTATTTGTTGTTATAGCGGCAACAGAAATACATCATCTGTGAAAATTTCAACTGTCTAACTATTACGGTTCAAGAGATACAGCCTGGTGACAGACGGACGGACGGACGGACGGACGGACGGACAGCGGAGCCTCAGTAATAGGGTTCCGTTTTACCCTTTGGGTACGGAACCCTAAAAATCACGTTTGTTGTATGGAAGCCCCCTTAAATATTTATTTTATTCTATATTTTAGTATTTGTTGTTATAGCGGCAACAGAAATACATCATCTGTGAAAATTTCAACTGTCTAACTATCACGGTTCAAGAGATACAGCCTGGTGACAGACGGACGGACGGACGGACGGACGGACGGACGGACGGACGGACGGACAGCGGAGCCTCAGTAATAGGGTTCCGTTTTACCCTTTGGGTACGGAACCCTAAAAAGAGGATTTTATTAGATTTCCATGATAGCCTATTTATACGGTAAAAATGATAATAATTTGGTATGGAGCTATGTTTAATGACTATGCCTACACAGTGACTTGAAACAACTCGGTCGATAGATCATGCGAGCCCTATCGAGTGGTTCAGTATGCCTTGCTGCGGTTTGAAATACATTAATAGTAACCTACGATCCCGCAGATAGAATATAATAATAATAGTAATCATTTATTACACAATAGACAAACATAATAGACAAAATTAATGTTACCCAGAAACTGATATGTTAAGATGTACATTGCTTAAATTAACCTAGATTTTGTATTACTAGTAACTTTCACACTAGACTCATGTCTGTGTCGTGGAATTCACATATAAACTTTTTCCAATTACAATGAGATAATGGACAACATGGGTATGTACTTTACAATAACAATCTGAGATTTTATAAAATAAAGTTAAAACATGCCTGTGATCGAGTGTGTGTATGCTTTTGCATTACGCGTGCTTGCGCGCGAGTGTGACCCTGTGTGAGTATATGTGTGTGTCCGTGATAAGTGTGTATAGTTTCTTCAAAATGTTATTTGGTTACTTTGATTACTTGTTCCATTTCTGTGTATGAAAGTGTGTGAAGCAAACTTATTATTCGTTTTTTATCGCGCGAGTGCTACTTAACCAGCATTCATAGGCTACGGTAACCACTTTATATCAGGTGGACCGTATGCTAGTATGTACTTTCCGACGTTGTATAAAAAAAATTGGGTACCTGACGGGACACATTCTAATTTCACTGTCCTTTTTTATACCACTAAGATGGCAAACAAGCATACGACCCGCCTGATGGTAAGCGTAGCCTATGGACATTTGCAGAACCAGTGGTGTCACTCTTGTGTTGCCGACCCTGTAAAGATTAATCTAAGATACAGTATTTTATTTGCTCGCACTTCATTATAAAACGACATACCTACGTGTATGAATTACAGTATGACACCTTGTGCCTTGCTCGCATCATAGCATGAAGTGGCTCTATTCATTTTCAACTCCCTAATATTGAGGAACTAGTATTTATTAATAACGTTAATGTACCTACCTATATTTGAAGCAAATATTTTTTTGTTTCAAGCCGAGATGGCCGACTTTGTATTATGGAGAAAATAGAGAAGGAAGATTACCCAGCGCTGCCATCAACTTCGATGTGTTCTCAAAATCCGTCTCAATATCGCTTTTATCCCCCTCTCTTCTTTTTCTTAGCGTTATCCCGTTTCCTAATCCGTTAGGATTGGCGAGGTCTGCTACCTAAGCCTAAGGATTTGGCGGAGATACAGGGAAAACCAGATCATTCTTACGTAAGATCGTCACTTTCGTCACACTTTTTCAAAACATAATTTCTTAGACGTGCGGGTTTCCTCACGATGTTTTCCTCCACCGCCTAATGATAATAATAAATCACTTTTGTCCTCTATCGGTGAGTAATACGGCCGTACGATATTGGGCCGCAATAAAGATTTCTTACAGTAAGATTCAGTCTTGACGCCTTTACCATGTCCTTCGCCCATTTCTGTTCCAGAAATGGCTTCCCTACAGCAACAGTCGCTCAAAGCATACCCCGTGTATTTCCGGCTTGCATAGCGCAGGTTGCGGTATTTCCGTGACGTCCGGCCTCAGCGCATCCGATTTCTTGTTAACAGGACTGCTGATTCCATCGTTCTGGCGTTCCTATGGATGGCATGGTAAAACCTGCCACCACATAGCTTAGTAGCGTGTTCATAATTTCTACAGTAAAAAAGAAAAGTATTGCCTTGCGGTACATTTTCACCCTTTTAATCGCCTTTTATTTGTTTTCACCGCATTTTTCAACACCTTATTCGTTTATGACTTAATTGGTATGGACGTTATGTGTTTGATATAATTCTTTTACATTAATTTTAAAATTATTTCGATATGAATGGTGGCCTATTACCGGTAACATATTGTGAGAGTAAACCTAATCTACTAAAAATCGACATAAATATTATAATCGTAGCAGCTTAAGCTGGATGGCTCACGTGAAAAATCATCTAGACCCACTTGGAATAATAGTTTACTATCACAAATACATTTTATATGAATATTCTGCCTTATATATTAGGGGTTAAGGTATGAAATTGCCGATTAGTACTGAAAAAAAAATCGTTTTTTTTTTCCTAGATGTAACATGTTTATTTAATCAAAATATCCCTCATTATACATTGTCTATACATTGCTGCCATCTAATGTGAAATTTGTTTATGTCTTTGGGATAGAACTCTGGGGATCTAAAAGCATTTTGTACCGCCTCCTGGGATGAAATTTTTTTACCACGTAGAAAATTGTCCAAATCACGAAAAAAATGGTAGTCAGTTGGAGCAAGATCCGGCGAGTACGGAGGATGACGTATGGATTCTAACTGCAACTCCTGTAGAGTTACAACGGTTTCTCGTACAGAGTGAGGTCTTGCGTTATCATGGATGAAATGAATGATGAAATGGTGAAGATCGATTCACGAGACGGAGCTGTTTCACTGCCAGTTTCGCCATCATTATCCGAAGCTCGGCACAGTAAACATCTGCTGTTATTACTTGACCAGACCTGAGAAAGCTATAGTGAATTACGCCATGAAGAGACCGCCATTACCATTACCTTTTTATTGGTAAGCTTTGCTTTCGGGCACTATTGTGGCGTTTAGCCTGGGGTCAGCTATTGCATTTTTCGCTTTCGGTTATCGTAAAGAATCCACTTTTCGTCACATGTCACAATTCGATCCAATATTCCTTCATTTCTGTGCCGATTGAACAAGGCAAGACAAATTTTAACACGCGTTTCTTTCCGCAGTTCAGACAAATCATGAGGCACCCATTTTTCATATTTTTTTATCTTATTGATTTGATGTACATGAGTCAATATTATAAGTAAGGTATACCATGCTGATGCATGCATGATGCCACGATAAACCATGCTGGTAATTCCTGGGTAGCTTGACTCGGATCGGCTTCCACCATCTCCTTCATTTCAGCGTTACTCACCTGTGTTGGCGGTCTTCCACGTGGTTCGTTCTTTAAGTCGAAGTTTCCATTGCGAAAGCGTTTAAACCAAAAACCCACGGTGCGTTCTTTAGCAGTCTCATCTCCAAAAACAGCATTGATATTGCGAGCCGTATCTGCCGCGTTAGTTTTAAGTCGGAACTCGTATTAAATTTCTCATCTGCTTCTCTCTTTTGGTTTCAATCTTATCTCTCGGATCGTTTTCAATTGGTAAAGTTGACTGAAAGTATGTCCGACTGGTGCGAGGTCAGGGCTGGGGTCCCTCAGGGTGGTGTGCTTTCACCTGTCCTTTTCTCCATCTTCATCAACGGTATCACGTCATTTCTATCCTCTTCGTTTCATCTGTATGCAGATGACGTACAAATATATGCTGCTGCCTCTCTTCAAAACTTCACAAATGCTATTAATGTCATTAATTCTGACCTTCGAGCAATTAGCAAGTGGGCTGAAAACTTTGGCTTAAAAATCAACGCAGCGAAATCTCAAAGTATAGTAATAATAGTAGTAAGTAGTAATAGTAATAGGTAGTCCATATTTTATTTCATTGTTTCAATCTGGTGCATTTCCTAAGGTCGTTTGCAGTGGCACAGTGATACCTTATTGCTCCACGGTAAGGAACCTAGGAATTGTTGGACCAGACACTTTCATGGGGGCCTCACATCAATGAAATAAGTCGTAAAACTTTCACCTCGCTACATTCATTGAGACGCCTTCAAAACTTTCTTCCTGTGGAGACCAAAGCGATGCTGGCTCGTTCCCTTCTCCTACACCTTATTGACTATGCCGACGTAGCCTTTCTTGATCCTTCAGAAGAATTACTGGATAAATTAGACAGACTTCAAAATCAGGCAATTCGATATGTTATTGGTCTTCGTAAATATGACCATATCTCTCAGTTTCGGCAGCAGCTTAACTGGCTACCTATAAGGCAACATCGCAACATCCACATACTCACCTCTCTATACAATGTCCTTTTCAATCCCTCATCTCCAATATATCTCCGGGAGAGGTTTCATTTTCCGAAAGTTGACGAACGCTTACGGCGTAGCGGAAATCCATTACTGAAGGTCCCGGTCATGCTTACAAATACTTTTTGGCACTCATACACGGTACAAACTGCACGCATGTGGAATGCACTTCCTCTGGAAATTAGGCTGTCACAGTCCGTGAGCTCCTTTAAAATGAAATTAAACAAGCTCTATGGTACTCCCGCGTCGAGTTATGGTTGGGTAGGATGTGTAGTTATCGTTTATTTAATATATATATATATGTGTACCAGTATCTATATAATGTGTGTATTCGTTATTTATCTTATTATTATTTTATTAGATTTTTTTTTCTGTACAATAAAGCTATTTAGTGTATTAAATGTCATATTCATATATACTCTCTTTGATCTCTTTTTCTCACCGCCGTTCATTGCTCCATTCAGGAACTCTAAAGCAATGGTTGGCTGGAAGAGATTTCTCGAAGGAATAAGCCCGCCTTTGCAAATCATGTAATTTTTATACTTGTATTTATAATTGTAAATAATGCAACAAAGTTATTATAAAAATAAAAATAAATTACTATATTTGAATAAAGAATAGTTGAATAAAGAAAAACAAATGGAATTCGAAAATCGAATACTGCACATTGTTTAAAAGAAAAACCTCATAGGTATGATATGAAAAAGTTTCACTCGAAAATCTCATACCATCAAGGTTTAATGCCAATTCCAAGTATCTATTACTATAAAACGGCAATTTCATACTTTGACTCATCCTACTTCCTACTAATATTATAAATGTGAATGTCCGTTTGTTTGTTACGCTTTCACGGGAAAACTACTGAACCGATCATCATGAAACTTTGGACACATATTCTTGGAGATATCAGAAGTAAAATAGGATACTTTTATTTAAAAAAATTTTTTTTTTATCAATGCGAGCGAAGCCGCGGGTAAAAGCTAGTATTATATATCGATATATACTTTGGATAAAAAAGATCTTGTTTTTTTGGTTGGTAACTTACCGATACCTCTCTAATTAATTGTAAAATAGTTAATAAGTAATGTACATCGTATAATATCTGTATTTGTATTTGAAAATTACGATAGGTGTATGATTGATCTTTATTCATTCACATATGACGAGACACGGGTTGGAGAAGCTAGAAATAGCTGCTTTATCACTAAAGGGTACGGCTTACATTTCCGCATGTGTCAAACATTTATGTCAATGAACATTATATTGGTCTGGATATTTTCCATGTGTCATAAATATTTAAAAAAATTACATAATGTTAATCATTTTTTTCTATTATTCTCATTATTGTCTCTATTAATCATCACTATTGTTATTATTCCTGCATATGAATATTATATGTTACATGTATATAACTCAGC
This sequence comes from Pyralis farinalis, assembly GCA_947507595.1. NCBI lineage: Eukaryota > Metazoa > Arthropoda > Insecta > Lepidoptera > Pyralidae > Pyralis > Pyralis farinalis. The sequence continues at coordinate 14,673,456 of OX382269.1, read as the reverse complement.
TAGGTATCTCGTTTTGCACGTTTTAAATAGACGTAATGTATGTATAAGTCCAAGCTCAATACTTAATGTCGCTCTCTTATTTAATATAATTCTGCTTTGTTCTCAAAAATCATTTACTGCAACCTATCATGTGGCCCAAACTGTTATATCCATCTTGTACATATTCACCCAACTTAAAAATGTTCTCTGTAAACCTACTTAATGATGTAGATAATTCTCTCAATATCACATGCCACAAGATAGAAGTTGCAGAACAATGTAATAACATTATTTCACAGTATAGGCTGAAAATACTAACCTATAATATTAGGAGTTTACAACGTAATCTGAACGGATTTTTAGTAATTCTCAAGAGATTGAATATGGATTTTGATATACTTGTACTGACGGAATGTTGGATAGGTCCTGACTCCGTAATAGATGGGATTGACGGCTTTCTGTCCTTTTGCACCACCAAGTGCACAAATCAGTCGAGCGGTGTCGTAATTTATGTTAGGAACTCCTTGAACCCTATTGTTAGCGAACCTGACCTGACTGACGCGAATAGTTTACTTGTCCATATACCAAATTACATCACGGTTTTGGGGATATATCGCTCTCCATCCATTAGAAATCTAGACAACTTCTTGGGTTCCCTCGAGTCGGTCGTCATTAATACTATGCCGAATGGTCCATGCAGGTTGATTGCCGGAGACATAAATATAGATCTGATGAATGCCACGTCTAGTGCGGATTACTCGTGCTTAATGGCTCAACTTGGGTTCATTCCAGCTGTACATAAGCCTACACGTAAGGATGCGTGTCTTGACCATTTTTTCGTAAACTGTTTTGCAAAAATGGAATCAATCGTTTGCTCTTCAACCGTGACCGATCATGATCTGGTAATCTTAGGTATTGATACAAAACCACCTAATACATCTCGTTCCATCAGAGCCCGAACCTTATTTGATTACGAGGCGATTGGAGATGAACTAGAGAAAGAGAGTTGGTCTTCGGTACTGAGTAAATCCTGTCCATCAAGGGCGGCGGAGGAATTCGAAAAAGCTTTGACTCAAGTTATGGATAGACATGTGAAGGTGCATCAGAAAAGTCGGTCTAAACTCTGCCTGAAGCCTTGGATGACGCCAGGCCTTATAAGGTGCTCTATTCATAAAGATAGGCTACACATTGATGCAAGAAAAAATCCAAATGACCCCCTAAAAATGCACGTATACAAGCGTTACAGAAATTTTTATTACTCATTAATTCGAAATCAAAAAATCAAGTTCGATCGGGAAGAATTGGAAAACAATAAAAAATCACCTGATAAATTGTGGAGCACTATAAAACGCATTACGCACTCTAATAAAGTAAAGAATACGGCGCACCACCTCTGTAAACTTAGAGAAGACGAGGTTAAGTCGTTGGATTGCACAAACCGTTTTTTCTGCGCGGCCGGCCAACGTCTAGCCAACCTCATACTAGAACGTAAAAATGAAACTCAGGAGTCGCTAGCAGCTAGAGTTAAATCACAGACCCTACTCGCAAATTCTTTTTATATGTCTCCTACGAATATGGAAGAAATTGACAGCTTAATTCTTCAACTTGAAAACAAAAGCGCACAAGGATTGGATGGTTTTTCAAATTATCTTTTGAAATCAATAAGAAAGCATATTGTCATTCCTCTTGTACATATTTACAATTTAAGCTTTTCCACCGGCAAATTTCCGAATATCTGGAAAACTTCTATTGTGATCCCCGTCCATAAAGGTGGAAGTGCGAATTGTCCAAACAACTACCGGCCCATTTCCCTACTGAGTGCACTGTCAAAACTTCTGGAGAGGTTGGTGAATAAACGCCTGAGAAAATATTTGGAGAAAAACAATATATTATCAGCCAATCAATTCGGGTTTCGACAGGGAAAGTCCACAGAGCAAGCGGTTACTAAATTACTCGGTAGTGTTTCGTCATATCTTGACAACGGTCAGAACTGCCTCGGTATTTTTCTGGACCTGGCGAAGGCATTCGACTCCGTATCGGTGCCTATACTCCTGAGGAGGCTAGAAATTATTGGTATAAGAGGTATATGTCTCGATTGGTTTAGTAGCTACCTCTCGGGTAGGACGCAGTGCACGAAAGTCGATGCCTTCGTCAGTGGCACCTGCGAGGTATTTTATGGCGTTCCGCAGGGAAGCATCCTTGGACCCACGCTGTTCTTAATCTATTTTAACGAACTCGCGCATCTTAATCTCCCTAACGCGGAAGTCATTAATTACGCTGATGACACTGTAATTATATTCCACGAATCATCATGGGATAATCTATTCCGGACGGCTGAGGTTGGACTGCGTTTAATCACGGATTGGTTAAATGGAAATCTTCTAACATTGAATACAGCTAAGTCAAGCCTCATCTGTTTCCACAAAACTGCTTCTTCGTCTCCCCCTGCTGATTTGTGCATTAAGGTTCATGCATGTGCCTCAGGAGGCAACCTTTTCCAAACAATTCCTTGCAACTGTGAGAGTTTGCAAAGAGTGTCCTGTACTAAATATTTAGGTGTTATCATTGACGAAAAACTTACATTCAAGGATCACTTAGCTGCTATGACCAGTAGGACAAGAAAGTTAATTTATGCAATGAAACTACTGCGTGACGTTGCACCACTGACCTTACTGAGAACCGTGTACATCACTCTATGTCAGTCTATATTGACGTATTGCATTCTGGTCTGGGGGGGCGCTGCTTCTACTCATATGCTCTCACTTGAAAGAGCCCAGCGAGCAATTCTTAAAACAATGTTAGAAAAACCTGTACGTTTCTCCACGTCTCTCCTCTATCAGGATGCTCAAGTCCTTAGCGTTCGAAGAGTATACCTCCTTGCTGTTGCTCTTTCTACCCATAAAGAAGTGTTATTGTCTGTAAACTACACCAATTTACTTAAAAAACGTACTTTCAGGCTTCCGCTCCCCAAAGTAAATTCAACGTTTGCCAAAAGATTCCTCTCTTTCAGAAAGCCTTTTATTTACAATAAAATCAACAGGAAATATAATCTCCATTTCTTTGGTCCTCGAGAGTTTAAGAATACGTTGGAAACTAAATTATTGTGCTGGACGTACAGTGATACAGAAGAGCTATTGAACTGTATTGAGTAGCACTAGTGTTTGCTTATTACACTCCTAACTAGAATACGGATATAATAGTGACAATTAACAAATTTTTATTATGTAGTTTAAGCGCCTTAACTTTTAGTACCTTATTTCACGACAAATCAAGCTGTAAAGTTGCCCACAGGACAGGCTTAGCCTAGTGTGGGAACTAAATCAATTTCATATTTTATGTAAAAATTTCTGTCAATAAATATTATTATTATTATTATTATTTTTACTTAATTTAGAACTACAATTCGCCGAAAAATATTTTCAGGAACACCGTTCCTATATGAAATCTATATGTTTTTCTCTGTGTGTGCCTGTGTGTGCATGTGTCTGTCGCTTTTTTTCCGAATATTCGAATTTTGACTTCAGATTCGGATTCAGCATAAACAAGTAGAATAGGACTGTTCAGGAACACCGTACCTACCCTTAAGGAGCATGGTCAAAATAGCCGACAATGTAAAAAAAAAAAGTTTAGAATTTTTATATAATTGACGAACCAGGTGTTCCTCTGGCAATGCAAGCTTGCGCATTCTCTCTCTCTCGCACTCCTATGACTTTTGTTTTAAAAATCTAGTTTCACCTTCAAATCACATTTAAATTCTACTCACATACTAGTACTGTTCTAGTGTGTCACACATGCCGTTATTGTCGCTACTGAAACGATAAATCAAATAATTAAACCGGTTTCATGTGTCTACGACTCATAAACTCAAAGACCTCAGTAAATGGGTAGTGATTAAAATAGCTTACGCATGTAGGCGCGAAGGGTTTATATATTGTGTAGGTATGTTGTTCCGTACTACAGAAAGTTTCGCTTATCGGGACGGGTATGCCAATAGTTTCACTTGGACATAATAAAGATATTCTCGGCTTTTATTAAATTACTTAAGGTTGTCAGAAACGAGAGTTAATGTACCTACACATTATAGTGACTATACAAGTGTGAGTGTATGGACCGTATGGCGTGAGTAAGTATTTTGCGTACCTAGTTTTCATTTCATATAGTCAAGCGTGTTATATTGCGTATAAGTGTGTTTATATTTTTTAATTAATTAAATAAGTTTAAATATTTACAAAATACATATTTTCAAATAATAATAGTAATAGGTTTAGCACCATTAATTTGATAACACGTTTATATACCGCTAGCTGCACCCAGCAACTTCGCCCGCGCGCATGTATCACTGAGGAACCGCTTTTTCTACTTTCCTTCTTTTTTCTCGTCGAGTCATATTATGTATGCCGCATGCATGATGTAGCCTAGAACCTTTTTCAAAAATGAGCTATAATTAAAAAAAAAAACTTAAAATCCGACTGGTATTTTTAGACATTTTAGAGCATTCAAACAAACAAATAAGCTCTTCCACTGTCTTATATTAGTATAGATATACTGATAGCCCTGATGTCTACTATGTCGCTATTTTTCTATACGAACATTTAATATAAACTGCAAACTTTAGTTTACTAAAAGGTAATATATGGTAGTTCATACACATATAAACAAACGTGTATCAAATTATTTATTTGAAACTTTATAACGGTTATGTTAATAACGTTGATTTTTTGTGATTCCAAAATACTGCAGCTAATACATCTTTTCGTCAAATCCCTTGTGGGGTAGGCAGAGAGTACTGAGCGCCGCGTGACTCTCTTTGTACACCTCACACGCTGTTTTAACATTCATAGTTCATGCACGCTCGCCGGTTCCTAGAGTTGGTTCTACCTTCTGATAACACACTACTAGTATGATCATGGTAGGTGAGTCGGATTCCAAAATAATTATACATTAATCACTAATCATACTTATTCTAATAGAAAATCTAATCGTCAGGTCTAATTTACGCGTCGTGTATTTATTACTACTCACGAAAATAGAATATGATGTTTGTAAACGAAATTTTCTATACGAAAACATTATCGGGTTTATCCCTCGGGACTTCGGATCGACTCGATAATGAGGTTTTCTTATATAAAACATGTTTAAATGTTTATTATCATGTTTATTGTCCATATTTAGTTTCACAGCAAAGTAGTAGCAAAATTTTGAATAACGAGTCTTAGAGTTCGTCAACTATTTAACGAATGTCAAATATCTCATATCTCTCATAATTTTATATTGCTCTATTTAGTATCATAGAAAAAAAAAGATAGTAAAAAAAAAGATATAGACTATGTATCCAACATGAAGAAGTATCTAATAGTTCTAGATTCACGACGTTCCTATCTCCTTTATACTATGTTTCACTACGCTTGGTGTCCTATTTAATAATACCTTTATACCAGTATCTATGATTCTGCGACAGTTCAATAACCGGGGCCCTTTTGAGTGGGATGTATAATAATAATAAGTTCAATATCCGCAAATCATGGAGTTCTCAAACGATAATACAATTTGACATTATTACGAGATTACTCCAAGAGCCCATATAATTAGGGCGGCCATTGCGTAAGTTTATATAGGACACGTTCGGGAACGGATGGGGTTGACATTTATTGGAAAATGCTTGTCGATATAATGCGTTGTGATCCTTAGCTCCATTGATTAAACGCATGTTAAAATCGTAATCGTTTTCGATTAGCATTATAAGAATAATAAGGTATTTATACCATGTCGGATTGCAAGCGAACAAAAGGTCTGTACTGATACCAAGCAGCTAGCAATACAAAGGGTACTTATAGTGAGTTAAGTGACTTCCACAGAGCTACCTCTACTAATAATACAATACTATGAATGAATTTCGTGTAGATGAACAACCATCCAAGGAATTATTATTTGTCTCTGAGTTTCTATGAGGTGAAGGTATGTCGTCAGCCAGGGTGTTTCTGTTTAAGTAATATCGTTATACCATAATTTTATTAGCTACTTGGTGAGTACACCACGTGTAGCAGAGATCGGATTTGGCTCTTGTAGAACTGATAAGCAACTTACATCACATTATGATAAGTTATTCCGTGATTAGGGTAGAAACCTAATGGCAGTAATTAAACAATTCGGTGCACAAAGTCTGATACAGTGGATTAAATAGACTAACATAACTTTTTGTTTAGACGCATGATTTTTCCTATTCGCATATTATATTTACGTGGTTTTCTGTCACAACTTTTGAGCCACGATATTGAGTTGAGACATTATTGTGTATTTGGCAACACCAAGAATGTTTCATCGTTAACTCAGGTCCGACGAGATCATGGACTGAGCCTTTTTAGAAACGTTTTCACGTTTTAACGAAATAAAAAGGCCACAAAATATAGGTACGTGTATACAGATATTCCCTTAAGAACTGCCTAAATAAATAAATAAATATAAATATTGTCCGACAAATTACACCATCGCCGTCTAGCCCCAAAGTAAGCGAAGCTTGTGTTATGGGTACAAGACAACTGATAAACATACGTAAATACATTTTTTTTGTAAATACATACTTATTATACATAGAAAATACCCAGACAAATACAAACAGACATGTTTATGCACACAAATGTTTGTACTGTATGGGAATCGAACCCACGAGCGTTGGTGTCAAAGTAGCATAACAACGCGTTTCACCACTGCGCCACCGAGCTCGTCTCATTTACTATTTACTATGAATATATTACCTATTGAGTTATATGTGTAACATTTATCAATGGTGTTTCCTTTCTTAAAGGTATAATTGTAGCGCTGCGGATAGTTTTGTATTTTATCTATAAATGTAACACATACTTACATTTTTTATTCCATAAAATACTCAAACACAGAACGCATGTGAACCCTACGTTCAAAGCCTTTGATGGAAATTGATACGGGCTAATGGTGAAATCAATGATACGAAAGAATGTGGAGATATTTACTTTGGTAATAGAATTTCTCTCGAATAAATGATTATAACAATTCTGTTTATTCTTCCTTTTATATAAGTTTGCTTTATACAAAAGACTTTGTAACTTCGTGCAAGTCAGTGTAGCTACATTTTATACTGGTGAAGGGTGTAAAACCTACAATTACGAAAAAATATTGCGTATAAATATATGACCCTGCCAGTTTCTTTACATTCATTATCTATTCATGAATCTTTTTTTAATGTCTTAAGAATAAAAAAAGTGTCATTATTTTATAACTAGCTGGTCATAGTTGTTATTTTATATTACAAACATATATCTTACCCAGACATAAGCAGATAAATGCCAAAGTCAAAATTGACGAGCTCGGTGGCTCATTAGTGAATGACGCGACTTTGACACCAACGCTCGTGGGTTCGATTCCCACACAAGGCAAACATTTGTGTGCATGAACACGTATGTTTGTCTTTGTCTGGATGTTTTAAGGGAGGTAGGGCGCATCAAAGCAGTCCGTCTGGGGAAGTACCTCCACCTCACAGAAACCGCAGCCAAATAACAACTCTCCAGAGGGTTGTTGTGTTCCTGCATGTGAGTGAGGTCACCAGTAAGCTTCCAAGGAGTTGCTGTGTAAGCAGCTGAGGAGCCATTGCGCAAGTTATACTTAATATATTACAAGCGGTAAAAGGCTACGGTACCCGCTTTATATATGGGCCGTATGCTTGCCCCCCGACGTAGTATAAAAAACATTGGATTAATCTAATATAACAATCAAAATATGCCATAGTTCAACTTCAATCAATTGGGCATGCAACAAAATTGTTATTCATATTTTGCATCGCAGCTATTTAATAATAACACATGTATCAATAGGCAGCAATACCTATGTGTACAATATTACATCAATAATATATTTTTATCTTAATCATTTACTGCTGTACTGTACTGTAGATGTACACATTAGTATTCATGAAACTTTCGCCAAATTGTAGCTGAGTAAGTCTTTTCTGCATTCTACACTTGACTGATTCCTCACGGGATAAGTTCATAATATTCATTGTACATATTATATTTTTTGAATGTGTTTTATTATTTTTTTGTGCAACAAATATTTTGCTATACTATGTATTTATCTGTCTATAACTCCAAAGTTCCGTGGTCCTTACACATGCTTTCTTGCACACATCCTTTATATGTACTCCCATATTTTATACAATACGATAAATTCTCACCAACATAATGAAAGCGAAAGTAATTCTATTACTGCTGCAGAGTGAAAGAAATAGTGTATTTTTTAAGACGATAATGGCTTGTTAGATACCAGTACGTACATAAATGTATACGTATAATAATAAGGGCTCCAGAGAGTCGAGTCGATAGAAAGAGGAGTTGTTAGAAAAGTCTAAAAAGGCATAACGCTACGAGTAACTGCGGATAAAGCGCAACATCCTTGAGTTAGTCGCGTCGGTATTGCTCCTGGCCGACTTTGTCTGGCATTTCAACCTATTGTAAAAAGTCCAGTAATTTCCAACATATTCGCAAAAGTTCCAATACCAGTTAAGACCTACTCATGAGTATACAGTTACATTGATATCGTTCCGGAGCAAGTCACGGCAGGAGTACTGCATTACATCAATCTTCTCAAAGGGGTTTCTATGCGTTGGATCCATATCTCCGTGCACGCCTATCAAATGATCGGGATAACCCGGGATTTTAGAGACATAATAATAATAAGAGACATCAGTAGAAATAGTCAGTACGAAAACAATGTCACACATTAATACGACACGTTCTTTATAAAAAGTTTGGGGTATTGAGGAGGCAACTTGATATGAACTATGTTATGTCTACCGACTAGTTAATCCGAACTAGCGCCGGCCGGCATCCGCCTATTTTACTGTTCCGGTCGTCTCTGTGACACCTGTTTCGAGTCTCCATGAGACATTATTAGACGCTGTAGATGTTGGTTGTTATAACATGTTACGGATGGAGGTCATTCGTGCATCCAGGGCAGCAACGGTGGTAAGTGCACGCGGTTCACGTTTCTGATGACGGCTATTTACAGAGACGACCACAACAACCAATGCAGAGTCAACCGCAACAACCAATGCAGAGAAGATCGGAGCAGTCATGGCAGTGATGGCATCCTTCTACTAACGGTAGTGAGTACCCACCTACCGGCTGGAGCTAGTTCGCATGAATTAATCGGTAGTAAGAACACACAAAGTAGTTTTGATCAAATTGCGTATCTATTAACCCATAGTTAATAGATTCAGGATATATTTTGCGAAGGTGTAATTTCAGGTGTAATTAGTTATCACAATACGATCATATGCAAGAGAATAAGTACACCGAAATAATTATGCACTTTGCAATGTAAATACAGAATATACTTGTATGTGATCCATTACGGTGCCATAACTCCTTATTTTTTATTATTTCCTTGTACGTCTGGAGCGAAGCACGCGTCCAAATTGTAGAAACATTTTCTTTTGAATGGAATGTAATCAACATTGCGACTCTTGATAACATTAATTCAATAATTTAATATTTTTTTATTTATTTTATTTTATTATATAAATACTGTCACCTATCTGACGAGCTCAGTGGTGTAGTAGTTAGTATTGCTACTTTAACACTGACGGGGTTTTGATTCCCACACACGATAAACATTTTTGTGTATGAATATGTCTGTTTATCTTGGTCTGAATCTTTTCAAGAGAGGTAGGGCGCATTTAAGATACCCGTCTGGGAAAGTATCTCCACAAGTCACAGAATACCGTAGCCAAATAACAACTCTCTGTTTTTGTATCCTTACAACTGAGTGAAGTTACCAGTAAGCTTCTAAGGAGTATCTGTGTTATCTACTTAGGTGCTAGCGCACGAGCTATTTCATGTATGGGAAGCGTAAACAGGCTACGGTAACCGTTTTACAATCTGTGGGTTGTATACTCGCACGCCTCCCGTCTATAAATTGGCTAACGATAAATTGGCAGCAGATCGACAGTCTAATGTGACCTTATATACTTTTATCTCAGTCGTACCGTGTACGTTTTTACCTCTTAAAGAAAATCTCTCCATTTTCGTACTAGTAAGGTTAGAAAAAGTTTTCGGCCTAGCTGATGCTAAGCAGTTACTCATGCATTGCCGACCTCTTCACGACTTTTTTTAAAGTAGCAGTTACAGTGTATGACTATGAAATCCCTGCCCATGGCGAGCACTGTCTGATTACACGTTTCTAAGGAGTAAGGAGTTGTGATAGCAAACCATATTTACCACTAGAATGGGAAACAAGCCTGCAGCTTGGAATACCAGGTCCATGATCGTGCGTTATCAATCACTAGAAAGCGAAGTTATCAATCAAAAGAAAAAATAAAAGAAAACCAATTTGAGCGGCCGCTGTTAATTGCTGCATTAGCAGCGGGGTTCGAAATACACGAGCGTAATTCATTGTATTACGTGCATTTAGAATACCGTTTTTCACCAAGCGTACCGAATACTTAATTTTCACCTGATATGTGTAGGTACATAAATGAAAAAATATGTTTTTTGTTTGAAATGTTCTTAGATCTACAGGCATCTGCTAATGAATATTTTTTAGCTATTTCTACGTAATACCGCGATACGCAGACATAGTTACGGACAACCTCTATTATAGAACCTTCATAAACAGGCGAAAATAACAGTACTTTAACAAAATGTCAACCACCTTTGTTGATGCTCTGTAATATATCGAGATCCTAGTCCTTTGTGTAGTCACGTCTAACTTCATGCCGCCATGTTTTGTTATTCTGTGCGTATCACATCTTACGATCTGATAAATGTACATCGCAGGCTATACAATCAGCGACTGGTATAATAATTTACATGTATGTAATATACCTGTATGTAATATCCATTTACTAAATTACATAGTCGTCAACGAAATTAATCAAGAATTCGAATATTATTAATCCTTTTGGTGGTATATCGGTCTCCTACAGTCGTCATCGACTGTATAAGACCGATATACTTTGAAACTTGACAAAATTCATTTTTATACAACATTAGATGGTGAACTAGTACATGAATCGTTTAAAAAGAAACAGTTTCCGTAGTCTAAATATGCTTGCGATAAAAGAATCATTGAGAACTTGCTCATAATTACGTTCTCTGAGAAACACACCAATCCTTCCGGCGAGTTATTATTTGGATGCGGCCATCTCTAAGGTGATCTTTCTCAGTCTCGGTGTTACTGACCGAATATTACAATTACATACCACTTTTTCGCGAAACTAAGCTTGGTTACAGCTTAAAATGCCTGTGTGATTTACACTGAAGTATTTAAAAAATGCGCATATGTCACTTGAATTGGTTTAAAGACTACGTTACTATAACCTGAACGGACATTATGATTGACCCTTCGTAATGTATATACGAAGGGTTCGTAATATATAACGTGAGCTCATAATCACGTGACTTCAAACACTTCTATAGATCATATTTCGATGTATCTCAACAGTACAAAGTTCTTATTGAAATCTGTTGTGCTACTTACGAGTTATTGGTTAACATACCTACTCGTACTTAAGGAAAGTACATGAAGAACATAGAACCTTCGTTCTTTTACACTCAGTTTTTGGGAACTCACTAAGTCAAAACATCTTAAAATTCTGAATCATCTATAAGTACACTTATCTTTTACATTTTTTTCATCAAATTCCTCAGATTCGATGTACCTATATGGCACTGAGTTCTTCTTCTCGAGCCATAAAATTACCTCGTAACATCAAACCTATCAAGCGCACAGTGGACTACTCTACCTAAAGACTTAAGGTACCTGTATCAAACAACACTAGATTATCGACAATGTCACGTCTTTCATCAGAGTCTATATATTTATCTGACTCCCTCCCCTCTCATACTTCCCCGAATTAAGCGCGAACGAGACACCTGCAGCTCAAAATAATTATCACTCTGTAAAGTAGATGAAGTCATGATCTCGTGTTCTCCAGTTTCCTTCTTTTAATCTCGACCCCACATTTTTTGAAGAATATTAAAACATCGGCCAAGTGCGAGTCGGACTCGCGCACGAAGGGTGCCGTACCTATATCGATAAAAACGGCAAAAAATCACGTTTGTTGTATGGAAGCCCCCCTTGAATATTTGTTTTATTTTAATTTAATTATTTATTCTTGAAGTGAATATATAAATAAATATTCTGTGAATATTTCAAGCGCCTACCTGTTGCCGTTATCAATATCGAGCAAAAATTTGCAAAAAATCACGTTTGTTGTATGGGAGCCCCCTTAAATATTAATTTTATTCAATTTTTTAGTATTTGTTGTTATAGCGGCAACAGAAATACATCATCTGTGAAAATTTCAGCTGTCTAACTATCACGGTTCATGAGATACAGCCTGGTGACAGACGGACGGACGGACGGACGGACGGACGGACAGCGGAGCCTCAGTAATACGGTTCCGTTTTACCCTTTAGGTACGGAACCCTAAAAAGCGACTGGTTATGCTTACGCTTTTCATTTCGTGGGGAGGTAAGAAACAGGGGAACTTTTTTTAGGGACTAAACGGGCCGATCATTCCTTTTAAATATCTTTAGTCGTAGTATTTGAGTTGTTTATCAATAATAATAATATTTTTTTAAGAGAGGTAGGGCGCATCAATGCAGCCCGTCTGGGGAAGTACCTCCACCTCACAGAAAACCGCAGCCAAATAACAATTCCCTAGAGGGTTGTTGTGTTCATGCGTGTGAGTGAGGTCACCAGTAAGCTCCCAAGCAGTTGCTGTGTAAGCAGCATAGGAGGCATCGCGCGAGTGATACTTAATATATCGCAAGCGTTAATAGGCTATGGTATCCGCTTTATATAGGTGGGCCGTATGCTTATATGCCTCCCGACATAGTATAAAAAATAATCATCAAAATTTTAATTAATCAGTGTCTTTGCCAAATCCTAAGACCTTGGCAGCGGACTCCGCCAGTATTAACAGATTATGAAAAGGGATAACCCTAAGAAGAAGAAGAAGTCATTATTAGTATTCTAGTCGAGTTGGATGTCTCATATTTTTTACGAGGCCTTGAATGCTTACAAATCTATATATTTCGGAACTGAGTAAAATTAATCGAATATTATTGTAAATAACCAAAACGACATTATTTTTACATGAAAGTGGAAGATTTTAACAATCTGTTCATGTAGGTATGTTTGTATTTGTGTGTGTTGTCCATAGTATTTAATTATTCATCCTATTTTGAAGATTGAGATGTCGACAATTTAATCAGTAGTTTTTACGGCAATTGGCTATTGAGGTCCGCGTGGCACAAGCTTTATTTTTTGTACATATAACTATTATGGTATCTGTGATTGTTCCAAAAAAAAAGATATTGTATATTTTATATCATTTCAAAAGACTTTCAAAGTCAATTTTTATTCTTTGATAATTTCGCTAATAAAGTTTGGCCAATTATACGTAATTTACGAGTATCAAGACATAATTAATTTATCAAGTCATTGAGATCAGAATATGTAAAGGTCGGCATATTATTATTGAAGCATCTAAAATTTGTAACTGAATAAAAGGTTTGAAAGTCTTATACTTTTAGAGATAAATACGTGAGACACTCAGAAAGTTTGGCAAAATAAAAAAAAATTCTATAGGTAAAAAAATATATTTTAAATCTTTTCAAAGTACTCTTGATCATCCTCTATACAAAGTTCCATGCATTTAAACCAGTTTTCGAAACACTTTTTCCAGTCCGCCGCTCGTTTTGAGAGCGGTGTGCGCGGGCGCGTTGTTGTGGTGCAGCAGTAGCTCGCGGAGCCCTGTTTGGTCGCTTGTTTCTCATAAAAGAAAAAAATCTGCCAAGCATTTGGTAGTTATACCATTCGGCGTTGTTGTCTGTAAAGGAATTGACACCAGGTATCCAGTCAAATTGAAAACGCTCGCGATGAAAATCTTCACCCCGCTTCTAGATCGCTTCACTTTGGTAGACGTGGATTCCTTTTGAAACACCCAAATCGTCGACTGGCGCTTCGTTTCTGGATCGTATCGATAAATCCAGGACTCATCACCTGTAATGATGTCGTAAACATGCTGAGACAAGCCTGCTTCAAATTTGTTTATCATATCACGGCACCATTCCACCCGGGCCTGCTTCTGATCAACGGTGAGGTTGTGCGGCACCAAGCGTGAAACTATCAGGTGAAGATGCAAGTAGAATCTCGTGAAGGGTTCCTGATTTAATCTGCAGTATATGCTGAATCACCTGATACGTAACTCGCCTATTGTCTAGGATAAAATTTTTCACTGCTAGCATGTTTTCTTCCGCCGTCCAAGGGCGACCACTTCTTTCTTCGTCCCCCAAAGTTAGTCGGCCGCGCTTGAATTCGTTATACCAACGGTGCACAGTTGCCTTAGAAGGGCCTTCATTCATGAATGCCATTTGGAGTCTATCATATGATTCATCCGGTTTCAGGCAACACTTGAAATCGTAAAAAATCATAGCGCGAAAATGTTCCCGTCGCAGATCCATTTTACAATGAGACACGATAATTTAAATTAGCTACCGCAAAAAATGTGGAGGAAAATTTTGTATTTGGAACATACTTATTTTTACTCATATTTATTTATTTGTAGGTTTGTACAAACCGCTAAAGCCTACAGTTTTCACTTTATTAATCATTTAGTTTTAAATATGCATATTTTCTAAATAGATTACAACTGACCAGTCTCTCATACATAAAATTTTTTTGTGGCCTGGTACTGTGGCACGTAATCTTATAAGGATATAACTAACCTTGTGAGGAAACACACACTTAACAACCGGAAGTATTTTTAGATATTAAATTCTAAAATATAATATATAATAGTAAACGAGCCTCTGAACTTTGAACAAGTGACCCAAGCAGCCCAACTATGAAAGACCACAATCAAATGAAATCCCTCGATTGGAGTATACCTGCGAATGAGTAATGATACTAGGAAGTTGATTAGGAGTCTTTGTTTCGCAATTATCTATAACCTGTCTTAACTGCTTTATATAAGCTTGATAGCTATGCTTATTTATACACGATATGGTATAAAATAATTATCGTACATTGATAAATTCACGTTTATAATAACATAAAATTAATGTTGAGGAACGAAGCATTTCAAGTTATGATTACTTCTTATGCAAAGGCCGCAAATGAAGGAAAAAAGCTTTCTTACCAAGAGATATGCGAGCGTCACGACAGCTACGGCGGCAAAAAATGTAATCCTTGAAAACAAAGAGCTCTCTGGAACTACTCATTCCTCACATTTCATTTGATATCAATCACGGCTTACAGTCTCGGTTGCAGTCGGGTATGTTCGGTAGCATTCGGAAAACTTCGGCTACGTACTTCCCACTCGTTGTACGTCAGTTAGTCTACAAAGCTACGCCGACCGCACGTTTCGTAGCCTCGTAGCTCCGTAGCGGGAGGTTTAAACTTCGTATAACATAGTGTTAATAACATTTTAGTGTTATAACGCATAGTGGTTAATGTGCCATAATGGTGTATAATTATTGATTGGAGGATTAGCGCTCGTTCAATACAGTTTACATTTGTTATATGGTAAGTATTGTTTAATATTTTTTTAACACAGTGTAAAAACATCGTAAATGTCAAAATATTATTTCATATTTAAATATTCATGGTTAATATAAGAACAATTAATTTCAGCGGGCACTAGATAACAGGTAAAATTTTATCTCCTTTCTCTAACACTTTCAAGATCATTTACCTTATATAGGTACCTTAGTTTCCGAAATCAAGATTAAAGAATCTTACAGGGTTCGGAACACGCAAACTCGAGAGAGATCTCGAGGTAGATAAAAATGGTTTTTGCTCTCTTTGCAACCGCTTAGACTTTTTCATTTATAAAAATAACATTTCTAAGTTTGTTTATGACAACTCTGTAGGTAATAGGGCTCCCATATTTTTTACTAAGGTTTGTACGACCTTAGTTTATTCGCACTCAAAATAATATGGTTTAAAAATATTGTATGTATGTATATCTTCATGCCAGGTCCCTTGCCGAGATGAAAAACCGAGCGCCATAAGACGCGGTCTTTACAAACTTCACTCGCTTTTCTAACATGCATAGCTCTTTTCATGCTCGCTCGCCGGTTCTTAGGGCTCCTGTCATCACCTACTGATAAAACACGACCAATTTGGTAATGAAAAATAATTTACCGCCATTAAATTACATTTTTAGAATGATTTATTTTAGAAAATACTTCGTAGTAATTATATAAAAAATGTATATAAATACATTTTTTATAACAATAATCTTTACTTTTAGTGTTATATTCACATTAATAATACAAACCTAAATATTAACCGAAATTATTTTTATTAGTATAGTAATTATCTATTATGTTATGACGAGCTCGGTGGCGCAGTCGTGAAACTCGCTGTTACACTACTTTGACACCAACGCTCGTGGGTTCGATTCCCACACAGGACAAACTTTGTGTGCACGAACATGTCTGTTTGTCTTGGTTTGAGTATTTTTTATGTATAATAAGTATGTATTTATAAAAAAAATGTATTTACGAATGTTTATCAGTTGTCTAGTACCCATAACATAAGTTTCGCTTACTTTGGGGCTAGGTGGCGCTGTGTAACTTGTACAACAATATTTATTTATTTATTACGTATTTATTTATGTATTTTCCTATTATTCCATACATTTACAAAAAATATTTATTACAATGAAAACGAATGATATCTAGAATTCTCTATTAATACTCCGATACATAAGTGATATATTAATTGTCTAAAGGTACATGTAACTTTGATCGCATTGTAATAAGATTTGGTAAATAGATTACCTGGAACCTGAGCAAGGACAAAAGATTATTCATTACATTGATGACGGAATCGTTACAGCGATAACGTAATCCATAAAGGCAGTCAGAAGCCAGTGATCAATAATATTTAATCAGCCCGTATTCATCATCTTTATATACTTGTTCTTGTTCACTTGAATTTTTTTTGTTACTAGTTGTACACGCACACGGAGGGTTCCGTACCGCTGCGCTGAAACCAACGGTATATAAAATACATGTTTCATGTACGGAAATACTCTTTAATTATTAACTCTACCTTATTTTTTTATTTGTTCTAACAGCGGGTATATCTATTTCATACTATATGAAAATCTTAAATGTCTATTTATTACGATTAAAAACATAGAGTCCGTGACAGAGGAACGGACGGATAGATTGTGAAACCTTAGTAAGGTTCCATTGGGATTCGTCGGTTAAATAACTCAAAATTGTATCTTAAAATTAACATTTATGTTCATCTCATTTGTTTTCATTTTTAAATAATTGCACGTAATGAAACTTGTTACTTGAATACTGACAGCAGTCCAGCAGAGTAGCCCTTTTCTATTAACATCTTTTTAAGTAACGAGGTATTAATGAAATACACTTAATGTCTACAAACAATGACGTCACTTTCAGTAACTGAACCCAGAACTTTCACAGCTAGATGGAGCTAGATAAAAGAACTTCTAGTTAAGTACAGTTGAGAGTTACCACAAAGAAGTTTTACAGGGATCGAAAATATTTCTTTGTGACTTTTCGTAACAACGAACCATCAGCGGTTTTAGGAATGAACCTTTCATTTATACGAAAAGTCGAGTAAAGCCGCTTTATATAAACCATTTACCGTAGTACATATATACCCGCAACTCTAGTATCATTGCGTTTTCAGGAGCTATAAAACTAAATAATCAATATATAGTCAATAAAAGAACCTTTATTAATATCACTATAACTTTTATGATGTAACTTTATTCTACGGAGTCACAATTGGGTCGCCAGAAAAACAAAAAAGAGGAATTTGAAATACTGGTGTCTAAACTAGGCATAGAGTCTGTCTTCAGATTACCAGTTTTCGCCTATCGTCAATATGGCTTATTTGTATACATTGGTAGGTAAAATTAATCTATGAAAAGTATGATTGTGTTTGTATATGTGTGTTTTTGTTTCCGTATAAGAAAGGGGTTTCAAAAAACTCTTACAGAATAAAGTCACTACAGCTAGCTGTTGATGGCACTTACCTTCAAGAAAATAACAACCCTCCTGAGACTTGTTATCACGGATAGTCTAGTTGTTTCTTATTAAATATCCCAATCCAATGAATTATCTCTATTACGCCAGAGCTTTGTTTACTAATTGGCAAACAGTAACGGATCAGTTGAGGGGTGGATTGAATGAGATTAGTTTTGGCTTTATGAAGATACTGGATAGCCACTTTCACACCCCTTATTACATTAATTTGCATCTTTAAGTGTATTATTTAATAAAAATTCCAGCATTATCAGAAATTTTAATCGATCTGATTACTCTTAATTTGTGGCATTAGAAGATATCTAAAAACAAAATATTGTATTAAACAGGCCAACATTTTGTTTTCTATATATCTATATTTTTACACCTTACTACAATTCACAGATTGTTTCATAGTTATTTTAACACACGATTGCCGACTTATAGGGCACCTGATATCCACATTTAATAAAACATGATTAATTTTTCATTCCAATTCACATGATAGGTGGATCTTTCTTCGGCTTTACACACTTCCACTTTCGCTTTGTTCTACACATTATTTCCTCTTGCATTCTTTCTATATGTCCGAAATGAGCAACCATCTTCTTATCTTAATACCGATACTCTTTTTCAGATCAACTCTCATTATTACGTCACCATTGCGAATGTGGTCTGTAGGCGTACTAAAAGCGTCACTGCAGATTTTGCGTAATGCTTGCATTTTTGTTCATAAAATATTTCTTTATGATTCAAGCATTTAAATTTTAAAAGTCTAACTATTCTTCTTAGCGTTATTCCATTGCCTAATCTATTAGGATTAGCGGGGTCCCATACCAAAGCCTAAGGACTTGGCGAGGATACTGATTTTGACATGGAGCGACTGCCATCAGACCTCCGCAACCCAAATGGGAAACCTGACCTTTGCTTAGGTTAGGTAACACTGTCTATCTATCTATAACTTCACGCCAAATCCCTTGCGGGGTAGACAGAGAGAATCGAGCGCCACGTGACTCGATCCTTACATATCTTACTCGCTTCTTTAACATTCATTGCTCTTCTCATGCACCCTCGCCGGTTTCTAGGGCTCCTGACATCACCTTCTGATAGAACACGACCAATTTGGTCATGGTAGGTAAGTCTTGGCCTTCCCCCGCTCCTAAATCCTTCCACTTTTGCATTGTATATCTGCTTCGTCATTCTTTCATCTTGCATTCTTTCTACATGTCCGAACCAACGGAGCATGCCTCTTCTTATTTTAGTTTTTTTTTATTATTTTCTTATTTTATTTTAGTTAGGTAACCCGTCTTTCGAAATATAATTTCTTGGCGTGCCGGTTTCCTCACGACATTTTCTTTCACCGCCAAGCTAGTGATAATTACAAATATGTATCCGAATAATAAACATAAACATAAATCCGAAAATACGACTTTAGTATGATTGCTTACGCTACAACATATCTGATGCCTTTGCCTTTTTTGTGGTCGCCGCTGTTAATTCTGGCTACACAGGAGACACAGTGGTGGGTATGAGTGGTGGGCCTGTCCCGTAAAAAAAAAAAACACGATTTTATTAATACATGCCAGGATTCGAACTGGATACCGTTTACCAATTGAAAGTCATACTATTGCCACAATCACTTCTCTCCACATTATTATTATGTACCTTTCATACCAGTTATAATTTTTTTATACTACGTCGGGAGGCATACACGCATACGGTCCACCTGATGTAAAGCGGGTACGGCCTATTAACGCTTGCGATATGTTAAATAACACTCGCGCGATGCCTCCTCTGCTGCTTACACAGCAACTCCTTGGGAGCTTACTGGTGACCTTACTCACACGCAGGAACACAACAACCCTCTAGGGAGTTGTTATTTGGCTGCGGTTTTTGTGAGGTGGAGGTACTTTACCAAGACGGGCTGTTTTCAATTGATTCGTCGGTTTTGATCCGCCCCTACCTCTCTTAAAACATCCAGACCAAGACAAACACCCATGTTCATGCACACAAATGCATAAATTCACGACTGAGCCGCCGAGCTCGTTATTAAAGCTAAAAGTGCAACCAAGTTACACGTCAATCTATTCAAATAACACAGCATCGTCGTGCTTTTTTTGTTATTTACATCTTCGGAGAGCATACAAGCATACGGCCCACCTAATGAAAAGCGGCTACCGTAGCCTATGAATTCTTGCAACATATTAAGTATCCCCTCTGCTGCTAACACAGGTACTCCTTAGGAGCTTACTGGTGATCTCTTACTCACTCGCAGGAACATAGCAAACCTTTAAAGAGTTATATGGCTGTGGTTTTCTGCGAGGTGAAGGTACTACCCCAGACGAACTGCTTCGTTCAGTTTTAACTTTATTTTCTATTCGACATTCCGCGAGTAAGTCTATGAGCCCTTGGTTTGGTAGCACGACAGTCTGATACTACGATACCCTGACTACTAGGTTCGATTTATGTTAATTTATCTGCATTACTCTTATATGTAAATGCGAATGTGAGTATATATATCTGTATACGTCTATCTTATACGTTTTCACGACTCAACTCCAATACTGATGGTAATGGAGTTTGATAAATACTTATTATCTCGTTAATGGGAAATCTGCATAGACCTAACTGCTGCTAAGCTAGTCACACAACATACATACACACAAATATGTCTAATGAGACTAGTAACGAATCATAGTGAAGTACTCATCCTTATTCTAAAATCTATGTTTACATATATTTTGGGGAATGAGATATACATTAGAGAAGCTCGATAGTAGCGTGGCGCGTGCACTCTCGTCAAATATGGAAGTATAAAGAATGATAAATGCTAATAAGAATGACTAGTCTTTACTTGGCATATCCATTTCTCAAAACGGTCTTTATATTGCGGGCCCTACTCACATAAATTCGTTGCTTTGAGATTATCTTTATAAGGTTTGGTTCAGAAATAAGATATTATTGCAACGCTTTTTTTTTAATTTGTCCATATCGTTATTGTCTATTATACATATACAGTAAAATACCAAAGACAACATTTATCTAAGTAACTCTGCATCACGTACAAAACAATTTCAATGAAACTGTTTGATTATTTGAATTAATTATCCAGCAGACTGTCATTTTAATCTATTTTACTTATCCACATTCTTCGACTTTCACCCTAGGAATTGATAAAGATGCATTAAAAGAGCTGTAAATGTTTAAGAAAGCAAGCAGTGTGTAGCGATTGTTCATGCAAAAATTGGTTTACTCTTCCTACCCTGCGAAAGACTTGGCTTGAAGATGTAGATAGGTACATGGAGAGTTGTTACTAGATAACAATTTATGCCCTACATCATATTAAATCTTGTTTGAATTAAACGAACCGCGGGAGCGTAGTCGGTTGAATTAATAATACTCGAAAACAAAGATACCTGTAGCGTTAGAAAAGTAGTAATAAAGCATATTTTTCTATATACAAAATAATAACTACATTGATAGAATAGAATAATTTCGTTTACATAATATGTACACAATCTTAATTGATATAAGAAATTACTTAATATGTTTGACATTGCGAAAATTATTAATAATAATTAAGTTCATACCACCGAATCAAATTAATTAATATGAGCACGTAGAACAACTGTAATTACATCAAAATCAAAGTAATATTAACACATCTTACATACCCGGATATATTGAAATTAAAACTAGTACTCTGATATGAAAATTGATATCCAATATTGTAACTATGTCGATGGACTCGGTGGATGTAAAAATCTTGGCACAGTGTCGATGCTTATACGAGTAGTTAACGATTATAATAGAGTCTGAGATTCTGATTAGCTGATAGGTTTCGCAGTTACCATATATTTTAAAAGTCCTAGTTCTATTAGGTTTTAACTGATGATTTTTCTATACTCTCTGACTAAAAAACTTAGTATATACGAGTAATACTTGCTTTAATACGCTGCGCGGCCGCTGCTTAGGGAATCCATTATAGTTAATAGATTCAGGCGTTATTTTGAGAAAGTCAAACTTACATGCAATTTTATCCAACCTGCTTTGTGTGCTTCCGCCACCAATTAGTTCATGCGGCCTAGCGCCGGCCGGCACCCACCCACTACTGTTAGTGCGTGCAACATGCCGACGCTGCCATGGCTGCTCCGGTAGTCGATGCCTCGGCTGCTGCGGTCGTCCGCCATCTGGAACAGAATCCGCATGCCCCCTCCACCACCGTCGCTGCCACGACTGGCCTGGTCGTCGCTGCGACACGTGTTTCGCCTCTCCACGAGGCATCATCAGGCGTTGTAGACGTTAATCGTAAGAATAACATGCTACAAGTGACAAATCCATCGCAGTGCCGTCCCTTATATTGAATTGAGGGTGGGGGTGGATGGTGTGAGCGAAAAGATATTTAATAGTGGGGAATGGTTTACGTCAGTCTGTTTGTTCATGAGAGTGATTTTAGAATTTTTATGTTTATTAATTTCTAATTGTTCCCTAATATTTAGTTTTAAACCTTTGTCTATGGTGTGTAAAATTTGATGTGTATTAGTGGGGGATAAGTTATGTCCTTTGTCTATGAGATGCTCAGCGAAGTGTGACCTTTCTGGGCGATTGTTTTTATACGCCGATACGTGTTCGTGAAATCGTGTTATAAAGTTACGTCCCGTTTGACCGATATAAACGTGTTCACATTCATCGCAGAACAGCTTATAGACGCCGGTTTTTTTATTGGCGGCACTAAAGATAAAATCCCGCCCAATAGTAACTAGCACTCGCTTTTCTCTCCACATAAGGGGTGTAACTTCCATCCCTGCTAAAACCGCATCTAAGATGTTTATAACCTCATCCGTCTGATAAATATAACATCATCAACTGCAATCCTTGCATTTCTTAAGGTTTTCTCGCATTCAATGGTAAGCCTTTCTTCATACAATTAAAGTTATTAGTTTTTGAGTATTTGAGACTATCAGAAAACTCCTGAGTAGTTACCATGTTAGCAGCAGCGGTGGTCGTTTTACATCAGATGGGTAACATTATTGTTTGCTTCCCAAAGTTGAAAAAAAATATATTAAAAACTGCTAGATGCATTAACTGCAAACAGTTATTTAAATACTGGAGTAATTAAATTTAGGTATAAATTTGCTGATATTATAACCCGTTTATTATTGATTTAATAGCGGACTTTCATTAGTATTTGTTTTTTTTTTAAAAAAAGGCATTACACATTACTATACTTTGACACACAAACATATATGTACCCAAATATACACATACTCTTTTGTTTATGGTTAAAGTCTGTGATCAAACTGAGAAGAGATTAGTATTATTGGTCTATAATGTTATTTGTCTATAGTCTTACTGAAAGTCAAAAATAATAATAATTATGATAATATTATAGTTAGTAGTAATGTTAGTTTGTCTAATAGATATTTGTGCTTTACAGATTAGTTATTCAACCGTTCAAGTTTATTAATTAAATGATTTACGGTCGAATATCGACTACTGTGCGACCACCATACGTATCAATTCCATGAAGGGTTGTGATTATTCTATGTGTATATAATATAAATAAAATAATGTAAAAAAAATATTACCTAATAAGTATGGACGAATAACTTGGCGTCAGGTATTTCTATGTATTACGAGTAAGTGTTCCGGCGAGCGTGCTTGAAAAGAGCTATGAATGTTAGAGAAGCGAGTGAAGTATGTAAGGACCGCGTCTTATGGCACTCGGTTCCCTCTGCCTACTCTTTACATACTTTTAATACATAGAAATACCAACGCCAAGTCAAACGAACATACATTGTCCAGTGAAGGAACTAAAACACACACACACCTTATGAAAACTATGTAGAATGATTTGGTAAGCCTTGGGACGTAAACATTTCAACAAAATTTGAATTTCGACTTTTGAAGCAATTAGGTACAATAACTTTCCCTAAAATAGAAAGTAAAAAATCGCCTCATTATCATTTACAAGAGAGGGAGTCTGATGAAATGAGAGATGATAAACACATTAATTGATTTTCTAATAAAAAATTCGGCTTTGCTTTACTTTTTATAAAAGTATTCAATTTCAGGGTTCTAAACACGTGACTGGCTCACTATCGTCTATAAAATCTAAAGCAGCTTTACCTGCACATGGTGCAACCTGCTAGTTAACAAATGTGACTCTTGCGAAAAAGATATCCATCAAATCAGTCTGACTGGGGAAGTACCTTAAGTATTATACAAAACTCCAGTCAAACAACAACTCGTCACCATCCGAGCATTAGACCCGGTCGCATCTGCTTTCACTTCGAAGCCTAGGGCCGTTGTTTGCAGCCAAATAACAATAACCTATTGTTATTGTGATTTTGTGAGTTACGAATCCACTAAGTGTTAGCAGAGAGCGTGAAAACGAGCGAGTGTTTAATTGCAAACGGCCTTGGACTGTGGAGCACGTCACATCAGACGGGCCATAAGCTTGTCTCCCCAAAAAAGTGAACCTTATATTTATTCTCGACTAGAAATTCATAACACACGAAAGGACAAAAAACAGAGTAATGGTAATTGGGTTCCATCTTTACCCGTCTGGCACAGAACCTTAAAATGTAACCTAATACACTATTTTGCATATCACATTTCATTCTGAGTTTCTGTAACATAGTAAGAACATTAACATAGTATAGATAAGAATAGTATCTATTCTGAATAGAAAGGCAATGGCCGACAAAGTAGAATACATTTTTTCTCGGCAATCGTATTTGTTTAACTTGCCTATTTACATAACCCTTTTCTTTGTGATAGCTGAGATCTTTTGTAGGCTTTCTAAGAAATGCTATTATTCTGCAAACATTGAAATTTTGATAAAATAATCTTTATCTTGACATTACACGAAGAAGATAGTATAACCTCTCTTCTCTCCAAGGTGATGGAGCATGTGCCGAGCACGCGACTACTGGCAAACCTGGAGGATCATTCTTGTTCAGCTGATGCATAAAAACCATTATTGATGATAGCTGTGAATACGACAGTATGGACATAAATGCTGGCATCCCGTAACACTCCATGCAGTTAAAGATACTGTTTCTGCTGCATATCAATTATAATATTGTCAATTTTCGGCATTCATTGTTATGCGGACAACAACAGGTGAGCAATGTTCATGACACCCCTCGTACTCTTGTGAAAGAAAGTCGTAATTAACTTTGTCTTACCGTATATGTTCTGCCGATTGTACAATGGGTTATGTTAAGTTATATTCGATATGATTCTAGCAGCTTTCTTCTGCAACTGCCCGCGGATAGCAGAGAATTCATCTCTATACCCTGGAACTGTATACTAGCTATATACATTTCCATTTTCTTCTTAGAATATTTAAATTGATTAATAAATTCCCGGGTAATTTTCCATGAGACTATAGCATCAGGTCCTTCTAAAAAGGCATAAAGAGTTTTAAATCATAAAAATAAATAAAATCTTAGTTTAGATATTAATTTGGTCCTAAATCTAGTGGCTGAGACGCAATACTCGAACAATAATGTTATTTATTATAGTGCCAAAGCACCGCACGAGTGATGGCATTGGTTTTGCATATCCATATACTAGGGTAACTTCTTACTATCAGCTAAATCGTAGGTATGTTTGGTGCCATAGTGGGATAAAAAAAAATAGTGTAATAATGAGGTAAAATATACTAATTATAATTATTAAACTTAATTATAATTAATATGGATAAGACTTTCATATTAACATTTTCGTTACACTTCTAGTTAATGTTGACCTCCGAGTACCTAACTACTAATTTGTTAGTACAACCAAGGTCACTTCTTGATAAAGAAAATTGACAATTGATATACGAATAAATAGTTTAGAATAATTTGTTCTCATAATTTAACGACCTCTAGATAATGAGTCGAAATGAAATATTCTAACTTTAACAACAGGTCAGTCGTAAAGCGAACGTTATGGTCGACGTTGGACGTAACTAACTAGTTCAGCTCTTACTAGTGTTGAGATGAAGGTTAAAAATATATCGATAGTTTTCAGCAATAGTACGGTTTTCCCTATTCCTAGTTATATATTTTCTTATAATATATAATTACTTCGTAGGTAACGCAGTCTCTGGCTGCTTACAAGTGGCTCCAACTGCCAATGCAACTATATACCAACTTCCTTACTTAATTATGATCCTTACGATATGCATTTATCATGTGATACTGCTTTTGCATGGGTTATTTGGGACGTAATAGGCGGTGACTGTGGCAATTTTATAAGGTACAGCTATATCACTTATGTACAAACGACATGCCTGAGATTAAAGAGTTAACGCAGTTAATGCCCATAACAAACATAGCCTAGATGCTTGCAACTCTAGTGTAAATAATTGTGCTTGACTCGATTCCATATTTCAGGACTCAATATTTTTTGATAGCTTTTTAACAATTCGTATTGTCATCTCACACACATCCTAAAACATTGCGGAAGAAAACCTCTCAAGAATCGCACAATCGCTATCATTTCATTTTTAATATCTAAGAATGAAGATGAATGATCATTGTACGAATGTGATTATAAAAGTTGAATATGATTTCATCTATTGGTAGCATTTTCATGTATACGACATGCATAAAATATATAACCTAATTACTGATTTAAATTTATATCTTCGTGTATTTTAAATGATCTAATGATGAGTAATTTTTTATATCCAAATGTTACCTTATCGACATTTTTTCATCACTAGTTCTAACTCCCGAATTACTCAGTTGCCTAGTTGTCGTGAAATGTCGTAATAAGTGAGTCGAGAGTACAGAAACCGCATTTGTTACAAATGTCGACATTATTACGAACTAACTTAATACTAGAACGTTATTGTTCGAGTATTGCGTGTCAGCCACTGGATTTAGCACGAAATTTATATCTGAATTAAGACTACTCATTCAAATTGTATTAGTATATATGAGCAGTCTATATTATTAAAAAAAAAATATTTGACATGGTATCCCATGAAATATTAATACCTAAACTAGAATATTATGGTTCAAGAGGCCATGCACTTGATTGAATCAAATCTTATTTACAAAAGCGGTTACAGTGTATCGAAATTAGTAGGCTAAATAAACAAAATAAGTTGCAATTCTGTAGATCAGCATATAAAGCAAATAAAATAGAAGTTTCACATGGAAGTGTCCTGAAAATTTTTACAATTGAGCAACATTTTAACAAACAAAATGACCGTATTTATGCTCAAAGCTCTAAGGAAGCTTCCCAATTAGTCGATAGAGTGCAACGTGGGCACTATCCGATTTCAGTGATGGTTTGGTGGGGTATTAGGTATGAAAGAGTGACTGAGCCACACTTTTGTGAAAATGGTATCAAAACACCGGCACAAGTGTATCAAGATACCATTCTTGAGAAGGTAGTGAAGCCCCTTAACAACACCATGTTCAATAAACAAGAATGGTCATTCCAGCATCACTCGGCGCCGGGTCATAAAGCTCGGTCTACGCAGTCTTGGTTGGAAACGAACGTTTCGGACTTCATCAGAGCTGAAGACTGGCCGTCGTCTAGTCCCGATCTTTATCCACTGAATTATGATTTATAGTCAGTTTTAGAGAGTACGGCTTGCTCTAAATGCCATGATAATTTGGAATCCCTAAAACAATCCGTACGATTGGCAGTGAAGAATTTTCCCATGGAAAGAGTGCGTGCTTCTATTGATAACTGGCCTCAACGTTTAAAGGACTGTATGGCAGCCAATGGAGACCACTTCGAATAAGCTTTTTATATTTTAAATTGTTTTATATTTATGTATTAAACCAACACACTGTAAAAGTAATAAATGTTATTTGCAATATAATTTTTTTTTCTTTGTTTCAGTATTTATGGCAAGACTAGGTATAAACGATTTAACCACTATTAACCACCATAAAAGTATATTATTCGCAGACGATATATCTGTAATTATTACGAGTTCAAAAGAAGCAACTGCTAAAGAACATGAGAGGGATATATATAATATAGTACATACAAGTAATACGGTGGCTGAGGGAAAATAGTTTAATCACTAATATGGACAAAAAAATATTTTACTTATAATAAATCAAAGAATGAACATTAACATTATTTGAACATTAATTATATGGGACTAGTGCTATGAAAGGCTGACAAAGTGATATTTTTGGGATTAATTTTGATCAGAAATTAAAATGGAAAAATCATGTTGACAAAATTTGTGCCACAGCACATAGATACGTTTTTGTAATTAAACGACTGCGCAAAATTCATCATTCTCTTCATCATGAAACGAGGGTGACATGTAGCCATTTATTCGCACACGTGCTAAGCAATCCTTGTAGGTGGGCTATACATTATTATAACAATGTGTACAGCACAGAGCAGTGAACCGTCAATCGCATATCTCGGCAATATGCCCCACAGTTCATTTTGTACAACCCCATCAAATGCCTTCTCACAATCCACAAACCCGCAGAAATCCTTTTGGTCTATGGCCAGATGCTTCTCCACGATATTGCGAAGTGAGAAAACTTGACTCGTACATCCCCTACCATTTCAAAATCCTCCCTGTACCTCCCAAAGCATTTCATCAGATTTCACTCTCATTCTCCTTTCAATTAATTACCTTCCCATGTTTTTTCATACTTTTGCTGCTAAACTGATTACATATACGAGTATATATAATAGCGTGTAAAACATACTCACTCGCGGGAGCCCAACAACCCTCCAAGGACTAGTACATAAGATGCATGATAGGCTATCTACAGCTCAGTCGCAACAGCTATTCAAATATTGCGCTCATATCCAGGTCGAATGGCAACACAACACTCAGGGAGTTGTTATTTGGCTCCGGTTTACTGTGAGTTACTTCTCCAGACGAGCTGCTTTGATACGCTCTCTTAAAATTTATTGTCTCTCTTATTTTTAGTGGTTGTCGTTCAAATTTAATATTTCTTTACATTAAATCAGAGACTGTCACAAATTATACAAGTGTTATTAAACATTTCAAAGTTTTATACTTATCAGGTACTACAGCACGAGGTTTTTGATAATAACCAATTTAATAGTTTGATTTTGGCAAGTAAAATTCCATCAGCAAATTCCAGCTATCAGTGAAACGTAAACTGTTCGCAATTAAGTGTAGTATCCACAGTAGTACGAGCATGTTAGTTTGTCGACAAATACGAACACATGCAATAAATTGTGGTACACTGCCCAAGAGAAAATTTAGGTCACATAATTTATCTAGCGTCTAACCAGGCTGAAACCAGTTGTGTACAATGAACAATGAAATATTTTTAAAACTATGTTACTGTTGCAGACACCGCGGCTGGGTGTACTGTTATCACTTCCTGCACCCACCTCAGATTCATAGTCATAGATATAAGTAACCTTATTGTAGGATAATTTCTCAATAACAAACTTCAATTTCAGTTGTATGAAAAGAAGACATATGTATTATTCTATCAATCATTTTATTACAAATATTTC
The DNA here is from genome assembly GCA_947507595.1 of Pyralis farinalis. Classification (NCBI taxonomy): domain Eukaryota; kingdom Metazoa; phylum Arthropoda; class Insecta; order Lepidoptera; family Pyralidae; genus Pyralis; species Pyralis farinalis. Next base: position 14,643,937 of record OX382269.1, on the reverse strand, counting down.
ATTAGGCCTAAATTTGCTAAAAGCGTAACTCTTCTAAGTTTATAGATACGTCGTACACGCTCTAGAATGGCAATACGAGAGTAAGGTAATTGCCCAACTCGCATTCAGTTGGTCACGATCTCGCGTCGCGGCTGTACGTATGTACTTCGGCACAAAGCATAAATGTCTTAAGATATATATTCATCTCTTTCTAACGACAGGTATGCCTTTTTCTTTCTCTTTGTCATTTGTCTTCAAGTGTCATAATAAATAACTGTACGTAGATATAGTACTACTTGGGCCATTTTAAAATACAATAATGTTGGTGTATAACGTGTCTACCTTTTGATACGTCGCTGGTTATAGTACTATTTTGCTCTCTTGTGTACACATTTGTGTACAGAAAAGAATTTTGATGACATAAAATCGAGAATAGGCACAGTTGCATTGGACCAAGTTCAGTCGCCCTCAATCAAATACAGGCAGAGTACTCTCGACTTCAGATAAAAGTCGTTCGCGGCTTTGGTCGACATGTGATCGAGTGTTGTTAGCATGGCCCGTATATTAAGTAGCCCCGGTACTGTCAACCGCATAGTAAACAATACATGACATGCATTTTTGGTTCGTACCAAAAAGGTTTACTAACTTTAGCTAGGGATACCAAACTTTGTTCGTTATTACACAATATGTTTATATGACGTGACACGGATTATTTTTTTATCTTTCTTTGGAGAATATATAAAAACATTAAATAACAAAAGTAAATCGAATTAATTGAAGTCGATTAACTGACGATGTAATAATAGTAATAATAGTAACGGTTTCGCTATTTGTTTTAAAGGTTTCTTCTGTTAAATCATTCCTAAAATAATAATCACAATCCTATCATAATATAATCAAAGCAAAAAAGATAGACGGGAAACTGGTGTATGAAGTAGCTTTTTTAATAAAACTATTTCAATGAAACTAAATTACATCTAAAATTTAATAAATGTAAAATAATAATAATAACCTAAAATAAATCTAAAAAGTACGGCATTGTACCAACGATGCTGGCAGCATTCCCACGCTGAATCGCAATACTAATGCGCTGACCGAGAAAGCTACCAGCTCTTTGGTCGCCAGTGACGTCGATCAGACGTCTCGCTACGAGTAGTTCTTGAAAAAGCGACTGCGCGCCTGGACCCCACGCACTAAGGTTCACCTAATTAGATATATTAACAAAACAAAGTTTAAATCCGATAAACAATTTAAATTAAATTTCTGATATATTAGGAAAGATACCTTAAAATATATATTTTTGAAATCGGTTAAAAATAAAATGCGATTAAGTACTTTTTCGTAAGTGACAACTTCTATAAAAATCTGTGATAATAATCCACAGACAAGTCGCGCAATAAATCTTCACAATTGGTATGAATCACAGTATTGGCCACTGGGTGTAATATCCCTGAAATATGCGTTTGTCCGGACACAAAGCAACGAAGCAGCGGACGCTATATTCACAGAGAAATTCCAAATATTCCAATAAAAAAAGTAAATTTAAAACTTTATTAAAAAGCTTCGCGCTATTGCGTGTTATTTTTTAATATAGATTTTTGCATGGATACTATATGATGAGACACTCATGTGATTGTGATGCCGGTAAAAACCCACCATACACAAGCAGTTTCTATAGATATAGACAATAGTTTAAAATTCCTTCACTTGTATTCTAGTTATTCGATACGATAAACCTAGCTTACACACTTTCCAAGTTTTTTTATCTTTCCTATTTCATATAAAAGAATATGTGTTGTTTGGTTTACTTTGAAGGCTGCAGTTGTAATTCTGATTTTTCTTTTTAGTTTGACATAAATCTGATTTCAATATGGCATTCAATTCGTCGATACGCCTACAGTCGATCTTAAAGGCATTACATGATTAAAATTTTCATACTGCAAGTGATCAATTTAGAAACGAACTTACGATGCCTGGCACATATACATCATTGTTATTACGTGCTAATTTGAATATTTCAATTTTTCCGTGATCACAGAAATATCGAAACAAGAAAACAGTCGAACGGTGGAAATACAAAGAAATAACTATTGTAATGTCGTAGTTAAACTTAAAATTAATTTGAATTTTAGAAAATTGACAAATTGGTATTTTTTATTTTACTTGTAGAATACAAGTAAAATAAAAATCAATAAAAATCTCATAATTTTACATGGATAATGTTAATAAGCTTTACAAATGGAGCGTTAGGAATATGATGGGACAGCTCGCTGAACATAACGCGGAGCTGGTCTCAACCTTAAGGTATGAATGTAAGAGCTGTATAACGTATGCACGAAAGACAATAAACACAATCGAAATGCAAGGGCTTTAAACAAAACCTGTGACGTAATCTTGGAAACTACATTTGCTGAGTTTGCTCTCAAAATACTAGTAAAAAGCCGATCGGGGGCTATACCGAAGCACGTGAGTTTATGGTGTAAGGTATAACTATGCTCACTTCACATTTAATTACGGAGATTTGCTTCTTACCATGATACCATTTCATATCTTGGACTTTAAAGTGTTACTATTTACTTCTGCCGTCCCCACATTAAGCTAACCAAGATTTTGAATTTCGCGAAGCTTCTTTGCTATTCGCTTCAATGGAAAAAGACCCTGATGGACTCTGCGAGATCTCATTACTCTACGCATAAATTAAGGCATGGCATTTCTTATCCACAAATTGTTAAAATCGACTCGATCGAATCGTTTCACTATCATACTAGTTCTGTCAACACTGTGATATATCTATCTATCTATAACTTCACGCCAAATACCGTGCGGGGTACGCGGAGAGAACCGAGCGCCATAAGACGCGAGGTAGGCAGCGACAACCGAGCGGCATAAGACGCGATCCTTACACACTTCACTCGTTTCTTTAACATTCATAACTCTTTTCATGCATTTTCGCCGGTTTCTAGGACTCTTGACATCACCTTCTGATAGAACACGACCAATTTGTGCATGGTAGGTTAGTCTTTGTCTTCCTCGGCTCCTACATCCTTCCACTTTTGCATTGTATATCTGTTTAGTCATTCTTTCATCCTGCATTCTTTCTACATGTCCGAACCAACGGAGCATGTCTTATCATGATATATTACTCGTACATACATATATATATATATATATATATATATATATATATATATATATATATATATATATATATATGCATGTAAAAAGTAAAAATCAATGGTATATACTCGTATTTAATATACTTGTAATTGTTATGAAACCAATATATTTTATGTCTTATAATAATTTACGAATAGATGCTATTATTTGTGTATGTTACCAACTAGCTTTAGTTTTTTCTTTAAATAATCATAACTTTTTACAAACAAACTCAGTCTGGCTGTCTAAGGAACGGTCGGATTCCTTAGTCGCAAGTCTGTTTCGTACATCATCGGTATTATGCGTATGCCTTGTTTATCGTTTATTTCATGATTTTCGCCTTTCCAGACTGGCATCCTAGAAAATCCTCTCTTCCTTTGAGTGCTTGGTAAGAGGCTTACCTCGTAAACACCATACTAACAAAACATCTATGGTTTCATAGTATGAATTTTCTGTTTAGACATTTTCATCCTCATGCATGTAATTAAGTTAACGAACATAAAGTACTAAGATGAATTTATGATATAAACTATATGCCAGTATCTAAAATCTTGGTACATATCGTTCGTAAAACGCCTTTAGAATTCACAACGAATGTGTTGAATCTCACGAAAGCCTTGCTTGACAAGAATACGTATTCGTTAGATCCCCGTTTGCATCTTGTTAATTACGCTGTCGGAACAAATTATACACTCGCATTACCTATGCTAATGACACTGTATTGCACAGCAAAACATAGTATGCCTTTGTACCATACGACCTTGTACCTAAACAATGTTACGCTCACGCGAAACAATGGTAGTTGCAGGAGTATCAAGTTAAATACACAATGTGTGATAGACCTAATAGCCGGCTAGACAAACAGGACCCATAGGCTGCGGTCGTCTCACTTCACGAACTATATAAGTTCGTCTAAACTACACTCAACCGTATACCTGATATTTGTTCAGATTTACAAGTAGTAGTTTTGGATGATCGTCTAGTTTATTTTAGTTTAATTGACCTCAAAGCATTAACGCGGAAAATTTGCAACATAGGGAGCGGTTTAGAGCAGATTTACAATCAGAGCGATTGCTGGTATTATATTACAGCATCAAATGGTACTTGAATAGGTTTATTCGTTATATGTGCTCCAGAACCCTTTACTTGACCAAGTTCGTTCGAAGTTAGCATCTTCGTGACCTCAGTTTAGCGCAATATTTTCATTATATATTATGGCCATGTAATTAAATGCTCCTTTTCCGTACGTACGAATAGTGATTACGCGATTAATATAATGACTTCTGTTATTATATCAATCTCGTGGGTAAATCAGGAGTATGTATGCATTTGCATATTTGTATATGTATATTTTATACGTGTACACGTGTGCGCTGGTTACCTTTACAGAGTAACGTGGAATATATAAGGTGTTTTTTTTATATGCCCGAACTTCAATGGGAGAAATAATATCGTTTATTTGTTACGATAGACAAGAAACTTCCTGTTCCGGCATCGTCAAAAAAGTTTGAAAATTCAAATAAATAAAGTGCCTACTTGGTTCATGGTGCATAATGATTGCCCCGTCATCATCATCATCATCATCATCAGTTGTTAATAATTCAGTTTGACGGGGTCGATGCACGGGTCGCGGGTCTTATCGAACACGCCATTTACGCAGCGACGACCACAGCGTTTATAGGCTACGATAACCACTTTACATCAGGTCGACCGTACGTCTCGCAACATTGTATTCAAAAAAGAAATACCTATGACTATGCCGGTAGAGTAACGCTGATAGCTACCTATCTATTTAAATAAAAATGGAAATTTAGAACACTTACCGGATATAACAGCTGATCCAATTTTCTTGAAAAAGATCACAAACTTTCCATCACACTTTCACACAGGCTTTGGACTGTCAATTTAATGTAATAACGTTAAATTTGAGTATTTAGTGTTTGTTACGACAACATTAAAGACTAGATAGACGTGGTTTGATATTGAAAAATAAAAAGCTATCGGGTAACGTTTGTTACATTAACTGGGCTTGTTTAAAAGTTCATCAGTTTATTTACAAGTTATTTACACATCTTAATCACGACACTAAATACAAAATTGTTGCACAAGCACACCCTGGCGTTCTATACAAAGGTTCCTATCCACCTCATGGCGTACGTAACGTCCAGATACTCGCGAACACGCAAGGCGTAATGGGCTGGTGCTCCATCGTGCTGGAAGTATAAACACGTACACGCGTAACTGTTGCTCACATTGAAAACGGCAGTACAAGTTCACCGCTTGTGCAGTGATGTTATTAGACTCGCGATAACAAAGTACCATTTGGAGATACTCCTGATTAGAGTAACGACGTCCAGGCATGATTACGGTCACGCGTACTAGTATAATGCGCGCCACTGGGAAACAATGATGGCTGCTCACGCGTGGGCCTTGTGGCATAGATGACGCATGCGCGGGAAGGCGTATTGTACCTGCGTACCGTATCTTGTATTTTCCTAGCTGGTTGGTTTCATACAACAGAAAGCTATTTTTTATGACGGATTTTATTTTTCTATGAAAGAATTTGTAACACGTGGGGCATAAAATATATTTATTATTATAATCGGCATACATAATACTATTTCCCATTTCAATTTGGGTATATTGTTTAAGAACACCATATATATAAAAGCGAGGTTATTTTCTCATATGTTTTAATTTTGGTCAAAGTAAACAATTCTGTGCCTTTAGTCGATTTATCGTTCGTCTTAGATAGATCGGGTTGTGTGATTAAATTTCCTCCACCTGGAACAGCGGCACGGACCCTGACCTGGTTCCTCAGTCATGCACTCCAAAACTCCCAAGGGTACTCAAGCGTTATGTTAAAAGATCACATGAGATTCAATGTTCACCTTCAAAATAACATCCCCATCGCCTCGGCTTCACCTGAAAAGCGGTTCAGGGTCGGCTTACCACAGACCAACCAGAAGTTAGGCAAATTTAATTACGCAACTATGACCCAATTGGCCTCGTGCTGATGATATTTACAAATAAATCGCGGTCGCGTTAAATGGCCTGAAAAGCAACAACGTAAAATACAGAAAGGAATATACACTTATAACATAGGAAGACAAAGAATACATCAGTAATACAAATCGAGAAAAATCTTAAGATCTAGACTTAGCTTGGAGCTGCGTAGTGTGCGCGGCGTCACGCTGTCTGCTTCGACGAACAAGGAAGCCACGTAGTCGATGATCGGCGTGGCGTCGCTGCTAGACGCGCTGGCCTGGTTCACACACACTTTGGCGGAATATCTAAGATTCGAAGGCTCTCAGTCGCCTCTCCACGTCGCGTTCCGAAAACGAATCTCAATCCCCAGTCGTTAGTACCATCATCTCTCATCTCTACTCTCCAGATTCTGCCCGCAAAAAAGCTATTCTCATTGCCCATGCGCGCAAACGGTCAACATACGTCCGCGCTTTCTAATCAACAAATCAAATTTATTGCCTTTACGCAACAGGACATTTACTTTTAAAATCACATCCGGCAAGACATCATTTTGGACATGCAATAAACATTTATGAAATCCAAACAATACCATCAGCTTCCACCAATTTAAGCTTTTTAGCATGCGACTACGTCACTATGTACATATTCTATCCAACACAAGCCTACATTTCAAACGCCAAGCTCTTCTTTCATGCAAATGGATTAGTATAAACCCTACCTGTTTGTACCTGTGTGTAATTTCCTGACTATGAGAGGCTTAATAAAAAAAACAGCCCTTCGAAATACCCTAAGATCAAACAACAATCGCTATAAAGTTTATAGGTAGGTATTTTGTAACCATAGGCTACCGTTACCGTTGTATCATTACAAATGTTCTAAAATGACTATTGTAGTACCTATACTATATGTTTTTCATGACCTCTTGCGAAATCCGCTTCCCTTAATGTTAGTAGTAGTAGTTTTTACCGTAGCGAATGAATGTTTGCAACGGAAGGAGTATCGCGATTTGGTATTCCGGCTATTGCTAATATATTAATTTACACCAACATCCCGGTAACCTAAGCCACTCACAAGAATACAAAACTCCTCCAGAGAATAATCTGTTTGCGGTATTTTGTAGCATAGAGGTATTTGCCTGATCATTTGTTTCTTTCAAAATGTAATTGTTACTTCTATCAATCTTATAATATTCTTTGCTTATAACAAAAACAAAATTATAAGATAGAAAAATAGATACAAAGATCTATATTCGATGTTGTACATACAAAATACGGGACTATACCTACTATACGGGACCTGTCACCGGTTTTTTTCAATGCGTAAAATAAAATCCTACAAATTCCTTACGCGTTTCGTCTTTCCTCGAATAAGTAACATCTATCAGTAAATGGTAATGTAACGTTAACTTTAACCTTTAATGTAAGGGGTTAGAATATAAAATAGTTTTTGGAAGGCTGTTAACAGAAAACTTATGTAAATGATGACGTTATATATACAACCTTTGCTCATTGCGTATGTTATACAAACAATGTTCGTTTAGTTGGTTGACTGCGATATTTCTTCTGTCGAAAGAGATAAACATTCCGATGATAATGCTGCAAAAGGGCGAATCTGAATTTACATAATTTTGTGTAAAGTTTAAAATAATTTTGTTCTATCATTATAGTTATTTAAAAGATAATTTATCTTTAGTAATATTATTTTAAATATTTTAGTAGAAATAAAGAAAAGAAATATAATTCACACAGTGGCTACAAATAAATATTGTCAATAAGTACAACTTGATGATTTCAGTGTAGCGTTGCCAAAGTCAGAATAAGTACTGAAAAATTAATCATTCTGAGCTCTCATTCAATCCCAGTGAATGTATCGCCTAACCCATCCGAATACTGCTTGCTGTATTCATTTATTTGATTTTCTGTTTTAGTTGACTATTACGAATGTAGAATAAAATATTGTAAAATAATAATGTAAACGCTTGGATGATTAAAAAATATAGGAAAGGATCAATATTAATCAGATTAAAATATATTTCAATCATCTATCAGGTGTGAGTCGGTCACGCACACACACGCGAACCACATAACTAAGTGATGATTTAGTTGCTAATGAGAAAGATCACTATATTGATCATTACACCTCGCCTAAAAGCTAATAAGGAACCAAAATTGATACAAACCTGGCGCAAATACCTCAACAAACGTGACATGACTCAAAATCCAACTGTTTTTTATGGCTCAGTTTTTTTTTTAATTGTGATTATTGGGATTGTTATTTAACCATAAAATATCGTTTTTTATTAATGTCTTTTACATAATAATATACGCCCACTCTTGTTCCACTGTTTATCAGTTGATCTAACTTTGCGATTACTGGAATATTAGTCCAACATGATGATGAAATAGTTTAAAACTATTCTCTGTACAGCCGGAACATGCCGAGACGCATAACATTGTAAAAACTATGACTGATAAACACAGTTATCTTTTTTGATTCAGTAATGTTATCATGATAATATTTGATTCACATTGCCGTAAAAGAGCCCGAATATAACAAGCAAATGAAAAAAAAACTTCATAGCAAATAAAAGAGAAGCATCGGCAAGTTTCTAATAGTAAAACAATTTACGAAAACTAATTACGCAATGTACACACGGTGACAGCTTAAGCTACACAAAACCATACAAATCATGACATAAGACGCATAAGCTTGGTCTATCGTTATCTGTATCTGGCTATACAGTGTTACCAGTGGCGTGCACAGAGATTTTTGACAGGGTAGGCAGATTTTTTTTAAAGCTATTAACTTACCAAAAATACAGCATGTTGATTTGATTACCCAGTCTTGTGGAAATAATGATGTATGTGATCACTTGTTTTTTTTCACCGAAAGATAGTTTTGAAAACGCATCATTTTTTTAATTTCCTTACATACACACCACCTGAACATCTTTCGCAGTGAATATTATCCATTTTTATCAACTATAAAACTTTAAAATATTATTTTGTCTGCTACCAGTCAATCGATTCAAAACAAAAACAATGGCGGCCGTTAATTATATGGAGCAAACTACTTTTTAAAATAGTTACGTACCAATGTTCGCGACACTTCGGTAATTTACGTTATAGTTCGGCTGAAAAGACAATGTCTATACTATGCGATTGAGTGCGTTATTTGTGTTATTGTGCAATGTATTTACAGGAATGCACACTACACTATCCGTATTACCAACACGGCACACATACGTAAATTTAGACAGAAATAATTTGTCTCTCTGCCGTTAAGCTCACATTGCGGCGCTAGTGTAGATCGATGTGCTACACTAGCGCCTAGCTGTGATTTGAATATGATTAGCGATGATTTTAATAACTTGCACCGATACCGATAGATGGAGCTGTTTTTAATTTTTTGTTTTTGATACGAAATATTAGTTAAAAACTATGTTTAAGAATTAAGAAACATCGGATGGTATTTATCAAATTGATAGGGTAAGCAATGTCTTTTTGCCTATATGGAGTGCACGCCACTCTGTGTTACATAATTATGTCAAAACAATTTATATCAGCTTAGCAGAAAAAGTGTTTGAAACAATAAATGAATAGAAAATGAGGTTGAAATTCGATGAAACTCTATGGGGGACAGACACATTGAGGATTCTACTATTTTAGAATCCTAGTTGATGTACAGATTATTTTTTTTTACTCCGCAAAATCATAGTGAAGTTTCTGGCCATAGACCAAAAGGCTTTCTCGTGTTCTATGGATCTTGAAAAAGCATTTGACAAGGTTGTGCGAAAGCATTCGATCGAGATATGGAATTAATGATACCCTGTTTTGTGCTCAGCATGTGTGGGGATAGATGGGAGCATGTCACCTTGGCTGGTACCCAGATTTGGCGTTAAGTAGGGATGCATGTTGTTTGCTCTGCTGTTTATTATGTATCTCGATAAAATTGTCTGCAGAGAATACGGTGAACGAATGTAGGATGCGCATGGGTCCCTTAATGGTGAATTTCTGCAGATGATGCCCATCTTATAAATCTTATTAGTAAAAATATTAGCTAAACTGCAAATACTGGTCACAATAATGAAATACTTATATAACTACTAGAGAAAAGCTTACTACTGAATGTGAGGAAAACAAAGAGAATGGTATTTTAAAGAGACAAAACCAGAACCTACGTAAGGAATACGATTGATGATGCAGTATTCTAACAAATGTATCTATCTATCTATCTATAACTTCACGCCAAATCCCTTACGGGGTAGGCAGAGAGAACCGAGCGGCACGCGACTCGATCCTTACATACCTCACTCGCTTCTTTCACATTCATTGAACAAATGTATGAGACTGTATTATCTTGGATGCACTTTCGTTAGTTAGTTTCGAACTTGTGGAAGAACTGGATGTCACAAACAGAGTATGAGTAGGATAAACGTGATTTAAATGTGAACGTTGCGGCAAATTTGTGACGAAACGCTTGTAGACCACGTTCTCTGTGACGATGTAAGAGACGCATTTTATTTGAAAGAGGTTTTTATACCTATGTATTAAAATTAATAAAGGTATGCCTAAGACATGTAATGCAGTACGAAAGAATGGCAAAACAAGTATGCAATGCGAAAGTAAAGGGATGTAGGAGACGAGGAAGGCCAATACTATGAACTTAGAAACTACTGATGAAATTAGTCGTGTTTTCAAAAGGTGATGTCAGTAGCCCTAGAACGCGGCGAGCGTGCATGAGAAGGGCTATGAATGTTAAAGAAGTGAGTGAGGTGTATAAGGATCTATTCATGTGGCGTCCGGTTCTCTAAATGTATAAATTGTATCAGAATGAAATAATGTTTAATTTTTTTTTTTTTTCATTTTTATCTATTCGATTTTTTTTAATTATACCTACATATGTCAGAGTTCTTTTTTCTAATATGATGTTTGATCTACTTATTAATAATTACTATGCCTAGATTATTTGATTTTCACACTTGAATATTAAGTGTACATGGCTCAGAGTAAATTGATTTTTATAGTGTCAAAATAGAAGTCACATTTAATAATATTTAGATTGTTAATTGTATTAAATTAGGAGATTAGATTCGTTGGCATGCTATTTCATTTTAATACGAGTATAATTTTTTTGTGAGTATTTCGATGAATTTCACAAACCTTATATTTTTCATCTGCTAAGTTCGTGGCTATATATACATTATCTAAAATATAGCCAGTTAAATGGTGAGTTTAATGTAAAACATGAGATTGTTACAGAGATTGTCTTAGACTATTTATTTTTTTAAGTATACAAAGAAATATGTTTTATTCTAAATTCGAATTGTAACTCAAGCGAATACCAATTTCGTACAAAAGTAAGGATTATACTTTCATTTTGATCTGAAGGCATCCGTTAATTAACGAACGGAATAATCCTCTTTTGATAATAGGATAAAAAGGGACTAACAAAGACATAATGTATCCTCGTTTACATCCGTAACAGAATAGCTATATTATTATGTGACTAGCTTCTGCTCGGGGCTTCGCTCCCATAGAGTTCGATAAAATGGTGTAAATATTATTATTCTGTAGAAACGTTTTCCCTCTATAACACGGAATTTAAATATACTGAATATATCATGATAGTAATATTTATAGCTCAATCTTTTCTAGATTGATTTAGCCGACTAATGTAACGAACTTAATAGTTAAAACATGAATAAATTCGTGTTTTAATAAGTATTAAGCCGTTACGTATCCATGTTTTATCCAACTGGTCCTATTATTTAGTAGATTGTATTTTTTTTAAAAACAAAACGCAAAATCATATTTGTAGGTATCATATTTTATTGAAGCAGCAGTGATGGCCTCGTGAATAAAGAACTTATCTAATAATGGAGAGTACCTGTTTCGAATCTATGCATGCACGCATGTACCAGAAACTGCGTGTTTTCTAATTTATGTACATAATTAAGTAAGTGACATGCAGGTCTTAGAATTATTTCAAGATGCATTTCAAAAGTCATGCTATCTAATTTAATAAAGGACTGGTTTTCCCTCTGGGTTCTGGAAAATTTACAGTAAACGGTAGTCGCTCCATGCCAAAAATTTGTGTCTTCGCCAAATCCTTACACTTAGGCAGTGGAATCCTCCAATCCTAATGGATTAGGAAACGGAGTAAAATTAGGAAGAAGAAAAAGAGATATGTCTTATGTACAGATATCGGACGATTTTTTTAAAATGGATAGATTTACAAATTTGTAATTTGGAAATTATGTTATCGGTGTAAATAAAATACGCTTCGTTATAATTATGTTTGCACATAAATTCTTTTGCGTTGAAATAATAAAGCGGCTTACCTAATTTCGCAAGAGAATTTTAATATTGAATCGTTATTTGACCTGAGTGGCAGCACTCTGTAAAATAATAAAAACCTTGATAGGACCCTGTCGTTGGCATGTAAAAAGACCATGAATTCATTGCGTTTCGGTATTCAGGTTTTATTTTTGTTACATTTCCAAGTGCGGAGAACATTTTATTAATTTTCTTATCGGTCGTTGGTAACAAAAGTGTAGTTTTTTCTTGCAAAATTAATGTCCATTTTTTTTAAACAATAGACACCTTCTAATCAAGTTTCTAATAATAAATGTTAAAATATTTTTAGGATTCCGTATCTCAAAAGAAAAAATGAAACTCTTATATGATCACTTCGATATCCGTTTGTCTATCTGTCAAGATCCTTTTTCTTCGTAACTGGAGGCATCAAGTTGAAATGAATATCAAATACTAAAAGTCTGCAATCCCTCGGAACAGTGAACAAATCAGACAGAAATATAAATCGAAATTTCTAATTTGCACGGAACCCTCGGTGCACGAGTCCAACTTGCACTTGGCCAGTTTTTTATGTACATATATTTTTTTACATTCAATAATACCTAATGTGCTTACATATTTTGGTCTATTCATAAAGCAAATTCCTCTGTATTTATATTTTATTTTGGAATATAAATAAAAATACCAAGGTGCCAGGTTGCCAGACCGATGACTGCCTGATTCTTCACCATCTATAGACAAATATCCTATTGTCTTTCTGGCGAATTGAGCTAGGATTTTGTCGTGTTGAAGGGGATCCTAATTCTTGGCTGATGCTGTCGAATATTTACCAAATTAGACGTACGCAATGACTAACATACTAACCTTCAGTAACAGTTCTTTTCTTTTCATATTTTAGCATAATTATTGCACCTCTTCTCTTGTCTCTTCAAAAGGGGTACTAATCTTTTCCCCTTTATATCTACACTTCTATACTTTGGTTGGCAAATCTTCGAATGAAAACATCCATTGGGCAGATTGTTTTTTGATTTTAGATTATTAGCAATATATCCAACTTTCATCGTCTGTGACAGTACATACATATATTCTAGTCACCTCTAATTATCAAGCATTTCGCGGCACCAATCCAAACGACGACATTTTTGATCTTCTGTCCAATTGTGGGGCATCCTGCTAGTGCAACGCTTTTTAATGCCCATATGTTCGTGTAAATTTACTTGCCGTGCGTGGTAGGTCAGGCGTATCTGTAAACTAAGTTTTTTTCTTTCATATTTAATGTCTCAAAATTTCAAATAACAAGGTTTTATATTTTATTCTAAATATTGTTTTTAAAGGATAAAATAAAAATATTTAAACTTAATTAACAAAATTATAAGTGTACTAGACTTGCAATCGTTTCTACAAGCATATAAATAGCAACGACTATTTTATCCACATTTTTTTATAATGTAGAGTTCATCTATATGAGAACTTTTTTATTTTTTTCTAAATTTCTGTCTTGCCTCCCCTTTCATCTAAAGCTGTATCATACGAGCGTACATAATGCGTAATATTCCGAGTCGGGAAGTTACGCGAAATGGCAACCGCAACGAGTCCAATTCATTTCGATGCACGGTTTTTTTTAACAAATGATATATGAATTCACTGTACATCTATGTATGTACAGTTGCCCTAATAGTTCTTTATTTGAAAATTAATAAATAATTTTAATCGGCTAATTTTCTTACAGTTCTAAAAACTTGTCTGGTGACTTAATTTTTGTTTTACTTTCATCTAATGCCAGTTCACATGAGCAAGAATGTTACACGTTGCATTATTGATTGTTGTACAGCGTTGGAAGATTGGAAGATTGCTAGATCGTTTGTGTTAATGATTGTATGAAACCCATGTTTGTTTTTATTTGATAGAGTTAAAGAGATTATTAATCTACTATTCAAAAAATACTCTTCTTTGTAATACTCGGTAAAACAAAAAAAATCTTTGTGTAGAGCATACAATTTACCCCGAGCGCCGAAAAAAGGACAATAGAACATTAAGTAATGAATGAAAGAAAATTCGCAAAGAAACTGTTAAACAGATTGTAAGCTTTTATCGTTCTTTTATTGTTTTACTTGAGTTCTATTAGTCTCGCTGAAAAAAAACTTAGGTAGGTGATTCATACTAATAGTTTATTTTAATCATCATTTGATACAGATTTATCAGATTTTTATGCTAGTACTCAATTACAACTATTAAAAAGTTACATACCTTTGCACTAAAAATATTTCTAAATTGTGTGCATTTCCGGAATTCATAAAATAATTTCTTGATTAATGATAGCGCAGTGGGTACAGAACCAGCCTATAAATCGAGAGTACTTGGTTCGAATCATTGCGGGTCATGTACTACTGTAGTCGTGTTAGCAGATTTATGTACTTATTGTTATTATCATTTGCTCGGCGGTGAAGAAAAACATCGTGATGAAACCCGCACGTTCTAGAAATGATATTTCAAAAGACGTGTGCCCTAACCATAAAAGGTTTGATCAATGGGTAGTCGCTCGCTAACCTGATGTAAAATCTGACTCATACGCAACCTAACCCTGGCCAAATCACGACCGCACTCCCATTCCTGACCAAAACTAATAATAAAGACCAAAGCTGCTAGTCGGAGTGGCGGCGTAAGCTCCTTGAAACGCAATACTAACTTTATAACTACATTTTAATGTCCTATCTGCAATAATTATCTAATATCCCCAACACAACTATTCATTTTACTAATACTACGAGTTTACCTAATAAATGCTACGAGTGAATCGCAGTGCAGTGATTGAAATGTAACCTGATTATCTACCTATTGGGGTTACATACTCTATGTCTGCCCAACACTGCCAGACCTGTCCACATCTGATGCCGCTGAAGCTGCTTGCTCCGCCGCACTTGGTCTTCGTTGAGCCTCGCCTACTACCCATCTACGGCATGCATCCTGTAGCTTCAAGTAAAAGTTTCTACTAGACAACCGTAGCGGAAACCACAACCTTACTCACGACCCCCTAAATCTTGTAATTATGTACTCTGTGATAAATCCTTGTCGGTATTTACCATTTTCATTGTCTCTCTTTGAGTAAATACTGGTCCTTCTAGCTCCAGGGCCACTAACTGCTGCGGCTGACATTGGGCGCCACTTGTCCCAAGACTGATCAACCATAACCATATTGGTCGCGTATTAGTTAACTGAAGGTGGTGTCAGACCCCTAGGAACGAGCGTGCATGAAAAGAGTTATGAATGTGAAACTCGCTGACGGCTGGGAGTTCACTTTCATATACCAGACCCGCAATGGTCGCGTACTGTGCGGTTCCTGAGAAGCTTTCTACCGAGAAATATTAAGTTGTGG
Organism: Pyralis farinalis; assembly: GCA_947507595.1. Lineage (NCBI taxonomy): Eukaryota > Metazoa > Arthropoda > Insecta > Lepidoptera > Pyralidae > Pyralis > Pyralis farinalis. The sequence continues at coordinate 14,628,124 of OX382269.1, read as the reverse complement.
AATGAGCTCCCTGCCTAGGTTCCCAAGGGACTACAGTATGGGGTTCTTCAACAAAGGCGTAAAGAGGTTCTTACAGGATCGGCAACGCAAGAGTGACACCCCTAGTGTTGCAAATGTCCATAGGCTACGGTGACTGCTTACCATCATACAGGTCGTATGCTTGTTTGCCACCTTAGTCGTATAAAAAAAAATGTAAGGAGCTTGGTTCTCTCTGCCTACACCGCAAGAAATGTAGCGTGAAAATACATACTCAAGTACGAAATTATCTGTGCGTGAGCCTTACATTCGAGCGGATTTTGCTAGCTTCATATCAATTACAATATCACAATCAAAGTATCAGATTTATAAATTTCTTTAGCAAATTGTGTAATATTCCAATAACGGATAGAAAAAGGGTAAGAAAAAACCGACAAAATGGCGGTGACCGTCCTTTATTATCATCCTGATATTACTTTCGTCCGGAATATTAATTCACGGCTCTCATAATGGTGCGGGAAGCTATTTCCTGTTATTGATACTTATGGAACATTTGGACAGGGAATATTTGCTATGCCAGTGTTTGTGCCACTTGTTACTTTTTCAAATTTACATTGGAGATTTTAGTTATTGATTGTTATAAATTTCATTAAGGACTTGTGTTAAGTGTACATATACCTATTCTAAATAGTAAAACATAGTGTTTGCTTTAATTTCGTTTTAATATTCTTATACGATAGTACTAATACAATCGACAAAATTCTAGAATGGCTTAAAATGAATAATTTACAAAATAATTTAAATAAATCATACTATGTCCAATTTAATAAGTCCCCTAACGTAAAATATGATTTGAAAATGAATGTACTGAAACTTGAAGAAGCAACACAGTTCAAATTTTTAGGACTGATCATAGATCAAAACATGAATTGGAAAACGCAAGTCGATAGCATATGCATGAGGATAAATAAATTTGTATATGCTCTAAAAGAAGTAAAAAATGTAATAAATAAACAGCGGTCATGACGTATCGACCATATATTGAGTCTATATTGCGTTATGGGAATGTTGTGTGGGGTAATACGAGTAGTACAGATATCCAAAGAGTATTCATAGCCCAAAAGAAATGTATTCGGGCAATATGTGGACTGAAACCCGGGGAATCTTGCAGACCATTTTTTAAGACTCTTGGTTTATTGCCTCTCCCAGCTCTCTATATATATGAAATCTGTATGTTTGTATCTTAGCACAAATCATTATTTAAAAAAGCAGGCGACATATATCCTCGTAATACGAGAAATTGGAGTAGACTGGTATATGATAATAACCCTAAAATAAAAAAGTATCCCAAAAGGACGATAGATCAGACCGTCTGTCGCTATAATCTCTGTCTGTCTTTATCTCCAAGTGTATGAGAAATGCGCAGCTTCTGTCACACCTAAATCACTACTTGTGAGCGACTGTCAATACAGGTTTCTTTCGTATTTCACAGAAGTACTGTTGAGCTTCGGCGATTCAGATTCAAAGCTTTTTGTACAGTTGAGTGCCAAAAAGTCATTACTGGAAAAAACCGTTATCAACTTCTATTTGAAACTGAGGGTAATTTGAGGGAGACCGATTGGGGACGGTTGAACAATTCAGTTCTTTTATCAGGGATAACTCTGCACGTGTACAGGCAATATCCCATCTGCCTATTTCCCATTTCTAGAATACGCCTATGACCATCGCCAAAAACTTTGGAAGTAATGGTGTCGAGCCCTGAAGAAATTTTAATTCCTAAGGCACTTGGGTGAGAAAGTAAAATTATCATCCAAGATTTGCTCAACTTAGCAAAACAGTACTTCAAATCGAGACCAAAACTTTTTTTATACCACTAAGGTGGCAATCAAGCATACGGCCTGCCTGATGTTAAACAGTCACCGTAGCCTATGGACATTTGCAACACCAGGGGCGTCACTCATGCGTTGCCGACCCTCTAAAAAAACCTCTTCACGCATTTCTTGAAGAACTCCATGCTGTAGTTCCTTGGAAAAACCTCGGCTGGGAGCTCATTCCACAGCTTGAGTGTTCTTGAGTGTTCATTCCAAAACTTGTGTTATCTCAAAATAAATCGCACATGGAGTACTGTAGTGTGTACACTAAGCGTGACACTTGGATACTAAAATATTTTTTTTATACAACGTCAGGAGGCATACAAGCATACGGCCCACCTGATGTAACGTAGTTACCGTAGCGTATTAGCACTTGTAATATATTAAGTCATATCACTCGCGCGATGCCTCCTCTGCTGCTAACACAGCAACTTCTTAGGAGCTTTACTGGTGACCTCACTCACATGCAGGAACACAACAACCCTCTATTCTAGGGAGTTGTTATCTAGCTGCGGTTTTCTGTGAGGTGGAGGAAGGTACTTCTCCAAATGGGCTGCTTTGATGCGCCCTACCTCTCTTAAAACATCCAGACCAAGACAAACAGACATGTTCATGCACACAAATGTTTGTCTGGTGTGGGAATCGAACCCACGAGCGTTGGTGTCAAAGTCGCGCCATTCACGACTGAGCCACCGAGCTCGTCATCTTACCATACTAATTGGAGACGTGCCATGAGAATTGTCGTCGATCGTAAAATTACACTTGATCCTCCTCCCTTTGTGTGTTTTATTGATTATACAATATATTGTTCCGAAGAGTTGTTCAATTTGATATGAAAATGATCCCTCTATAACCTCGTCACTCGCTGTCTGCAAATAGGAAGTTCCTCAAACACTGGAACCGTAATTATTGCAAATGATACGGTGCCAGAAAATACATCCTCCGATAACTCCTAAGGATTGGAATGAACTTGTCGAGATTTTAAAAGGGACCACATAATGAGTTTCTGCAAAAAAACACATGAAGACGTATTTACAATGTGTAGGTGACGCACTTGGTGTTGCAAGTGTCCATAGGTTTCGATTGTAAACCATAAGGCAGATAATACAGAGTTGAATTTGAAGTTGAATCGAGCGCTGCTTCGAATTGCGGGGGATACTGAACGATGCGGCCGACCTAGGACGTCGAGGGAGCCCATAAACATAGAGCGCGTACGAGCATCTGTTAGAGAACAACCTAACCTCACTACTCGAAAGCGGTCTAGTGTTTTAAATGTGTCCAGAACATCTTTAAATCCTATTCTACACAAGGATTTACATTTACACCCGTATACAATTCAAATTGTACAGCAATTAAGACCAAATGACTACGCTCAGAGACTGCAGTCTGCCAACGAAATGCTTGAGAGGTTTACGAGCTTCAATAACATCTTTTTCTCAGACGAGGCACATTTTCACCTATCTGGCATGTGAGCAGGCAAAATTGCAGATACTGGAGTGATGCTAACCCGCAATTGAAGCACCAAACGCCCTTACACTCGCCCAAGGTTACGGTATAGACAGCTTTATCAGCCAGTAGAATTATTGGTCCGTATTTTTATGAAGATCAGAAAAGCTGTCCCGTTACCGTCAACACAGAGCGATACATTACCATGCTACAGAACGTTTTTGCTCCAGCATTACAAGACCACTCTCGTTTTAATCAACGAACATGGTTTCAACAAGATGGGGTCACATGTCACACCTCCAATGACTCAATAGCAGCGGTTCGTGAAATTTTAGGGCAAAAAGCCATATCCAAAAGAGGTGACATTAACTGGCCACTCGCAGCCCGGATTTGTCACATACTCTTTCCTTTGGGGATACCTAAAAAGTAAAGTTTTTAATAACAACCCTCAGTTTATTGAAGAATTAAAAGAAAATATACGCGAAGAAATTCAGAACATTTCTCCAAACACTTGTCGGGCGGTGATGGAAAATTTTCGCTCTAGGTTAGAGGAGTGCCAAACTAAACAAGAGACATATTTGGACAACGTTATTTTAAAAAAATAAAACCCTGATTTTTGTACTTTTAAAATAAATAAACATTTTTTCTCTCATATCTATTTTTGTATTTTTTGAAATTTTGAATGTTTGAAATGTTACCGTACTTATGGTCCACCCGAATCTTAGTAGTATAGAAAAATATCCGGTACCTTAATTCACAAATACGGGTACTATATAGAAAAGCTTTCTCAAGTAATAAAATAAAGAAGCATATCCGTTATACCACACGTAGCAGTAGAATTCAATTTGTGTACGAATCATACCCTTTAAATACATATATTTGAAATATGTTTTAGTCTAGTCTTTTAACTTTTAACGTTACATTTAATATATTTAAATAGTAATCTAGCAGTTGTTGTAAGTCTAATAAGGCATAAAATGGTTCTATCTTATCCCATTTCCCTTAGGTCTGGATCCATTAGGATTGGCACAGATTGGCCTCAGAATTTGGCGAAGACGCTCATTATTACATGGAGACTGCCGTCAGACCTCCAAAATATAATTTCTTGTATGTGGGTTTCCTCACGATGTTTTCCTTCATGGCGAGCAAGTAATAATTACAAATATGTGTAAATAAGTGAATCCGAAAATACGAATTTAGTGGTACATCCTAGGATTCGAACATGGGACTATATGGTAAATAGGCCGGTTCCTTATACTTGGTCTATCACTGCTCTAAAAGGTAAAACGGCATATGTATTATGTATAAATATATTAAATTGAAACATACTGATAAGGAATACAGTATAATGCATACAGTACTACTCGTAACTATGTAACACGCCATAAATAATACGTAATAATAGCAGACAGTAATATAGTACTGGGAATTTAGCCAATAAATGTAGATACAAAGCCTCTGAAATCGCGTTATGTGCCTTATAACAGCAGAGTGGAAAAAACGCGACACGCTTTTTAAATCATTTCCTTACCCGCTTTATAGCGATAGCATTATTTTACGTAAAAGATCGCTTATCTTTTTGTCTTTCTATCCATTGGTTTGTTTGTTATGAATCCATAAATTATCAAATACAAGTATAACAATCTTAAAAGCTTTGAAGAATTTATAATAATAAATAAATAAATAATAAATATTGTCGGACAAATTACACAGCGCCATCTAGCCCCAAAGTAAGCGAAGCTTGTGTTATGGGTACTAGACATCTGATAAACATACGTAAATACATTTTTTTTTTGTAAATACATACTTATCATACATAGAAAACCAGACCAAGACAAACAGACATGTTCATGTACACAAATGTTTGTACTGTGTGAGAATCGAACCCACGAGCGTTGGTGTCAAAGTAGTGTAACAGCGCGTTTCACCACTGCGCCACCGAGCTCGTCAATACTTTTATTATTGTTGTAAATTGTACAAAACCTTTGCAACATAAAAAACAGTTATTCTTTTTAGTGTTAACAAAATGTCTTTTTATTATATCTCTCTATGCCGCCTCTACTGATAAACACTCTAACACGTTTCGCCCTCTCGCACATAATTCACGTATTATCTATCTAAGACTCTGACGGTTTTCGCTATAGTGGCGAATATTTTACTTAATATAATGCGTATCACATCCTAGATATTTTTTCCATAACTTTGCAAATATGTGTAGCAGTTATTGGCTGATCGAAAGCGTGATAAATGTTTTTTTCTTTTAAAGGCGAGGCACAGAAATAGTCAGGATGAATAGATATCCTGATAGTATATTATATTAAAACAAAATGACATTTCTTGTACAAATTTTACTGAATCTGGTACACGAATACGTCAGTTTTATTTTTTATTTATTGCTGGTTAAATTACACAGCGTCATTTGGTCCCAAACTGAGCAAAGCTTGTGCTGTAGATACTAGAGAACTGATAACACTTAAATACTTTTTATTCTGTAAATATACATTTAATATATAGAAAGCACCCAGCCGAAGACAAACATATATGTTCATGCACACAAATATTTATCTTGAGTCGAACTGACGAGTCTTAGCGCCAAAGTAACCATCGCTAGCCATTCCACCACCGAATTCATCCTGAACATTGATTCATGGAACCATATCCAGAAGCAAATACAGAAATAGAAAAAGAAAATTTGGCCACATATTTGGTCACCTAGCAGTTTAATTCATGGCGTTAGTAGGTGAAGAAAGCATCAGTTAAAGTGCACAGTTCCTAGAACTTCTGATGAGATTGTCATAAGAATGGACCTTATCCTGTTGCCTCCAAAATCAATTTATTCGGTAGAGTTTGCGTTTAATATTTTTACATGCAATTGGATCTAACCTGCTTTGTGTGCTTCCGCCACCAATGAGTTCATGCCTGGCGCCGGCCGGCACCCACCCACTACTGTTAGTAGGTGCAACATGCCGACGCTGTCATGGCTGCTTCGGTAGTCTCTGCTTTGGCTGCTGCGGTCGTCCGCCATCTGGAACTGAAACCGCATGCCCCCACCACCGTCGCTGCCGCGACTGGTTTGGTCGTTGCGACACGTGTTTTGCCTCTCCACGAGGCATCATCTTACGATTAACGTCTACAACGCCTGTTGTAGACGTTAATCGTAAGAATAATATGCTACAAGTGATAAATCCATCGCAGTGCCGTCCCTTATATAATTGGTCATGCCGCATGAACTAATTGGTGGCAGAAGCACATAAAGCAGGTTAGATCAAATTGCATGTAAATTTGACTTTCGCAAAATAACGCCTGAATCTATTAACTATTTAATATTTTTATCATAGCATAGGATTTTAGCTTTTGTAGGACTCGTAAGCGTATCAACTCGAATATGAACGAAATAATTTTGAATACTTGACAATGGCAAAATTGTATAATAATATCCTGCCGTAGGAAAGAGAGTTGGTCTAAATACTCCATTGGTTTGGACATGCAGAAAGAATGCGGGATTACAGAATGACGAAACAAATATACAATGTGAAAGTGGAAGGATGTAGGAGCCGTGGCAGACCAAAACTAACCTACCATGACCAAATTGGTCATGGTAGGCCGCTCGGTTCTCTCTGCCTACCCCGCAATGGGCATATAGATCCAACACAATAAAATATCAACATTGCAATAGTTAAATTTTCGCCTCGTCCACAAATTGATACTATTTTGAGATAATAAATATTCGATTTTACTGTTCAGATTATCATTTATTTATTCGCTTTTGGTATTAGGTACAGTGTTGTCACAAACGGTTTAGGCGACTAAACCCATCCATATACATGCTGCACTTCACGTTGTTTACCTTACTTGTTCGAATCATCAAGGCCATCGAGTTCCAAAAAATATGACGGTGAACCATGTACGTCCCAAATATAAATAAAAATTAATGTCAAAACTTACTTAAAATTTACTTACATTAATACTGATAGAAATTAAACATTAAACTCTAAAAATGCGGGTTGCATTTTTGTAGAACAGATTTTTACTATAACAGCTTTTAAAGTGATAAACTCACGTATTATTTTCTTTTAAACTCTAAAAAAGCATCGGTAAATTGAAGTGCTTCGTAGCTTATGGGGGAGCTCCGGAAAATCTTGTCGCATCAATCAAAATCTCTCTTGTAACGATTTTCATCGATCAAAAAGAGATTCCAATAACCGTGTATAATACCATTATGGAATTGATCGCTTAAAATGAAAACGGGAATAAAAACGTCGGCTTTCAGAATGATAGGTACGTCGGTCATAATTTAATAATGCTTCTGTTTACGTCAGTGATAAATTTAAACTTCATATAAGGATAAACATGAGCTTGTATACCTTTTTTTTTTATTTTTTTATTCAAAACAAAATTACATAATCTTGGACATACATGCATAGCCATTAGTTGAAGCCATCGCAGTGGCTTATTTACCAAGTGGCGAGTTCTCTATATAACTTTAACATAGATATTATACAACTTTAACATACGAGTAGATATTAGTTAATTAAATTTTGTCCTATCAATTTCTTATATACCTCTCTACCTCATGCTAAAAAAAACTCAAATGTAAAACTCCCCTGCAAAAGTAACCTACTAACTAGCAAAATAGTTGCAACATATGCTAATACAGCATCAGAAGGCTCACAAGAATACGAAGCGATTGATGTAATGTGGTTACTGTAGTCTATAAACGCTTGAAATACAGGATGTCTCTGTTTTTAATCATCACAGCATTTTATGTTAACACAGCAACTCCATAGGAGCTTGCTGGTAACTCTACCCATTTGCATAGGACAAAAAAGCAGTTGTTACTTCACTACGATTTCCTGTGAGATGGAGGTATAATCGGAATGATTCGATGGGCGTTACCTCTTAAAAAAAAACCTTGACCAATACAAATAGTTATATTCATACACAAAAATATTTGTCTCGTGTAGATTGGTATTAAAATAGCATTGCCAACTACTCCACCACGGGCTCAAACATAGAAACAAAGCATATGGCCTATTTAATGTAATGTCGTTACAGTAACCCATATATAGAAATACAACTAGAGAGTTTTTACTTGGCTGCTTTCTTCTGTAATGTGGAGTTACTTCCCCAGTCACACTGTTCTGATGCACCCTACCTCTCTTTCGTCAGTCTTGTTTGTTAAGTTTTGAATCCTTTGTACACCCTATCAGGGTATACTAGGTGCAGATGAGGTTCAGTTTGTCTACAAAGATGAGCCAATTACACTCCAAAGCTACTAATACTAATGCACTGAGCCTGACAAACACACGGTACATTGAAGTACTTCCTACCAATGTAAATGACTAATAAATGGTAACTAGATAGATAAAGTTTTATTTGTACTAGAGGACACACAAGTTTACAATATACAATTTATACAAAGGTGCAAGCAGACATATCTCAAACCTATAGCTTTATTATACATTGTCGATAATAAATATCACTATATATATCACAATATAAACAATAATTATATAAAACACGTCATCTAAATAAACAAAAGATGTAGTAACACAATTATGAAATTATTCTCAATATTTCGAAGTACGGTACTTACACCATTTTTATTTGGTATAGTGAAGTTTACGTTAAGCTTTACACTTTGACCTTTGCGGCTACTTTGCTGCTAATTGTGTTGTTTACACATTATCAGGAGAGTAAAGAGAGAAAACGAAACGCGAACGAAGTCACGTTCAATTCAAATTAGCTAGTATAAAATAAAATTCCCTTTGTATTGTCTTAGGTTTTCGCGATTGTTACACATTGAAATTAAACAATTTTTAACAGAAGTATCGCGTGTTTTATTTATTTTGTTGAACCTGACGTTTCGAACGCTTTGCAGTCTTCCTGCGACCACGGACGCTGCAAAGCGTTCGAAACGTCAGGTGCAACAAAATAAATAAAACACGCGATACTTCCGTTAAAAACATTGTTTAATTTCAAAATTCCCTTTCTATTTAGCACATTTCTTTTTCAATGTACGTATATCTTCACGCCAGGTCCCTTGCGGGGTAGGCAGAGAGAAGTTTTCTTTTCTTTTTTTCTTTTCTTGTTTCATTTTCAAAATAATAATAAATCAAAATAAAAGCGAATTAAATACAGTTGATAAAAAAATATTTAAAAATGTAGAAAAAAATATACTGTTTTTAATCATCACAGCATTTTATTAAGTAATCATCAAAAACTACATACCGACTAAGTTTGTTGTGAGAAATTCCCTTTCAAATTCCACAGTTATTAGGAATGTGCTGTAATAGTCTGATTCTTCATTGACCTAGAGGTTCGGCTTAGTTTTAGGTCAGGTTTGGGTTGCATTAGGGTCAGGTATGGTGTTTAATAATAAATATGTTATAAACATTCCAGGACAAATTACACAGTGCGATCTAGTCCCTTACTATATAAAGCTTACATTATGTGTGTTATACAACTGATGAACATATAGAAAGTATAAGTAAGTAAGTAAGTAAGATTGGGATAAACAAGCATGCTATTGCATACAAATTTCTTGGCTAGACATCGGACCCACAACTCTGACTCTTTATAGCGGCCACTGTTGCTCGACTATCATCATTATTGTCGCCGTCGTAATATTTTCACCAGGTTTGGGTCATTTGTAGCTTCGTTAATGAATTATGAATTTATTTAATGTCTCATTACCCGCGGACCGCTTTTCCGCCAAGAAATGTATGGGAAAACGTATATAACGGGGTCTCACAGGTTAATATGGAGCTGCTATTATAACTACCATAAAAATGACGAACGTGATGCGCACTGCTGCCATGGACATGAATAGTAATTATTAAATCTGTAAAAACAAGCAGTGCATTGCTTAGTTTGAATACATTCCATATCCATATACGCAAAAATTGAGCATTTTTAAAATACATACTTTGCTTTTTGGTGACATATTAGGTACGTAGTAACAAAGTAGCGATGTAGGATATGTTGCCTTCTTTATCGTTGTCAACCGAGATACGCAATAGGCCCTGCGGGTTTAATAATCTTCGTTCTCAGAATTCTCGAATAATCAAACTCTTATTATACGTACGAGGTTTTCCTCAAGCCCAAAGGCTTTAAATTTTGCATGTTCATGTTCAAAGAAATGAATAGAAATTGTATTTCCTTGAAAATTCTGGATTTAATGATGTCACAGTGGAGACATAAAACTGTGAGCGAAGAAACATCCAAAAGTCACTCATTACATTCATAAAGACATGCGCTATACCACAGACAAATAAACGACTTCGTTGTGCATGAAGGCACCCCGCGCTCATAGAATCATTGTGTTTTAGCATCTAAATATCTGAGCGATTCTGGCCTACTAATTAATGTAGAATATTTTAGCCAATGAGCCGATAAGTGCCGTCATGTTTATCCGCAAACTAGCTAATAAGTGCTTTCTACTTTAACCCAAGACCCGTAGCGGTGACGTGAGTTACTATATAATATCGGTCTCATTGGTTCGGCACGAGTTATTTCTTCCATGCGCTATACTAAGCAAAGGTCGCAGTCAAGTCAATATTTATATGGTACGTATTTATATTAGTATTTTCGGGAACACCGTTCCTTTATGAAATCTATATGTTTTTCTGTGTGTGTCTGTCGCTTTTTTTCGAATATTCGAATTTTGACTTCAGATACGGATTCAGTATAAAAAAGTAAAATAGGAATGTCTGAAAAACCAACCTCCTATCTCTTAAGGAACATGGTCAAAATGACCGACAAAAAAAAAAGAATTTTTATTTCAGATTCGTAAAGTAAATGAAAAAGTAGAATAGGAATGTCAGGTACATAGACAAAATGGCCGAGAAAGATTAAAAAAAAAAATGTTATGTAATTGACGAGCCATGTGTTCCTCTGGCAATGCAAGCTTGCGCATTCTCAACTGGTTGATATATAAAGTCGGGAGGCATACGGCACACTTGATGTAAAGCGGTTATCGTAATCTATGAACGCTTGCAATACCGGAAGTGTCGCTTGGATGTTGCCACCCTTTCTGCTGACATGCTCCTTTCAAACACAACAATCCTGAAAGTTGTTATTTGGCTGCGAATGTTTGAAGAGGAGGTACTTCTCCAGTCGAGCTGCGAGTTATTTAGCTATAAGATTTTCTGTGAAATGGAAGTACTATTATATAGCATAAGTCGTACAATTTTAATGTGTCCTATCACTTATTTCACCATATACTCGTTTGTTAAGTAGGATGCAATAAACGCGAGTGAGAGTGATCCTGAATGTAAATATGATAGTGAATCGCTTTTGATGAGCCCGCGGTGGAGACGTTAGCAATGCTACTTCAACAAAAGGCTCGTGGTTCCAATTCACACACAGGACGAACATTTGTGTGCACGAAGATGTCTGTTTGTCTTGGTTTGGGTATTTTTAAAGTGGCTGGGCGAATGATACCAACCCATCTGGAGAAGTATCTATACCTTACAAAATAACCGCAGCCAAATAAGAAGTTCTTGGAGCGTTATTGTATCCTGTATTATCTCCAAAGAAGTTGTTGTATCAGCAGCTGAATAGGCATTAGACATCGTGCAAGTGATTGTATTGCTAGCGTTCACAGGCTGCGGTAATGACTTTACTCAGGTGGGCCGTATGCTCGTATGCCTTTTTACAGAGCTGTATGTTTTGATCTTAAATTTATTTGTGTAATATAAAATAATAGAATTTCATTGACAAAATAATGCCGATCCATCGAAATGGTATATAATTGTTCACAAGATTCGTGTTCACATAGATTTTACGTACTAAACCCACAGTGTGAAATAGGCTGCCATTCTCACGTCTTCTTCAAGAATGTATGGAAATGTGATGGAGACATATCGAATTCCCTCCCGACTCGGAACTGAGTACCTTCTATATTTCGTTTTGTATTCGCCGCGGTGTTTCTTATTTGATGCTTTTTGTTCGAGAAACAATGGTATACATTTGGAGTTTCCGCATTAGGGTCCAAATAGTAGTGTTCGTGAATTGAGTTACAGCTCTCATTGTTTGTGCGTACGCTTTCAATAGCGTAGCTCTAAATGTCTGAAGACAAATGGATTATTCATATTGCGATGCCGAGCTTCTGTTTCAACATTTCTCTGATGTTTCACTATTATTTCTATCACGTAAAAATATCGCATAATATTGTTGTGAAGAATAAGCTTACGTTTTTTTAGTTAACAGATTCGGGCGCTGTTTTGTGAAAGAGAAATTTACATGCAATTTGATCTAACCTACTTTTTGTGCTTCCGCCATCAATTTCCGGCATCCATTGGTGACGGAAGCACACAAACTTAGTTCAAAATGTGAGGTTTTTAATATATACAACTCTGGGAGGAATACGGTCCACCTGTTGTAAAGTACCGTATTTTTGAGCGCTTGGAGTACAGCAAGCATCACTCGCGTGTTACTATTGCTGCCCATAACACAGCAACACCTTAGAAGCTTACTGGTAACCTTCCTCACTCGCAAGAACGTAACTACGCTCCTGAAAGTTCTCATATGACTGCATTTTATCTCAAGTGGGGGATTGGAACCCAAGCATTCGAACAAGTCTTAGTGTATAAGTCGCACTGTTAATGTAATGTTATGTTTTTCTGGTATTTGTCGGTATGATTTAAAAATTCATCCAAACACTAGTTTTAAGAGGAATCCAAGTCTCATTTTGTATGTACATGCAAACGTACGTACATACCTTTTCATCTGTCTCCTACGTGTGAGCTAAGGAGACTATAAAATATTCATTAATTATTCAATAATTACTAACAATGGTTTGTGGTCGGAGGAGTTATTTAGAATGGAAGAAATGATTGGTTGAGGACAGAGAATTCGCTTTCTCACATTGGTATCTTGAACTTTCTTTTATCATATCGTAATTTAAGGTACCTACAAACACCGTGCATTAGCGCTGGGTTTATCGAGCTTAGTAAAATGGGAGAGCTTCAACAACAGATATCCGAAACTTTATTAAAAAAAAATACGCATAAAATTGTTGTCAAGAAGCAGTTTGGTGATGGTTTAATGATGTATTATTGGTATGAATTAAGATATCAAAATACTTTTTAAGACGAGTGTTAACAATTGTTGACGACCCCAATATTAATTCACCCACGGCATTGGAGCAACTAAGTCCAATTAGAGAAATTGCTATGCTTTGTGTGTTATACTGCCATTGACTGTATTTGGAGGAGTTACTTGAAATGATGTTCCATTTCTTCCAATTCACATCAATTTCTTGGGAACTCATTATCTCACTTCGAGCAGAACATTAAAAAGCTTTCTTCCGTCAACTCTTAGGTCATTGCAGTACTGAAACAGGGAGTTCAAGCCGAGACACATGATTTGTGAGACCTTATATGTGGTTCAGTATGTGAGTAAGTAGCAAGATCAGTTTATATAATTGATGTTTTAGTTTGCGGTGACTGCACAATATAATTTAAATACTAAGCCAACGTTCACACAAGTTCGTCAATGACAATGCTGTCAAGTTTGGTTGAACATACCGTCACTTTAATAGTTCAGGGTGTAGTGGATGGTGAAAATATACCCGCCTAATATAAGTCATTCTTATAAGTGTTATACGGTTCCTAAACCATTAGAATTGGTGGGAGCCTAAGATATAGCGAATATAGTGATTTTTGTATGGCGACTACCATCAGACTCAGACCCAGAGGGAAAATAATACTTTTCTTAGGTATGGTCACGTCTTTCGAAATATAATTTTCCAACTGCGGTTTTCCTCACGATGTTTTCCTTCATTGCGGAGCAAGTGATAATCAGTGGCGTGCACAGAGATTTTTGACAGGGTAGGCAGATTTTTTTTAAAGCTATTAACTTACCAAAAAATACAGAATGTTGATTTTGGTTACCCAGTCTTGTGGAAATAATGATGTATGTGATCACTTGTTTTTATTCACCGAACACTACACACACCACATGAACAACTTTCGCAGTGAATATCATCTATATTTATCAACTTTAAAACTTTAAAATCTTATTTCGTCTGCTACCAGTCAATCGATTCAAAACAAAAACAATGGCGGCCGTCTTAAAATCAAAATAAAATTAACATCAATTTTATACGAAAAAAAGAAACGGCAATATCTTTCACTATAATTATATGCAGCAAACTACTTTTTAAAATAGTTACGTAGCAATGCTCGCGACACTTAGGTAATTTACGTTATAGTTCAGCTGCAAAGACATTGTCTATACTATGCGATAGTGTGCGTTATTTGTGTTATTGTGGGCAATGTAATTACAGGAATGCACACTACAGTATTTGTATTAACAACACGGCACACATACGTAAATTTAGCCAGAAATAGTTAGTGTCTTCCGCCGTTAAAAGCTGCCAATGCGGCGCTGGTGTAGCGTAGCGCCTAGCTGCGATTTGAATATGACTAGCGATGATTTTAATAATTTACCGATACCGATAGATGGAGCTGTCTTTAATTTTTTGTTTTTGATACGAAATATTAGTTAAAAACTATGTTTAAGAATGAAACATAGGATGGTATTTATCAAATTGATAGGGTAGGCAATGTCTTTTTGTCTATATGGAGTGCACGCCACTGGTGATAATCTATACATACAAAATAAAATTGAAGTGTCTGTCTATGATTTCAAAGTAAAGCTTTTATCTTAAGCTCATATTATTACTTTCACGTTACCAAAGCCTAAATATGCATTTTAACTTTTTTGTCTATCTGTCAGTCTGATTGTTCTTTGTCCGGGCTAATCTTCGAAATAATTGAACCGATTTTAACGGGACTTTCACTTGTAGGTAGAAACACTGTTCAGAGCAGAATATAGGGTACTTTTTATCCCGTAAACATTTAGGGTTAATGTATTGCAAGCGTTCAGAAACTACGGTGACCGCTTTACATCAGGGCCCACCTGATGCGTGTTTGCCTCCCATCGTTGTATAAAAAACCACTGAATTATAATGTGCACGGTGAAAAACCATTAACTCCGTAAAAGAAAACATAAATGTCAAATCAAAGAGACTCTACAACGTACGTGCTTTATAACACGTGTAAAACTAAGCTAATAATTTTTTTGTTAGGTACCGCATTCTTACGATGGAATTAAATACTGCGATGTTTAATTCCATCGTAAGAACGTGGTACGTAACTTGAAAATAAACACAATAAAGCAAATAAATCAAAATTAAAACGGAAAAACAAATAAAACAAGAGCTCTCGACATCATTTTTCACCTCTAAACTTCGGCTATTGAAACTATGTCCACTGTCATGCCCCTTACTTCCCTCCTATCCCCTAAGCTGTTACAATCATGTATTCCTACCTTACGTTAGATACTTCTAACTTCAGTAGTTTAAGTTGGTGTATCCACGTACGACATTCATTGTGAGAAGGACGCAATATATTTCCCACATGAACTTTTTTCACTTATTTTTTACTATAGAGAGAGACTTATCAAAACAAACAGGAATACTTATTTACATATTAATATAGTGACCAAGTACATATGTAAAACAATAAACATATTTTTACATATACAGATTGTAAGTTGCTGGTAATGCCTTCCGTTTTCCGAAAATCTTTTATTATGGGATCTCTGAACCTGGAGTAAATGTTACTCCCAGAATGTGTAGCCTAAACGACTAGCTGAACCACAAATTGTTTGGACGGCTTGGTATGGTGTTACTATTAGTCACGGCTTCCTCTTGTTTATATAATATATAGATAGATTAACGCTGAAATACAGTATGCCTTCCAAACAGCGAACTTATAATAGTTCACCGCGTCCCAAAGACCATGAGCCCCTAACTTCACAAGTTTGAAACTGGTGACAGAAACTAATCTTACTAATATTATAAATGTGAAAGTTTGTTAGTGTGTTTCTCTTTGATGACTAAATGATAATCCTCTATAACAATATTCATGTTCCATTGGTCCCATTTCCGAAATTCATGTCGGCAGTGTAGCACAAAGTGTCTACAAATTACAAAGAGAAATATTTTCTCTTAACAATAAAGAAGAGGCATTAATGACACAACCGAAATAATAATTTCACAGTTGTTGGGATTGCCAAAAGTGATATTGCCAACCGCAAAAAATAACCAATAACAGGCGGCGAGGTCAGGAATATCTCCCATCACCTTGTATTCAAAATGCACAGAGAATAGTCCATATTTCATTTTCGTTCGTTCTGCGAATACAGAATGAGCCAAGTACCATGAATACTAAATAGGCAACAGTTTGTTTCGTTAATCGTCCAAACAAGAACTTTGAGTTTGCATTGGCTTATCTGATGAATGGATATCGGCGAATCATAGCGCCGGAGATGAAAAAAGCTGAATAAGACATTACTTATCTTTTGCCAATAAGTATTTTTAGTTTAGTCACCCATTAGTAAAACATAAATATTTTCTACATACTTTATATAACTGCTTGGCAGCAGACGACTTTTGTACAAAGTCTCCCTCTGGTAAAGCTGACATCTCTTTTTATGCACGATCGTCGGTTGTTTCCTAATTAGTTAAGCGTTAACTTCTACTACTATCTACTACATGTCATCTCTAGGTAAAGATATAAATATCTATGAGATATCATGTAGCGCAAGATGCTGTCTGCCTACTGCAAGGACTTGGCATAACGTATAGACAGATACACAAAAAATAAATATGATATGTTTAGCCCCTCTAATGAAAAAGTCGTTACCTTTTAAAGTGAACTGTATTACAAGTCCTTGTATTGCATGCCAGGTGCGCTGTATGGATGTTTGCTCCCCAATTTTGCTTAAAAAATATATATATGACTTGCACATAAGCCGAAAACTGTCCCTTCTGTTGTAGAAGTTACTATAATATTGCAGTAGTGATTATAATTCGAAGATACACTTTCATTTTTACTTTATTTTCACGCTAATTATATTAGTCAATTTAAATATACTAAATTATTTCCGTAACATAATTTATGCTCTACAATCATTTTACCATCAATTAACATACACATTTATAACTTCCGTAGAATTAACATACTCAAAGAACTTGGCATAAAGCAAAACCTCTCATCGGCGTCGCTTGTGCAATTGCATATCATCAAGTTCTTTAGACTAGTAAGCCAAAATCTTTGGAGAGATTAGTGATTGAAGGTCGAGCAGACAGCAAAAGAGTGGATCAATAACTCGATGGACGAGCTTAATTAAATGTGTATCAAAAACCTCTATGACGGCATCCGTAAAGCTGACAGCGACACCACGCAACTACGATCACTCTTCAAATAGTGAACGACGATAGGAAGAAATCTATAAAAACCGTTTTTCTTTCTCTCTCTCTTAAAGAATAATCTCTCTATAAAACGGATTAACAAAGTGGCAGAATAAGTTTTCCTTTTTGTCATTTTGATACGGTATACTAAAAAGTATTGGATGAAGAATATAGACTCACTTAGACTGCATGTTTCAAAAAATAGAAGTGAGACATACCTTCAGTTATAGATTTTTATATTCATATACTATGCAGAGACAAACTGTACTTAACATCTACTTAATTTCAGCATCCTCCTTCCAAGTTTAATGTCTTGATTACTTGAAAATTGAACTTAAAGCAAAGACGTTAACTGCTGAAGTACTTAGTAAATACTCTCAGAAGCAGGTTTGAACTGCAAAAGGATAATCTACTTTTGGTTTTAAGTTGGACTTTAAATCTACGCGACTTAATGTATTTACGTTTCGGAAAGTTGAAAATTGTGAGCTTTAAACCGTAAGACGCTTAAAATCTGATTTTAAAAATCAGATTTTAAGCGTCTTACGGTTAAATGTTATTTTTACTCGACGCAATATTTGTGACAAAGATATTTTTTTATGTTATATCGGGTTAGACACATAAGTTTATGGCATATCTCAGGTTGATAATGCAGCAACTTATCCTCAGTTCCCTGGCAATCTTCCTCACTCCCTGAGATACAACAATTATTAAAGGAATTCTGCTGTAGTCTTCTATAAGATAAAAATTGGATTACTCGTTTATTTGTCTTCAAGTCTGTAACAGACAATTTTCTTCGAATCTACTTAACATGTTTAAAATGTTGAATTTTGCGATACAAATTCATATGAATTTCTTATTTCTTTGGGGTGGATTGAGAAATAAAAAATTTTTTTGCACACTGCCTTCATCATTATTCTTCCATGTCTCATATGAACTAAGATTTTAAAAACAGTACAGAAAATAGTTATTACTTACTGATTACAGATAGAATCTTAAGGAAAATGTTTCAATATTGCGCGTGAAAAAAAATTGTCACTTGGAATGTATGAACATATTTTTCAACTACAATGTTAAATTTCTAAAGAAAGCTAATTATTTTATGTACTATGTCGAGAGGCATACAATCATATGGCCCACCAGGTGTAAAGCAGTTACCGTAACCTATGAATGCTCGTAATACATTAAACATCACGCACGGAATGCCACCTCTACTACTAATACAGCAACTCCTTAGCCACTGGTGACCTCACTTACACACAGGAACGCAACAACCATCCAGTAGGCTATTATTTGGCTGCGGTTTTTTGTGATGTGGAGGTATTTTCCTAAACGGGCTGCTTTGATGCCTCTCTAAAAAACACCTATATAAAGACAAACAGGCATGTTCATGCACACAAATATTTCTCCTGTATGGGAATTGAACCCAAGAGCGTTGGTAGCATAATATTACTAACCACTGCGCCACCAAGTTCTTCAAAATTTAGGCCATATTTAAAAAATGTAATATGGTAGATTCATATATATCACACGGAATCTTCTCCACCAGAGTACAACTTGTCAGGTTTTTTTATTAAATCTATTTCTTTCCTATCTCTCTAATATCAGAATCTGGTTTGTTAATTAGCAGTGTACATAATGTACTGTTAACGTGGGCTTTGGCTTTATATATATATAATGTTTTGTTAAATAAACCTCAATGTTCGTACATATTATTTCATAGAACTTGTAGTTTACCCTCGTAAGTAGCGTTAACATATTCAAAACGTATATTGGAGCCGACATGGAGTGTATGTATTAACTCTATGATATGAAAAGTTTCATACACATCCAACCTTATTTATGAAAGGAAAAGTACATCACATGTATCTGTGTGGAATCTGGCGAAAGAAGTAGGATAATTTGCGCAGCGATAGTAAAATTTTATGCGGGCGAAACTGAAGGCTGAAGCTGTTACTTTAATCTATCATTACCTCACGCTAAATCCCTTGCGGGGTAGGCAGAAAGAATCGAGCGCTACATAACTCGGTTACACAACTTACTCAGCTGACCTCAACCTAGTACTTTATGCATAAAAATACCATTAATCTTTTCAGGAACACCGTTCCTATATTAAATCTATATGTTTGTCTGTCGCTTTTTTCGAATATTCGAATTTTAACTTCAGATTCGGATTAGCATAAAAAAGTAGAATAGGAATGTTCAAGAACACCGTTCCTATCTCTTAAGGATCATGGTCAAAATGGCCGACAAATTAAAAAAAAAATTGAATTGTTATATAATTGACGAGACAGGTGTTCCTCTGGCAATGTAAGCTTGCGCATTCTCAACTGGTTTTATTTTAGTTGACTTTAATTGTCTTCCCGAACTAGACCTACAGCAGAAATTTTATAAATTCTACAGTTATACAGTATAAAGGCTCTGGTTCCTGAGCTCAAGAAATGCTTTAATGAAAATTCTATAGTCTGGCAGATTCCTGGATATAGAATTTTCATAAAAGCATTGTTAGATGTTTTCTCACTGGCGACGCTCGCCTGCAAACACAGAAAATAACAATATTTTTATATCATTTTCGTAAATACAAATCACCTGATGGTAAGCAGTAGAACTCGTGCATTGCCGACGCCGAAAAAACTTCTTCACGTCATTTTTTAAATACGTCATGTTGGGTAGTAGTAATCCTTTCTGAAAACCCTGTCAGGTAGATAATAATAGCCAATACAATAATAATAGTCAATACACAACTTACCATAGTGGTTACAGTGTGTGAAGATGAATTCTCCACCGATAGCGATTGGTGTTGTTGAAGAAATCTGTCGGATTTATATCAAACATCGCCTCGGAAATCACCATTGTATAATAGGTGGGCTATACAAATAGTACAGAGTAACTCCGCTGTATTTCTGTCCGTCACGAGACTGATCTCTTGAACCGTAATAAGTAGTAATAACTATAGGGTCTATACGGTTTTATAAGAAAGATGTACACATCTTTTACCATCACAAAGATTATTGGTATACTTGTTATTGAAATTTACAACAAGGTTTAGTTTAGTTCATTCAACCGAGAGTAATATCTTGTGGAGGAAATGATTAAGCTGGCATCAAAGACAACAGACGTGCAGTTTTCTGGTGTGAGCAACAGAGTGAAACAGAACTTAATATTTGAGACAAAGACTTATATTGCACAAGTTTTAAGTCAGACCATACATAGAGTTACTGTAGTTATCATTGAGTAAGAGCGTGTGAATACAAACAACTCCTCGGAAACCACCATTGTACAACCTGTCTTTTATGTCTTGTCAAAAAACCACGATTTTATACAAAAAAAAAAACGTCGAAAAAAGCTTGATCGCCCATGTACTAATAGCCTAAAATATGTTAGACCTACTGTTGCATATACGGGATATACTGTATGCTTAATCTCTCATTACTCGCGGGCCACTTTTCCGTCAAGAAATGTATGGGAAAACGTATATAACGGGGTCTGACCTTTAAAAGCAATCTCCGCTGAGTCCAGTATATGCTATACCGATATCACCAACCATGAAAGTCTAAAATTATGCGAAGACCGGTCTTCACGTAAAGGGCATAATTTTCTATAAAGATTTTCATTTTGTTTAATAATAACCCCTAAATATCCTACCTATAATACCCTCAAACCTAAATATTAACTTATACATAAAGCACAATTGTTATTGTGGTATTTGAGCATTAATCTAATGCAACATATCCACGTTTCATAGTCCATTAAGCACATAAACACACGTAAAAGAAAGGTCAAAGTATTTATCTTCATAGCCATTGAAAGCCGCTGGGCGACTGAATGAAAGTTTCACGCACGAGCGAAGTGTACGAGCGAGCTGTTTGTAATATGTGGAGCGATATCACACACATTTTTAGAGTTCCATGTACATGTTTACGTGTGATTTAAAAGAATTGTCTTAGGTTTTCGCGATTGTTATACATTGAATTAAACAATTATTTAACAGAAGTATCGTGTGTTTTATTTATTTTGTTGAACCTGACGTTTCGAATGCTTTGCAGCGTCCGTGGTCGCAGGAAGACTAATGTGACATTAGTCTTATGAAAAAGAAATTGCTATATGTAACGAAAAAAATATGTGTGCAGTTCATACGCGATAGAAGTGAGACCTTCAAAAATGTGAATTTCAAGATGAGACGAATGTATTTAATTTCAGAAGTAGGACAATTGAAGCTTCATAATACGCAGACGCGCACACATACGTAGGTACACGTACAACAGTCGGACCCTGTAATAAACACTGTATAATGCCTTATATCTCATTCTCTTGCACGTTAATTCCTATGGATGTATGAGTATGTATGAGACCGTTTTCGTACGGTCTCATACATACTCATAGAGTAATAATTGCCGTAGCCGGTGTTCGCTTGTATTTTAAGAAGTATCGCTCTTGCGTTGTCAACCTTACCGCAATCAGAAGCTTTTACATGACTTTTCTCAATAAATCAGGATATTTGTTATTTGGTCGTGATATTCGTAAGCATAAAGCTTTCTCCTGTTGAGTTGTTCTTGATTAAATATCCATTTACCCAACCTCTCTTGTACATTAGCATAAATCTTATGTGTCTACTTATTTTTGCTTGTATTCGAAGATCGGAATACAGACTTAATAACCTTGTAATAGCAGTAGTATACTAAAGGAAACTCAAGTTCAGTATTATTATGTTACGGAACCTTTCAGCAACGCAGTAAATAATACTACACGAAATAACACGCATCTTCCTCCACCTTCCAATCCTAACGTTGGGGATCTTTTTGCCCTCGAGATATGAACTTGTCGCAAAGTATGCACAAACAAGTAATAAAGCGGCGTGCGGGTTGAAAATTTACATCGTCTTTATTGCGACTTTCAAAAACTTCTATCAGATTTTCACGTAGATATAAATTTTGATATTAATTTTTAAGTTATGAAATAACGGAGAATGCAAGTCTATTGCTAGTTATGCATGTTAGTCTAATGCTACTCGTAGTTTAAGTTTTCCGATCGTAAATTGATCGTAGTAATCTGAGTGTAAAAATAATAGTTCCAAATTAAAATCCGCCTAAGTAAAAGTATGCACCAAGCTAGTGATGTGATCAGAGGTTTCTGTCACTAAATTGGAGTAACGCAGGTGGTGTTCAGTTATGAAACGTATCAGATTCTCGATTGTTTGCCAAAAACATGATTTTGTTCTTACAAAATACAGCAGATCACAATAATGTATCCAATGAAATAATGTATCATTGGAGTTCATAGTTAGAAACAAATATAGGTTACATTTAATTTTTTTTTTTTATATTTTCGTACAAATTACACAGAGCCATGTAGCCCCAATGTAAGCGAAGCTTGTGTTATGGGTACTAGACAACTGATAAAGATATGTAAATACATATTTTTTTGTAATTACATACTTATTATACATAGAAAATACCCAGTACAAGACAAACTGACATGTTCATGCATACAAAAAACACTCACACGCAGGAACACAACAACCCTCTAGGGAGTTGTTATTTGGCGGCAGTTTTCTGTGAGGTGGAGGTACTTCCCCAGACAGGCTGCTTTGATGCGCCCTACCACTCGTAAAATATTCAGATCAAGACAAACAGGCATGTTCATGCTCACAAATGTGTGAGAATCGAACCCACGAGCGTTGGTGTCAAAGTAGCGTAATAGCGCGTTTCTCCACTGCGCCACCGAGCTCGTAATTTAATAACTACTAAAACCATAACTACTGTAACATAATGAAACGTGGTGGTGGAAACTAATTTAATTTTTCGTTTATATTATTATATAATGATATGTATATCTTCACGCCAAGTCCCTTGCGGGGTAGGCAGAGACAACCGAGCGCCATAAGACGCGGTCCTTACATCATACTTCACTCGCTTCTGTGACATTCATAGCTCTTTTCATGCACGCTCGCTTTATATACGAGTATAATGGTAAGGACAAAAAAGTTAGGCATATTTATCTCCTCCCTCAGAATACATTCTGTATTCTGAGTCTCCTCCGTATGTCTATAGATTTTTTTTTAATTATATATTACCTATTGACGTGTAACCCATAAAAAAATAAATCAGTGGAAAAATGTCGTAAACATGGAAATCCCTATATCTTTTCCTCAAATATTCAATTATGGTAATGGTTGAACTACTACCACTGCAGGGCACTGAGGCAAATACTAGTAATATTTATTAGTTAAGAATTTCACTTCAATATATGTACTTAGTTACGAGAAAAGTACCTGCTTCTCGTTTGAATTGCGTAATAACAATTTGCTTAATTTGAAAATAAGATTTTTTTTTATACCACTAAGGTGGCAATCAAGCATACGGCCTGCCTGATGGTAAACAGTCACCGTAGCCTATGGACATTTGCAACACCAGCAGTGTCATTTATGCGTTGCCAATCCTAAAATTATTTTTTTATTTAAATATTAAAACGACCCAGATATCAATTTTTTTTTATTTAAACGTTGCGGTGTTAACAACAGAAATGGCATCGCGCAAGTGATACTTAATGTATTGCAAGCGCTCTTAGAGTACGGTAACCGCTTTACATCAAGGCTCACCTGATGCTTGTTTGTGTCCCAACGTTTTATAAAAAAAAAAACTGAATTATAATGTGTATTATTATAACTCCGTGAAAGAACTGTGAAAACATAAATATCAGAATCAAAGGTAGACTCTAATATAAGTAGTAGTTAGTAGAATAAAATGCTTTATAACACGGGAAAAACTAAGCTAGAAAAAATTTTGTTAGGTACCGCATTCTTACGACAGAATTAAACATTGCAGGTATTTGTAAACACAACAAATGAATAAAAATTAAAACGTTGAAACAAATAAAACAAGAGAGGTCGACATCATTTTTCACCTCTAAACTTCAGCCATTGAAACTACACACATCAAAAGTGTCTAGGGATCAAGCATTTTTATGCGGATTTCTTGAGATTGAGATGTGGCTTTGTAATAAAAAAATATATAAAATATATAAACGTATACGACACTGGAGAACCCCTGGACGCCAACAGCGATTAAAATCCTGCCAGGAAGTCCATCCTTATAGTGGTGGAACCTTTTTTTGTTGTTGCAACGAACATGGGCGGCCATTCCACAGCGTGATTTGGATGAACTCATTTTGAGTATGCCAAACCGATGTTCTTGTGTTGTTAGTGTTCGCGGTAGAAACACGGATTATTAATTGTTTAAGTTACCCAATAAAATTTTAAAGAAAACTGTTATTTCAGTCTTTTTTTCGAACTTTAATGTTAGTGGTCAAAAATCCCTTTATTATGAAAATGGCAAATTTCTTTATTAATGCAAAGGTGACTTGGTTTATCGTTACTGTAGACAAACGAAAACACTTTATTTGATGAATCCTTAAAGAAAATTTTAATTAATATCAATCAGGAGAAAAGTTATTGCAAAAATATATGTTGATCCCTAGACACTTTTGATGTGTATATGTCCACTGTCATATCCCTTTACTTCCCTCCTATCCCCTAAGCTGTTACAGCCATGTTTTTCTCTCTTACGTTAGATACTTCTAACTTAAGTTGGTGTGTCCACGTAATAACTATTTGCTTAATTTGAAAATAAGATTAAATATTAAAATGATTCAGATGTCAAAAATCTTTATCTGCTATATTACAAACTTCAAAGCGAGTAAATTAATCTTTATATATATAATTCTACAGTACGTGTGTATGTGACTGAACTAGTCCTAAACGACTGGACCGATTTTGATGGGATTTTTTGTGTGTATTCAAGGGGATTCGATAATGGTTTAGATTCACAATTGGACCCAATAGGTGGCACTGCAGTCGGGTTCTAGGAAACTTTATATTATGGGACAGGACACCGTCTGTCGGTCGTCTGTCGGTTCGCTAGTTATATATGTAATTCATCTGTACGTGTGTATGTGACTGAACTCCTCCTAAACGACTGGAACGATTTTGATGAAATTTCTTGTGTGTGTTGAAGGTGATTCGAGAATGGTTTAGATTCACAATTGGACCCAATAGGTGGCACTGCAGTCGGGTTACAGGATTTATTGTTTTTATTTTCGGACAGTCCACACAACGTCTGTCGCGTCCACTAATATAAGTATAGTTCATGTCTCCAAAAATTAGACTAATATACCTGCCTAGTATTTTTTTCTGTACAACGTTGGAAATGTCTCCCGGCGTTATATAAAAAGAAAAGCGATTATCGTAGCCTATAAATGCTTGCAATAAATTAAGTATCGCTCGCGCGACGTCACCTCTGCTGCTAACACAGCAACTCCTTAGGAGCTTACTGGTGACTTCACTCAAACGCAGGAACACAACAACCCTCTAGGGAGTTGATATTTGGCTGCGGTTTTCTGTGAGGTGGAGGTACTTCACCAAACAGGCTGGTTTGATGTGCCCTGCCTCTCTTAAAACCACCCAGACAAAGACAAACAGACATGTTCATGCGCACAAATGTTTGTACTGTGACATAACACGAAGAATCGAATCCACGAGGTGACACGAGTTGGTGGCAAAGTAATGTAATAAATAAAGTAAAAAAATAAATGCGTTTCACACGACTGTGCCACCTAGCTCGTCAAACTTAGTTTATGTGATTAAGTTTAAGTGATCCAACGAACATACGGCCACCTCGGTGAACGCGTCGGCAAGCATTTTGAACATACATCATTTCTTCTACTGTTGTTTTGTAAGTTTGTTTTACAGTAAAACTCTAGACGGTAGATATATCGTGTCGTGTCAAGATGACAGTAAGTTAGTAAAGGATAGAGAGGGTTGGAGATGTACTTAAGAGGTATGCTTTCGTCATGACGAAAGCATACCTCTTAAGTATATGTGGTTTAGCATTTGAGAACCACTAAAAGCTAATCAAGCTTAATATGTAATTCAAATTTAGCTCTTTTTTTTACTGCGTCGGGAGGCATACAAGTATATGGCCCACCTGATGAAGCGGGTACCGTAGCCTATTAACGCTTGCGATATATTAAGTATCACTCGCACGATGCCTCCTCTGCTGCTTACACAGCAACTCCTTGGGAGCTTACTGGTGACCTCACTCACACGCAGGAACACAGCAAGCCTCTAGGGAGTTGTTATTTGGCTGCGGTTTTCTGTGAGGTGGAGGTACTTCCCCAGACGTGCTGCTTTGATCCGCCCTACCTCTCTTAAATCATCCAGACCAAGACAAACAGACATGTTTATGCACACAAATGTTTGCCTTGTGTGGGAATCGAACGCACGGGCGTTGGTGTTAAAGTCGCGTTATTCACGACTGAGCCACCGAGCTCGTCAAAGTCGTATTGTTTACAGCATAAGTATTTAGAGTGTTAGATTCAGCGATCTGAAGTGAAGATCTCATTTCTTGCTTCGGAAGACAATATTATCTACTTCATGCCCATTTAAGCCCTTTGAGGCCACAGTTCAGATATTAATTTCGTCTGTAATAACAGTTTGTACCGATTGTTACATACTTGAATGTTATAACTTGCAATAAAAAATATTGATTATATATTTTTCTTTGTTGAAATTACCTTATAATTATAACATAGGTGTATATATTCCATTATATTTCATTGCGATTACATTTCTACTGCAGTATTAAATCAATATGTTATCCTATATAAAGATGAAGAGACACCTCATTCAAAACGTACCTAAACATAAAATCTGTGACACATTTTTCATTACTAAATCGTTTACGCGAAAGTATTTCTGTTATCTATACAGTTACCTGTGTAACAAGATAAATGGCATATTAAATATATATTTAAGCAATAGATTTAATTGCAAATGTAATATTCAAAGGCTATATAATTTAAGCAAAAAAAGTATTGCTCCTGTCTAGACAATAACACAATACATTTCCATATTCGTAATTAATATGAAATCATAAACACATACATACACACATACTTACACTTACAAAGACACGCTATATATTGATTATTATTGTTTTATTTATACTAACACAAAAGTTGTCATTAAGTAAATAAATATATACATTCTCTCTCTACTATAAGTACATATAACACAAATTGACTACGGATTGGTTTTGTGTGGATCCCTAAAATTAAAATTGTTACAAACTTAGCACCAAAAATTTATACTAAATTATCTTTTATTTTTTATTTTTTACTATGATTTATAATATTAACTTAAGCAAACAAGCACATATATGTGCCTATATGCGAAAACATGTTAATTGTGTTATTTTTTATTTATGTAGTTTGTGTACCACGTTATTTACACTGTAATGTTTTCTCAATAAAATAAAATAAAAATAAAAATAGAAATAAATCTTCTCTTAAGTTAAACAATTTTCATCTATTATCATTCTAATTAGCAGCACTGAATAAGTATATAGTTAGTGTACTTACATGAAATCTACTTAACACCTCTCATGTTAACATATTTAGGTTAGTGAATTAGACTTACTAACAATCTGTCGGCGCCAACCGTGTCTGAAAACCAGGCGACCTGTACAGGCAGGTATAGGCTTCCTGCGAAGTCTATTTTAAGCACCAGCTTCTCACACGTAGTTGCACATATGTAATTTGTACCTGATTATGTTTTATTCATATTTTTTTTATTGTTCTGTACCTATATTGTTTGAAAAAAAAAAAAAAAAAACAATAAATGAAATATTTTTTTGCCAGTTGAAAATTTACTTTAAAAATACATATTCGTAAAACACGTCTTCTGAAGAGTGACAACCCTAGTCGTTAATATGAGCGTTGGAAATAATGTACAAGTTGCCATAAGTGCGTTAGTTGACATATTTAGTCTCTCTACTATGGCTCTGGTTGTATGATGTGTACACAATAAAGCTAGGGCATGCCAATTGCACTTTGCAAAAGCCATTGTACGCTCGTATTCACGTTTTCTCATCCGTAGAACGTCCCCAGAGAATGAGCTTGGTTATCGGGTAGTTTAGTGGTCATGTCAACGATCTAATCACTCACTGACTTCTCGAGAGCATGAATAATAGCCCTTGTTAAATGTGAAGTATTGGATGTTTACAATGTAATCATTACAGAAAGTTTTACGGATATCGTACTTTAACGATTAGATAAAATGGCTCGCCTGAATTGAACGGTTTCCGCTACTGCTTAATCTACACAGCTTTTCAAATAGCATATAGTTTGCATGTTACCTACTCTTATAGCTGAAATGTGTAGGGCATCACAGGACTTTTTTGATGAATTTGCACTCGTCTCTCCAGATCCGCGGTATATCTTCTTTCTCTACTAAAAGTGTTTCCAATATACAATGTCATTATCTTGTTCCAACACTACATCACCAACAATATTTCTTAAGTGTGTTCTAGTTTTTACTCTTTCAAATATTATATATATTTTCATTCAGTTGTAAGCCTTTCTTCCTTGTGGCATTTCCGTGTGCCTTCATTGTGGCTAGTGTTTGCACTCCAGATGGTGTGCCTGTTATTAGCCAGAAAGTGTGCATGAAAAAAGTTACGAATGTTAAAGAAGCGAGTGAGGTGTGTAAGGACCGAGTCGCGTGGTGCTCGGTTCTTTTTACCTACCTTGAAAGAGAATTGGCGCAAGAGTTATAGCTAGATAGACCTTAAATTTCAAAGCATTTACTGCATATTGTTCCCAACGTTGACTCCGAAAGTAAAACGAAAATTTCAAGCCCAACACATCACAACAACCCTCCAGGGAGTTGTTAATTGGCTGCGTTTTTCTGTGAGGTGGAGGTCCTTCCCCAGCAGGGTTACCTTATGCACCCTACCCCTCTTAAAAACATCCAGACCAAGATAAACAGACATGTTCATGCACATAAATGTTTGTTCTATATGGGAACCGAACCCACTGCGAACACTGAGCTCTGCAATACCGACTTTGAGTTGAAAAACGATGAGATGAGAGATATACTACCGGTTGAAGTAACGTGGCGAATTGGCCACTTAATGTAAACATCACGTTACTGCTGTATGCAATACTAAAAATTTTTTTTCCTCATAATCACAAGCAAATATAGAGGCCGGCTGTGGAACACAGTATTTGCAGTAACAATGAAACTAGTTCACAGTATGTTACGTATAAAATTCTATGTATATGTAAAGTTGGTATTGTTTCTCTCTTCTATCTTTGTATCGTATATAAAATGCTCAAATGATATGACGAGCTCGGTGGCTCAGTCGTGAATGTCGCGACTTTGACACCAACGCTCGTGGGTTCAATTCTCACACAAGGCAAACATTTGTCTGCATGAACATGTCTGTTTGTCTTGATCTGGATGTTTAAAGAGTGGTAGGGCGCATCAAAGCAGCCCGTCTGGGGAAGTACCTCCACCTCACAGAAAACGGCAGCCAAACAATAACTCTCTAGAGGAAATCTTGTCTTGTCTAATCTTGATGTGTTCCTGCGTGTGAGTGAGGTCACCAGTAAGCTCCCAATGAGTTCCTGTTAAGCAGCAGAGGAGGAGTCGTGCGAGTGATAATTAATATAAATCGCAAGCTTTAATAGGCTACGGTACCCGCTTTACATCAGGTGGGCCCGTGTGTTTGCATGCCTTCCGAAGTAGTATACAAAAAATTCGTGTAAAATTAAAGATTTTTGCTTATATTTGGTTTTTTACGTATTACAAGCTGCTCCCCTCGTGGAATTAGGCTTTTCAAATATTTTCGGGATATATTCTTTATTTTTATTATAGGATTATTAAGGTGACAAACAGTCGTTCGGCCTGCCTGATGGTTAGCAGTTACCGGAGCCTATAGACATTTGCAACACCAGTGGTATCACTCTTGCGTTGCCGACCCTATATATAAGGAGCCTATATTTTAGTCTAGAGCCATGCTACCCAAAGGGGTCTATATCGACCCCATGGGATTGATTGCAACAATGTTTTAATCTGATGAACCTCGTAAGATTAAAACATTAGTTAGGCAGAGGGTCTACGGAGAGTTGAAAATATATTTGCAAGGCCGCAGGCAAATAATAAACCATGGGATCAAGAGGATCGTGTGAGTCATACTGCGTGCTTTACCACCATCATCATCGTAATCAGAGCGTTAGTCCCGGTCGCGTCCTAAGCCCTCGCTTCGGGGCCCGCGGTCCGCTTTCCAGCTTATACTTCTCCACTTCGCGCGATCTTCGGCATCCCTTACTGTGAGACCATTGGCATGCAATGCATTCTGCGTGCTTTACAACCATCTTTATGCAATGCATTCTGCGTGCTTTACAACCATCTTTATGCAATGCATTCTGCGTGCTTTACAACCATCTTTATGCAATGCATTCTGCGTGCTTTACAACCATCTTTATGCAATGCATTCTGTATGCTTTACAACCATCTTTATGCAATGCATTCTACGTGCTTTACAACCATTTTTATGCAATGCATTCTGCATGCTTTACAACCATCTTTATGCAATGCATTCTGCGTTACAACCATCTTTATGCAATGCATTCTGCGTGCTTTACAACCATCTTTATGCAATGCATTCTGCATGCTTTACAACCATCTTTATGCAATGCATTCTGCGTGCTTTACAACCATCTTTATACAATGCATTCTGCGTGCTTTACAACCATCTTTTGCTTGTTTACTTCATGTTGTTGTTGTTGTAATATCCATATTGTACGTTATATTCTAAATAAATTACAATACAAATAAAGCTAGTGTTAAATAGGCCCTGAAAGAGATCTCTTCCAGTCAACCTAGAGTCTTTGATAGAAAAATTTACATGGGCGAAAGAACACACTTACACCGATTCACTACAATAATATTATAAATTTCTTAAAAGTAAAGTACAAGGCTGTTTAATACATATAACTAATTAACTAATAGACAAAACAATACATAAAAATGAAAAAGAAACAAAATATTGGACATACATTAAACACATAAACTAAAAACAAACCAACATAAGATGCATTGTTAGGTCTCAGTATTCTCAGTTTCATGTCTCAGTATCAACTACAGGCTGGTTAAATTATCGTCATACATGCTACTGAAATAAGTTTCTATCTATAGCTTCACGCCAAATCCCGTGTGGGGTAGGCAGAGAGAACCGAGCGCCACATGACTCGATCCTTACAAACGTCACTCGCTTCTCTAACATTATTTGCTCTTCTTATGCATGCTCGCCGGTTTCTAAGGCTCCTGATATCACTTCCTGGTAAAACACGATTAATTTGGTCATAGCAGGAAAAATAAATTGAAATAAGCTTAATATACATAATACCTGAA
The DNA here is from genome assembly GCA_947507595.1 of Pyralis farinalis. Taxonomy (NCBI): domain Eukaryota; kingdom Metazoa; phylum Arthropoda; class Insecta; order Lepidoptera; family Pyralidae; genus Pyralis; species Pyralis farinalis. Next base: position 14,596,314 of record OX382269.1, on the reverse strand, counting down.
TTATTCATAGCCTACAACGAATTAACATAATTTATTTATTTTTGGTGTTAATATCACTTTCATATCTTAAATTACTTACTGTTTATGCCGGTAAAGTTAATCTGTTTAATACGGTTAATTCTATCAAACGACTTCCGTAGTGAGATTCTAAATCCTTATGAATGAAACAGAGTTTCTAGACTTTATAGCTAACTTGTGTTATGTGCTTCGAATAGGTATATCTTAGTTGTAATGTTGTGTTGCTGGCGAACAAGTGTATAGACTGCTTGAAGTCAAGTATTGTCAACTACATATATACGTATATATATATATATATATATATATATATATATATATATATATATATACGTATATATATATATATATATATCTTTCAGTACCTATAATGCCAAAAGTTACCTTATAACACAAAAAGAAACGAGTTGTCATTCCTGCAGTCCAATCCGCACTTACTTAGGAGTTTTGCGTGAGCAGGTGACCAATAGTCTGAATCACAATGATTTGAGATAAAATTGAAATAAACCGGATTTATAGGGATACCAATTTAGACCTAAAGACAAGTTAGCTTGTGACAAGTTTGCAGATTAGGAAGTAAGGCTGCGGTGAAAAGTTTATAGGGCACGATTACTTTACACAATAAACGATAATGAAACAATAATAAGTTGTAAGGTTATTCTGATCATATGTAGCAAAGTCGCCTTGTTAGGCGGGGGTTGGCAGCTGCAGTAATACGAGCAGCAGATGTGGAAATGTGCAAGCAGAGAATTGTGGTATCACAAGTGTTTATGGCATAAGGTAAACCACACATAGCACACGGGCCACATATCTACCGATTTGTCATTCAATGTAATTTACAAAAAAGATAACGCTTGGTTCATATGACAATATTTTACAAAGATAGGTTTTTTTTATTACGTTTGCTATCGAAATGAGTTATGTACGAGTATGTTACAAATTGTAACTTAGTAGTTACAAAAAATATATAACAATATTAATCGGGGACCACGGCAACTGAACAATGGAATCGGATTTTTCGTGTTCGTAGCCCGGTGTAATCGGAATGGGTTTGTTTTCTTTTACACTATATTAGTGGATAGTCAAGCATGGTGCTCGCTTGATTTAGAGCAATTGACATAGTCTATAGAATAAGTATGTAATGGTATAAATGTTTTTTTTAGAAATTACTGAAAAAAATGTTAAATAGGTAAACTTGTAATATTAATTAATCTACTCTTTATGTGTACAAACAAAATGAGCAAAAGTATATGGAAATAACATAATTTACTAAAGTACAAAAGGCATCTTATCGATTTAAGCAATTTAGACAGACACACACCTTGGGTCGAGGTATAGGCGCAGCATTGAAATATATTACGAGGGAAGATATTATAGTGCATATAATATATTTCCTTAGAGTGTACATAATTTAAGTAGTAAAGTAAGGATGTTTTTTGTAAATACAAACTTATATCTTCCATGTACATAAATACTTATTGCACATCATGAATTTTTAAATAAATTGCACAGCGCCATCTAGCCCTAAAACAAGCCAAACTTGTGTTATGAGTATCAGCCAACTGATAAACATACATAAATACATTTTTTTATGAACACATACGTATACCACATAGAAAACATCGGAGCAAAAGGCAAAGTATCTTCAAAGACATGGTATTAGTCAGTATATTAGCTACATCTTTTTGTACTTAACTACCTCCTGCAATTCTTGCCATACCCCTTTCCAGCTTCTTCATTTTCCTCCTCTCCCTTCATGTTCTCTTTACGTAACCCCCCCTTTAAGTACCATTTACATTACTTATTTTTGCTCTCATCCAGTGCATTCTCTCTTTTATATCTTTTACCTGTTTGTTATTTCGAAATTTCATCTTTTTAGTATGTTATAAACTCTTCCCTTTACATTACTAATTTTTGCTCTCATCCAGTGCATTTTCTCTTTTATATCTTTTACCCGGTCTGTTATTTCCAAATTTCATCTTTTTAGTATGTTATAAACTCTTCCCTTCTTTTATCGCTACTTCTCTCTGCCTTTATTTCCATGTATGCTGTCCCAATTCTCCTACTTGAAAATAAACTTAAAATTAACAAATTAGATATTAATCCATGATGCAGAACAAAACGCTAATACTTTTTAATAAACGAAAAGAATTGAACATTTAAAATGAAATTACTACTAAGATTGAAAACGACGCGTGCTGGGAAATTATTACTCTAAACGGGACAATAAACGTATGGAAAGTAATATTAGATTCTTTATTGCACATTGATATACAGAATTGTTACATAAATAGTGTACAAAGGTGACCTTATCTCTGCCAGATATCTCTCCTCATAGCCAACCTCATAGATGGTTAAAGAAATTGTCAATGGACAGGTGACAAAGTAACAGCTACAGGTGAAAAAACAGTGTTAGGAATCAGCAATGACAACAATATTAAACTTAACACTTACAAAGTTGACTCATAAATATTGAATATTACAAATCTTCATCGATAAATAAATATATACATATATACAACATACATCTACGAATAAATACGCGACGAAATCTCAATAACATTCAATCATATGTTTATTAGATAACTATTAGCCTTAAAAAGAAGATAAAGTAGTTGAACTCCTACATCTTTCTTTTTAATTGTCTATTAATGTATACCTATTTTGTCGTTCTTTCTACATGTTCTAACAATGCTTTATAATTATACACGCCGCTTTATAATAATTATTAAAAAAAAATGATTAACATGGTTCTAAAAATTATAAATCAAAATCGTTGCTGACCGTATTGTGCACAACACTTCAAACAATTATTAAAAACCAGCTTCTGATTGCCATGTCTTTTCAATGACAATTGCTTATAAGCCATCTTGTTTTAATTTTAAAGTTATACGGCTGATGTAATACAAATTCTTTATTTTGCCAATGGCCACCTTTGTACACTTAGACATATTTATGTTGCTGTAATTTTCTCATTTAAATTTAAAAAACATAAAATCAGATCCTTGTTGAGACAATATATTTTGTTACAAAGCGTCGGGAGACATACAAACACAATCTAAAGCATCTTTAACTTGACTTACTTGGTGGACAAGAAAACTATTAGAACTAATCTGTGTTAAAGAGACAATATGCAATTTGATCTAACCTGCTTTCGCCACCATGCTGGTCGAAACTTTGACTTTTACAAAATAACGCCTGAATCTATTAACTAAAGAGACAATACATTCAGATAAAAAATAGTGAATCGTAAAGAAATCATGTTTATATCAATGATAATATACACCATTCAATATCAAATGGGTATATCATAACGCTGAATATTGGGTCCCTTTATACTTTTAATAATTACATTCTTAATTACATAAGCAATACAAACATAAACGGCGTTATTTTTATAGAACATACAATTAGCAATGTCGTAGCGGATGATTTACACGACCTGTTTTATAAAATTCAGTATTTAATAATAACTATTTACTGCAAAAAAAAAATCTAAGTGTAAACAAAACATTAGCTCCTATATTCAAACTTACAGCTCGTAAGAAAAATACAATAGAAATTATATTGAAACGTAATAAGATCGAAGTTGTAAAAGGTTCTAGGTGTATACAATATGTTGCTCTTATCTATGACCGTGAACTAACATCAAATTCAACATTCAACAACAAATTCAATTAGAATGCTATGCTCTAAAAAGTCTGAGGGTTATTATTACTATCGAACTAATTTACTTTCTACTAATTGAATGTAAACTTAAAAATATCATTAGATTATAAACAGTTACAAATTGGTAGATTATACTTCTGATAATACAAACAAACTAGCTTTTTTAGCAATTGTGCAAACATGAACGAACAATATTTAACATGACAAAGAGTATCAGAGCTCTGTGATGTATAATAAAACCTTAAAAGAATATGTAACTGTAAGTTGTTTTTCGAATTTCGAATTGTTTCATCGCTTTTATTCTAGAAATATTTTTTACAGTTCTAAATAACATTTAAACAATTCTAACGGAGATCCCATTAGAATGTTATTTAAGACTCTTCATTGTTAAGTTGATATTTATTTATAATTATTGGCACATGGAAATAAAAGTTAAATCAAAACATGTACATACCGTTAGTACATGTTTAGAATAAACTATAATTTCGATTTTAAAACATTCTACACGATTTTCTTATTATCACAAATAAGTGAATTGAATTGAACCTTGAATGTAAAAATGTTTATTTTATGTAGATGCAGGTACCATCTACATAAAATAAAGTGCGATGTTCTTTGCTAGAGTATCATTTGACTAAATACTTAAGACTAGTCAAGTTGAGTTTTTTTTATAGCATAGATTGCCGTGGGTACAATAATAAATTCATCTTTTGCCATACGTGTCAGAATAAAAAGAAAATAAAAGAATATCACCTATGCGTCCTCGTAAATGTCACATCATTTGCTGCCGACGACGCCGTTTGCGGCGCAACTCAGCCGTGTGATATTCTATAGTATTTTTTATTTTTGTATATTATGCAGCAAAAAAAAAACATATTTCATTTAAATTTCGGTATAAGTGTCATCTTTTTGCGTCTCTTACAATAGTAATTGTAAGTAACATATATATTTTTGTGCATAACTTCCTGTAACGTAAACAACAAATGGTTGGAATAGATTATTGGAATAAAATGGAATAGAGCATATTATATTCAAATTACAATGAAATACAGAACGACAGAATCTTACTGTGGGATGTAAGTGACAAAACATGATGTCCAAACCCAAAATCAAGCTCATCTATGTGATGCGTTCGAGATATAACGTTCACAGCGTCCTCGAAAATATGGTCGAAATGTAAGATTTTGCCCATTAATATGATCAACTTTTACGATAATACCGTCTACGACTCTAAAAAGCAACTGACTTTCCCCTTTTAAAATGATTTATGGAATTGAGGTTTTCTTCATGATTTCAAAACTATTTTTATATTATAAGCGGTTCATATTTATACAATTACTCCTCTTACATGAATAGTATTTTACATGTTCCTTACCGCAATAATATGTCGCCATTCAATCATTTTTGAAGCATAACCCTTTGACATTGAGAATGATGTATATAAAGGTTGATGCTATTATTGAGCTCCGTATCGCTTTCGCATTAAATCTACATTTATTACACCCGTACGTTCATTTTGCGTAGAAATTTCTTCGCGAGCGCGCTCGTCATTGTTATTGCTCCGGTTTGTGAGGAGTTGATTGATGACGCGCTCATCGGATAGGGGGCGCTACCGACTATGGCGACATAAAAATCGCTGTAATCCTCATCCAATTGCTTGATTATAGCTGTTAATCTCTCACCGAGATGGCAGATAAAGCGTCTCGCCTGCCTTTTTATCACCCTTGTCTTATTTCGCCTCGGAACTGTAGGCATTTGGGACTACTTAACAAAATTGAAACCGTACTGTATATTTGTGCAATATGTCTTCCTCTAAAGGCTATTTTTAATTTTGAGGTTGTTGATAAGGCGCTTTTGTTAACAATGAATTATAATGAATTGCAGAGAAAACATAAATTATTAAAATGAACGTCGCGCGGGTAGATAGATAGAAATATAAATTAGAACTTTATTTGGACAAATATAATATAAATAATACACTAAGCGTTGGGAATTTTCTCACTTTAGCATTTTTATACTCGTCATAACTTCTAAATGTAAGGTTTAATTCGAATAATACGGAACTTACTTTAACTTTAGTTGGATAGGGATTAACATCATGATATTTTGATCCTACCCGTGTTTTGGTTGTCTAATTTAAACAATAACGGTTCTTGTTACTTGATTTACTACTTTACTTACTATTTAACATGTTAACATATTATAGTTAGATATGTAGTCTGGCGGACTTTTTTATGAGTAATGATGAGTTGCTACTACTATCATGTAGTACATTAAATTATTGTATCGTCAATAGTTTTCACAGTGCACGCTAGAAAAATGACTTTTGTAGCCAAATTTTTGATAGGCCTATATTATTAAGGAAATACGTATGAATAAAGCTTGCTTTTCTTTGAAATATTCTACGATTTATACTTATAATAATACTGCAATGGAGAACATATTTTTAATAAAATAATTGAATTGACTGTCATAATTAGAAGAAACTAAATCGACAATTTTTTTAATTTTGTTTGTGTTTTTGTCAAATGTCAGTTTCCAAATAACAGGTGCTCACGTGACTACAAAGTTTAATTAAATTTGGTAATATGATGATGATTCATATATCGAATCCATAAATAGGTAACTATATAATTCAATAAAATAAAAGGATTCCAAACGAGAACGCAAAAACTATGTCCATGAAGCCCCAATTAAAATAAAAACTTTGCTATTATAGACGTTACAAAAGAGATGTTTTTCAGGCTACTTGTTTTTAATACCAATAAGTTGATAAGCTAGAAACCGGCGAGTTAAAGAAGCGAGTGAGTTATGTATGAATGTTAAAGAAGCGAGTGAGTTATGTAAGGATCAATTCACGTGGCGCTCGGTTCTCTCTTCCTACCCCTCAAGGGATTTGGCGTGAAGTTATAGATAGATAGAAGTTGATAAGCAAGACGTTAACGTAGTCAACGGACATATAAAATATTAAGGACATCGCTCGTGCTATGTTGGCACTGGATAAACCGCTTCACACCGCTTTTAAAGAAACTTGGGCTGTAATCCCCGATAAAATCTCTGCAGAAATCGATTCGATTACAATAGTTATGGGGAAAAACTTTGTGATACCGCACAGTACACGACCATTGCAGATCCAGTGTATTAGGATCAATTTTCTGTCGAGCGTGTGCCACCACAGTTCTTTCACAACCAGCGCAGTTCCCTGTGGGCATCTAATCGGACACCTCCTCGGAACGCAGTACATTATGTGCAATGGATTGTGTTGCAATTGTTTGTTGTATGATCAATGACATATACCAATCTATAATTTTCACAGCTGGCCTCTGAAATTAAATAACAAAGTCATGGCTGGTATACTGTTGCTTTCGTCCAAAGATATTACATGCATCGTTTTACTTGACAGTTGTATAGAAATAATATGCTTGTACGTCTTTGCCCTATCTAAAGTAATGCTTCGTTCTGATGAGTACGTTAAGTATTTTGAAGGCCCTCTTTACTTTTTCTTACAAGTAATTTTGCTCCAAGATCTTAATACCAAGACCTTACGCCTAATGTTCTTAGCGTTTTCAGCGCTAACGGATGTAGTGGCGGTATCGATATCCATTAGTCCTCTCGTGTATGCGTGACAACTTCTTTATGAGATTTGGTGACCTTACTAACGCATAGGAACATAACAATCCTCCCCGAACTGTTACTTAATGGAGTATTCTGTAAGGGGAGGTATTTCCTGGACAGATATTTGGAGCAAGAGATCCCCCTCTACACGAAAAAAATATGAAGGAACGTGACTCAGCACGATGTCTCGTTGGTTCCTACCTTTTTCATGTCGATTTCCATTTTTCCTTTCGTTTTAATAAATACGAAATGTTAATCTAATGAGACATCTTAAAGTTATTTTATTTTCAGTTTTAAAATAACCATATTTATTTGATTATTTTCATACGGTAGAAAAGCTATCATATAATTTAAGTATATTAATAAAAAATATTGAGGAAAGATGACACTTATATAATTTTGATATCTTTTGTAATCAGCAATACCTGGGCCACGTCCAATCACAGAACTATTACTATATAGTTCTGAAAATCTTAACTGTCCTGATATCGATCGCACTTTCAAAATGGTTTATTTCCAAGTCATCGAATCTTAAATGCGATTTAATGTGGCCAAATTACATAACTAAAAAAATTAACGTATTTCGAAATGGTAATGCATAAAATAAATGCATTTACCATGTCACTATGATATTATTGTATTACGAGTATTATTAAGCATAGATCAGTAGAGTGAGTGCTGGGAATAGTGTGAATGGAGCGTTGGGAAAACTTCTTAGCAGTAAAAACCTGACCCAGAAGGCACAGCTGGCTATACACAATGCAGTGCTGGTCTCCACGCTTACTTATGGAAGCGAGAGCTAGATATGGCAGAGAGAGCATGAAAGTAGGATAAATGCGGTCAAAATGCGGGCGTTGCGCAAAATTTGTAGCGTAACGCTTGTAGACCGTAATGATGAGGTTAGAAGCAGAGTTGGTCTGAAAGAGAGCGTCGGTGTTAAAATAAGAAGAGGCATGCTCCGTTGGTTCGGACATGTACAAAGAATGCAGGATGAAAGAATGACGAACAGATATACAATGCAAAAGTGGAAGGATGTAGGAGCCGAGGAAGGCCAAGAGTTACCCACCATGATCAAATTGGTCGTGTTCTATCAGAAGGTGATGTCAGGAGCCCTAGAAACTGGCGAGCGTGCATGAAAAGAGCAATGAATGTTAAAGAAGCGAGTGAGGTATGTAAGGATCGAGTCACGTGGCGCGCGGTTCTCTCTGCCTACTCCGCATGGGATTTGGCGTGAAGTTATAGATAGACAGATAGATCAGTAGTAACCGCAATGTAGGATGTACTCCAATATCAGATGCCTGTCTCATGCATTGCCGAACTTGTAAAACCGTCTTCAGCCGTTTTTGAAGAAAAGTAATTAAATTTCTCTTGGGCAAATCCCGGCAGGGACTTTCTCCAACAACGGAATTTGTTTGAGGGAGATCTTTGGAATGTCGCATGCGGTCATTATAGTTCGTTCAGTTTAGTTTGTATGATGATATGTACTTTAGTATTTATACTATGTAGGGTGGCAAATAGTCATACGGTTCACCTGATTCTCTAGTCCGTTCCCCCCGGAATTCTCGTGAACTCATCTGTTCAACGGAAAACCCTTTGAATAGAAGTAAGTATAAAGAGATGCTATAACAATGAGTTCGATTTACATTAGCCATACTTGGACATTATTTTGACCTTAACCTGCCTGCCTGTCCGTCATCTCCATAGCTGCTGTCGCGGTAGTTGCTCAGGAACTCACTGCTTGAAGCTCGGCTTACGCCGGGCTTAACTCAAGTTGAGATCAAGTTTAGGTTAGGTTTCGTGATAAAATTTCACTGACATGTATGGAATATTAAAATGAAAAGCCCCCGATTTCAGTCTTTCCTTACTACTGAACAAGTAGTAAAGAAATACTAAAATCTGGGGCTAATATCCATATCTAAGAAAGAATGAATGTTTATCTACGCCAATACCATAAAGAGCTAATTTTTGATTGCAAATTTGTTTATTTGTGTGTATGTTGGGGTAATCGCTAGAACAAGTGATTCAATACTAATAAAAAATATTTCAATAATAAGAAACTATATTGTTCCTAAATGCTGTAGATATTTAAATATTTAGGGATCCTTCATGAAATTTCAAAAGCGGTTTTTAACCCAACACGACCAATTTGGTCATGACAGCTGGAACTTGGGTTTCCTCGCCTCCTACACACTTCCAATTTTGCGTTGTATGTTTGATTTGTTATTATTGTCTCTTTCATTCCTTTTATATGTCTGAACTGTCGAAACATGTCTGTTCGCACATGGCATATTAATTTGAAATTAATAACTCATACCTACTCAAATTTGAATGTCAAGGCAATCGATTTTCCGACGAGCTCGGTGACTCAGTCGTGAATGACGCAACTTTGACACCAACGCTCGTGGGTTCGTTTCCGCCACAAGGCAAACATTTGTGTGCATGAACATGTCTGTTTTTCTTGGTCTGGATGTTTTAAGAGAGGTAGGGCACATCAAAGCAGCCCGTCTGTGGAAGTACCTCCGCCTCACAGAAAACCGCAGCCAAATAACAACTCCCTAGAGAGTTGCTGTATTCCTGCATTCGAGTGAGGTCACCAGTAGGCTCCCATGGAGTTACGTAGTATAAAAAAAAATCGATAGATACGGCCGTTTTTGATCCGTTTATGCCGCATATATTTCCAAAGAAATCAAAATCTATAGAGTACTTCCCGTTGACCTAATCATGAAATTTCCCAAGAAGCAATGACATGTAGTACAAGTAAATAGAAAAATCACAAATAAATATTTTTTGCGATTACAAACGTATTTGCAGTTGGTAAACTAACTGCGACCTATGTTGATGTATGGGGACAACAGTTTTCTAACGACACAGTTAAATTTCTCCATTCAATTTATCTTTTCGTTAGAGTAATGTTCGGTACTTTCATAATTAATGAAGTTGTTATGTTGCCCAATTATTCTTGTAGACAACGTTTTTTCCGACTTCAATGTACAATGTACTATTTATTCCTTTTTCTGTCATCACTTATAAATGTGGTTCAAATCTAATAAGTAATAAAATGCATTTCATTCCCAATTTCACCTATAAAGACACCAATATTGTAATTAACGTTTTGGACACTGATTATGGGGAAAAACTCACAACATAATCGTAAAAAAATGGTAAATATATTCAACACAAATTTGTGCGGAACGCTCGCTCTGGGAGTCCGACTCGCCGGACTTTTACCATGGCAAACGCAGTCTACAACCATTATTACTACTGATATTTCGCGACAATACCACCACGAAAACGTTTATTCTACATTCTTGCTCGCTCAGCTACGAGTATATCAAGCACTTGCATCCATACGTTAGCGCAGGAATCAACAGCACATCGTCTAAGCATACTGCGCTGTCTAGCTCAAGTTTTTACTGCCTAAAAGTTTTCTTAAGCTCCATTCACTATATTCTGTGCACTCACTCATCACTTCACATCAGCTCATCCAATACATACAATCTCATCCACTAGTCCTAGCACTACATAATGTATACGGACATAGAATTATTTTAATAAAATAATAATTTCGATTTTAGTAGATAAATGAAGAATATTCACTGATAGTGAACATAATACTATTAAAAAGTAAGAATAATGCGATCGAGTGCTATATCTAGATAATAATGGACTCGAATTACATTAATACCTACGTATAGATTATAGCGAAGCGTTGAATGAAAAGTTATTATCAAATTCCCATTTCTTATTCCAAGATAATTTTTATTACTGCAGTCACAGTAACACCTATCTATAAATTCTGTGACATTTCGGCATGTGTCATGGTTGTAATGTCTGGATCTTAACGTTACAATCCTATAACGAACCGACTCATCATTCCGAAATATTACATGTTTTACATCAATCATACTTAAACTTACTGTTCTATACATGGACACAATAGATTTATTGCAAGTTATAAAAGGGACGCTTGCTCGTCGCTCACGCTTGCTTAGGTCCGCAAGTAGGATCTAGCAATCCATCAAAGTTACCATTTAATCGCCTTACGATATCCTCATATGAGTTGCCAAGTCGAAACAGTCCCAAAGGGTCGTATACAAACAGTTTGTAAGCTCGCTGTTTTTGGGTTCACGGGAAATTATTAAGCAACTTAATAATTATTATTTCAAATAAGATCAGGTATTGTGTGTTCAAAAGTGTTTTACTATAAACTGCACTATTCTATTACTTTGAATTAAACGGACAATTCTTGCATTTATATGTATATTTTGTGTATATCAGAAACAGGTCTAACCATATGTATCAAATTTTATATTTAGATAAAGATTTCCTTTTTAATTTTTCTATAAATAAATATTGTCGAACAAATTACGCAGATCCATCTAGTCCCAAACTAACCAAAGCTTGTGCTATGGTTACTAGAAAACAGATTAACATGCGTAAATATTTTTTTCAAATACATACTTATATATTATATTTGCATTTGTTTGTTGTGGGCATAATTATCACCCAGATCAAGACAAACCGACATTTTCACACATATATATATCTTGTGTGTGAAGAAGCCTTGGTGCTAAAGTAATCATTGGTCCACCACCCGACTTGTAAAAATTGTCTCTAGCTTTATTAAAAAAAACACGATTATGTAAAATAAACTCATATGTATAAGCAATCACTTACCGATGAGGCTTATATTTACAATTGCCCTTCATACATTGTAGTTCCACTTCAATATTGGTTATACTATATAACTTGCTATATTAACACATATCGTCCACACTATATACATGCGAAATGACTCTGTTTTATTACAGCATGCTTTGTTATAAAGTTTGAATGCAGGCACAATTAACTAATTTTACGTCCCAAATTGGCATATTTTAAACATAAACTCTTACTGAAAACAGTAACTAACTTAGAAAAATGATATATATATATATATATCATTTTTCTAAGTTAGTATATATATATGTATATATATATATATACAAAAACAAACAAGGTAAAACAACATTCTCGTAATTCATGCACTGACAAGGATATTGGATATTCTCTTCAATAACTTTAACCAAACTAACAAAGCTTTTTTAACCAGCATGTAAATAAAAACGGTCCCAACGCTTACTTATGCAAGCGAGAGCTGGGTATAGCAGAGAGCGCATGAGAGTAAAATGAAAGCAAAATTTGTGGCGTAATGACATGAAAACTTGTAGACCGTATTCGCAATGATGATGTTAGAAACAGACTTGGTTTGAAAAAGAGCGTCGGTATTAAAAGAAGAAGAGGCATGCTCCGTTGGTTAGAATATGTAGAAAGAATGCAGAATGAAATAATAACGAAGCAGATATACAACATAAAAGTGGAAGGATGTATGAGCCGAGGAAGGCCAAGACTTACCTACCATGACCAAGTTGATCGAGTTCTATCAGAAGGTGATGTCAGGAGTCCTAGAAACCGGCGAGCGTGCATGAGAAGAGCAATGAATGATAAAGAAGCGAGTGACGTGGGTAAGGATCGGGTCATGTGGCGCTCAGTTCTCTCTTCCTACCCTGCTGGGGATTTGTCGTGCAGTTATAGATAGGTACAAATAAAAAATCTAGAATTGACATCCGATTTTACAACTTTTGTTAACAAACTAGAGTTATCCCCAAAGAAATGAAGTTAAAAATTTCAAAGAAATCTAAATGAACCTTGAGAAATATACACCGTTACGATATTGATATTGTCACGGCACGACTTCAGACATTTAAATAAAGATCTTCTCTCAAATATACTACATTCAAAAGTTAATAAATTAAAGCTTATAAACATAAACTGATACCGACTTCATTGAAGTTTATGTCTATTTGAAGTTTTTTCTGGCACGATACCAGTGTAGTGGTTTAACTTTTATACTATATTGTCATGTGTAAAATAAATAGCAATTTTTAAAGTTTATTTTTAGAGCGGGTTATATTCGAGTGGCCGTCTGTTTCGAATGTCCACTTGAATGTGACAAACAGAGGTAAAGTGGCCACTTTAACCTATTCACGAAGAGTGTTTTAGAAGTGTCTACGTAGATTTTTTTCAGTTGTCTCGGTACTAACCATCTATTGTTAATGTCACAGAATAGTGAGTAGCACGATAGAAGGCGTGTTATACAAAAATTTTTCCTAATTAGAGGCAGTTTATAGGTAAATGTAAAACTTATTATACAACTGCGCAAGTTTTAAATATATTTTAAACCTTGAATAAAAATAATATGCTTATATGAAGCAGCTCCGCTAGGAGCATTAATTCTGAGAAAAACAACAATAAGCGTTTATCAGCTTTGGTAGTAATTTCACATCAGACATATCATATGCTAATTAATGGCCACGCAACAAAATAAAAATATACTTATCAATTAAGTTTCAACAGGCATAAGAAGTTAAATAATATAAAAAATAAGTTCTGTGTACAAAAAATACATCAACATCGCAACGTTTAAATGATGTACATAAATCTATTTCTACTTTGAAATGAAAATCCGTTGTATCGGTGAAAAGTTGTAAATATGAGTTTTTCCGACTACGTTTTGCTGTATTTACAAAACAAACAGCTTGTTTGTGTTTATATTTAGTGAATTTTGCTGATAAAACTTATTTTTATATAGTACCGTCAAATATGGCAACAATATCTTCTCGTGAAATCTTTACCACACTCCATTTAAACGCATATTAGCTCTTATTAGAAAAATAAATTAAGTAAAGCATTATAAAATAATGGTTGGATGTACCTATTATTTTTGGTAACGCTAAAATGTTCTCAAATTGACAGCATTGTTTGAAATAATTATGGCGGCTGCATACAGACGATTGAAAATGTTATACTGCAGTTTTGTGATAAATTGTGCCTCTAAATCAAATATGTAGATTTTAAATATATGATGGAAAGACTTATTGAGGTTGTTTTACAATTGAAATTAGTTGCTTTATTAATGTATTTCCTGAAAATATACCGAGTTGGTTAACGAAAGCAGTGGTTAGGTCAAGTTGCCAACATACTCGGTATGACATATTTACCTATTTACCTACCTTGTTGTCACATTTTCAAAATTTAATTACTTAATTTTATCTGACTACGCCGAAGTCATGACAGCATTGAGCAACATTTGTGGCATAACGTTTGCTGGCCGCGTTCGTAATGACGACGTAAGAGAGAGAGAGTTTATCTGGAAGAAAGTGTCGGTGTTAAGATAAGAAAAGGCATGCTCTGTTGGTTCGGACATGTAGAAAGAATGATAATAAATACAGGATAAAAGAATGACAAAATATTTATACAAGACGAAAGTAGAAGGATTTAGGAGTCGAGGTCCAAGTTAATAAAATAGTGGACACAAATGCGATGTTCATGAATATTTGATTCAGGAACACTAGGTGTTTTTACAAAATCTATTTGAAAGTATCAAATTGGTTGTTTAAAAGTAGTAGTTTTGTATATGTAATTAAATATCTGAGTAAAAATGGATCTCTTGAGCAAATTTTAAATAACTTGTGTTGGTTCCTTGTTTTTTTTTTTTTTTTTATTCGATAAGTATTTTTACTCTCTAGAGTATTTCTTTTATATGGCACCTAAATCGAGGTTAAACGATTGTAAAACCAAAATTATAAAGTCCGGATCATTCTTAGAATAAAGGAAACTCTTCACAAGAGGTTGATGAGGAATGTATAAATATACCCCAATAATTTTGGTGATTTTCGAATTTAACCTTTAAGTGGCGTTTCTGTAGAAATGAAAATACGAAAGTACTTTTGAAACACGAAGATCTCATTTGCAATACAATAGGGTACGGAAACAATTCAAAATGAAATATCAATCAATTAGCACTCCCAAAAATCTTTCCCGTTCATGCCTCAGAAGTTTTAGAATAATTTAATATAAAGAGGCCAAGTTTACCTTTCAGAAGAAGTTATCAAGAAGTTAATCTTTCAGGCGATTACTGCAACTTTTAGAGGTAAGGGCCGTGTTTTACCGAAACCGAGGTCACGATTGTAACTTAGATTTTCCAAACTCATATTATATTGATCGTATTAACTTCTTGGAACGAACTGACACTCTTTGGTATGTTTGCAAAAAGTTACTTTTGTTTGGTATGCATGGTATTACAGTTGATTGACAACTATAATGAATTAAGCACTTATAAATTAATCTATTTATCTATGTATAACTTTACGCGAAATCCCTTGCGAGGTAGGCAGAGAGAACTGGGTGCCACTTTACACACATTTTTTATAAGAGAGGTTAGGCCCTCAAGCTTTTAGTGCTGCGAAATTTTCCCAACGCTCCATTCACACTATTGCCAACACTCACTCATCTTTCCACATCAGCGGTGTATCTTCCATCTCTGCTAAAAGCGCATTCAAGATGTACAAATCTCATCCACTTAGAAAAGAAACCCGTTTAAAACTATCAATTAATTTAAAGTTTCGAATAACATGTTTGTTCATACAATAATTACGTTTTATAATCGAAATAAAAAGGCTTCTTACAACGTGGCGATTAGGTTTACCATTATAATTATTACCAGCTGTGTATGACGTCTTATCTTTAGGTTTGGGTAGCACTTACGTATTGTTCTGTCGAGCGTTCAAAAAGATATTGACGCACTTTATTTTTGAAGGCCAATTCGCTGCAGGATTTCTTGATAGATTCCGGTAGCGCATTGCAGAGTTTTATAGATTGACGAGTGAACGAGTTGAACATGAACTCCGAGCGGAAAAGTGGTATGGTAACTATTTTACATAATGCTCGACGTATGGTAGGGTTATAGGATAACCAGTTGTATAAATACGCGTAAAGACGTTTCTAATGAAACTCAGATCCTGTGCTTTTGTACATGACCACGATTGTGTACTTTTCGAAACAACCTTCCTTTATTGAAGTTCGCTAGAAAGGCGTCAATGCTTTCACTAACAACTAATTTGTTACTATGACTCTCTTAAAATGGACCATATCAGCATACTAACAAGTTAGTAAATACTTTGACTCGTGCCGAATGGAAACTTTAGGGACGTGTTACTCGAGCAGTCCTTCAGTAATACCTGACGACGAATTCTCAAGGCCAAAGGCATTATGGGGCTGTCTTCTCTCTATTTCTGAAGTCTTAGTTAAAATAAATTAAGGCCATCATTCACGATGAGAAATCACTTTGTAAAGCTAAAGACGAAGGATGTTGTAATACGACACGTATCCTCTTTCTAATCACGCATATAATGGTTCAAAAGCTGAGAGTCGCCCGACTTTTATATATTAGGTATTTTAAATAAGCAATTCTTGTTTATACATAAATATAATAAATTGAAAATAGCTCTAAGTTGCATCAAATTTTGTATTTGAACAGTAACAATAGTTTACTTTTTAAGTAAACTATATCAGATTTATATGTTAAGTTTATCCAGATAAAAGTCTTTTCTAAAAACAGCAACGAGAGTTTATATACAAAAAAAAATACACTGTGAAAAATAAAACTCTCGAGAGTGGAATACAAAGTATCGATTTATATTAAAATAGTCAATTTAACTGTGCACATTGGCGAAACAAGTGGCTGGTACAGCAATAAAAATCCCAAGAAAATGTCAAACAACACGATATTGCTTTTTCTAATAGGGCTTAGCCAAGCCATACCATATTTTTCCTATGACTTATTAGTAGAAACCGGTAGCTTACGTATTAGAATTAAATTAAAAAAATATATGTGCAATGATAATAAAAGTATGTTTTTTGACAAAATAGCTATAATGATGTTCAAACTTAAAGAGGAGTTATGGTATAACTTCGACCATTGGCGACCTCTAGTAGATATTAATACCGATAAGTTTTAGCAAACAATTTTCAGTAGAGCTCGATAGCGTCGTTAAGCACAACTTCTTCTTCTTAGCGTTATCCAGTTTCCTAATCCATTAGGATTGGCGGGGTCTGCTATTTAAGCCTAAAAATTAGGCGAAGATACTGATTTTTGCACCTCCACAACCCATAGGGAAAACCAAATCTTTCTTAGGAAAGGTCACACGTCTTTCGAAACATAATTTCTTGGACTTGCGGTTTCTTAACAATGTTTTCTTTTATCGCGGAGCTAATACTAATTACAAATACGTACATAAATCCGAAAGACGAAGTTTTGTGGTACATGCCAGTATTCGAACCAGGGACTAGTTGATCAAAAGGCCGGATCTTTATTCACTGTGTAACATAAGTACATAAAGGTCAACTAACATAAATATCAATAACATAGAATCCATAAAATAACATTAAATAGTTAATAATAATTATCCGCAATATAATAATGAGCTCTATTAAAAGATTCAGCAATTTTGTTTTTTAATAACGGTGTATCCTACTAATATTATAAAATGTGAATGTCCGTTTGTTTGTTACGCTTTCACGCGAAAACTACTGAACCGATCATCATGAAACTTTGTACACATATTCTTGGAGGTATCAGAAGTAAAATAGGATACTTTGTATTAAAAAAAAAAATATTTTTTATCAATGCGAGCGAAGCCGCGGGTAAAGCTAGTATTAAATAATTTGGAGGTGAGGAGGTTTTGCTTAAAGTGTACTTTAATAAAATTTTAGTTCACTTCGTGCTGTAAAACTCTGAGTCGGAAATGCGTTTTCCTTTATCCAGGTAAGACTATTACAATTGAAGTTTTAAGAAAATACATCGATGAAAATTATTTTCGATAGGTAAAGAACAAAGCTGACACATATTATGGAGCAATAGAAACTTCAATAGAAACTTTGTTTCGCTTTGTGTATTTTACCGATTATACAATGGGTTGTGTTCAGAAGAGTAACTCGATACGATGACAATGGCCATCTGTACAATCGCATCTCTTAACATTCAATGGTCGCAACTACATATGAGCGACTTGGAAACTTTCCGCAGATCTACCCGCTACACACTCGGGATTATTCCGAGAACAGGAATTTACCCCGGATGTGTTCCCAAATGGTAGGCAGATTAAATTCCATGAATTTTGAAGTCATGTCAGTGCAGTCGAATTGTCAAGTGAATATATTAAAGGCATAGTGTTGCACTAAAAGGTCTACCCGTTCTTTTTCACCAGAAGTTTATTCCGATAACTACAATGTTATGGAATGGAGTCCTTCCCCCGTTTTTAAGTCCCTTTCTCAAAGAACTACAAGAAGTTTTTCAAAAGGTCGTAAAGAGGTTTTTACAGAGTCGACAAAGTACGAGTGAAGTTCTTGTCGTTGCAAGTAAATGTAGGTTAGGCTACAGTCACTCTATTAGGTACAAATAAACAGAAAAAATAATGGCTCAAACTAATAATAATAATCAATACATTGCACACCTTGCCCGTAGATGTACCTGATATCTTAATACGCCCCTGTGGATTTTGGCTTTCAAAAGAGATAAATGAAGAACTACGTGTTTCAATTAAGTGAAATTGAAGTTTACCTTTATAGCATGGTTTTTCTATATAGGTACCTGATGTATTTAGCTTCACTTGAATGACATGGCATATTTAGATATTTTTGTGGGTTATGATTGTGCATTGTGTGCGTATATGCGTGCCTGTGTGCCTTTACGTGTGTGTATACATGTATGTCCCAGTGGGTACGTAAATAATAATTAGGGCCAATTTGCTTCCGAACTTCTGAAGCAATTGAGCTAATTATTTATAATTTAATTGATATAATAATAACTTAGATGAATTCTAATCAGATTATTTTTTAAAAACAACTTTATTTTTTATAATAAATAAAAAAATATGAAAGTTTTTACAAGCATAATTTGCCAGCAACCAAAACCAATTTGCTTTTGAACTCAAAGATATTCATCGAGTGCACGGGAATAGATATGCTAATTATAAATTATTAATTGTTTTTTATTAATTATAAGTTTAAAAAAAGTTCTTTATTATGTAGAAGACCATTCCTGAAGCGATTATAATTCGGTTTCTTATTAAATATTTAGATTTATTTCAACAACTTGCACAAAATGTTCAGGTAAATCATTTCAATTACGCACTAGTGACGTGTCATATGCTCGAACATACAATAGATTGTCAGCAATAGGGTTCCCATTTTGCTCTGAACGGACCTAAAAAACACTATAAGTACTCCTACCTACAATCTTTAACGAGCAGTCGAGATTGATCAACAAGAAAACTGTACGTGCATCTATAGTTTTTATATTAAGGAGGCTATTCATCATGAGATGTCACGATAAAAGCTTTTAAATAGACAGCAAAATGAACACCATTAAAGAATATGCCCATTTCACATACTTAGTTATGTTATCTTTATTATTATAATTTGTAAATGTTGGTCTCAGTTATGGTACTTTCACTTTCATATTTATATACGAAACATTTTATTTCATTTGGTACTTTTTAGGGTGCCATGCTAGAATAGTGCCAACAGGACCATATTACCAGGCTGTATATCCTTTCTTCTGTTCAGACTGACATTTTAGGATCTACATATTTTGAAATACTCCATGTAAAGACTTTAAATTTTCTTAAAATGTTCCAAACTTCAGATTTCTTGATTTAGTAGTTTTTATTACGTTGACAGTCAGACAGGACAAACGATTTTATAACTATCTTGGGAACGGCTCTGATGACTATTATTAATCCACAAAAATAACATGCAAAACGCCCAGAAAAAAAAACAGACTGTGCCTGTGTCGAGAACACAGCCGAAGTTTTACGTGAATACGTCCTCCTAACCTGTAAACGGAAGTAAGTTATAATAAACGGAAATGTATTATAAATATACAACGAAATGAGTTCACGTCAAAAAGTGAAGCTCGGTCGCCCAATTACTAACTTAAATAAAAAAAACCCGAAAATATAAAAATATGTTAGTCTACAAACGTGAAAGAAGCTTGGTTCTCTAACTATCTCATGAAACGGTAAACATATAACCGCCAAACTCGACATGAATATAGCTTAAGCTCTAAAGTATTTCAAGCAATAATAAAACTGATCGAGCGCGAGTCGGGTTTACGCTTTGTAGTATCTTTACCAAAATTATTTGAGATCGTAGAACTACATTATATTTTATTTAAATAAGGTCAATCGGGTTTCAAAATTTCAAAATGAGACCAATCTCGGATCCACCTTAATATGACACAGTTTCGATTATCCAAATCTATTGGGTCATTCCCGAGATATTCATAACTATATATAGAAAAAATCATACGCGAAGAACAAAGTACCTTTCTGAGGCGATTAAAAATGGTTTTAAACAAGACTCGGACGAATGTATATGACATTTCAATTGCATGGTAATCTTTGCAGTATCAATTAGCAGTATGGAAAATGCTTTTTTTTACTACAGTAAAGAGGGGAACTAATCGCGTATATTATTCATATATTGCTTATACGTTGCTACATCTGCCGCTAAAACGCAACCATCCTTTGAAGCTTACTGGTAACCCGTCTCGCTTGCAGGAACAAAACTACCTTCGAGGGAGTTGTAATTCGGATGCATTTTTGTGAGGTGGAGGTACTTTCGCAGTCCGGCTGCTTTGATGCGCACTGCCTCTCTTACTCACAACTAACCTGATAAAATATGGCCTATCCTTCGTACACTAGAGACATATTTGGTAATATTAGAATGCTCTACGTGTAATTATTTTGACAAGCTGGGTGGCGCAGTATTGAAACACGCTGTTTTGTGTACGCTACTTTGACATCAAAGCAGCCCGGGGGAAGTACTTCCATCCCACAGAATACCACAGCCAAATAACATTTCCCTAGAGAGTTGTTGTGTTCTTGTGTATGAGTGAGGTCTCCAGTAAGCTCTTAAGGAGTTGTTGTGTTATCAGCAGAGGTCACATCGTGCGAGTAGGCCGCCTTACATTGTATAAAAAAAAATTGGATTCACGATGACTCTAGAGATGATCGTGAGCCACTTACACCCCACTTGGTGAGAACACTCCTTTACATTCAGTCAGCGAATCATATCCTACGCGCTAGACGCAAGCAGAACATTTGATTGATTGCCCCCAACCGCCTCACCATCCATTATTTTTACAGAGAATCATAAGAGAACAGATATCATTTGTAACCAATTGCGTTACAGCCGGCGAAGTTTTGGCGCCTGATGTATGTCCTGATATTCTGTTATGAATGCGACTGTGATTGGTTCAGTTACAGTAACAAATAAATATACATTACAAAGTAAATCGGTTGCATGCGGGTACCGGAGAATCGTATATTGAAAATAACATTAGTGAAGCATTGGGTAGTTGGAAGCAAATGATACTAGGTCTATCCTTTTTCATCCCTCTAGCATTACCGCCGATAATAGTGACCATACAAATATATATACAAATCCAAACTGGGTATAAGGTTGTATAATACAAGCAGAGTAATATTTGTAAGAGATATGTGTGATCCACCCAGCGTATTGGGGAGTGATTTCGACATCTGCACACATCTGTACACACGACAGTGTATCAGCCAAATTCCGAAAAGAAAAGGGCGGCAGACCGGCTAGTGTGCCTTCTTCTTCTTCCTAGCGTTATACCGTTTCCTAATCCATCACGATTGGCGGGGTTCGCTACCTAAGTCTAAATATTTCGCGATGACTGATTTTAACATGGAGAAACGGCTGTCAGACCTCCACAATTCAGAGGGAAAATCAAATCTTTCTTAGGTTAGGTCACACGTCTATCAAAATATAATTTTTGTACCGTAGCCTATTAACGCTAGCGATATATTAAGTATCACTCGCGCGATGCCTCCTCTGCTGCTTATACAGCAACTCCTTTGGAGTGTACTTGTGACCTCACTCACACGCAGAAACACTACAACTCTCTAGGGAGTTGATATTTGGCTGCGGTTTTCTGTGAGGTGGTGGTACTTCCCCAGACGGGCCGCCTCGATGAGACCTACCTCTCATAACGATACCCTGTTGCTCAACTGGTCGGTTTCTTATCCACTGGGCTATCTCTGCTTGATTATCACTGTGTATATTACACAAAATATTTCGTACTACTTTTATCTCACATCTACGGAATATCTATTATTCGTTGTTCCTGTTCTTTGAACATTTAAGTTTCCATTCCATCTAGTTAAAGAGCACAATGTATTGAGTGACAGATAAAGAATATAGTTAAGAGTACATCAAAGTAAAGTTTGAGTATGTATGTATATCTTTACGTTAGGCCCCTTGGGAGTAGGCAGAGAGAACCGAGCGCCATACTTACAAACTTCACACGCTTCTTTATTTTCATAGCTTTTTTCGTGCATGCTTGCTGGTTCTTAGGCCTTCTAACATCACGTGATAAAACACGACCAATATGGTCATAGTAGGTGAGTCTTCGTCCTCCTTCATCCTTATACAGAACGAATGACGAAACATTGTATATATGTTTCGTCATTCTTTCATTCTACTTTCTTTGTACGTGTCCGCACCAACGGAGCTTTTTCTTATCTTAATACCGACGTTCTCCTTCAGACTAACTCTATTTCTTACATCATCACTGCAAACGCGGTCCGCAATAGTCGCGCCACAAATTTTGCGCAATGTTCGCATTTCAACCGCATTTATTCTAATTTCATGTTCCCTCTGCCATACACAACTTTCGTTTCACTCCATTTTAGTGACCTTAATAGTATTCAGATCTCGGCTTATTCTTATCGTAGTAGATAGCTATTTGGCTTTTTATTTCACTTTCAAAACCTCATTTGTTTGTGATAAATGACCAACGTGATTCGCAATTAGTATTTATATTTGTGTCAGTACCGTTACTGCGGATTCGACGGACATTCATCATTTTTGTCTTTTATCTATTTTTTTCTGCCCATATTGGAGGCTTACTTGTTAAATTCGACGGAGCAATTCTGCATTAAAATTGTAGCCTATTACGAGTTGGGTACATTTGTATATATTAACCATTATGCCAATCACTCTGTCGACAGTAATTGCGTTTGATTTTTTTCTTTTTCAATGCATCAGATCGTAAAAAAGAGTATGCCTATTGCGTACCGGTAACTTCATTCTCAAGAATAAAATTATCCCCCAAAGAGTTAAAATCTGGTCGCGGTGTTCCTTTTATTATACAATGTCGGGAAAACATACAATCAAACGGCCCACCTGATTTAAAATGGTTAGCCTATGAACGCTCAGGAAGTATTAGTCGCGTGTTACTACCCGTGCTGTTAACACAGCAAATCCTTAGGAGCTTCCTGATAACCCCGTCACTCGCAGGACCACGAGTCTCCTTCAGGGAGTTTGATTTATTGGTCTAAGAAACAAATTGTTCTGAAAGAGATTATCGGTGTTAAGAAAACACGCATGAGGAAAAAATATGATAATTATGTACCTACAACGCGAATATCGATCAATGAATTATGCAAGTCGAGCAAATCCAATATCAAATTGGTCGTAGTTTTTGAAATGGTGATAACAGTTCTCCTAGAAACCCCTAGGCAAGAAAAGATTTTTTTTCATCAGTAAATAAGAATATCTCTGTGCCTTTCACCGTATCGAAACAGAAGGCGTTTTGATCGATTCACTCCTTTAACTGTAAGGATTGATTAAGGGCATGTCCTGTATATCGATTATAAGTGCCGAGCTTCAGGTTTTGTTTTATTATACGCGACAGATTCCTAGCGGGAATCTTCATTTGTCTAGATAAGATTTTTTTGTTTCTTAACGGGGTTTCGGTGAATTCTGGCTTTAATAGCATTAATGGCCTTTGTAGATCTAACAGCATGCGGTCGCTCCGATCTTTTATCAATAACAAAACTATTGTGTGATTATTATTGTTACTTACTTGACTGCTTATTTTAATATTACTAATTCTGTTTAGTATATAATGTAACATAGCTTGCATACACATATAATTAACTGAAAATGAACATTTACAAATATAACAATAATAACGATTTGAATAAATTAGTATATTTGAAACATTCTATTATGATTTAGTGTTTGCACGCCACAGTGTAATACTTACGTTACTCTTGCAAATAACCGGATTCAATCCTTCATTCGCCGTTTATTTTTATTTATTGCCTCGCAAATGTGATGTATAACATCATGTAGCACGCGGGTGGTACCGTAAATGCATACACTATTCATTAAAGCTTTCGGCCTCAGACTTCTAGAGAGACTCTAGTATTCAAGACTTATGTTGGTGAAAATAACACACAATCTACTATTTTTATAATTTTAACGTTGGTACCATATACAAATTTAGAAAAAGCTTACATGTTAGTTGATATTACGTAAGATATAACAAATTGATTTTCAACACCTTGTTTACCGTTCAAGTTTGGATAACATGTTCCGCTAAGGGCAGCTTATACTATGCCACCACCATCGATCAAAGTCTTTCCGTACATTATTTCCTCCTGCGATTTGGGCCCGATGATAGGGTTGGCAGTTTTTATTTTTCGCCTTAGCTTTCATTTTACATACGTTGTAAATTTTAGAAATCATTCCAATATGTGTATTTTGAAGTTACACGAACGACCACCCGGGTTTCGAAGGGTTAAGGAAAACTAATGACAGTGAGTTTTACAACACCGACGTCTAAAATCGACACCACAGTGTTAGTCGGGAAATGACTCTCAAGTTTTATTCGTGACTATGTGCAAAGTTGTCATTGAAATACTTATTTATGAATCTACAACACGTATTTTACACCTGTACAGATAAAATATGTTAATATATAAGTACCTATATATGTATGTGATTGTGGTGAATTATATTATATTATTGATAATTTATTTTATTTTCGTTCTGATTTACAAATGTAGAGCACGCAGGTTGAATTTTTTTGTAATTATTATTATTTTGTTACGCGAAAGAAGCATAACTTCTTAAGTGCGTACATAAGTAAACATACGCTTGTTTTGTTTTTCATTAAATGCAATAGTTTTTACAACACTTATGCTAAAGGAGTTCTATTTTAACTGTCACCAAAGTAATTTAATAATAAAACTATTTTTACGTATAGCCTCAACTCCAAATCACTAGGTAAACTGAAAGGTGGCTTATGGAACCATGATCTCGGTCTCAATCAACCCATGTGAAGTTCGAGTAAATTTTACCAACTTTAAGAAGGTTACGTTTTTCATAAATATAATAGCTATTTTAATTTTTACATGATATATATATTTATTTTTTATTGTTTTGGGGTAGATGAAGAAGACCAATTTTTATAAAGACTGGACTTTCCACATAATTTTACCTCATCCTAGAACCATATGATTCATATGATTTGAGCGTATATAGCATCGTAGACGTCCATAATTGTAACCCATATATTTTCACATTGCACTCATTAAGATTTCTCTTTAATTAACCCTTCGAAACCCGGGTGGTCGTATACGACCGCGAAATGTATGGGAAAACGTATATAACGGGTTCTGACTCCTACGGCGTGCATAAAGCCGCCATAAACCGACATCTTTGATTTTCGATCATGAAATACTGCCTATAACCATCAGAACATCTTGACAGTTCTAATGAAAAAGTATTTATTAATATAAGATGAATGGTTTAGGAGATATGTGGTGGAAAATACACGTATACAGTCATACACGTCGCATTCTGCTTAGATAAAAAAAAAACTCATCAGATCCACGTCTTAAATATTTGAATTTTAAATGTAGCAACCCTATTCAAACACCATTTTCCCTTTCTGAATGTAATATTATAATTCAAGCTTATGTAGGATAATAACAATACAAGGGAAATGATCAAGTCCTCCTTGCGCACTGGCACATTCACCTACCTTTGGGGAAATTGAAAGTTACTTATTTACACCGAAGCATAATATCTTGCGAATACGTACCGTACAATACTAAATATCTATTAATACGCATAGCATGTTACGCCTAGAATGAGTCTTTCATTCCTTATTTAAGATAAAAAAGACTTTCTTGATTTTTCACCCGATTTGGATCCATTGAAAGGTGGAGTGTGGATAACAATCCAACTTCAAATATTTTTTCATGTACTGACTTAGCTAGCAAGCAACTAGTCATTTATATACATAAAATATAAATAAATATTAAAAAATAGTCATATCTAATTATTAGCTATTTATAATACATTTGGGGTCGGTACCAGAAGCACGCCGCGACCCTGCCAGTCCAACACTGTGGACTGCAATTCTGGACCCAAACCGCACAGACGCGCGGATTAGGGCGTCCCCCGGAGGCGACGCGCACCGATCCGCCCCCGTCGGTGCGAAATCTAGGGCATGCGGCGGTGGGGGCCGCCACCCACCACGCAACGCCCATCCCGGCGGGTCGAGGGGAGCTGAGTGTCGTATAGGCACATGGAATGTGAGAGGTGGTCTAAAAGATAAGATGAATGAGTTGATAGATATAATGAACGTGAGATGCCTAGATGCTTTGTGTGTGTCAGAGACCAAGCGAAAGGGAAGCGACACCTAAGATCTGCCCGGTGGCATGATGGCCCTGTGGTCCGGGGTGGACCAGGACGTTCATGCGAGCGCTGGCGTAGGTGTCGTGCTTTCATCTCGCTTGGCCGCTGGTGTGAAAGATTACGATTTAGTAGGTCCAAGACTTCTCTGGGTTAAGATAAAACTGGGGATTACGCGAGTGTTTTTAGTTGCAGCATATGCTCCTGTGAGCTCTGCTGATCCCCAGGAGCTCGAGAAGTTTTGGGAGACTGTAAGGGGTATTCTGGATTTGGCCGAAGCGAATGAACGGATAATTATGTGTGGTGATCTGAATGGATGGGTTGGGACCAAGCGAAGCAGTTATGAGGCTGTGCTTGGTCCATACGGAGATAAGAGAGTGAACGATGCTGGTAAGTTACTTTTAGACGTATGTATGGAACGAAACCTCCTTGTGTCGAACACGCTCTTCCATCACAAGGATATTCACACTTACACATGGAGACGGAATGAACAGAAAAGTGTGATTGATTTGATTTTGATAGATGGACGTCTCCGAAAGTCGTTAATGGATACAAGAGCCTTCAGAGGTCCCACTCTTGAAACGGACCACTATCTGGTGATAAGCCGATTTGTGGGCCTTTTCAAGAAGTGGAGGCACTGGCGAGTGCGTATTCCTTTCGGAGACCATGAAAGAATAAGAAGTGAAAAATTGGAAGATGAAAGTGTGAGGAGTACGTATGTACGTCTAGTCAGTGAAAGACTTGCGAACGCGAGTCTTTCCGACTCAGATGTAGACGAATGTTGGAAAGTTCTGAAAGAAAGTATGGTGGACAGTGCGAAAGAAGCATGTGGATGCGCAAAGAGACGTAGAACACTAAGAGGAGATGCCTGGTGGGATGCGGAGGTTCAATCCTCCGTGGAAAAAAAGAGGAAAGCGTGGCTGGATTACGTATCATCTTTGCACCAGAGTGATGGTATGAAAGAAATGAAGAAAGAAATATACCGTCGATGCAAGAATGACTCCAAAGCTTTAGTAAAAGAGAAGCGTGAAAGACTACATATGATTGAGGAAGAGAAGCTGACGAAGAACTTCGAGGCAAATACCAAACTCTTCTGGAGAGAGGTAAAGAAGTCTCGAAGTGGTTCGTCAGCATCTAGAATGGATAAGATAAGATGTAAAGCTGGTGGCATTCTTGCTAACACTCAGGAAGTGTTAGAACGGTGGAGTGAATATTTTAGAGAAATGTATGATTATGTCCATGACGCTGGCATTGTGAATGAGTCTGTGATTGACTCGGCAGTGCCAGCGTACCATGAAGACATTACTATGGATGAGATTGAATGGTCGATACGAAGTTTGAAAGATGGAAAGTCAGCGGGAATCGATATGATAACTGCTGAGATGATCAAGCTAGGTGGTACCTGCGTTAGGGACGCCTTCTGGTTTTTGAGCAAATTATGCTGGAGAACCGGAAGGGTCCCGAGCGATTGGAGACGCGCAGTCATCGTGCCCTTGTATAAAGGCAAGGGCTCACGTATGGACTGCGCCAACTATAGGGCCATCAGTTTGATCAGCTTAGCAGCTAAAGTGTATGGAAAAATCATTGAAAGGAGAATGAGGGTGAAATCCGATGGAATGCTTTGGGAAGCACAGGGTGGATTTCGAAGCGGCAGAGGATGTACGGATCAAGTTTTTTCACTCCGCAACATCGTAGAGAAGCATCTGGCTTTGGACCAGAAGGTTTTTTGCGGTTTTGTGCACTTTGAGAAAGCATTTGATAGAGTCGTGCGAAAGAATCTCTGGAACATTTTGCCCGGATATGGGGTTGACGGTGACCTACTCCGTGCTGTGCAATCCACTTATGAGGATTGTACAGCATGTGTGCGGGTGGACGGCAGCTTGTCGCCCTGGTTTGATGTCAACATTGGTGTCAGACAGGGATGCGTGCTGTCGGCTCGGCTGTTCATCCTGTATCTGGACAGTTGTCTTCAGAGAATAAGAAATATGAATGTGGGAATGCGAATGGGTGACTCAGTGGTCAACTGCCTGCTTTATGCAGACGATGCGGCATTAATAGCAGAATCACCATCCGAACTGCAAACACTAGTTACAACAATGACAGATGATTGTATGAAGAAAGGCTTACAATTGAATGCGAAGCAAACCAAGATAATGGTATTTGAAAGAGAGACAACCAGAACGAACACTAGGATTATGGTTGATGATGTAGTGTTGGAGCAAGTGAATGAGATTGTATATCTTGGAAGTGCTTTTAGCAGCAATGGAAGGTACACCGCTGATGTGGAGAGACGAGTGAGTGCCGGGAATAGGGTGAATGGAGCGTTGGGTAAACTTCTAGGCTGCCGAAATCTAAGCCAGAAGGCACAGCTCGCTGTACACAACGCGGTGCTAATACCAACGCTAACTTATGGAAGTGAGAGCTGGGTATGGCAGAGAGAGCATGAAAGTAGAATAAATGCGGTCGAAATGCGAGCATTGCGCAAAATTTGTGGCATAACGCTTGCTGACCGCGTTCGTAATGAAGACGTGAGAGAAAGAGTTGGTCTAAAAGAGAGTGTCGGTGTTAAGATAAGAAAGGGCATGCTCCGTTGGTTCGGACATGTAGAAAGAATGCGGGACGAAAGAATGACGAAACAGATATACAATGCAAAAGTGGAAGGATGTAGGAGCCGAGGCAGGCCGAGACTAACCTACCATGACCAAATTGGTCGTGTTTTATCAGAAGGTGATGTCAGAAGCCCCAGGAACCGGCGAGCGTGCATGAAAAGAGCTATGAATGTCACAGAAGCGAGTGAAGTATGCAAGGACCGCGTCTTATGGCGCTCGGTTCTCTCTGCCTACCCCGCAAGGGACTTGGCGTGAAGATATACATACATACATATACATACATACATACATATACATAATACATTTTTTTTTAATTTACATTTTAATGACTATAAGTTTCTCGATATTAAAAAAAAATCTGTTCGGCATATTACGCAAACTATGCCGCGTACGACAAATTATAATATTAATATGAATATGTTCTGGAATAAAACATGCGACAGACTAATAGTAGAATAGATACACGAGTGACCTTATAAGGGCTCGGCTTTTAATTCTTGAGGAATGGAACACATCGCTGCGACAGGGTTAGCTGTTAGTTTTTTGAATACTGTTTAAAGTAGGTACATGTTGGTGCAACAAATTGATTTGTCGTAATCTTGTCGTTTATAAACATACTTACAAAGAAACGAAATAGTTGTGTCACACATTGAGTAAATTCGTGTAACTAATTTAGATGCATAGTTAACTACGTATCTAGATTTATTATATGGAACGAATGAAGTAAATAACAATAAAATGTTTTCGATCTGGATAGTCGTAGATTTGATTTCACTTTGCATATTTACCTTTGGATATTCAGTTACATTATTTAAATAAGTATGGTTATAAGTTGTAAAGTTTGATTTTGTATGTTAAAAATATCCATTAGACTCGATTTCCTATTATTTTAGTCAAATATCTAGTTTTTTCGCAAGCAAGCAAAGCGGGGTAAATACGGAACCCTACATTATGCGTGGCTTGAGATGCACTTGGCCGGATTTTGTAGAACTTTTGTCATTGCGTCACTAATCAAATGACGTTGGAAGAATTCAGAAATTAAAAAATATATGACATTAAACATAACAAGAAAATGTAGATCATCATTTCTAAACTAGAACAACCCGAGAGAGGATTATATCATAATGGAAATTCATAGTACACGAAATTGCACAAATTAGGGAGTGTATACCCAGGAGGTAAGTACAGGCCAGCCCGGAAACTTTACGGTCGCTGGGTCTTTACGAGTACTCGTACTCTGTAAATTTCGATTCCGTCTGCTAGGTAAGTTTCATTTAACTAATCTGAAGATAGATAAATTTGGTTTTAAAAATATACTTATTTTGAGCAAATAAAAAATCTGCTTACCTTTTACGGTACAAGTTGGAGTGTAAGTGGCTTGCCATTATTTTCGGAGGATACAGATAAATTAACTTATGTTTTCCGATCCGTCCAAAAGAGCTGTACAGCATAGCAGTATAAGTTCAACTGGTACCTTCCTGGGAGGACTTATAACGTTTATATCGCTGTGCGCTTTTGTCATTTTACAGAAGGTAGTAGCCAAGTAGCAATGTACTAGGTAATTGATTTACTTCTACGAATAAGTTACCAAGAAGCTTCTGAGGTACTACGGCGTACGCAGCAGAAGTGGGTATACCGCGCGAGTCATGGTCGTGGTGTTACACGTACTCATAAGCTTCAATACTCTAACTACTTAAGCATTCCACATAATTTTTCCCACCCGACGTAAAAGGCATAATCCAAAAGCCTTCTTACCTGTGGCAATCTTATCGAAGAATTAGAAATACCTTTGGCAATTAGATAGTATTTTTATACAATGGAAACCCTTAGAATTTTATAGGGGTCGTATTACTGTGCGATCGTACAAAAAATATCAGCTTTTCCGTAGAAAATGTTTATATGAGTCAAGCATAATCCGAATAGTTTTTTTATACTTTTTAGCGTCAAATCGGGAATGTATTATATTATAATTTTACTAGATGAAGACTTCGTACAAAAGTTGTCTGCGTGCGTGCCTCTGTCTCACTAATTTCTACCGCCAAGCAGTTATATGTGCTGCGTTCCGGTTTGTAGGGTGAGATATGGCAGAGAAATCACTGGGCACAGCACCGAGCCTTACGAAACAGCCTTAGGTCACAAGATTGGCAGAGTAATATCCCTGTGGTGTTGCGAGCGTCAATATGCTGCGATGACCGCTTACAATCTAATGCGGGCCGCACGCTTGTTTTCCAATCTAGCTGTATAAAAAAAAATGGTTTGATGGACGTTCTAGAATAAAACCGATATGTAAAATTTGTGTTTTGACTACTACGTGCTACTAAAGCTTAAAAGCTCCAAATATAGTAGTTATGCCATTGTAAAGATCTATGTGAAGACAATGCATATAAGTAATGCACCCATTTCAATTACATAACGAGACGAACTATAATTTACCAAGTAGGTAACAAACAAGCAATAACCTGCTCTATGGTAAGTAATTATCATTACCTTGCATCACCAGAGGTATCATTCGTGCCTTAATATTTTGGTGGTGGTGGCGTCAAGGGTCGTGCACAGGTGCCCTAAAATGTTAGTATTGTGCGGTATTAATCTTGTTTAAACTCAATTATTTAAACTAATGATATAGTTAACCAAACACGGACTGAATGTTACATAAGCATATGTTCTCAAACAAACATAGGTGATGCCGGATAAAGTAGGTATGTATAGATATTGAAGAACCCGGTGGTGGAGAGTTTAGAAATGCTACTTTAACACCATGGGTTCGATTCCAAACAGGATAGACATTGGGCATGAATATGTTTTTATGTTCGTCTGAGTGTTTTTAAAAGAGCGCATCAAAGCAGTCTGTCTAGGAAAGTACTTCCATCTCACATAAAACCGCAGTTAAGTAACAACTTCCTGCAACGTTTTTGTGTGAGTTTATTAGTAAACTCCTAAGGAGTTGCTGTGTATGCAGCAAAGGTGGCATCGTGCGAGTGATACTTAATATATTGCAAGCATTCATAAATTGCGCTAATCACTTTACGAGTACATACAAATATTCCGACGTTGTATAAAAAAGGCATACTTTCATCTAGTGACATGATATTATATAATGTGCATAAGGGAATATTATTGAATAATAAAACATCAATTTATGAAACATAAACAAATGAGACACAAAATTTAATACTTTAGTATACATATTAGAGGCATACAGAAAAAATAATATATGATTATTTCCAAACCTTCCCGGTAAATAGCTGAACATGAGTGTTTACCAAATTGCAAACTCATAATTGGTTACTTTGAGTGTATTGTCAATATGATAAACAGTTTAGAATTACATAAAGTTTGAGTAAAGCATATCCAGTCTATTACTTCATGAATTTATAAAAATATCACGCTGTAGAGCTGCATCTTTTAATGTATAAAATTACACAAAATGTATTATTTAAAATAAACCAATACGTGTTTTTTTAAGGTTTTTGGTCTCATGTATTTAACAGATGTATACCATACACGTAACTATTATGAGTAATCATTAGACAAAGGGTGGATACAAATATAATAAAATATATCCATTACCTACGAATCTACCGATTTTTTACTCTAGCTAGTGTACTAAATATTCTACAATTTATAGTATAGTAGTATAGTATAGGAATCACAGCAATAAGCCAGTTATGAGCCATTATTATATAAACTATAGTCGTTGCGTTAATCACCATAAACAAGTTCGGAAAGCGGATGCCGTCTCAATTCATCGAACAACAACAACGAATCCTCGTCGAAGCTTGCCTTAACTTTTAGAATAGGCGCGCAAATAAAGGGATTTTAATCGGATTATTACTTAAAATGAAAAGGGACCTAGAATGAAGATAGAAAAGGTTCTTGTACTGGTTGCACAGATGAAACCATGTCCCAAACGTAAATTGAGTCAAAAAAGTCGATTAAAGAAACTGTGTCTGAATTGTTTATTACAGCTTCTTGAGATTTGGCACAGTAATTACTCAAGATGTATAAGTATATACTCGTACTTGTTGAGGATGTGCGAATAATTTTTTTATGATTAACTGTTATTGCCGTTATTGGTATGGCTTCACAGAAAGGCTTCATAGTTGTGATTAATAGTACTTTTCGGGTTCGTTCAAGACTGGACTTATATGAATATTTATACTATTCGTTTTACACCAACATAATTAAAGGACGGCAAGTTCCATAATAGTTTTCTATGTCTATCGATATCAATTAGTGATAACACAATCATGGCACTTCGTAATACGTAATAATCTGTGTATCGAGGTAATAAGCACGTCTGTCTTGACAGACTGCTAAACTACGTTTGTTTGGCATTGGTAATTTTGAATGTCATTGTGTTAGTACTTACAAAATTATGTTACAAAGTACTGACATTCTTATTTCTATCTATCTATGACTTCACGCCAAATCCTTACGGGGTAGGCAGAGAGAACCGAGTGCCACGTGACTCGATCTTTACATACCTCACTCGCTTCTTTAACATTCATTGCTCTCTCACACGCACGCTCGTTTCTAGGGCTCCTGACATCACCTTCTGATAGACACAACCAATTTGATCATGGTAGATAAGTCTTGGACTTCCTCAGCTCCTACATCCTTCCACTTTTGCATTGTATATCTGCTTCGTCATTCTTTCATCCTGCATTCTTTCTACATGTCCGAACCAACGGAGCATGCCCCTTCTTATTTTAACACCGACGCTCTCTTTCAGACCAACTCTGCTTCTAACCTCATCATTGCGAATACGGTATAATACATACATACAGACATACATTCTTATTTAAACTGTGTAATTGATTCGCAGCTTTGTCGGTCACCTTTAATGTAATTAAGTATGTTTGAAACACTTCAAAAAAGACGAAGTACTATGTTTGTCTCGTATGTTTCTTTTTTATGTAATATTTTATAAATTTATATTATGTACTAAATTATATAATATCGAGAATATTTCAACTGATTCGGAAAATACAAACTACATTACATAAAACTAGATCTGCATTTAGTTTCATACAAATTTAGTGAATATTTGATAAATCTTTATAAATTACATATAGTATTTTTTTTTT
The DNA here is from genome assembly GCA_947507595.1 of Pyralis farinalis. NCBI lineage: Eukaryota > Metazoa > Arthropoda > Insecta > Lepidoptera > Pyralidae > Pyralis > Pyralis farinalis. Next base: position 14,561,915 of record OX382269.1, on the reverse strand, counting down.
CAAATTACGTTATACGTAGTGTGTTTTGGAAACTTTTCATTAAATAGGTAGTTAAGTTAGAAGATCAGTGATAGCCTAGTGGATAAGAACCGTCCTTGAGACCAACAGGTCCCCGGTTCGAACCCTGGCAAGTACCACTGAATTCGTGTTTTCAGATTTATGTACATATATGTAATTATCACTTGCTCGGTGGTGAAGGAAAACATCGTGAGGAAACCCGCACGTCCAAGAAATTGTATTTCGAATAACGTGTGCTCTTACCTAAGAATGATCTGGTTTTACTAATAGGGTAGGAAAAACGAGATAGCGCTAAGAAGGAGAATATAGATTAGTAACAAATACTTCAGCTGGTACATGATTAAATAAATTGTAACTGCAAAGTATCAATTCGTTAAAATTACTTGGCTACGTACATTTACTGCTTCGATTAAATACAACCAAAAATTATAATATCAGAATCCAAAATAAAAACCTGTTTATTATTTAGAATCTATGTAAAGATCTTTGGATTCTAAGTTAGTTATTTTTCACACATTTAATTTATTATATTAACAATACGTTAAGTATAGAACAAAACAACAAATAAAATATTGTATGTGTGTAATATACGGCCCGAGGATTTAAAAACTTCATTTCATATTTAATATATGAAATGAAGTTCTTATTTCCTTGGGCCATTAGCCCTTTGCAGATTATGCAAATGGCATGCGTACATTAAAATGTTTCTTTTTTTGTAAAACAGTATCTCAGTTAAGGACAGCGATCCTCTTACTATTATGTACTCATATAACAATCTGTTTTCTGTATCATTTATTTATTTTATAACGGTATTTACTGCAGGCAAATCCTAGTATTGAGACGATACATTGGATTACCACACTTGTAACGATTGACATACGACATCTGGGATGGACGGATGATTTTAATTGTGATAGTTTTGTTAATATTTATGGTACTTGACTGTTATGAATTATTCTATTCGTCGACGGAGGTATAATTATTTTAAATCATCAATTCATTCGTATGAATGTACGCTGTTAAATTAAATTTTTAATCAATCATTTTAAATTCTAAGAAAAAATCTTGTAATGTATGAATAGTTTTTAGTCAATAGCTTACTTCTGAATTATTTAGAAATAATAGCAAATCAGTAAAAAATAATAATGTATATAATAGGAGGATTATATAAACAATAAAGTAAAAAATAATCGAACTTGTCGAAGTCTACGTCTATTCGCTCGCTCGCTCGCATATACAAATCAGCGAATAAAACACTTAACTAGTAAAGAAGCAATAATCAGTGCTTGTGTTAAAATAAATATTTAAACTTTTTAGTATAAAGTAAGATTGTACTTCAGAACTTTTCATTATTTCTTTACTAAGAAAATAATATAAATAACAAATACTTTGCAATAAATTTAATAAATGTACAATATACTAAAAATAATTAATTTTTTAATACTTTAAGAATTGGCGATTTAAAAGAAGGAAGAAAATTTTATTGGCTATATTATTTTGTCACTTTTGCTGATCTGTTAATTTTAGAAATGCTAATAGATTAAAAAAAAACTTTTTTAAATCCATTAGCTTTTCTAAAATGATCAGATTGAAAAAGGAAATAACACAAAAAGAAACAAATAACAATAAAATTATTTTTAAAAAGTAAGTGTTTTAGGACGCTGTGAAACTTATTACACATTTTGCAGTGTTCGCAAGGGTATGTTTGTTTATTAATTTAATATTTTATTATTATTTATTACAGTCGATGAAGAACCAGCCTGGTGATCAAATGGTTCCCGGTTGGAATCCTGGCATGAACCGCTGAATTCGAGTTTTAGAATTTATGAACATATTTGCAATTGTCACTTGTTCGGCGGTGTAAATATCAGTATCTTCGTCAAATCCTTAGGCTTATCAGAATCAGAAGATTATAATAATAATATATTTGCTTTATCAGGCGATATGCTCCAGGGGTGAAAGTGTTAAAGTACGCCGCAAGTAACTTCGGAGAAAGCGCAGCACACCTCTCGACACCCCTGAGTCATTCACACCGGTGATGCCCCCGGCCGACATTCTCTGACATTTCGGGGGTCCATCCAGTGAGTGGCGAGCCACCGCCTGCCAGGAGTAACATAAAATATGATAGTTATGGTAGGCGTCTGTCCCTCTTCTGGAGTAGCCCGGTTCTAATAATACCTCCAAATGCCGTGACCTGCTCATTGGTATATTGTCCCATTGATATACCCTGGAGCGGGTCACAGTGAGTGTACAACATTACATACTCAGAATACAGAATAAACCAGAAACCGCGAACACGCCCTAAACTGAACCCATACAAACTACTCTCAAAGAGAGAGTAGTTTGACATTTGGATGACTAGTATATACTCGTATTTGGCCACCGTGTCTATTACGCGTAAAAAATTCTCGATAGTTTTTATTCATTAATAAATGCATGTTAAGTAATTAAAAAATAGTTTGATTAATATAAAATATGTAAATTCATATATTGAATTTTAAGGTATTTACGATATGAGCCTATGTTTACATTATTTGAGATCTTTTAATATAAATATTGCCTGAAATAAATAATAATTATTGACTTAACAATAATGATTGAAATATTATTAACTAATGTTTTTAGTATATAGTCTGCATATGTGAAATTGTGTAAATTGTTGTTGTTGTTGTAATATCTTAATTGTACGTTACATTCAAAATTCAGTTGTTTTACAAAAATGTTTTGTGTAAAACTATTCTAATTATTATTGGAATTTCAGGTCCCCACTGATGAAATTATAAAAGCAAAGAACAAGACTTCTTCATTTGTCAAAACATAAAAATGTATTGATTACCTCAGAATCAAAACGGCAATATTATAAAAAATTGGTACAACAAAATGTACCTAAGTAAAGACATATTTTTTTGTAAATTACTTGTGTTTAATTTTACTAAAGCATTTTTTTATGCATAACAATATATTAATATAACACCATTAATATTAATATAACACTTTTAATTTACCCTAAACGAGGCGAACTCTCACTAAGCTAGGCTAAGCTAGCAACACTGTACGGGTGGGAAGTATGAGGAGTGCGGGGCATTGTGAATTGTTTCTGGACACAGCGGACGGCATGTATTATCGGCTGTAGGCTCCTTCTGGTTTATACTATATTCTGAGATTACATACAGTCTTTTCGAAGGGGCCTCTACGCGTTGGAGCCTTATCCCCACGCACGCCTATAAAATGACCGGGAATAATACCTGTAACTAGAAAGAACTAATATATATATATATATATATAAATATATATATATAAATATATATAGTATATATATAATTACACGCCAATTTGTATGTTTTTTTTATATAAAACTAGATTAGCAAACAAGCATGAGGCCCGCATTAGATGGTAAGCGGTCTCCGTAGCCTATTGACGCAACACCACTGGGATGTGACACACGCGCTGCCAATCTTGTGACCTAAGGATATCGTCATAGTACCAGTAATTTCTCTGCCATATCTAACCCTTTCTAACCGGAACACAGCTTTTTTTTTTAATGTGGCCTGGCAAAATGTCTTCAGTGAGCCTGATGGAAAGCGACAATGAAAACCAGATGAGAGAACAGCCATCACAGTGATTACCACTGTGCTGACTTCCCTCCCTTGACGGCCCACTAAGGTGCCTCTTCACACCTCGTCTGAACAACCCAGGATTATAGGAGGAGAGAAACACATGCACCGGAAGCGAATTCCACATTTTGACAGTTCGACAGGGTACATGAGTCGCTGAATCTCTTAGTACGGAAGGTCAGCGACCCAACTCTATGTGGATGCGATCTCAGTCCAGCACGAGTGTTCCGGAGGAGGAAGTGAGAAGGAGGGACGAGATTGAAAAGCTCCTCAGAATATTCCCCATGATAAATACGGTAGAGAACACTCAAGCTACCAATATCTCTACGCAGCTGAAGAGGTTCAAGAGAGTTATTGAACTCAGCGCTATTTATGATGCGCATAGCGCGCCGCTGCATTCTATCGAGAGCGTCATGTAGATATTTGGCGGACCCGTCCCAGAGGGGTGGGAACAGTACTCCACGCATGGGCGAACTTGCGCCTTGTATAGAAGGCAGCGCTGCTCCGGCGTGAAGAACCGTCTCACCCTGTTCTGGATTCCGAGTTTTTAGAGGCTATGGAAATAACGCTCTCGATATAGTTTTTGGGGTTGAGGTCGCCCCTGATGTTGATGCCGAGGATGGTTATGCTATCATGTATCTGCAAAGGGGTACTCGGACAGCTATATAAATATAGCTGCTTGGCGGTGGAAATAGGTGAGACAAAGGTACCTCTGGTAAATGTATTATATTAAAATAATTAACTACAATAATGTATTACTAATTCATATATTTTTTAATGAACTTTCTAAACAAGCACTTCATAAGTTAAATTGGAGTACATATTAATAAACAAAGCAAACATATTTAATAATGTGTAATCCAATTAAGAGCATGATTTAATGGCATACATTCGAACAGAGTTGTGTCACTTTCAGAAGTATGAACATTAACATTACGCTTGTATGTTGTGTGAAATATGGAGTTCTATTTTCAGTTCTTTTTTTATTGTTGTAAATTACTGTTCGAAACTGGCGTAAATTAGAGAATTAATATGGGTCATAAAATTGACTTGTATAATTTATTGACAAGCAATAATGTGCAAATTATGGGATTTTCTAGGGAAGTAATGAATATGTGTCTCCTTTGAGATTAGATTTTTTTATTTCGAAGATCGTGTTCAATTTTAAGAATGCCAGGATCAGGAAATTTAATATAAAACTTTCCTTACCCATAGACTAAAATCATTGTTTAAAATGATTTAAATCAGTGATTATGCCCTCGGAATTAAGTCAGAAGCTCCATTAAAACATTACACATTTTAGACATCACCTTATCATTAATAGAAGATGAAATATTTACAAGTAAAATAACATTTGTGTGTCTATACGTTTCAATTTTATGATGAAAGATCAAAGTATAATAATTTGATCAATAATGGCGTGAGAAAACTTTATTGTAGCGTGATACTTCTCCGGCTAAACAATGCTTATCATATTCGTCATTAACAAAACTTACAAGATTTTGACAGGTCATAAATCGCATTAAAAGTATTAAACTTAAGCTTATAAAGGGACTATACAATATATCTCTGTCAAAAATATCTAAACGAAAGCTTGTCATATCTGACGTAACAACTACTTACTCTTTGACGTAGTTAGCGACTTGACGCAGATGCCGCGGCGGGCGGTAGGCGCTTGCAATTTATTTAATGTGGCCCCGCCTACGTTTTACGACATTTTTTTACCCTGAGATGATGATACCGCCTCATCTTATTGAGCCGTTTGCTTCAGTTCCCTAGGGAGATCTTTTATTAAGTGACGGTGCTTTGCAGCTTTCGTGAGCATTTATTTAAAACGAAGAAATTTTACTTTTACTCCACTGTCGTCGCAGTCAATAAACGTATATTTTTATGACGTAAGCCGACGTGTCACACATCATAAATCCACAATTTTGATGTAACGACGAGTGTTGAATACATACGTGTTACCAGATTTCCCTTTTTTAAATATTCACATGTTTTCTCGTGTACCTGACGGCAGCTTATTATTTTTACAGCCGCCTTACCGGTAGTAATAGTGTCTTTAAATATCTTAACCGGTAGTTCCAATGGTGTGTACCATTCGAACTACGGGTTTTTTGTAGACTTAATGCATTGCATAATGGCAATTTGAGAATTTTCCGGTATTTACTTAATTGTTTACGCGGTTACTGTTACTGTTTACAGAAAGTATCAATTCCGTTGCCTTCCACGTATGTTTGTATGCCCCTACGCATTCATTTTTTTTTACTTTTACTATTTGAGTTAACTGCATTTTTTATTTAATGAAAATGCTTAACAGGATCTTATTTTACATGTAACAGACGAATAGCTTACAGTTTTACGAAAGTTTTTTTTTAAAAATACAAAATTCTAGGAATAGTAAACCATAAAAACTAGTGATGTAATTATGGTATAATAATTTTAAAGTTGCGGAATAGTATTTAAAATCATGTGTATACTTAAATGCGATAGAAGATGATGCTTCATTCAACAGTGTGGCACTGTTGATCGAATTAAATGTGTTTCGTACGTCGACTTTCAGTGGAAGCTAAACCCGGGCCTTTCAGTTTCCAACGCTTTGAGAACATACGAATATGAATTTAGTAGTAAAGGTTTTTTAGTGAAAATATTTTACTACCAAATCCCCATTGAATATCCAGTGATATGAGTATTTTCAAGCAGTTCTCTATCAGTATCACTGGCGGAAAGACTCATCAGACTTTTTAGGGTACTGATTTAATGGGCATGATTGCCAGCATCGATGCCGTCAGCAGAATCATTGCCACATAATTGTTTTGTAGTAGAAAATGGGACTTCTAATTTAATTTTAATTTTAAAAGGCTTGGGTCCATTAAGTAAATATCGGATGGATTTGAGTTTCCAATGGCTAATAATGTAGACTATGAAAATCGGAATTATAATGTAATAAAGTTATTTTCAATAGACATCAGAAGATATCCGATTCGCTGTCTTCCGCGTCTGTTCGTATCACCAATTCTGTAGTACAAAACTGCTTTTTTATTTAATAACAATGCTTAACTGTATTTTAAACATGTTTTACCTATATCAGAAAAATAGATTACAGATTGACGAGCTCGGTGGCGCAGCGGTGAAACGCGTTGTTACGCTACGTTGACACCAATGCTCGTGGGTTCGATACCCACACAGTACAAACATTTGTGTGCAGGAACATGTCTGTTTGTATTGGTCTGGGTATTTTCTATGTATAATAAGTATGTATTTACAAAAAAAATGTATTTACGTATGTTTATCAGTAGTCTAGTACCCATAACACAAGCTTCGCTTACTTTGGGGCTAACTGGCACTGTGTAGTTTGTCCGACAATATTTATATTTATTTATTTATAGATACACCAAAGCTTTTTTTATTAAAACTAATATTTTATTTTATTACAATAATACAGATCATTGGTACATTTTGAAAAATAAATCAAAACTCGTCATTCATACCTGTGACAGTGTGTACCAATAAAGTGCATCACAGACGTAGCTATAAATATCGTAAGATTATATTATGTTGTCTCGCTCTAAATATATGAAACAAGGTGAATATGTATTTCTCCTGTTTGAGCATGTTCCTTACATACAGAGCAAGACAGAATATTATCTTACGATATATTACAGCTACCTCTGTGACGGGCTTTGTAACTAATATTGATCTAGTCATGCACCAAAACACTTAGCTGTACTGCAAGGGCGTAAATAGGCTTGAGATTTGGCATTCTATCAACCAAATCTGACCTTACCAATACTTGGTGCTCCTAGTGAGGAAATAAGGCTCTGCTGAAATATGGGTTGGACAACGCGATATTTAATAAGGAACAACTTGAGTGAGGAAGTACTTACAAAAATATAACTAAACAATTCTCTGAAAGGTTCCTATGAGTGAGATTAAGCTGCTCTGATAATCACAGGCACGCCGTTTGCTCATATGCCACCTGATGTCGCATATAACTATATTTATACTGAATGATTCAAAGTAAAATATTACCCATTTTTTTAAATTTAATCGTTAAGGTTGGTTGGTTATTAATTAGTTGTTTACTGTCTAAGATTTTTAAAGTCTCTATGTAAGGAGCAGTAGTATTATCGAAGAGAAAAATACGAACAGCATTTCTCACGTATGCTTCTATAGTTATTTCTTTCGTGTTTTTTTTTAAATATGTATTAAACCGTCTTGCTAAACTGAATTATGCATTTTATTGCCAGGTACCGCATTTATCATTATGGGGTATCTGGCATATATAAGATGGCATGGCTATATATTAGATCTCTATTTTAGATAAGTGAACAAAATAAGGCCATAAAAAGAGCTGATATATCTTTAATAAATTGTTTTTTTTTTTTTGAAGACCATGTTAGGATTTACATTAACCTAAATATCTATATAATAAAATAGGTTCCTTATCCATTTGCATAACAATTTAAGACATGATTTTTTTGTTTATCCTAATGATATTTACGCATTGCAGCTTAAGCATATTTTTTAAGCATAATTTCTGTAATCATAACATTCTAAAGCATAAATTTATATACGCATAATGATATTGAAACATTTTTATAGGTAACGCATAATAATAATGTACTTAGAGAAAAGGGAAGTTTTCAAATTTGTTATATGTTTGTAAAACATATTGGCGGCTTAACCTAACACCACATTACGTAAATAATATTAGGCTAATAGTCTTTATGCCTAGTAATATTATGCGAATTCAAATTATATGCCATAACAAATTAGCCTAAAAGATAATTAGGTATGTTAAAATGTATGCCAAAAAACATTTCCGGCTAAGTATTGTTATATCAAAAAAAATAGACCATAGTGTATTACGAAAAAAAACCATTATGCGAAAAGAAGGGATCCCAATTAAATATGCATTATTCCGAAAAATATATGTATTACGTAAACCTGATTTCCAGTTTCGCGTGATTCATATTTAAATTTATTGTCAGTACTACTTAAATATCGCTTATTTATCTTACAACTTAAGCTTGTCAGAAAACAGTAGGCGTAAAATTTGTGTTTAAATCGAAATAAGGTGCCTGATTAAATAGTGCATTTGTTTTCAACAAATTAACTCATTGTAATAATACATATCTAATTTCAGCTACTGTTGGAACGTTGTGTGTTGATCCAATATTTTATTGTAACTCGTACTAGAGCAATTCCGACACTAGTTAACATACTAATTAGCAGTGTATTTATATTAATGTGAAAACTAACTAACTAACTGTGTGAACTAGCTTAAGGTATACTAAGTAATAATTATACACGTGAGTAAATTTATGGGTATACATGAACTACTGATATGTAGACTAGCTTCGCGGAAACAATTTTTCAATACGGGCAAGTATTATGTTTGCGTCTCTACGCCATAGTCAACATAATCAAAGTTCATCCAAAGATATACATAATGTTGCAATCAATGCACATAATAATTATTTTTGCAATTTTAAAGCTACCTATCCTTTTTTTTTTACTTTTTTTTTATATATTATTTTTACATCAACTTATACCTATATATCTACTTACGGATTGGCTGAGATTATTTTCAAGTCGTGAGTAAGTTCACAGATTTTGCTTATCCGACTATATATTGACAATCAGGGGAAACTTGCTCTCTTTTCCACTCTTTGGCGATTATATACCCATCCATAGATAGACTGCAGTCGATTGTGCTCTCATCACTAGCAAAATTCGGACATTCTTAGTCAATTACTCTATAATAAAGTTTATTTTGTTTACCAAATTATTTGATTCCCGCCATTTTTCAACCCCAAAACAGCCTTCGAGGTTGCTACAGATAATAAACTCAAATTATAAACAAAACGCAGGACAGCTTCGTGCTTTAACGATAATTAGATTATAAGTTTAGTATAACGCAACTACGACAAAATACTTCTCACTGAAAGTTTTTAGAATTGGCCAGCAAGAAAAGATGGGGATGAATAAAAAAAAATATTTACAAATTCATAGCAATTTAATAAGCGTCTGTATATATGCATCGAAATGCGTATGTCTAGAGAAAATTTCCGGTTCATAATATTACGACTTTTGTTGCGGTCGTAATCAACATCAATGTTGAATTTGATTGACACTTGTGACGCCCTACCAATGAGGTGAAATGTAGCCTGAGTAAGCTCACTGTTGACTTAAGCGGAGGACGATCTTATACGATGACCACTGAAATTGCTATGCAGCTAATGATTTAATTTGATAAAAGAGTTAGTTATTTATCACCAGATTCGGGCCAGTTTAGGCATCGGTATGAGCCAAGTACAATGTTGACTATCTTAATTAGTAGATATTGGCAATTACTTAAAGCTATGTAGAAATAATAATAATAAGGTTTAGGGGTTCACCTCTCGTTCAGACAACTTCTTGTTTGACTATAAACAACTATAATATGGTAAGCATGAGTGATTTTTAAATTAGTACCTTTTTATTTTATTTACATATACAATATTATAGATATTGTATATGTAAATCTTAATATATAAAATTCAAAGTCCTGACTGACTCATCAACGCCCAGCCCAAACCCTTGGACCTAGGAAGCTGAAATTTTGCACAGATATTGTCTTTATGACGTAGGCAAGGAATAAGACGGGATTTTTCGAAATTCCCACGGGAACGGGAATAATAAAGATTTATATTTTCGCTATAAAAGTTGCCCTATCTCCGTTATTATATTTATTAGAGACTTGAAATTTGGCATATAAATATGTAAAAACCGCTTTTAGGATTTTTCGAAATTCCCTCGGGAACAGGAATAAAAAGGATTTATTTATATTTTGTCGCTTTAAATTTACCCTATCTCCGTAACCATATGTATTAGAAACTTAAAATTTGGCATATAAGTAGGTGATTATGAAAACAAAAAACAATTTTCAGGATATTTCGAAATTCCCACAGGAACGGGAATAAAAAAAGATTTACTTATATTTTCGCTTTAAAGTTGCCCTATTTCCGTAACTTTATTTATTAGAGACTTGAAATTCAGCTTAAAAGTAGGTTATTACGATAACTAAAAACCATTTTTAGGGTTTTGACGGGATTTTTCGAAATTCCCAAGGGAACGGTAATAAAATGGATTTATATTTTCGCTTTGAAGTTGCCTATCACCGTTAATTTAATTATTAAATACTTGACATGTAAGTAGGTAATTTTGATCAGGCTTCAGTTTTTTTTTTTTTTGATTTTTCGAAATCACCTCGAAATAGGAGGAAAATCGTTGCTTTTAAGTCATAAAACTAAGTTTTGCTTTCGTTACTTTTGGCAGGTGCCTACACTAAAAAAAAACTTGATTGAATACGTATCTATCACACAAGGTTGATGCTATTGTTAAACAAAATTATTGTATTAGTCGATGAAAGTGTTTGACTTCAACGAAATGTTTGACTATAATAATAATTATATATGCGAAAAACACAATTTTGCATTTTATTCGTATTTGAACAAGTTTTTTCACCGTATATTAAAACTAATATTCGGATATTTATTATTTTTTCGTGGTTTCCTTAAGTAGCTTCAGCAATAATGAAAAAGTCGCGCACGCCAATCTCCCCGGAGCTCGGAGGGTATATAAGCAGCGCGAGGCGGCACGGCCCCACACATTATAATTGCAACCTTGGTCTTAATAACATTTTGGTGTCTTTCAATCTGTATGTTATGGCATAACACAAAAACCACTGAATGGATTTCGATACAATTTTCACAATTTTGGTAGTTTGGGGGTCCATCTTAAAATCTAAGCCACGTATCATTTAATTTCGTTAAAAAAACAGAAGATATGGTGCATAGGGTGATTTATTCTGTAGTCTACGCGGACGAAGTCGCGGGCAAAAGCTAGTAATATATATAATACAGGTGCAAAGCAATAATTCTAAACTTTACAATTTATAAGAACATATCTGATGAGATAATAGCATCATTATAGTTAAGGACGCGGCGTGCGAAAACGAATAACAGCATTTCAAGGGAGCTCAAATGAGTTTTATAACTTTTATAAGTTGCGACGCGATGAGACGACTTCAGCTTGTCTTTAGAACGTCGCAGGGTGTAATTATGTTTAATGGGATCGTTTATCGCCGTCATTACTATTAGAAACTTTGTATTCGTTCTTTGGCAGCGTTTCGGGTAAATGACGGAGCTATTGCCTGCAATCTCGCGGCTTAATGCCGTGGCTTATTGTTTTTACCCACTTTGAGTCGCGATTGTGAGCTAATGAAGCCCCTTATCTGAATTGTGCGTGTAATTGATATGTTCCCTTGAGTACATGGTAAATTACGGGCTCATTTACACTGTGTTCTTTATAAGAAATGATGTGATTATACTTGCAGAAAAGTGGCAAGTTCTATATGATTTTCTGATTACATGACTTTAGTCATTAAATAATTAGCTTAGCGTTAATAATTACATGAACTCCTTGTAGCGTAATTTCATTACCTACATTAAAGAAAAATACATAGGCAATGATTACCTCCAATGTAAGGGCTCAAAGTTATGTAATTATGATTATCCACTGATATGACGCCACGACATTCTATAAATATATATACTGTTACGTATTCAAATAATAGGTGCTCAGAACTTTTCTATAAGTACCAAGAACACCTGAGACTTTAAATATTAATCATTATATTTAATTACAGGAAAGTAAATGTTGACCAGTGGATATGTAAAAAAATCTTATATGTATATTTAGAGTAAGTTACGTTCTTAAAAATTTTAATAGTTTATTTTTGTGATTAAAAACTACAATCATATGCTAGGTGTACATCGTGTTGAATGCCAGTGACGTGACTTTAAGATTTTTTTTATAAAAATCTGACTACATTTAAATCAGCTCCTATTAATATGATTGATTTGATCTATGTATATCTAATAGGATTTTCTTCAGTAGTTGCTTCATGTTTTTATTTTATATTTGTCATGAAAAGGAAAATGAGATGAAACCGACACAAACTTATTTAAAAAAGTTTATTATAATTATAAATATTATCGTATTCATAAACAATGGCAATGTATAGGTATATAAAAAAGAAGCTTGAATTTAACATCGCTATTTTATCCTATTTCTTTATTACTTGGTAAATATCCCTATGAAATAACAACTCATTAAAATTGGTTTAGAAACGATTGAATTATATTACATTTTACATTAAATGAAAATTCGGGAAATTGAGAATTTAATCATTTTGATGGCACGAGAGCTTGATGACATCGTTGCGTGCCTTTCAAACTGAACACCCAGGTTAAGCAAAGCGACCACAGCCTGGCTATGGTTGGGTTTATCTACCTTGAACTTCTCCGTGCTTCAAGGGGCACGTTAAGCCGTCGGTCCCAGCTGTTGTCGAAAGATGACAGTCGTTAAGATAAGTCAGTGGCCTTCCGGCGGCTTGAAAATACTTGCCTTCGCCAATCTGCAGTTGAGCAGCGTGACGGATTATGTTCTGAAAGCCTTCGGTGGAACGGAGATCTGTATCCCTGCAGTGGGATGAGTTATGGTTGGTGTAGATGACAACAATATCCTATATATATATATGTTATATTTTACTTCATAGATAATAGACGAATATACGGTATACGATTATCTTTCATTCCAGCTAAATGCTCTTGTGACAACAATTACTTAATAGATAATTAGTTATCTATTATGAGAAACCTGGCATGGACAAATTGCTACTGCTATGATATATTGACTGAGTACAATATAACTTTGGTCTCATTGCTAAATTCACACGAGTTTCTCTTTCCTATTTCCCTTATTGCATATGTCTAGCAAACCTGTTAATGGTTATAATGGTGGTTCCACAATAACAATATAAATGCGAAAGTAACTCTGTCTATGTGTTAGCATTTATTTGAACAGTGATTGCCAAGTGAATAAAGGACCGGTCTATTGTTTTTTTTTATTGAGGTACCTAGAGACAGAATATCGCAGCCAAATAGTAATGTTAGTAATATACGTATAGTAACAATGAAGAGTTGTTGTGATCATGTGAATTACCAGTAAGTTCCTAAAGAGTTGCTGTGTTTGCAGCAGAGGTGACAATATATTGGGAGTTGTCATTGGACTGTGGTCTTTTATGAGGTTACATATACATACTTCGCCTGTAGGGTTGCTTTAATGTTTAGTACCTCTAATTCTTCAAAGTCTCCTTTTAACTCGTGGTGTGCCCTGCTAATTATATTATTAAGGTTTTTAAGTCAATGCCATCACATCACTATCATAATTAAGTACTCTAAGCATCTTTTTGAATAGTTACAGCGTAAAACTGCTTTTTCGTGAAAACATTAATCATGTATTTAATAAACACAATGCAACCATTACATAAATCAAATTACTTAGTAAAAATATTTTTCAGTTTATTCTTGCTGTAAAATCACTGCAAAATAATTTGCATCGTAAAAGGTATGTCGTAAACTACATGTTTGTCAACAGTGCAATATGCGAATTTTTTTGCTAATGTTAGAAGGTAAACTCTTACGGTAGGTACTTATCTCGGATATACAATTAGTACCTTAGTGACCCCGCTTTGCTCAACGATTTGTTATGTAACGTCGCAATGTCCAGGAAAAAACCTACATGTATATTTACTATATGTATATACATATACTTCCAAAATAAAATTCCATGTAAAACTGTGTTTATATAATATAATGAACGCGAAGAAAACCAATATAATGGTATTTGAAAGAGAGACAACCAGAACGAACACTAGGATTATGGTTGATGATGTAGTGTTGGGGCAAGTGAATGAGATTGTATATCTTGGAAGTGCTTTTAGCAGCAATGGAAGGTACACGGCTGATGTGGAGAGACGAGTGAGTGCCGGGAATAGGGTGAATGGAACGTTGGGTAAACTTCTAGGCAGCCGAAATCTAAGTCAGAAGGCACAGCGCTAACTTATGGAAATGAGATCTAGGTATGGCAGAGAGAGAGAGCATGAAAGTAGAATAAATGCGGTCGAGATGAGAGCATTGCGCAAAATTTGTGGCGTAACGCTTGCTGACCGCGTTCGTAATGAAGACGTGAGAGAAAGAGTTGGCCTGAAAGAGAGTGTCGGTGTTAAGATAACAAAGGGCATGCTCCGTTGGTTCGGACGTGTAGAAAGAATGCGGGACGAAAGAATAACGAAACAGATATACAATACAAAAGTGGAAGGATGTAGGAGACTAACCTACCATGACCAAATTGGTCGTGTTTTATCAGAAAGTGTTTTACAAGAAACGGCGAGCGTGCATGAAAAGAGCTATGAATGTCACAGAAGTGAGTGAAGTATGTAAGGACCGCGTCTTATGGCGCTCGGTTCTCTCTGCCTACCCCGCAAGGGACCTGGCGTGAAGATATACATACATACATAAAACATATACAAGTATTACTCGTTTAAAGTAATAAGAAAATTAAATACCATCAAAAATACCTTTATTATACGGCGCATGTAGGTACATTTTTCTTTTATTGTACATATTCAAGTGGTACAATATTAGGGATAAGGTCCTTAAGATTTTACAACTTTAATTTGTAATTTAATTAGGAATAGCAAAACTTTATTTTTCTTAGCGGTATTATTATTAGCTTATTAGCGTTATCTCGTTTCTATCTGCTACTTAAAAATAAGGATTTAGCGAAAATATAGATTACAGTGATAACATTTTTTTATACCACTAAGGTGGCAAACAAGCGTACGGCCTGCCTGATGGTAAGCAATTACCGTAGCCCATGGGCATTTGCAACACCAGGGGTGTCACTCTTGCGTTGCCGACCCTGTAAGAACCTCTTCACGCCTTTCTTGAAGAACCCCATACTGTAGTCCCTTGGGAAAACCTCGGCAGGGAGCTCATTCCACAACATAATAGTTCTCGGTAGAAAACTTCTCGTGAAGCGCACAGTGCGCGACCATTGCGGTTCCAGTGTGTGCGGATGAACTCCCAGCCGCCGGCGAGCTGTGCGATTGTAAAACGAGGCTGTTGGTATAATGTCGAACAACTCCACAGAACACAACCCATTATACAGCCGGTAGAACACGCATATATATAGATAACATGGAGCGACTGACGGCAAATCATACGTTTCTTAAGTTAACTCGCACGTTTTTCGCAATATAATTTCTTGTACTTGCGGTTTATTCACGATGTTTTCCTTCACCGCCGACCAAGTGACAATTTCCAATTATGTAGGTACATAAACCCGAAAACACCAATTGAGTAGTCAGGTTCGGTTCGGTCCGATGATGCGCAGATCAGTTGAACAATACGCCGGTTTTTTATCCACGGGGTCATCACTGTTGGGTATAGCAAAGTTTCATTGATTGCATATTTTTTTTTTACACAACGTCGGGAGGCGTTCAAGCATACGACCCACCTGATGTAAAGCAGTTAGCGTAGCCTATTAACACTTGTAATATATTAAGTATCATTCGCGCGATGCCTCCTCTGCTGCATACACAGCGACTCCTTAGGAGCTTACTGGTGACCTCACTCACACACGGGAATACAACAACCCTCTAGGGAGTTGTTATTCGGCTGCGGTTTTCTGTGAGGTGGAGGTACTTTCCCAGACGGGCTGCTTAGATGCGCCCTCCCTCTTTTAAAACATCCAGACCAAGACAAACAGACATGTTCATGCACACGAATGTTTGCCTTGTGTCGGAATCGAACCCACGAGCATTGGTGTCAAAGTCGCGTCATTCACGACTGAGCCACGGAGCTCGGCATATGAGGGATTCGGAATGACAGAACAAAACAAATTGTTAAATTTCAAGTGTACATACACGTAAATGGACAATCGTTCCTGCTGCACTGTACCAAATTTTCACTTACGTGGTATATTTGTACTATTTTCACCCATGTCATTATTCCTATTAGCCATATTACATTTCTTAATCCATTAAGATTGGCATGGTCCGCTACCTAAGGCCAAGAATTTGGCTAAGATACTGATTTTTAACATAGAGCAGCTGCCGTTAAACCACAATCTAGAGGGTAAACCAGACCAATCATACGTTAGGTCGCACGACTTTCGAAATATGACTTCTTGGACGTGCGGATATTCTCACAATGTTTTGCTACACCGCCAAGCAAGTAACAATTAACACATATATGTACATAAATTCTAAAATTTTGTAGTACAGGAGAGAATTCGAAACGGGGACCAGTTGGTCAGTAGACCGGTTGCTTATCCAATGGGCTATCACTGCAACTTTTCACCCATGTCATTACGCGAGCTTCATGTTCTGGGCTCATTAATAACCTGCACAAACGGGTCGAAGTGTCGGTTGGACTTGAGCGGGTACTTGGCTGTACACTGTTTGGTTTTCGATGTTTGTTTGTATATTCTATAATGTAAGTGACTCATCAACCACGGATAAGCTATGCATAGCTTGAAAGGGTTGATAGATATGTATAAAATAGTAATTATATAATGTATTAAGCAATAAACAAAAAAAACTTGTACTAAAATAATTACAGTAAACTAATTTGAAATGAATTTTTAGTACTGGGTCGCAGTTGTTAAGGAAAGGAGTATAAATACGAAGTTTTATTTCGAAGTACGTCACCAGAGGTTCGCAATTTGCTTTAATTTGAAGCTCTTTTCCTCATTAATTGAGGCAAAGTGGTAAATGGTGCAAAGCCTCAGTCACACTAAGCGAGTTCACTCGCAGTGATCGCCTCATAGCGAATTAAGAAGGTATGCGAAAAAAATGGTTTTACTATTAAATTACTCAATTTCATTTCAAATAAATTTAATTGAAAACGAAATTTAATTCATATCAGACTATGAAAACTTTCTCCGTAATAATAATCTCCTAAATAACCGTTTGTTTCGCTAATCGTATTTGAACAGCAACAATTTACTTATGGTAAAACTGAGTGACCACAAATACACACAACAAAACAATATATGTATTTACTATATGCTGTTTTAATTATATATTTTTTCATATACAAATACAATCATTATAATTACATAAAATGACAAAACTTTAAACAACGGGGGTTTGTATTTATGTCAAACAGTTACTACAGTATAAACAAACAACAAATAATGTACACTGGTGTAACAATGTTTATATTATTTCATAAATTATTTTCTTATCGATGATTCACTTACGACGCTTACATCTAGCTTCTCCTTTTTATTTCATCACGTCCGGAATAAATCTTCTTGTTTCCTTGCTCTGCGTTGATTCGCACGTGACGTGACGCTTTTTGGTTGTGTTTTTTTTCCTTATACTCGTAGTTTATTTTTACAATTACGATGAAAATTTCTAGTTTAATGTACACTAAAATGGTAAACAAACGTACATAGCTTATGAAGGAATGCAGTACCAGGGCCATTGCATATCTGTTACTGAAAAATCATCTTTAACGTACAGGTATTTCTGTATACTCTAAGGCTGCATTTTCGTTGGGCAGCAGAACTGCGGAAGCGATACGCACTATCAATATTTTTGAATGAACTGTTTTGAGTGGGCAGCGGAAAACGCGGCGGGAGAAGCGATCATGAGCGGATTGCGAAATCGCCAACCTGTTTGCGTTTAACGCTCGGAATGAGCAGATGTTTTGTTTATACTATCTTGTACTTCAAGAAGATATGTCTATTTTTAACGCAGATTTAATTTCTGAAGTTTTGGAAGTGCCTGCTTTATAGAAAGCATACGATCCGGGCCATTTTTAGCCCGGCCAAACTTTGACGGGTAATTTCTTAAATCTTTATAAATCCTACGGTCTTCGAAAAACGCAAGTGTTTCACTCTTCGAAAACATAACATCTAAATCTAGTACTCGTATCTAATATTTTTGAAAATGCCATTTTTTTAACGAAAACCTCTGCCGTCTGTAGTAAATATCGAAATGTACTGGCGACTAAACAAGCGATTCCGGTCGTGCTCCCTACCTCCACCCAAAAGACAGCTAGCGTTCCGCTGTGTATTTTATTCCGTTTCCGCTCGCGCTGCCCACCGAAAATGCCATCTTAAATAATAATACAAAAGCGAATTATTTCATATAAAAAATCTAATAAGAGTAGGTAACAAAAACGAACTAAAACATCGTGTCTTTATAAACCTCACAATAAATTGAGATTAATAATAAAATCTGGAGAATAACACTTTTAAGGGTACGAAAAACACTTTTTAAGGTGACGCTCATGTGAATGTGCTAAATTGAAAATACGACAGCAGACACCAAAGACTAAAGAGAGACTACGTTGGGAGGCATATAAGCATATAGTTCACCTGATGTGAAGCAGTTACTGTACCATATCAACTCTTGCACATTTCCGACCCAAATCTACCGCCCCAATTTCAACTCTGCTGCTAACACAGCTAAGGGTATCTCTTGTTAATCTGGTCTGGTGGAAACTAAGGCATGGATCACACATGAAGTAGGAAAAACAATGGTTAATCGTATCATTGTCCCACAGGGGAATAAATCCTGTATAATTAGTGTCTCCGGTACTGTCGTCTACATGAAATTAATGCAGCGTTAAAATGTTCATGCTGTCGGAGCCCAAACATTATTATCGGTTTTTAATCAACTGTTGGGCAAAAAGCTGTCCAAAAACAGAAGAACATATTTGCACGAATTCTCGGTTAGCCGATCGACTGGGCGCCGATAATAAATTTGATTAAAGATACCTATGTCAGACTTGATCAAACTCCTTAGTCATATATTCATACAAGGACGCTGACACATACACGTAACATCAATATGACTGCTTGAAACACCTCATATAAAGAATTTAATTATTTATAAACTCACACAATTCTAATGTTCGTATCGAGCTGTGATAGCCCAGTGGCGATGAAGGAGAACATCGTGAGGAAACCTACACGTCCATGAAAATATATTTCGAAAGACGTGTGACCTAATCTAAGAAAGATCTGGTTGTCCCTCTAGGTTGTGGAGGTCTGACCACCAATTCCTTAGTGACTCCGCCAATCCTAATGGATTAGGAAACGGGATAATGCGAAAAAAAGAAGAATTCCAATGTTCATCTTGTTCACGTAATGCATGTATTGTATAGCTGTGGCTAAAATAAGTTTGCTAATGGTAGTTCTGTAGTCGCGGATAGATTTTGTTGCATGTGTAAAACGTAGAATACAATACGACTCAGCACACACTACCAATAATATTGAACATTCGATGCACACTCGACATTGTATATCTAATAGCCCACAGAAAGCCAATTTTTACGCGAGCTTGTTTACTGGTCGTTGGAGCGGGAAACTTGCATAGTATGATAAAGCCTTTAATAAACTTTGAATAAGGTTCTACTTTATAATCTTGTTACGCATAATATCCATTATCATGGTTCTTGTGTACAAAATTAACCTCTTTAAAAATTAAAAGGCTACTGGCGACGGCGCGCTAGAAGGGCCTCCCCTAGGACGATGCAGACAATTTTGGAAACAATATTCGAGCAACAGAAGCACCTTACGCTAGTGTAATTAGGTAGGCCATACCTAGGGGTATACCTGTTTACCTAACAGAAATGAAAATAATAGTAATATTTCTCTGTTCGCTCAGCGACTTCTAATTTTTTTTCTACTTTACTTAACATGACGAAAAGGAGAAAGAAAAGTGGTTTTACTAGCAGCGTAAGTAACAAATGGGCTACTTTATCCTCTAATTTTGCCCCAACTGCTAATAATTCCGTTATTAGGTCATAGAATATTGTAAAGTGTTTTATTAATTGTACACCGCCTTGTAATTTTAACGTCAATTTTTTTTTCGTAAAGCCAATTATCAATACTTTTACGTTCATAAAGGTATATGTATGTTTGTTTCGCCATACTTTCTTCCTTTGCAAGGCCAAAATATGAATCGGATAAATATTCGTCAATACTTTTTTCAATTCGATTAAATTTTTTCTACTCTCTGTCTCGTAATATTGGATCCTCGTCAATAACTCTTATCACATCTATTTCACTCAACAATGGACTGATTTCCAGACACTGTACTTTTCTGCATCAAAGAGCTTTATATTTATTTTTAATTTCAAATTAATAACACTAAACGCGTTACTGGGCCCATAACCTTCTGGATTTAAGTATATTGCCCAATAAAACAAACAATTCGTTTTAAATAATGAAGTAAATATGTATTCTATAACTTTTTTTCTTTTCTTTAGGAAGGTATTAATACGCCTGATTCCTAACACAGTGAATAATAAAGTAAAGGAAAAATGGCGGGGCAATAGCTTCTTAATTTAGTCAATACAATGTATTTTTAATGATTGATTTTTGCTACTTTAAGTTAAATAAAACAACAACAACATCAATGCGGTCCATCACCATCTAGAGACCGCTCGGCCGACCATTCTTTTCCTCACGGAGATACAAATATCCTTGCTAGTCTACACATTTTACTTACATTACCCCGGATACAAACTAGAGCACTTTTATATATTTGTTGTCGTCGACTACAAAGTCTTGAAGATAGAGACCTGTCGGTTTTATGGGTACGTGTGGATCACGGCGGCCACACCCGGAGCTAATTGTGCCTTTACACGTGTGTGAAAGTAACTTATTATCATCCTTAGAACTACAATTTATCTTACCAACGGGTGATGGATACATCCTTGTTCCGTTGACTACATGATATGAAGTGAGCTACATGCATTTCTACGACGTCCGGAGATAAACAAGCTATGAAGCCGTTACTTATGAAAGCTTACAATACAAGTATAATATTTTGCGTGTTGCTACTCGCGATGCTAACACTTTTAATTTTATTGTTGTTTTCTTTCCGATACAACATCGAAAAAAACATTTGCAAGTTATTAGGTATGTAATAATCCTTTGATGTCTTTCTTTAAGTTTACCACGCTGCAAGCAATTGTATTTACAATTTTTATTCTGAATAATAATAAGAAACGGTAAATGGCGGTCAACTAACACACCAATCATTTCTTAATATACTCGTAACTTTTTCTTAATATTAACATTATATTAATAAATCGATCGTGTGAACGAATAGAACATTTTGTGAAACAATTGTAAATACGAGTACATAGAACTAAGTTGATATACAGCTGGGTGAGCATATATCCCCGTTGGAATTCATATACTTAAATCTAAATGATTCATATTAAATGCGATAAAATTATCGTATAAAAGAAGGTGTCTAATATGAAATCCAATTTAAAAACAGAAATCATCTAATTACTTAAACACTAAATTAGCAAAATGTACTATTTTACAGTTTTAGTCACTTTTCTTTGAAGCATGTTAAACATGCCATAGACTTTTCAATCCTGTTTCTAATCTACAGTGATTCTTCCTAGCGTTATTCCGTTTCCTAATACATTAAGGTTGGCGGAGGCCGCTGCCTAAGTGTGAGTGGAATCAGACCTTAACAAGGTCAGGTGGCACGTCTTCTAAAATATAAATTCTTGTACACGAGGGTTTACGATATTTTCCTTCACCGCCAGGCAGCCAAGCAAGTAATCATTATCATTAGGATTCGAACCAAGAACAGTCAGTAGTAATAGGCTAACACTTAATTCACTTAATGGTTAATCACTGCTCAAAAATCATACATTTAAAAACCAAATCTACAGTCGATTAGAGTAAGATCCATGCACAAAACTTATAAAGACTTTTCGTGGAGCGTCTTAACTGATTTATTATACCATTTTCTGCTGCGTTTACATTCTACTACACAATTAGCCTATTACTGTTTACGTTACACGATTGAAAAAGTTAATTGGTTTGACCACCTTAGTAAACGACAACATTTAATGAAAAAAAAAAAAACGTAACGAGGCCCGATAGAAAGAGACTCTAATTGAATTTTATCATAGACAACCCCCTAATAGGCGGGATTAGGGTTGTGAAATAGCAACTTAAGGGATGCTGACGTTGGGTAGAAAATTTTCGGTAAGGCATACGATCGTTGAATATCAATGGCCACCTGCGTAGAGGAATTCTGTTTAGCGGTAGGACAAAAGGTCTCCGATTCACCCTCATGCCTCGAATTCCGATAAATACACTATTCATGTACACACGCAGTCCAAATAGGTACTTTATGCGGATCATTCTTTTTGGATACGGTTTGCGGGGAAATTCATTTTTATGCTTTTTGTACCCTATAAACGAATAGTTTTGTGGGACATTGTTTATTTTAGCTAGGAAGTTTGAAGGACGTTTATTCCTTAGCTGAATTTTGAATGTAAGGCCAAGCAAAAAAAGGTAAGATTAAATTGATAAATATTAGTAATTTTAGAATTTTATTCTATTTGTATGTTGCATTGAGTTACATACAAATATATGCTTTACTCCTCTGATGTGGTGAGCTTATTTATATAAAATTGGGCGTCAAGTAAGCATGAAACCCACCTGATGCATAGTGATTACCGTAGCTTCTGCACGCTTACAAAAAAAAGGAATTCGCTCGCATGTTGTCACCCCCGATGGTAACACACCAAGTTTTCAGGTACTTAGTGGTAACCTCACTCACTCACAGGAACAGAATAACCAGGCAGTTGTTATTTGACTGCGGTTTTTTTTGTGAGGTGGGGGTCAGAATGACAATTATATACCCTGCTTATCTTTACATAAATTAACGACTGTCATATGTCGAAAACAGCCGAGACCGATGGTTTCGTGTACCCTTTGAAGTACAGATGAACTCAAGATGTCTAACCTTGCCATTGAACTCCTCAAAACTGGCACCGTATCCTATACACATTTGTAATATAAGCGATATCATTCTTGTATTGTCACCCCAATCTTAACGCAATAACTGCTTAGCTCTCTGGTAACTTCACTCACTCGCAGGAACACTATAACCCTTTACTAAAAGATGATTTAACTGCCTCTGTAAGATCAACCTATTTCCTCAGTAGGGCGTAAATATCGTCAAGTCTCGCTTTTGTTACGCTAGAGTATTTCTAATCGCCAGGACCTACTATATGCAGGTAAGATTGGTTAATAAACTTATTTTGAGAAACTTGTAACCCAAACTATAATCAAAAACTAGCAAATATCCACAATTCGTTGGTATGCTAGTAAAACCCAAAATATTTCCTGTATAAAAAGTAACCTACTATATTCTGAATGGTCCTGTGATGGCGAGCCCTAATGAAAGTTCAATTGCAATAGGTGCCCGTTTGAGAGATTAACCTGGACATATGAAGAGACAGGATATACGAAAAATATAACATATGGATTTTAGTAATATACAAATCACCCTAAAAATAACTCTTCTAAGAGAGACAATTCAATATTATTTATTTGTGCGTCAAGGCAGGATATTTTTCTCTGTAATCGGAATTCCTAAGTAAATATATAGGTATATACACACATCAAAAGTGTCTAGGGATCAACATATATTTTTGCAATAACTTTTCTCCTGATTGATATTAATTAAAATTTTCTTTAAGGATTCATCAAATAAAGTGTTTTCGTTTGTCTACAGTAACGATAAACCAAGTCACCTTTGCATTAATAAAGAAATTTGCCATTTTCATAATAAAGGGATTTTTGACATTTGAACCACTAACATTAAAGTTCGAAAAAAAGACTGAAATAACAGTTTTCTTTAAAATTTTATTGGGTAACTTAAACAATTAATAATCCGTGTTTCTACCGCGAACACTAACAACACAAGAACATCGGTTTGGCATACTCAAAATGAGTTCATCCAAATCACGCTGTGGAATGGCCGCCCATGTTCGTTGCAACAACAAAAAAAGGTCTTCTTGCGACTGGATACCCTCCATATTCGGCAGAGCTCTTCTCTGTAGCATATCCCATGCATGCTCAATCGGGTTCAAGTCTGGCAACTGAGCAGGCCAGGGCATGACATTGATGTTAGCTGCGGCGAGAGTCTGTCTTACAACTCTTGCGGTGTGCGGTCGTGCATTATCATGCATTAACTGAAATAAGGGACCGATTTGCACTTGTAGAGGAACGATGACGTCTGATACAATCGTCTCAGCATAAATTTGAGCGTTGAGGTTGCCTCTGATCCAAATCAACTCAGTTCTTCCGCCGATCCAAATACCCGCCCATACCATGATGGTTCCACCACTATAAGGATGGACTTCCTGGCAGGATTTTAATCGCTGTTGGCGTCCAGGGGTTCTCCAGTGTCGTATACGTCTTGTATCCGGTCTCATACCAAAACGAGACTCATCAGAAAAGCACACGAAACGCCATTGTTCTTCTGCCCAATTTCTGTGTTCAAGAGCCCATTGATATCGAATCCTACGATTGTGCATTGCTATAGGTGGTACCCTTAGCGGTCTTCGGGAATGAAGGTTCACTTCATGCAAGCGGTTTCTGACTGTTTGGTCGCTAATTAAGTTCCCTGAAGAGTGATGAAGCGTCACGGCTAACATCATGGCGGTTATTGTTGGAGCTCTTCGAGTTGTGATTTGAATGTATCGGTCTTGTCTCCGTGTGGTGCAGCGATACCGTCCTCCATGGCGCTCAGCGACGGTACCAGTGCTTCGGTAACGTGTCCAAAGTCGACTGATAACACTCTGACTTGTATTCAGAGCTAAAGCCACAGTACGTTGCCGGGAACCAGCTTCTATCATTCCCACGGCTCTGAGCATTTCTTCCCTGCTTAAATGACGTCGCCGCTCCATAATAACGTTGGTTTTAATCAGTAGTAGGGAAACAGTAGCACTAATAATGTCTTCAATGCGTTGTATGTTTTTATAGGGAAAATATTGACAGCTGATTTTCATCTTTTACTCGAATTTGATTGACAGTTCCTGTTTCAAATTATGAAATGCACCAAAAAGGATCCATATAAATTTATAAAATCATAAAATTATTACAAAGCCACATCTCAATCTCAAGAAATCCGCATAAAAATGCTTGATCCCTAGACACTTTTGATGTGTGTACTTCGCCATAAAATCAGACATGAATATGCCATTTCTAGAGTTCCGGTCTACCTGTCTGTCATCAAATGTCGGAAAGAAGTAAGTTTTATGAAATTTTGTGGGATTTAGAGCTGCCAGTTAAAACAGGATATTTAATTATCCCCATTGAATACAAATCTAGACGACATTTTGACTCTTGACATTGCGTCAAGAGATTTTTACTGGTGTTCCAAATATCCATAGGCAGTAAGTACATAAATCTCATCGGGTAGGCCGTAGCTTACTTATCACGTAAATGTATGAAAAAATTGTAGGTATCTTAACGTGGTATAAAAATTTAATTAATGAAACTACTACAGTACGTACCTACCTAAAAAACTATTAATCTCAATAAGTTCAAATATGTAATTAAAATATGTAATGATTATACCAGATACCTATTATTTAGATAAAACGTCGTGAAATATTTGAACGGAATATTTTCGTTTTTTTTTTACACTATGTCGTGAGGCATACAAGCATACGGCACACCTGACGTAAAGCGGCTACCGTAGCCTATTAACGCTTGTAATATATTCAGTATTACTCACGCGATGCCTCCTCTGCCGCTTACACAACAACTCCTTGGGAGCATACTGGTGACCTCACTCACACGCAGGAAGACAACAACACAAAAAAAAAACCCCCAATTGCCTCAACAATTCCAGAGAAATGTTAAACGCCAACTTTGTTTATGTTTCCATCGACATTTGTATTCATACAAACACATACCTACGCACCTTACCTCTCAAAAATAACATGCAACGACTCGACAGGCTTTAAAACTTAAATATATTAACAAACTTTGAATTTCTACTTACGCAAGCAAGTCTCACGCGTTGCTAATTGTATCAATTACCTCACTCACTCTCGATTCACCAGAAGTTTTTATTTAGTTATTTAATGTAAAAACATGGAAAGTAATCAGTATGTATGTATGTATCTTCACGCCAGGTCCCTTGCGGGGTAGGCAGAGAGAACCGAGCGCCATAAGACGCCGTCCTTACACAATTCACTCGCTTTATTAACATTCGTAGCTCTTTTCATGCACGCTCGCCGCTTCTAAGGCACCTGACATCACCTTCTGATAAAACACGACCAATTTGGTCATGGTAGGTTAGTGTTGATCTTCCTCGGCTCCTTCATCATTCGGCTTTGTAATAAAGTAATCATTGACATAAAAATATCGACTTACGGGATAACTACTGGCCAAATCGATGTGATGTTTCGTAAGTTCACAATCGAGTAACTGTCAGCAAATATTCGTTGCATTTTTATACCAATTTAAAATAAAAGGCGCAAAAAAATCAATTGATGGCTATCTGGTCATGAATGTCGGACATGTATAGCGCAGATTCCTTACACGACTTCTTCACAACCCATATCAATAGTTATTGGAAGCAGTTAGAGATAGCCATGGAATTCAAAACAGAAAGGGGTCGGTATACCCAAGTCCTTAAAAGAGGGTCGCACATAATTCCATATTTATTGCGGATTTAAAGTATCTTAAAATTGAATGTATATTACGAAGTATTTCCATAACATCGGAAGAGACTTCACAATCAAACTGGAACAATTTTTTTTTATACAACGCCGGTTGGTGAACAAGCATACGGCCCGCCTGATGGAAAGCCGTTACCGTAGTCTACAGACGCTTGCAGTGTAAAAAACCTTGCACGCCACTATCCCCGCTCTTTAACTGTCTGATTACCTCACTCACTCGCAGGAACACAACAACCGCTGCAATCATCGATCGCTAATTTCTGTTAGTGGTCGATGTTTCCAGGGAATGATATTTGGCTGCGGTCTTTTGTGAGGTGGAGGTACCTCACCAGCCGGACACTGAGCCCTACCTCTCTTTCACCAGAGCCTTGTTTGTTAGTCAGCAGGGTGACCACGTGCAAGTGAGGTTGGCTTTAGCTCTAAGGTAATGGTAAGCCAGTTACACCCCTTAATTACGCTTCATAGCGCCTTGAATATTTATTAAAGCTTCGTATTCAAATGGTACCAATATGGGACCCTA
Organism: Pyralis farinalis; assembly: GCA_947507595.1. NCBI lineage: Eukaryota > Metazoa > Arthropoda > Insecta > Lepidoptera > Pyralidae > Pyralis > Pyralis farinalis. Next base: position 14,534,328 of record OX382269.1, on the reverse strand, counting down.
TTACGGAGGCTGTTTGTCCATCCGTCTATCACAGGGTTATGAATAATAGTTAGAAATGTGAAAACCGCTATAAGAACAACTAATAAAATTAGTTGTAGTAGGTTTCAGTTCAAAAACCAGTACCTGGCGTTTTTAAAAATATGTAGTATTAAATATTGTACAATGTTCTAGAAACTTCGTGTGCAAATCCTACTTGCATTTGACCGGCTTTTTATTCACTTTATAGTAGAATATGTATATATGACGCTCGGTGGTGCAGTCATTAGTAATGCTACGTTGACACCAGTGCTAGTATGTTCGATTCCCACATAGGAAAAACATTTGTGTGCATGAATATGTCCGTTTAATTATTTTTTACAAGTTTGGTAGCGCAATGGTTAAAAACGCTGTTCAATTCCAACACAGGAGAAACATTTGTGTGCATGAACTTGTCTCTTTGTCTTGGTCTGGGTGTTCTTAACAAAGGTAGGACGCTTCAAAACAGCCTGTCTGGGAAAGTACCTCTACCTTAGAAAATCGGGATCAAATAACAACTTCCTGGAGGGTAATTGTGTTCTTGCGAGTGAGTGAGGTCACCAGAAGCTTCTAAGGAATTGCTGTGTTAGCAGCAGTGGTAGCATCGTGTGAGTAATCGGGCTGTACACTCATATGCTTCCCGGCATTGTATAAAGAGAAATAATAATCCACATAACAAAGCTTTACTTTGTACAAAGAACCTACATTTTTCACGCAGTAGCTCGGATAATGTATATATTTTTTTAACTCGATTAAACGCAGTGACTGAAAATTTAAAAGCTGAGTTGACTCTTCAATACCCCAGTGCATTTTCTCTTTTCGCAGCAAAAGTAAAGGATTTCTTCGATATGACTCGATCGGTTAAATGGAAAACTGAATTCGGGTGCCAGTTTATGGTTACCTTTTTTATGTGAGCTGTTACTGTGACTGTATTTTTTTTATTACAGAACAAAGAGTTACTTTGAATTTTTCGTGGAGATTTTCATTACAGAATTGGAAATATCTACATCGAATCGTCTCTATTTAGATGTATCTTGTATTTGCAATATATTTGTATTCAAATATATAATTGTCTTTTTATAAAATATTTATCAATATAAAAATTATATCTTAACGCCAAATTCTTTGCGGGGTAGGCAGAGAGGACCGAGCGCCACGTGACTCTGTCGTTACACATCTTACTCGCTTCTTTAATATTCAATCTCATGTTGAAAAAATATGGTAAAGATCATAAAAGACAATTCGTTTCGACACCATATTGGGCACAATTTACTTATGTCAACTTGAATTTTATTTATCTCCTATCTCAAAAGTTGAGATTGAAGATATTAATTCATTACCGATAAGTAGCACAATATTCTCCTATTATCCAAAATTACCTACCATCTGTAGTATATTATACAGTAGAATCATACTATTAAACTGCGACTAAAATCATCACTTTGGTTTAATGTTAGTGATCGATTGCCGAACTAAATACTACTGAAGAAATTCAATCTCATGTTGAACATGGAATTGGAACTTGTTCATAATTTCATGGATTTTATTTTATTCCGCAGACCCCTAATTCTTTTTCCAAAATAAAAGTAGCCTTAATTACTTCATATAACATTAGCTATCTACCAGTAAAAATTCCGCCGACATCGATAAGCTGTTTCGGACATTATTCGGCACAAACAGAAAAAAAAAAAAATTGATATAAGTACCGTGTATACATTTATAATTACGCTTTTAATGAAAAGCTTTCTTTATATATTATATAACTAGGTATTAGGAGGCATATATGCATACAGCTCACCTGATGAAAAATTGATACCGAAGTCGATGAACGCTTGTAATACATTAAGTATCACTTGCACCTCTGCAATATGCAATACAACTCTTTAGGAACCTACTGGTGATCTCACTCACATGCAGGAACACAACAATCTTCCAGAAAGTTCTTATTTGGCTGCGGTTTTCTTTGAGGTGGAGTTTCCTCCTTAAATAGATATAAATATGTAAATAGGTTTGAGATATGGCATTCTATCGTCCAAATCTCACTGCGTTGAGACGCCCCACATTTCTTATTTTAAAACTGTTATTTTGACATTACGAACAGACAACTCAATTTTATTTATTTCTATAAATTTGAAGATAAATTTGCTCCATAATCATTTTGATTATGGAACGATTTAGTTGGATAAGGATTAATATCATGAATTGAATGTCATTATCTTTTGATTCTACCGATGCTTTGATTGACTAATTTGTACAAAAAATGATTCTTGTTACTTGACTATAAGGTAAAAATCGCGTCCTTCTTTGTGGATAACGATGAGTAATTTGAAGATGTCTTTCATTATTTTATGTGTCATCAATAGTTTTCTCAGCGTACGCTAAATAATAGCCTTAACCAAATATTCACATTGCCTCGGAAAGAAATATTCGAAACGCATTCAAAAATGTTCACTCAGATTCCATACGTTTTGACAGATAACTTTTCGATTCCGATTTGAATATGCCTTTTCCAGGATATATGAATATCCCCACTGTGATCACGTAGGATAGGTAACCATTAAAACATCAGAAAAAATATTCGTAGAAATCACGCCATTCTACACAATTTTTTTTTTATACTACGTCGGGAGGCATACATGCATACAGTCCACCTAATGTAAAGCGGGTACCGTAGCCTATTAACGCTTGCGATATATTAAGTATCACTCGCGCTATGCCTCCTTTGCTACTTACAGAGCAACTCCTTGGGAGCTTACTGGTGACCTCACTTTATTTGGCGGTTTTCTGTGAGGTGGAGGTACTTCCGCAAACGGGCTGCTTTGATGCGCCCTACCTCTCTTAAAACATCCAGACCAAGACAAACAGAGATGTTCATGCACACAAATGTTTGCCTTGTGTGGGAATCGAACCCATGAGCATTGGTGTCAAAGTCGCGTCATTCACGACTAAGCCATCGAGCTCGTCAAGAATATACAATATACCTACGCCATGATACCCATATTTAAACTAATACATAAATGCCTAATTGATCGAGTTTTATTCGCTTTACTCGCTTCGATATTTTGAAGAAAGAAGCCGTCAATTTGTTATTTTTATTACCTAACGAAATAATTCCCAAGCAGTTTCTAACACCACTGTAATATAAATTGCTGATTACTTTTGTTTATTTTAATTGTTCTTGGAGTACGAGCTGGGTTAGACGTGGTGGAAATTTTCAATTGAAGCCATAATTGAAAAATTTTGCCGGGTAACATCTAATCTAATTTTAGAAATACGCAATGTGAGCTTTATTAATACTTTAATTTTTACATATTTTTCTAGCACCGATTTGTTTGTTATTTTCGTACAAATGAAATAAATTAGATGTTGTGAGAGCCTGCCACTTTAACTGGACGCGCAGGTTAAGCAACGTCAACCGCAGCCTGTCTGTTTACGTATCTCGAGCTTCTCCGTGCTTCACTGGACACGTAAGCCGTCGGTCCCAGCTGTTATCGATAGATGACAGTAGTTAAGCTAAGTCAATAGTCTTAGGACGGCTTAAAAATACTGGACTCCGTCAATCGCTTGATGGAAGGCCCGTATCCCTGCAGTGGGGTGAATTAGTGTTGGTGTAGCAGTATGATTGTTTATGTATACAAAATATGTATATTCTCTTTACTTTCAGCAGTTTTATTTGATAATTATTTAAAAAAAAATCGGCCAAGAGCGAGTCGGACTCGCGCACGAAGGGTTCCGTACCATTATCTATAAAAACGGCAAAAAAATCACGTTTGTTGTATGGGAGCCCCCCTTAAATATTTGTTTTATTTTGATTTTATTATTTATTCTTAAAGCGAATATATAACTAAATATTCTGTGAATATTTCAAGCGTCTACCTGTTGCCGTTATCAAAATCGAGCAAAAATGAGAAAAATAATCACGTTTGTTGTATGGGAGCCCCCTTAAATATGTATTTTATTCTATTTTTTAGTATTTGTTGTTATAGCGGCAACAGAAATACATCATCTGTGAAAATTTCAACTGTCTAACCATCACTGTTCATGAGATACAGCCTGGTGACAGACGGACGGACGGACGGACGGACGGACAGCGGAGCCTCAGTAATAGGGTTCCGTTTTACCCTTTGGGTACGGAACCCTAAAAAGCAAGAGGGCGTTACATTCTTTTTAAAGCAACTAAGAACTTTTCAGTTTTGCCTAGTCCTTCAATTTACGCTTGGTCGTCAATACTTCCTGGTCGGTACAGTAATGTACTATTATTTGACGAAAAAGCTTCCATTATCTACAGGCAATATGCAACAATATTATTTAAGAAAAGAACTGGGGTAATGTCCCAAAAAGGTGTCATTCGAGATTGCAGGACGTAAGTGACGTACGGAAATTACAATGTCCCCTTCATTCGTATGTGGGCAAGACAAATGGTTATAATTCCGATCCCAAAGGATCTAGTGACCCCCGAAACTCAGCGAATTTATGACCTTGCCGTGATTTGATCTAACTTATTGTGTAATTTATTGTATCTATTAGGCACACGATTCGACACACCGTGTATTAACTACGTTCTGCTACATTCTTGCACCATACCGCTACTGAAGATGATTGTTTGTCAAAATCTAATATCTATTTATGTTATAACTATTATAATTAGCCTTTCCAATGTGCTCGGTATAGTCTCTGGAACTCTATTGACTAAATAAAGAACCTCACACATCATGACTAACCTAATTCGCAGATTGATTTCATAAAACATGAACTGACTGACATGTTGCATCTTCTAACCCGACATAGTAATTTTAAGGCTAAACTGCTCTCACTTAAGCTTAAGCTATCGTCCTGGTGCGAGTATTCCATGACAAATTTGTTCGACATATCCTCCGTATTGAGTATTGGCAACGAGAAGACATACTGAATTTCATGTACATAACATTATGTGCAATATATTAATCAAATCAGGTTGTAACTAGGGATTCCTAGGAGTTTTGATATGCTAATAATATTATTAAAACCAAAGGTACCAACCAAACAACTCGACAGTATCTGTTCTCGTTGTAATATAAAAAAAATTAAACACTGATGAACTATATTCGTACTTAACTTCACTAGCTATATATTTGGTTTATTATATCATACCCTTGTATCATAGTTTAATTTCTCACATTTCCGAGGAGTGAAAACAAATCTACAAACTTTCTACTCCTATTAAATTTCTTGTGAATTTAAAGGTATTCGCAGTTTTACCGCGTTGAACTTCACTGTTTATTGTTAAATGGACAGTTGTCGCTATTCATATTGACTACATAATACCGGCTCTACAAAATGTATGATCGGTATGTCTTAGCAGGTATATCAATGTATATGCGAAAAAAACGATTTTTAGGAATCAAAATTGGCGTAGGTATATAAATGCGCTTAGAAAGGATTTCCGACAATTACGACGGGATACCGGGATATATATTCGCAATAATAAGGAAAGTTCTAAAATCGCTGTGTTTCAATCTCAAATAAACCATTAACAAATAAGGCCAGATTTGGGACATTGAAGGCATATAATGTATCAAAAAGCCTTGTTAATAATAAACCTGATAATATAGACCACGGCAAAAGTAAAACCCCAGCTTATTTACGGAAAAGCATGAAGTAATTAATCATTTATAATATTTCAGTGAAGCGCCGGGGAGGTATGTGGGGCGGGGGTGCGCAGTGCGTGCATGCCTCGCTGCCGCGCGGAGCTCGCGCGCAACCAGCGCCCACGCTCAGCGGCGCCATCGCCAGCCGCCGCCCGCCCAGGTAAACATTCAAAAGTCAACTTACCTATTACAGAAATTAAATGAATAAATACCATTCAAAATTCCAGGAGAAAGTTAAATATAAAAGCGAGTTTACACTTAATCATTATTACTTTCTAATACTTTCCTTGTGTACATTCTTTATAAATAAACATTGATAATAACAATTGTACTTACTACAATGTGAATCGATCATGATGTGTGCATATGTTTTTGGAGGGTTAGCTTGCACGAATATTTGTGAAATTAATATAGTTAACACTCTGTTATATGCACCTATTAAATAATTAAACAAGCATTTTCATGCATGTACTAAATTCACCTGTTGTTTTCTAAAAACAAGTCGTAACAAATAGTCGAGAGTTGTACTCAATATCAGTTGGTGAGAGATTCACATGTGAACATTATAAAAATTAGCTACTTATATTTCGGGTGGATTGGTGCATAAAATTATTTATTTATTGTGATAACTAAAATGCCATCAGTTTGATCAGCTAAGTAGCTAAAGTCTATGGAAAAATAATTGAAAAGAGAATGAGGGTGAAATCCTATGGAATGCTTTGGGAAGCACAGGGTGGATTTCGAAGCTGCAACGGAAGGCAAAAGGAACCACGGCCACCTCAGAGAACCAACAGCCAAATAAATTCCCTCAAGGGTTGTTGTGAGGTGATTACCAGTTACACAAACTTGCATGTACTCAACGCTCCTTATGAGCTGCTATATAATATATTGCAAACATTTGCATCAGTTGGGTCCTACGCTTGCATGTATCCTCGACGTTGTACAATAAACCGGGTTGCACTTCGGAAGTACCGGCAGAAGTGAAAACTTGATCATGCGGACCAAACAGCGATGTTGATAAACTACGTTGAACGAAATGTAAATCTGACATATTTATTTGAATTAATGACTATTTTAAAAGTTGTGCTCTTAGAAATTGTATTTTTAGCTTCACTTTTTTAATAATGACAATTTATAATCTTGCATGCCGGCTCGATTGGTAAAATGTAGTAGTGGTAATCCGTTCATGTTCCAAAGATCTTTTGTACCTACATTTGCATGAATAAAGTTTGAGTTTGAGTTTGAAATGCGTAAGCGCCAAGAATTTCATGGCGCTTACAACGTTTTGGTCGCGAGATAATAATACCCTATGAACGATCTAACGCTTCGTGTTTTAATTGTTTAATTAGAGGTATGAGTAACTAATGTTGTAAACTAATCGTAGGTAATAATACTTGCAATAAAAGATGTGTCGCTCGCGCGTTACTACCCCTGCTGCTAACAGTAGCTTACTGGTTACTTTTTTTCATACAACGTCGGGAGGCATACAAGCATACGGCGCACCTGATGTAAAGCAGTTACCGTCGCGTATGTACGATTGTAATAAATACATTGAGTATCACACGCGCGGTGCCACCTCTGTTGCTAACAGTTTACTGGTGACCACACTCACACGCAGTAGCACGGTTTCCACCGGGCTCGTCACTTCACTCAAGCGCAGAAACGCAACTACCCACCAGAAATAAATTGGCCACGGTTTTTTGTGAGGTGGAGTACTTCCCCAGTCGGGCTGCTTTGATGCACCCTATTTCTTTTTTCCAGAATTCCGATTATTAATTAGCAAGGTGCACCGCGTGCAGATAGGGATGGCTTTGACTCTAAAAATGATAGCGAACCAGTTTCATTGTACTTAAGGCAAGAACAAAATTAGATCTGTAAATTAACATAAAGAAACTTATTTCGTCAAATTTTATCAGATAGACGTTCCAAAAATAGCCAGAATTTAAGTCTCAATTTCGTTTCAGAAAGCTACGAGATTTGAAATAATTAATTACTATGATTTTAAAATTGACTCAATATAATTAGTACGTACTGGCACGAGTTACGCTTTAAGTTTACCTTATTTATATGGGTTTATATTCTACACTAATTGGAAGTCGAGTAAACTCATTAAAACTCAGAAATGTTGAGAACTTTTATAAAAAAACTTTTCTCATTAGTAAATCATAATTAGATGCGAGTATGAGTAAATTTACAATATTGAGGAGTCGGCAGTCTTGTCTGTACAGGTAAATTGGTTATTGTATAATAACACAGCTGTAAAAAGGTACTAAACTTTCCTCCGATAACCTCCGGAGTACGCAAGGCGCTACGTTGTTGAACGCTAAATATTTTACCAATAGGTTACCTGCTCGTAAGAAGATTCTTACGAACAGATAATCAACATTACAAAGGCCAAAGTAATAATATGATTATTATTACTTCGTCGTTTGTAATGAAAGTATCTAATACAGAAAAATATATTATCATACGCGATAGAGAATAAATTTGTGGGATATCATACAACTGTTTTGGGGTTACTAGTACTAGTACTAGTAAGTACTAATAAATAAACAACAATTAATATAATTTTGTTTTTCTAATATATATTCTAATTTATCTGGCAATAAGACTCGTAAAGCCTAATTACAGAATATCATACCGCTATGGTGATAAATAACAGAATCGTGAGTATTTGATCCGTTAATCGATCTGTCTCACTTTCAATAGCGGAAGGTACAGTGTTATATTATAAATCCATTATACTAGCTGACCCGGCAAACGTTATTTTGCCATATAAATTATTCCTAGGATTATTTTAGTATTATAAAAATAGGGGTTGATGGTAGAAGGGTGAAAATTTAGGGCTGTATATATTTTTTAATGCCACATCATTAAAAAAAACTGTCCATTTTCTTTTAGTACACCACCTCACAAAAATCGTAGATAATCGAGAATTTTATATATAAGATAACGCGGAACGCACGCGCGTTTGTGCGAATGAACATACATATTTGGTACTCTTGGTCTAGATTTTTTTAAGAGATGCGTAAAATTGCACCCCATCTGGGGAAGTACCTCCACCTTACAGAAAACCGCACACAAATAATATGTCCCTGGAGGGTTCTTGAGCTCCTGCAATTGAGTACGGTTATCAGTAAACTCCTAAGGAGTCGCTGTGTTAACAGTATAGAAGGCAACGTACGAGCGACACTTGAATCGCAAGCATTCATAGACCACTGGTATGCCTGTATGCTTCCTGACTTTGTACATAAAAAATATTTCTATTATATGAACTGCTATTCTAGAGGTGCATATAGTTAATTCAGTGATGTTGTACGTTTAAATTTAAATTAATGAAAAAAAGCTAAGAAATGTTATCTAACCGTGAATAATATAATGAAAACGTGACAGGGTTGATTTAGCCAGTTCTTATTATTTTTTTTAATTGTGAAGCAGCGATTCGCTACTGTAGGTACAGATGCGAAACAATGACATTTTTTCGCATCTGTACCGACTCAGGAGCAAAGAGTATCCACCATGTCCTCTGGAAGTGCAGTTTTGCGAGTAATGTTAAATTTCTTGCATGTTAACATTATATTCGAAGTGTCAAACTATTTAGATTATGTTGCAACTAGATGATGTATCCATCAATAGAAAAATTCTGGAATCTATATTACCAGAATAAATGTAGATCTTTCTTCTTCCTAGCAATATAGCTTCCTGGGAAATGGCGTAATGCCATCACCTAATTCACTAAAATTAGCGGGCTTTGCTACTTAAACCTATAGATTTGGGGATGATACTGATTATGACATGAAGCCACTGCCGTCCATAACCCTGGATTACGTCTAGATGTTTCTTAAGTTAGGTCACGCGCCCTTGAAAATACAATGACTCACGATGTTTTTTTTTGAACGCCGAGCAAGTGTTAAGTACAAATACGTACATAAACAATGACTCAAATACTAGCTGTATGCCCATGCCAGAATTCAAACCAGAAACCGGTCTGGTTGGTTCGTTAACATCAGAGGTATCACTCATGCATTGCCCGACCCAGTAAAAGTCTCTTCACTCTTTTCTTGAAGAACCTCATATTGCAGTCCCTCGGAAAAACCTCAGCAGGAGGCTCATTCCACAACTTTATATTTCTGGGTAGATAACTTCTCTGGAACTACACAGAATACGACCATTGTGGCTGTAGTGTATGAGAATGAACTGCCAGTCGTTGGCAAGCTTACGATTGCAAAACGAGGCTGCTGGCATGATGTCGAAGAACTCTACACAATAAAACATTTTTTTCTTTGACCTCCCTTTGCGTATCGCTTCAGTAGTTGTTTTTATTTTGCCACCCTATTCTTTTTTAAATTATCAGTTAAGAAATGACCAGTACGTCTGTTATAAGCTGTAAGTCCTAAGTCATCTTTTAAAATACGCGACATGGTTCTAGGTGTTATCTTCATCTCCCGAGATAAAATCTTTTGCTTCGGACAGGATTTCTTCGAATTCTTTCCCTTACTGCTTTGACCACCTTTTTCGTACGAACACTACGTGGACGGCCAGATCTTTTTCTGTCACAAACAGAGGAGGTCTGATTGTATCTATTAATAGTCCGGTACACAAACATTTTACTAATACCAACCGTATGGAGAGTTATAAAAATTGCTACCTACTTTATGTAATGCAATCACAGCGATTCGGTTCTCTTTATCGCCCCACTCCATTTTAATATCGCAAAATATTGTACAATGTATTGACGCCAAAATGAGAAAACTCAATGAACAATCATATAAAAATGAATACAATGACCAGAAGAAGGATATCAATTATGGGTATTATTATAAGCGGTTAATAACATTCCATCAGCATTCAAAGTAATAACTTGTAACCGTCTCCATAATATCGCAATTTCGCAAAAAGCAAATTTTCTGGCTAAAAGAAAACGATGGGGAATTACGAGCTAGTAGAAATAAAAGATGGTTTAACGTGGTAACTAATTTAATATTTTTATGGTATCTCATTGCATTTCTGTTTTATTTTTATCCAAATTTTATTCCAATTGAATCGGTATAGTTTCTAGGCAGTCCGCCAATTTTGTTACCAATATTACAAGACCTTAGTCGATTTAGTATTTTTCAAATATCGTACAAAGGATTATACAACTTATGAATTAACTACACCTTGGTTGGGTGGTATATTTATAATGGCCGAATAATAAAATGTAATAATGACAATGTAAATCATGATACAACTTTGTATATGATATATATAGCATTATAATAAAATTAATTCTATTGCTATCGACTTAATAATTTAAAACTGGTATATTAGTCAATATTCTGTAAAATATAATTTGTTATTAGTTACAAAATAAAGTCAATGTCAGTTTAAGTAAAATTAATGTTGTTTATATTAATACGTTGTCTGGAAAGTGCTCAGCATATATCAACCAGACTTCGTAAGAACCAAAATTTGTTATACTTAACATTATAGTTTTAAAACGGGTGGTGCCGGTGCTACCGACCAAATCATAGAAATTATTATTGCCTCAGATTCGTCGAATACATAATATGTTCAACAAAGATCCCATGAGTTCGTAATTGTTCATAAAGATAGTATACACCTTATCCAAAGTGACACGAAACCCAACAAAGCATGATCCCAGAATGACCAAGAGTTGGCTGTTGACAGGGACCCCACTGTCCATAAAATGTAGGGTAGTATTTTTGACCATGCTGTAGTTTCTTTAGAGTCCATATTCTTTGCCAAAGATCAAGCGTATGTAACGTAGTTACACAAATGAGCTTTTTTAAAATTATCTGAAAAAAAAAACATGCAATGCGAAAGCATCTGGAGAGTTATATTAACAAAATATATTTAATCAAATTCTGTACAAATCTGTGATCCTTAAAAAATCTGCTATCTGATAAAAAACATAGTCTTCTTGAGTCAGATGCAAATGTCTACTCTCTGACGCTATATTAATGGACTAAGCAACAAGCTCAAACTATATGTAATGAGACTAAATTGAAACGTGGACCATGTAACATGCTACTCTGCAGAGTACTGGTGTTGTCTTGGATGATTTCTCACTCTTTAAGTGACACAGACTTTTATCTTCATTATTTTCTAGTTTATGATACACAGTCTGACTAAAATATAGCGATTTAAAGTAAAAGTTTTTTTGAAATTTCTTTTATTATAATTATTTCACCGGTGTAATTTACGTATTTTCTACAGATATATATTAATAAGTCGTAGTCAGTAGGTAAAACAAGCGCTGCGGTTCTCGTTAAGGAACCTTATTACACTACTACACTTATTACGCTTTATCTTCCCTGTCACGCTGCCTCACTTAATTAAGTTATGACTATCTCTATGATCTACTTCTCATTGGCCAGAGCTTTATTCGGTAATCATAAGGCTATATCCGGAGCAAGTGATGTTTGGCTTTGGCTGTGGATGAGCCACACAAGAAATAATCACGATAATGCAAAATTTAAGGAAATTTTGCTTGTAAATTGCAGGCCAACACCTCCGTCGCCGACCCTTATTGCTCAAGTGGACTCCTCAGTAGCTTGCCTCTGGCTGCTTACGCCTCTATCGGCTGGGACAGCAGTTGTAGCAGTGCTTGTAGCAGTGTCAACTAACAACTGGCTTCATACAGAAGAAAACATGCTCAACCCAGCATACAACGGTACAGGGAGGCACACGCTAGTTGCCAAACACACGGTTTCTGGTTTATGGAGGATATGTCACACTGATCGTTAGTATTTACTTTCTTAATGATAAGTAGTGAAATTTGATTAAACTTGATTGTGGCGCTTGTGAATAAAGCAACTTTTTATATTATTGCTTAAAATATTGAAATTCATAATAGACTGTTATGAATTTCAATCATGGATATAAAAGTTGCTAATTATGCTATCCATAAAAACAAGCTTACGGTTTACGTAAAGTAATGCGCTCTCCGTAGCCTACGAGCACTTACAATACTTGAGTTTTCTTACTCACTCAACACAACACGCCAGCCCTCCAGCGAATTGTTAATTGCTGCGGACATGTTGCACATTAAGTATTGCTGTGCTCTATCACTCTTTTGTCAGAGATACTGTCATGTCACTTAGTAGTCTTCTATTATACCATTACGATTGTATCTACGTTTAGATGGGCCGAACGCTTGTTAGCGTTCGGCCCATCTAAACGTAGGTACTTAGAGTCTATCGTTTTAGTTCTCTATTTATTTAATTGTAGACCTCTTTTTTCCCTGCTTTGTATGACCACAAAACCATTATTTTGGCTACAACCTTCATTATTTCATATACTATGATTTGTATAGTTACTGTTTGAATTTTTGCCGTCATACAATAGAGGACAAAACTTCCGCATGTGACGCTGGTTACAATGCGTCGCCGCTTCCGTTGCGCTGGAGGAAATGCATTGTACTCAGTCGGTCCGTTCGTCCCACTGTCGTTGCTTTCTCGTCCCACTTCTATTTGATTTCATTTGAAGTCCGCGCTGTCCGTCAGTTTATGACTAGTCCATTTCCTTCATTAAATACCGTCCTTTTGTTTTTCCAGATGATGTTTTCGCTTTAGATGTAGGTATTGTCCCTATTCCTATATTTTTAATTAAAAATGTTTCGTTCTGATGTTCATTATGCTGATGAGGCGGATATTTTAACTTTTGCTCCTTCTGTAAATTTAACCGCTAAGTTAAGTTGCTACTGGTGTTTAAGTTAATATTTTATTTTACGCAGTTCACTTGTGTATGTGAATAGATACCGTTTAAAGAATAGACGTGCCTACTTTATTTTTAGAGATTCGTAACTAAACCGCAAACGGAACATTATTGCTATCCTATGCTGTATATTTGTCTGTCCGTATGTGACTTATAACTCGTAAACGAAATAAGTTATAGAAATATTTGATATAATGAGTAGAATATTGATGAAAATTGAATGTTTACTGAGAATTAAATTTAATATATTGTATAATACCATGGGAAAGAAAAATCACGCTGGTGTGCATCATAGTTTAAAGCTAACAGGATTAGAGTACAGACTCATTTTAGGGTTCCGTACACAAAGGGTAAAACGGAACCCTATTACTGAGGCTCCGCTGTCCGTCCGTCCGTCTGTCACCAGGTTGTATCTCATGAACCGTGATAGTTAGATAGTTGAAATTTTCACAGATGATGTATAGAATAAAATAAATATTAAAGGGGGCTCCCATACAACAAATGTGATTTTTTTGGCGGTTTTATAGATAATGGTACGGAACCCTTCGTGCGCAAGTCCGACTCGCACTTGACCAATTTTTTTGATAATGGTACGGAACCCTTCGTGCGCGAGTCCGACTCGCACTTGGCCGATTTTTTTATTACGGGTTTCCCTTCAACCGAACCGGGTTTAGATCATACTCCACCACGCTGTTCAATTGCGGATTGGCGGAGGCCAGATTTCAAGTCGCCCGGAGACTGATAGATCACAATCGTGACAGACAGCTGTCGGTCTTCTTTGTGTTTAAATAAGCTTAACGTACCATCCGAAGTACGAAGAAGTTTAAAATAGATAAACCCATTCATAGGCAGGTTGCGATCGATGTTGCTTAATCTGCGTGTTCAGTTAGAAAATACGCGTAACAACGCCATTGTGCGCTCAATTTCAGAATAGAAATTGGTGTAGAAATTTGGAAATAGGTTGATTATTCAGTCCGATTGTCCAACTACTATGATGATTTTATGTCTAGTACGTATTTTATAAGTTCTGTTTATTTTATGAGTAGCGCTTGTTTGTGAGAACAATAATCTCGAAAACAATTTCCGTAAAAATTTCAGCTAAATTTATTGACGAACTAAGAATTAAAGAAAATAGATTAGTTTTTATTAAAAAGCGAAAAAGTATTTCTCAAGGTTGATATCTATTCGCATTTGTAGATATTAAATCATGCTCATAAATCGTTTGACAACGGTTTAATCGGTTTTAATGTCGGACAGAGAGAAAAACATTTATTTTTAAAATGGATCCATAGACGTTCAGTGCAGAAATCATACAAAGACAATAATAATTTATGTTTACTATTTTAACAGCATTCTTAGTTATTTACATCTTTACTAGTTTATAAACTTTACTAAGGTTAGGTAAAAGGCAGAATGCTTTACCTAGAAAAAAATAAAATTTATAACATAACATTTTTGTGTGTTTATATAAACCCAAATAACTCAATGCCTGAAGAGTAAGGTGTTGGGAACAGTGTTGGGAACTGAGAATTGGCTCTTCACTGCGAGCCGTATGGGGAAGCTCAAGGTCGCTCAGCGTGCTATGGAAAGAGCTATGCTCGGGGTTTCTCTGCGTGATAGAATCAGAAATGAGGATATCCGCAGTAGAAGTAAGGTAACCGACATAGCCCACAGGATAAGCAAGCTGAAGTGGCAGTGGGACGGTTCGTGGAACCGTCAACCGCTGGGGAAGAAAGGTTCTCGTATGGCGTCCGTGTACTGGTGCACGTAGTGTGGGACGACTCCCCACTAGATGGAGCGACGACCTCTAGAGGTTTGTGGGGAGTCGATGGATGCAGGTGGCACAGGATCGAGACAAGTGGCACTCTAGAATGGAGGCCTATGTTCAGCAGTGGACGAATACAGGCTGAAATAATAGTGATAATGATATAAACATTATTTTTCTTTCAGCGGTAGTCCGTACTGCTACGTAAATGTGAAACAACTCTTTGTAGTTTGTTTTTATTTTCAAAACTAAAGCGCTGAATTCGTTGTAATGAAATTTGCTAACATATTAGGGATCGTTTTTCCGTGATGCTGTGGTATCTTGCGAATGAAGCCATGGAATATACAAGCCTTCATAAATATAATTTAACTAGAAAATGCTGTCCTAAACACAAAATAAAATAGGATGATTAAATTAAAAAGATCGATTTACAAACCGAGTTTAATAGGTATTAATTCTAGGTGATCTTTCGGTAAACTTACTATTATAATATCAATGAACAATAACAGAAATTCTAAACAAAATCAACATTTGTGCAAAAATTCTAAGTTAAAAATTACGGATCGTTGTCAATTATACTGAGCGTTATATTGAGTATTATATATAATACTGAAAAAAAAACATAGTTTATGATATATGATTAGTTGTTAAAGTTTACTAATAACTCAGGTACGAGTAGATCAACTGATTCAAATGATTGTATTTGATAAACCAATTGGTAATTTATTTTATTGTAACGCAAATTTATTGCATTTAATGTTAAAAAGTAAGGCATTGAGCCAAAATATAGCGTAGGCGTACGATCCAATCTGGCATCGAGATCTTCTATCAAAGTAACGATTGTACGGGCAATTTGAGGGTTTGTGCAAGTAGGTTTGCCAATTTCTTGTCCAATAAATGCATAAAAACCGTTATTGATGGTAGCTGCTCCGATAGCATGGACATCAAGATAGGCTTCTCACAGCATTCTGTGCTACCTCTACGCTATTTTCTGCTGCTTATCAAAGACATGCGATTAGGTTATTCAATTTAATGGTATCCGAGCGGTTGGAG
Source organism: Pyralis farinalis (assembly GCA_947507595.1). Lineage (NCBI taxonomy): Eukaryota > Metazoa > Arthropoda > Insecta > Lepidoptera > Pyralidae > Pyralis > Pyralis farinalis. The sequence goes on along the minus strand of OX382269.1, from coordinate 14,518,149 downwards.
ACTAAGTAATTCATCACTATATAGAAAATTCAATTCGCTATCGTTCCTCGATTTCAATACATCTATCTTATCATCACATCACTGGGACTCTTGGTGTCGAGATGTAGAGAGAATTAATACTCGTAGTTGCGGAATGCTGATTATTAAACATTTTATCTTTTATTAACGCATGCCGTTTACCTCAAGTAAAAGTAAAACAGACAGAGCTATTTTTCCTATAGCAACTTAAAATTAAAATTAGAAGGAAAATTTCATTATAGAGATTTTTCTGTTTCATAATATGGGACATAATAAATAGAATAAGTATTTATGAAATCTGATACTATATTGCGTTTTAGTTATTGTCGTTGTTATTTAAAACGTTATTTAGAATATATATTATGACAGATTATTCACAAAATTTTGTAGACACTTTTAGAATTAAAATGTTATTAAGTACATTTTAAGCTAAGATGTTTTCATAACAAATATCTAAGATATTAGTCGGTAATGTTACTGAATACTTTTTTATGTTATTGTGTTGCAATAAAATGACGATTATACTGTTACAGCTTATACAGTTTAGTAATGTATGCACATTCATACAACTTGCATGATGGTAAGCCATAGTCTATGGATATTTCCAGCACCATTATTATCAGTCGCGTCCAAATTGAGCATTAACATCATAATTATTATGACATATTAATTTATAAATCTTACGCTTATGTTATAAAATTTACAGATATTTTTAAATGAAGCGATATGTAGTTGAAATTTTAATTATAAGCACATGAAATCCATCTTACTATAATTCTATACGTCAGCATAAAAATGTAATGTAAGATTATAATTTAAATGAAAGTCTATACAATAGATAAAATTTTGAACACTTTTTTTATATAGTTATTTTTCTTCTATTCCAGCTGGCGGGTTCGTGTACAGATGTTTAGATATACCATACTTTCCATTATCACAATATGCGCCTGATCCAAGTGATTCCACAAATGCAATACCATGTGAGTACGATTGTTTTTATTTTGTTGTTTAAACTCCGGAACACGGATTAAATACTTGGATTTTTTTTTTTTAATACAGCAGAAATATGTTTTCGGTCCGCAAATATTCCCTGGTCGACAGGGTTTCGTTTACATGGTTTCGTCCACAGGGGAATATTTGCTTATCGAACATATTTTTCTGCTGACCAAAACGTTAATATTTTGCCAGTCTAAATATTTGATTAGGGGTTTTCGTCGTAATATCTACATTTTTTTTTCAAAAGTTAATACACTTTGTTACATAACTGTAACAGTTTAAAACAGTCTAACACCTATTATCTACAATCTGTTTCAATATTCCACCCAAACCAGGTGGAGTATTAAAGTAACATCTTCGATCGTTTGGTATTATTTAGTTAGCAGTTTTTTTTATTCTTTGTCACACAATTACTAGTTTTGATTTGCACTTTAATCTATACTAAGGTGTAAAGCGAACAAATTTTTTGTTTCGTTTCCGCAACCTCAGAAACTATGAGTCAAATTAAAAAAAAAAAATTGCGTTAGATATCCCAATTCTTGAGTAAGGTTATAGGCTGGGAACATTACGATATGATACAGCAAAAAAAAAATGAACGAAACCAAAAAAATACGGTCCCATTAGGGTCAAAAGTGCAGTCAAAACGAAGTCGCGGGGTGCAGCTAGTTATCTATAAAATGGATATCATATTTGTTCGCAAATAAAAAATGTAGCTACATTTAAACAATCAAAAACGCTGCGTAATAACCCCACTATTACTACAAAAGTATGTTTATTTCTTATTATTTGCTTTGTTTAACCATACCGAATAAGTTTGTTTATTATCGTTGACTTCATTTCATTTTAAAGTTCTGTATTTACAAACGACGACAAATACGGAGAGTTAGATAGTTATATGTATCTGAGATAGTATTATAAATATAAACGTGAAATTCGGCATAGTTGCGAAATATATTACCAAACATAAGAGAGAGGGCGCATCACAGCAGCCCGTCTGGGGAAGTACCTCCACCTCACAGAAAACCGCAGCCAAATAACAACTCCCTAGAGGGTTGTTGTGTTCCTGCGTATGAGTGAGGTCACCAGTAAGCTCCAAAAGAATTGCTGTGTAAGCAGCTGAGGAGGCATCGCGCGAGTTATACTTAATATATCGCAAGCGTTAATAGGCTACAGTACCCGCTTTACATCAGGTGAGCCGTATGCTTGTATGCCTCCAGACGTAGTATAAAAAAAAGACATAATACAATATCCATTTCTTAAAAATAATTTGTACCAAATAAGAAAAGATAAAGTGTAATTTGAAAAAAAACACGTGTACTTTAAAAAAAGTAATTCTGTATGTACTCAAATATAGTCGAAGTACATTTTAGAAGAACTCGAACTATGATATATGTGATATAAGTTACGGAAACACGGTGATTCATGGCATAAGTGGTGCTTTGTACGAGTACAATACATTTCTAAATAGTCTTTCACTATCAATCCAGATTTTAGGACTCCACTGTACATATAGAAGCTAAAACAGTATTTTTTAAATAACTTCTCTTTGAAGCATTATCCCGTTTTCTAATCCAATAGGATTGACGGGGTCCGCTACTTAATCTTAAAGATTTGGCGAATTTGGACCGACCTCCACAAAACACGGTCAACCTTTCTAATATATCGAAAGATAATTTCTTGGACGTGCGGGTTTTCTCATAATGTTTTCCATCACCGCCGAGCAAATGACAATTACAAATATGTACATAAATCCGATCCAATTCTAACCTGAGATATGTTACTCAATAGGCTGGTTCCTTTTCCACTAGGGATATCACTGCTTTTTTACGTCCACATCTTAAATAATATTTAAAACAAAAAACTCCACCAGGTTGAAACCATAGACATGTAGTCTATTCGCGCAATAATCAAGCGTTTAAGCAAGTAAAATACTGCAGCTAAATAACAATATTGGAGCAACTTCACCGGGAAAAGTGTAAGACATGCTACGTCATAACTGACTACTACTACGTTACTGTTCCTTATGTGCAAGTGTTCATAGGCTAACAAACGGTTACCTATCATAAAGGCGAATAGGTTTTATACGACTTTTAATATACCGAAAACGGAAAATTTTATTATTTTGTATATTTTCATTGGACCTAATTAGTGAGAGAGTGAGACGTTTCATTTTTTTTTAATATTTCCCTATTATGAAAAGACAACTTTTTAAATTACACATAATTAAAATTCATAATAGATGAAATGGTTTTATAAGGAAAAATAATAAACCTAACCTACCCTCCGCGGCAAAGTTGTTTATACGTCTTTGTTACTTTCGCCCTAGATTTGAGTTCGCTCGCTCGTGTTTTGGTCACAAGATAACCTAACGAACCTAAACTACCCACCGTGGTCAAGTTATTTTTGTTATGGCGGGGGTTTTGGTATTTTTCCTTGTCTACCTCCCTCCTCATTTTCCTACCTTTTTCGGTTTGAGTAAATGAAAATCTATGGAAATAATAATATGGAAAAAGTTACTTCTGTCTTTAATACTTCTAGAAGTTGAAATGATTGTTAGTAAAACGTCTGTCAAACTAAAATTACATGTTTTGATCAAATACTGCAGTGACAGCAGCAGTGAATGCTAGATGAAAGAATGACGAAACAGATATTCAATGCGAAAGTGGAAGGATGGTCCAAATTTGTTGTGTTTTAACCGGCGGCCGTGCATGAAAAGATATATGAATGTAAAAGAAGCGAGTGAAGTGTGTAAGGACCGCGTCTTATGGCGCTTGGTTCTCACTGCCTACTCCGCAAGGGACCTGGCGTGAAGATATACATACATACATTAAAGTTAACATTACTTCAACTCGTTTTACAGATGTAGTCACGAGATCAGCAGCGCCTCTCCTACTAGCAGTATTCACACAAGCGGTAGCTGCGCTGTGCTGCGTACTAGGTCACTGCGTTAAAGGACGTCGACTGTGCACTTTCGTAGCAGGCGTACTATTTATAATTTCTGGTAAGTATTCTTAAGAAACCTAGAAATTGTACCCACAGGTACGTATAAATCTTCTCCAACCTCGACCACAGTTCTCTTAAATGCTCCTTTTGTAACTTTCAACCTATAGACTAACTCAATGGTCAGTAGGCAAGTGTCCTGCTCCGTGGGAACGCAATGATTATAAATTTTGGTATTCAGGCATTGAATTATTTGTTTCTGTAACTCAATGCCTAAATACTAAAATTTATAATCATTGTGTGTTTATAAGGTTTGCCTAAATTTCCATATAATACCTCAGTCTGACGTAATTATCTATCTGTCCCTTTGTTAAAGTTATTTTGGCCGAGCTATATTGCTTGTCTGGGCTATACATAATAACTTCTTCAATTCAAAGCGAATGGTCTGTCTTAATGACCGACTTTCCCCTGCAGTCGATAAAGATTTATACCACAATAGAAATAGAATCATGTTTTTTACTAGCATATTTGTTGAGATTATCAAAAATAAATAAAAAATACCACTTGTTTGCGAAAAAAACGAAAAAAAAGTTAGTTATATGGTTGAAGGATATGGCAATAGGCTATATTAACTTTACCAAATTAGACACCTCGTATTTTATTTTTGTAAGACTTGCAGCAAAAGTATCGCCCGCGGGTTGTCACCACTGTTGGCACACACAGCAACTCCATAGGAGCTTACTAGTTACTTCACTCACTCGCAGGAATACGACAAACCGTAAGGCAGTTGTTATTTGGCTGCATTTTTCCGTGAGGTGGCGGTACTTCCCCAGTCGGGCCACTTTTACCTCTCTTAAAATGCCCAGACCACGACAAACAGACATGTGTTTGCGTAAAGTTGTCCTGTGCAGAAATTGAACCCATGAACTTTAACGTTAAAGTAATTTTGCTAATCACTCAGTCAGCTTGTCAGTCTTTGTAAAGTGATTGTTGATATTCTAAGACTTTAGCTGTATGATATTTAGTGTGCCTAACTAGAGAAGTTGAGGTCAGTCAAACTTGGTCGAATTCATCTGCACCAAACACGAATCTGTATATTCACCCCTAGAATCCTTTCGTACTGTAGGCCTAGTGCGAAAAATCTTTCTTACTTTACTATATAGTCCCATAATTTCAAAATACTGTCCTTATCATTACTGCTTTTCAATGGTCGGGATATAAAGCGGAAGAATTGGACTTGAATTGGATCAACAAGAATCCCAACTCGGGTCGAGATCTATTAAAGTCGTGCATCATTCTAGAAAACAGGTGTTAAATTTACGTGAAACTGCAGAATTTATAATAAAATAATTTTTAAAAATAATTTATAATAGAATAAAATAATAGCCATCGAAAGCTTATAGTGCCGCGGGTCAGAATTATAGACCCTTGTACGTAAGGGGCAATGTATATTCCATGGAGCAAATGAAAATAGAAATTTCCACAAAGACTTATCTGGATTCGGTAATGACGAGCTCGGTGGATCAATGACGAGTTCGGTGGCTCAGTCGTGAATGACGCGACTTTGACACCAACGCTCGTGGGTTCGATTTCCACACAAGGCAAACATTTGTGTGCATGAACATGTGTGTTTGTCTTGGTCTGGGTATTTTCTATGTACACACATCAAAAGTGTCTAGGGATCAAGCATTTTTATGCGGATTTCTTGAGATTGAGATGTGGCTTTGTAATAAATTTATGATTTTATAAATTTATATGGATCCTTTTTGGTGCATTTCATAATTTGAAACAGGAACTGTCAATCAAATTCGAGTAAAAGATGAAAATCAACTGTCTATATTTTCCCTATAAAAACATACAACGCATTGAAGACATTATTAGTGCTACTGTTTCCCTACTACTGATTAAAACCAACGTTATTATGGAGCGGCGACGTCATTTAAGCAGGGAAGAAATGCTCAGAGCCGTGGGAATGATAGAAGCTGGTTCTCGGCAACGTACTGTGGCTTTAGCTCTGAATACAAGTCAGAGTGTTATCAGTCAACTTTGGACACGTTACCAAAGCACTGGTACCGTGGCTGAGCGCCATGGAAGACGGTATCGCTGCACCACACGGAGACAAGACCGATACATTCAAATCACAACTCGAAGAGCTCCAACAATAACCGCCATGATGTTAGCCGTGACGCTTCATCACTCTTCAGGGAACTTAATTAGCGACCAAACAGTCAGAAACCGCTTGCATGAAGTGAACCTTCATTCCCGAAGACCGCTAAGGGTACCACCTATAGCAATGCACAATCGTAGGATTCGATATCAATGGGCTCTTGAACACAGAAATTGGGCAGAAGAACAATGGCGTTTCGTGTGCTTTTCTGATGAGTCTCCTTTTGGTATGAGACCGGATACAAGACGTATACGACACTGGAGAACCCCTGGACGCCAACAGCGATTAAAATCCTGCCAGGAAGTCCATCCTTATAGTGGTGGAACCATCATGGTATGGGCGGGTATTTGGATCGGCGGAAGAACTGAGTTGATTTGGATCAGAGGCAACCTCAACGCTCAAATTTATGCTGAGACGATTGTATCAGACGTAATCGTTCCTCTACAAGTGCAAATCGGTCCCTTATTTCAGTTAATGCATGATAATGCACGACCGCACACCGCAAGAGTTGTAAGACAGACTCTCGCTGCAGCTAACATCAATGTCATGCCCTGGCCTGCTCAGTCGCCAGACTTGAACCCGATTGAGCATGCATGGGATATGCTACAGAGAAGAGCTCTGCCGAATGTGGAGGGTATCCAGTCGCAAGAAGACCTTTTTTTGTTGTTGCAACGAACATGGGCGGCCATTCCACAGCGTGATTGGGATGAACTCATTTTGAGTATGCCAAACCGATGTTCTTGTGTTGTTAGTGTTCGCAGTAGAAACACGGATTATTAATTGTTTAAGTTACCCAATAAAATTTTAAAGAAAACTGTTATTTCAGTCTTTTTTTCGAACTTTATGTTAGTGGTTCAAATGTCAAAAATCCCTTTATTATGAAAATGGCAAATTTCTTTATTAATGCAAAGGTGACTTGGTTTATCGTTACTGTAGACAAACGAAAACACTTTATTTGATGAATCCTTAAAGAAAATTTTAATTAATATCAATCAGGAGAAAAGTTATTGCAAAAATATATGTTGATCCCTAGACACTTTTGATGTGTGTATAATAAGTATGTATTTACAAAAAAAAATGTATTTACGTATGTTTATCAGTTGTCTAGTACCCATAACACAAGCTTCGCTTACTTTGGGACTAGATGGCGCTGTGAATTTTGTCCGTTAATATTTAAATTTAAAATTTAAATTACATGTAACTTGTCTAGTTCGAGTATTTTACATAATAGAGATACTGCTTTCAGACCTCCACAACCCAAAAGGAAAATCAGACCTTTCTTAGGTTAGGACATATACCTTTTGAAATATAATTTCTTGATAGAAATTTTCCTTCACCGCTGAGCAAGTGATAATTACAAATATTAGTGGCCAAGCCAAGACCTGAATTCAAACCAGGCACCGTCCGATAATAGGCCGTTTCTTTACACTACTATTGCTGCTTTTGTTTAGTCAAAAGAGTAACAAATCATGTTTGACGAGCTCGGTGGCGCAGTGGTGAAACGCGCTATAACGCTACTTTGACACCAATACTCGTGGGTTAGATTCCCACACAGTAAAAACATTTGTGTGCATGAACATGTCTGTTCGTCTTGGTCTGGGTATTTTCTATGTATAATAAGTAGTATGTATTTACATAAAAAAATGTATTTACGTATGTTTATCAGTTGTCTAGTATCCATACCACAAGAAAAATTTAATCTGTTCCGAATTTATTGATATTTTCTAATGTTCTAGAAATACGTTTAGATTCTGATAAAACAATATTTTCTCAGTGAGGAATTCTGACCGTTTTTTATACAACGTTGTGAGGCAAATGGCCCAACTGATGCAAATTAGTTACCGTAGCCTATGAACGTTTATTATGCAGGAAGTTAACAAGTGTTTAGGAACATAAAGACTTACAGGAAAACAACAACCCTCCAGGAAGATTTTATTTGGTTAGAGTATTCTTAGAGGTGAAAGTACTTTCCTAGTTGGAGTGCTTTAATGCGCCTTACCTCTCTGAATTTTTTCTTTAACCCCTTCAATCAACTTAAAAGGGTGCAAAAAGTTGTCCACAATATTTTTGCTATGTTAATATATATTTATTGTTATTTAAGTCATCGTGGATCTTCTTTGGTATTAATGTCTCAATTAATTAGCTCTAGCTTAAAATCTGCAATTACTGTATCAACAAACTTTTACGAAACACCAGGTACTCAGAATCAAAAGTGTGTTTGAAGGTAAAAAAAAATTCTATCATCTTTTCAGTCTATTTGTGATTCGACCCTTGATAATCGGTTTTCATAGTTTTCCCAATATAACTGATTAGAAGCTTCGATAGAGCTACAGTTTATGCTAATTACCCGGTTATGCTGGATCACACTGCCGGTTATTGATTGGTTGGGCTTGAATTCCACCACAGCAGCGGGGACGTTTTGCGTACAAAATGATATTAAAATGTAACGTTCCATTTTCTCTGTTTTCTAGGTCTCATCATGCTGACTGGAATCGTCATGTACATATCTGTATTCAAATCACAAGTGGGCCATAAACTACGCTACATGACTATCTTCGATACTCCACGAATGTCTTATAGTTACGGCTATTCATTCGGTCTGTACATAAGTGGCTTTATAGCTGTCGAACTCGCTGGCACTTCCGCTATATTTCTCTTCCTACAATGGTATCAAAAAGACTGGATAACAGAGTTATCAGAAAAAGCCAAGGCAGACTGTAGAGCGTGGGATCGCGAATATGCTTTCTCAGATTTCAGAGAACGCGATTCCAATTTATTAGAAAGAAGAATGATGAAAAGAGATACGTATCCACCTACAGGTTCATCTGCCGCCACTCCAAGAGAACGACGGCGGTTTGTATTTGACGGTGATGATGATATGCCACATTGTTCAATACATAAAAACAGGAGAATAAATTTAAGTTCAGCGTCATTAAAAGACTTGTCGTCGTCGACACTATACGGGTTTCCAGCGGCGCCAAGGCCAACAGCTTGTGACAATTATTTCGAAGAGTTCAAAGAGGTGCCACAAAGTGCCAATACGTTGAGTGGTTTAAGAAGTGCTTCTATATTCCAGTCGCAAGCATCAGTTGCCAGTGGCAGATTTTTAGATTCGTCTGCTGTTGAGCCGCCTCCATCACGAGAAGAGGAATTAGTGACGTTTGGTGCAGGAGCGCGGGGTGGCATGGATGAACAACATCCGCCACGTCACGATCGAGCCGTAGGCACCGACCCTTATCGCAGAACCACCCCTGTTTGATCCAAAATGCCGGGTCCCCCAGCCCCCATTATAAAGCATATCGAGAAGTGATAAGTGATGATGCTGTTAAAGTACTATTTATACCTAGACTTACATCGTACGTAGATAGATGCGGGTAAATGATAAGAAGTGTCTTTCGAATTTACGAACGTACATACGTGACTTGTGTTATGAAATTTTTAATTGTTACATTTTCCTTAAATAAACACTGCCATTTGCCTTTGTTATTTTTATTAGAACAGTTAGTAATAACAAAGCATTATTCTGAATGGACTTTTAATTTTCAATAACGCTATAATGCTAAGGCTATTGTAAAATCGTTAAATTAATAAAAATAAAATGAAGTCTTGTTATAACATAAAAAAGAGAGTTCGGGTTCGTGTCCAGATTTTTTTATACTACTCGAATGGCATTCTGGCATGTAGAATGCCTGATGGTACACAGTTACCATAACCTATGAACAACACCAAGGCGTCGCCCCCCGTGCGTCCCTTTTTCATAAACTATAAAGTGTAAACATCACGTGCCTCAGGCACGGATTAATGTCGCGAAGCAAGCAAAATAGTTAGTACGCTAAAAAAAGAGATAATATGTGCAATTTTCTATGAAGTCTAATTGCTTGGAAAAGATTTAGTTATAAATCTGAACTGTTTGCGAAAGTCAGAGAATTGGTCATAAATCTAGAGAGCACATACGTTCACAGACTTAAGAGTCTGTCTAGTTTATCACCTACGTGTTAGTCGCGTAGTCTACATGAACGAAAACTGACAAGTAAAGAGCAAGAATTGTGTTAAGATATCGGAAGAAAATCCATGATATGTTCAAAATTAATTACAATGGTCGCGAATTTTCTTGAATTCCAACCACCAAACGAGAACTGCTTCGTGAAATGGAATATTATTTAGCTGTATTTATCTTAATGTTCAAGCTCAATGATTAATAGGCGCAGAGTGGATTCCGAAATGGAAGTAGATGTACTGATCAAGTTTACTCTCTTCAATATCATGGAGAAGCACCTGATCATAGACCAGAAAGGTTTCTGCGGTTTTGTGGATTTTGAAAAAGCATTTGACAGGCGGTATGGGATTGACGGCACAGTGCTCCGTGCTGTGCAATGCACTTACAAGAATTGCTCAGCGTATGTGGATAGATTACAGCATGTCACCCTGCTTTCTGTTTGGCTGTTTATCTTGTATCGATAATTATCTGCAGATAATACGGTCAAGAGTCCGCTTAATGCAGACAATGTCGTGTTATTTGTAAAAATACCATCCGAATTGCAAACACTAGTCACAATATTGGAGACGATTGTAAGGAGAAGGGCTTTCTACAGAATTAAAGGCGAAGAAAATAATGGTATTTGTAATAGAAGAAACCAGAATCAATGTTGTGATTATAGTTGACGATGAAGTGTTGGAACAAGTGGATAAGATTGTGTTTCTTGGATGCGCTTTCAGTAGGAATTTAAAGCACACCGCTGAAATGGAAAGACGAGTGAGTGGAATTGTGCATGGAACGTCAGGGAAACTTCTTGGCAGTGAAAGCTTGGGCTAGAAGACAAAGTTCATAATACATAACGCAGGGTTAGTCCCAACACATATTTATGGAAACGAGAGCTGAGTATAGAGTATAGAGAAAGCATGAAAATAGGACAAACACGATTGAAATGAGGGTTGAGCAAAATTTGTGGCATAACGCTTGTAGATCATGTTCATAACGACGATGTTAGAAATGGAGTTGATCTGAAAGAGAGAGGCGGTGTTGAAATAAAAAGAGACATGCTCCGTTGGTTGGGACACGTAGAAAGAATGCAGGAAGAAATAGTTACAACGCGAAAGTAGAAGGATGTAGGAGCCGAGGAAGGCCAAGACTTACTTACCATGACCAAATTGATCGCTTTTTAGGAGAAGGTGACGTAAGGAGATTCAGAAACTGGCGAGCATGCATAAGATGAGCTACGAATATTAGTGAAGCGAGTGAGGTGTGTAAGGACCGAGTCATGCGGCGCTCAGTTCTCTCTGCCTACCACTGAAGTTATAAATAGATAGTTATCAATGTTTGTAAAATCTATAGGTTTGTTACCTGAAATTAGTGAGTTAAAAAGACACAGCGTTTTTTATTCTGACAGTCAATAACGTTATTATTATACATTAAAAAAATTTGCTACAACAAAATGTAAAGATAATTGCTATTTACATTTTGCAAAATTTTAAAGAAACGCTATTTATTACTCATTTAAATTTTAGAAACAATAGTCTGTACTAGAGGAAAACTGAATAATGCGATGGCATCACTAAGTTTGTGTAATGACTTTAGTAATGTTGTTCAATGCAAACATGAAAATCACGGTGCGACAATCTGATATTTGTTTTTTTTCGACACAAATAAAATAAAATTAAAAAACAATATATATTGTGGTTACCGTAGCCTATATGAATGCTTGCAGTATAGTAGTGTCACTCGCGTGTTATGAATGTTAAACAAGCAAGTGAAGTGTGTAAGGACCGCGTCTTACGGCGCTCGGTTCTCTCTGCCTACCCCGGAAGGGACCTGGCGTGAAGCTCGCGTGTTGCTACCCCTACTTCTGATATAAAAAGTCCTTAGAAGATTATTGATAATCTCATTCACTCGTGGGAATACAACAATACAGATAGTTGTTATTTGACTGCGGTTTTTGTGCGCTGGAAATACATCCACAGGCGAGCTGTTTTCATACCTCTCTTATCTCTCTTAAGCTGTTAATCTCCGGTGCAGAGCGAAGTCTAGACAGATTCCGAATCAGTATACAATGTGTTTTTTTGCGATGTTATTAAGTGTCGACCGATTGTGTAAATCAACTTTAAAATTATTCATACTCTTTTTGTAATTAGTCATAATGAAACTTCTTGTCGTTTTGTGATGACCTATATTTTGTTTTTAAAAATATTCTGAAATTGAAATGTATTATTAATGTCAGTCACTGTGATGAGTAATGGTATGTCAGAAATATAATATAGCATAAAAGTAAACATAATTATAATATAGAAGAACAGAAGTAGTATTTCCATAAGATGGGTTTGTAAGTATTTATTATTTTTATAATTTATTTGCTTGAATTAATGCTAAAGATGCAAGAGAGATGGGACACAAGAGACCTGCCGAGAAGGTCGTAAGGACTGGAACCCATTGGATCTAAGAGGCATAAAACTGTTGATGTAAATGATTAGTATAATGCACACTTAAGCATTAAGAAGATGACGCAGTGCGTTTCAGAACTAAGCATTACCTACTTTTAGAATAATTATATTTTAGTTGAATTACGTATCGAATTTTTTGATTTATTAAATTCCTTAACTGAAACGGAAAGGCTACCGTAACCGTTTACATCAGACGGATTGTATGCTTGTTTGCTATCCCCTCGTACTATAAAAAAATAACCCATCGATTCCGGCTGTTACCGATACATGGCTGTTAAGGTCTTTGAATTACATGAATGCAATTGCCAATATGCATTTGAGCAGTATGTCAGAGTATGATCTAAGCGTCTTTAGTTACAGGGAGACCTCTATTTCAGCAGTGTGATGAATATGGTTTGGTGTAACAATAATGGAATATGTAACCAGTCTGGCCATAAATTCGGTTACATAGAAACTTTTCTTGTTTCAACTCTTTAATTATTTTGAATTTGGAATGCGTTTTTTTTCGTGTTTACTATCAAATTACAATATGGAACGGGGTGTTAAAGGAAAAAAGATTGCAGTGATTTGCCTTGCACGAAGTGGGTATGGAGCCGTCGGTCGTGTTCAAGATACTTCAAAAGCTTGGTATCAGCCGTATGTTCGTATATCGCACTATCAACACTTCCTCTGTTGAAGACCATAAAAGATCGGGGCGATCACGTGCTGCTAGAACTACAAAGGCTGTTAATTCTGTTAAAGCGAGAATTCGCCGAAACCCCATTAGGAAACAAAAAGTCTTATTGCGTGAAATGAGGATTCCCGCTAGGACTCCGTCGCGTATAATAAAACAAGACCTGAAGCTCGGCGCTTATCGTCGATATTCAGGATATGCCCAAAATCAATCCCTACAGTTGAAGAGAGTCGATCGATCAAAACGACTTCTGTACCGATACGCAGGTGAAAGGCACATAAATATCCTCTTTAGTGATGAAAACATTTTTACAATTGAAGAGCACTACAACAAGCAAAATGACAAAGTGTACGCACACAGTTCTAAAAAAGCCGCCCAAGTGATCGGAAAGGTACAAAGTGGTCATCATCCTGCGTCTGTAATAGTTTGGTGGGGGCTGTCTTATCAAAGAGTCGCAAAGCTTCATTTTTATGAAAAAGGAGCGAATACTTCAGGTTACTTAAGAGACTGTCTTTTAAAAATGTACCGTGGACTTTCCTGCAGGACTCTATACCTGGTCACAAAGCACAAACTATCCAAGCCTGGCTCGATACTAATGTTCCAGACTTGATAAAATCTGAATACTGGCCCTCGTCTAGCCCAGATCTGAACCTCTTGAGACTACAAATTATGGTCAGTATTAGAGGACATGGCCTGCTCGAAACGACACGCAAACATTGTGTCTCTTAAAAAATCTCTGGAGCAAGCAGTGAAAGAAACAGTGCATAAATCTATAGATTCGTGGCCAGACCTGACAGACATGGCCTGCTCGAAACGACACGCAAACATTGTGTCTCTTAAAAAATCTCTGGAGCAAGCAGTGAAAGAAACAGTGCATAAATCCATAGATTCGTGGCCAGACAGATTAAAGGCCTGCATCAGCCATAGGTGGCCATTTCGAATAGAATACTTGTTTTTATTTTTGCTGAAACTTCTATAAATATGTACATATAAGTTTTATTAAGATTACATCACTTCATAAAAAAATAAATGAATACTCATTTGTAACAGCACTTATGACCAGACTAGGTATTTACTTCTGAGGAAAATAAAAAATATATCTTTTTGTTTCAGCCTTTTTTCTAAACTGTGAGTATATATTTCGTCTACATATATATAATAAAATCGTAGCTGGGCAGATATTTTGCATGAATTTCTTTTGAAATAGTGATGCTGCTGGAATTTCCTTACAATACAAATGGTTCACAAACAGTTATACAAATTAAGTCAGTCTCATATTCGTGCTGTACACTGTACTATGTAACAAACGAGGGTCAATAGACAAGGCATAAAGATGTGTATCAGCCAGAGTTAGTGGAATATATCTATTCCATTAGTGGGATTAATATTGGCTAATGTGCACTAGGACAAGAAAGTATTCATTATAATGTAAAAAAAAGTTATAGAAAAGATAATGAGGAAATATTTGTATGCATGTATACAAATTTTTTTCTTGGTCTATCAGGTTGTCCTTGTACAATATTTCTAAACATCAAAGATTACCATATGCACTAGTTTAGTTTTATTGAAATTATTGAAAACCTAGACTTCGCCTGCGTATAACTGCAACTAGTGGTCTGTGATGTAACGTTGAATTTTCAGAATGTTGAATTCTCATAAAGATGGATTGAATTCCATTAAGTAGAAATTTATAAATTTTGTGTATGGCATAGCTCCGAAACTCATACAGGGTACTACAATGTACAGGATATTACTTTTTTAATCTCCTCAACAAAAACAGAAATTTAACATTTCGTTTTCATTTAGGGTTAGAAGTTATATATTAAGAGAATTCAATAATTTGAAAATTCAATATTTTATATATAGGGACAAGTGAGAGCACGGAACAGTGTGAATGGAGCGTTGGGTAAAAATCTAGGCAACCAAAATCGAAACCAGAAGGGCCAGAAGGCACAGCTCGCTGTACACAATATGGTACTGATCCCTACATTACCTTGAGGAAATGAAAGCTGGATATAGCAGAAAGAGCGAGAGAGAGAGAATGAACGCGGTCGATGTGCGAGCATTTCGCAAAATTTGTACGTAAAGTTTGCTGAATACGTTCGCAATAATAATGTAAAAAGTGAATTGGTTTGAGAGAGTGTCGATGTTGAGATAAAAAAAGCATGCATCGTCGGTTGGGGCGTGTCGAAAGAATGAAGGATGATAGAATGATGAAACAGATGTACAAGGCGAATGTGGCAGGATGTAGGAAGACTCTCCTCCCACGGCCACGTCGCATGACGTTCAGTTCTCTCTGCCTATCTCGCAAGGAAACTGGCGTGAAGATACATACAAAATTTTAAGAATTAGACCTCATTCTGTAGAATATTTGATATCGTATATTAACATGTCATCAATTCCAAGGACATTGTAGAATATTTACCGTGGCTTTATTTATTTTTATTCGACATGTTCATGTACATATACATTCTCGCGTCGGACTCTGATAGTATCAGCTTTTATTTACATTGGTAGTAGATGGCGCTGTGTCTGTAATATATTATTTTAATAAAACGAAATAACACAATAATAACAATTGCTATGATTTTCTGTTCAGATTTTCCAAAGAGGCACCAAGTACACCAATCAAGGGGTGCCTTCCGCCGATCAAAAATATAATTAAAAATAATTGGAGAGGACTCCTTGGGACCATTATACCGATTTGTGCATTGCCATGGCAGGGTAGGAAAATGGACGTACGTTTGTTTGTGATATTTTGTGCTAATTTCGACCATCTTTTTGTACGTATTTATGTTTTTATCCTAATCGCACAATTTTTTTTTATACCACTTGGCAGTAAACGTCCTGACAGATATTTATTATATTAATAAATCATAAACATGGATTTGTTGTGACATATACTTGTCTGTTACACTATTCTAGGATAGGTTTGTTAAAGATGTAAGCGTCATTAAAAAAAATACGTAAGTATGTTAGTAATACGTAGTAATGACATTAATATACGTATTTTCCATAATTCTACTAGTAGAGTAAAAAAATAGTAGAATACTACAAGTAGTAGCTACAGGAGGAAAATGCATAAGGGATATAAGGTTCGAATTTATGCTAAGAAAAGTGATATAAGTCGATACAGGGGTAGGTAACTGAAATTTTGAGTTATTAAATTAAACTTGCATATTTTTTGTTTTAGAAAGCTCAAACTGTAAACTTAGTTTGGCAATGGATGTTCTGGTTCTTCCTTATTCAACCTGTGGCAGTGCAAGTGACTGCTCTTATTCCCATTTTCATATTTCCATTGGTAGGCGTATGCCCAAGTGTAATGGTTGTGAAAAATTATTTTAATGTGAGTAACCATAATACATATGTCGTAATAATTGATTTTGTAATACAGAAAACGATTTATTTTTTATTTTACGTACAAAAATTATACTGTTTCATATTTTCTGTAATCAACGAGCATCAAATGATATTTTACAAGTATCAATGCAGAAATGTGCACATACTATCCCTCCTTTTCAAACTAATTACCGATCCCAATGCCCCTCAATATCTCTGATCTCGTTTTCCACTCCTTCCACAGCCAACTCGATCACAACGTTCCTGCCATATAAAAACATTAGACTTCCCTTTAGCTAACACGAAATTCTTCTTTAATACGTTCACCGTCCGCGCTGCCCTGCTCTAGAACAAACTACCACTGCAGATACGAGATGTTCGGACTGTGTTCACTTTTAAGAAAAAAATAAAGGAGTACTATCTGAAGACATTATTTTCTAGTGAAAGATAATATATATGGTTATATTGATGTATATTTGGTATATATGTGTGTATGTATATGTTAAATGTATATTTACAGAAGTATTTTAAATGTATTTTATTGTGAGTAACTATTTTTAAACGGTTTTATTTAGCTTGCCCTGTTTGTTTATATGTTTGGGTCAAATCTAGTAATTGAAATTTGACCCCTTTCCAGTTGACAGATTGATCTGAAATTTGGTACACACCTTTATTTCTGGTGACAATACAATTAAATAATTTCTGTTTCATTGTAAATCCAAGATGGCCGCCGCTACAAAACGGCGGTTTACAAATTTTGTCACGACCACCTCAATATGGGTATTAAATGAAAGGGCTTGACTAGTAGAACACAGTTACTATGAAAAAAAAAATCCAAGATGGCGCCGCTACAAAATGGTGGTTGCCCCACACAATGTTTTCATATTCATTTAGGTTGGTTGGAAGTAATCTCTTAAAGAGATAAGCTCACCTTTGTACACAAAACTTGTATCAAGGATTATTTTGTATATTTATGTGCAAAAAGGATAAATATCAACATACTAACAATATATAAAAATAGGTTAAGTTGTATATTTCTTCGCGGACTTTAATAATTCTAATGTTATATCAAAATACGATTATTAAATTGATCCTCGCTTTATAATATTCAGTTGTATTACGAGTATATTAGATGCCTTCTTTTTTCAATTTCTTACATAGAAAAGAAGACTAGATTGCAGTCCCCAAAATTTCAGTCACACAACTCCCAGTCTATCTATCATTTTAATTCCAGGGTAAAAATATATGTATATTAATCTTGTGAAATAGAATTTACATTAGAAACAATACAATTACTATTTGAATAGTGTATGATGATGAAGTTTTTGTGTTTTGGAATTTCAGGAAGGTACTGCTCTATTTATTTTGGGTAGTATGTTCCATTTATTACTAAATAACTCTGGATTTGATCGCCGTGTATCGTTGTGGCTTTTATGTTCGGGAAATGATTCGAAATTCTCCGGGAAAAGGTAAGAAATCACAAAAAAAATAAAAATATTTTTAAGATTACTAGATTTCTATCAATCTATGTGAAACCAAGAATTTCCGCGTGGCCTTTATGATTCACATGGCATATATACAGATATACCTTATTTATTTAAGCATCATAAGCAAGTGGCAACTAATAAACTTCATAAGCTATATGCCTGCGTGAAGTTAGAAAATTGTAGCATTCACCACATCTAGCAAGCTTAGTTTTTGGTGACTGCGCGGAATTTTCTCTGGTCTATGGTTTCTGTTGACTGTCTTTTCTCCAAGAGGAAACCCTCTTCGCAGCTCCACCTGCTGGCTATACAGATACAGTCAATTCATCCACCCACATTGAACCAAAATGGTCATGTACTGTAAGGTTTTCTTTCGAGAACATTTAATTTGGAGAATAAACTTCGTACCGGGATTTTTTCCAAATGATTATATGCATGAAGTTATACAAATAAGTCGCAAAGAGATTTTACTATGCCATTATTCTTTGTCTAAGGCAACTGTTTCTTAACAAGCGGGTAATATGCTACGAGTATATTGCCATGTTACTAGTATAATACACTATCAAATTGATTCTCGTATCTCAATATCAAGAAGATTTTTCCAGAAAAAGAAAGCATTTGTTAGAAGGCATAGATGTTTGTTATATCAGCCAATTAGTTTATTATTTTATATTGGATTGCATATTATTTATAATATTGGATGTACAGATATATCAATTGCGAATACCGACGAGGTTTTGCATTTCTAACTATATTTTCAGACTAGTCATGAAATTCTGTGCGGCATCATTTATTTTATCAATGTTTAGCAATAAGCTAATTGTAACAGGAGCTCTATCTCAATACATCACGCCTATTATGGCTAACATGCAGGTAAATGTTCGATAATAAACTTTAATTGTAGTCTAATAAGTAGTTTCTAGATCAGGTAGATCTTTGTAATATCAAATTTAACCTTTTAACCGCGATGGTCTTAAACATCAAACATAAAATCGAGTTCACGATGCCGCCGTTTTGTAATTAATACAGTTTTTGGTAAGACTTTGTGTTTTTTGTTACTATTTCAATATAAAAGTCTCAAAAATGGTCTAAAATAAACAATAATGCAACTACATTGTGTTTTTTATAATTTCTGAGTAACGTGAGTGAACAACATGATAAAAAAATATATTAACTACTACTAATCTTGATTACAAATAATCAAATTTGATTCTGGAGGCACGTTTAATGAAATAATCTTTGACGTAAAAATATTAGTTGGGCTAACATGTATTAAAATTTATCTGATGTGACAATGTTATTAAGACAGGTAGGGCGCATCGAAGCAGCCCATATGAAGCAGTATCTCCACCTCACAGAAAACCGCAGCCAAATAACAATTCCTTAAAGGGTTGATGTGTGTGTATTGTAACGATTTTAAAATTATTTTTTTGTATAAATAAATATATATTGTTGCAAAAAGTGCCTTGCCTACGGCAGGGTAGTACGTATTTAAAAAAAAGGGTTGATATGTTTCTACGTGTCAGTGAGGTTACCAGTAAGCTCCTATGGAGTTGCTGTGTTAGCAACAGACGTGGCATCGCCCGAGTGATAATGTATTGGAAGCTTTTATAGGCTACGGTAACCGCTTTATATCTTTGGTGGGCCGTATGCTTGCTACCCCCCGACATTGTATAAAAAAATGTACCATTTTAGTTTATACTTGAATACCACCACACGTACCACAGATGTGACCAGTCAGAACCCGTTATATACGTTTTCCCATAATGTATGGGTCGCGGTCATATATGACCACCCGGGTTTCGAAGGGTTAATTCGGATTTGAGAATAAGAAATTGCCAACGTTATTGGAAGAATTACAGTTTAGTTCTTATCTTTATATAATATAGTATATATAATATAGTATATATAATATAGTATCTTTATGATAAAAGTATATTTTACAGCCACTGGAATGTTACACACTAGTCGCTGTATTATAATATGCTGCAAATAAAATAATATAAAAATGTGCAGAAAAAAAATACGATTCCCCGTAACTCCAATCATCCATTCAGGTTGCTAACTACATGTCACAAAGAATTCGGTCAAGAAATGGTTTTACCAGTTTGGAAAACAGTATGTAGTCTTGAATTTTAGCTAAAAGAATCTTTAAAATGATCATTGACAGTTAGGATGGAATAGTAATTACTATTTATAATGTAAAGTGCAACAGATCGTATAGTTCGAAGACGTGCAATTTTTAGGGTGGTATATTATCTTTGTGACTATACAATTAATTTTAAAGTTAACACTGTGACATAAATATATATTTATTATGATACTTGCGGCTCATTCTGGCTTATGCTTAAGTATTATCTATAGCCGGACAACTTCCGTCACGACACATTTCATAGATGGACCACATCTTTACGTTATCACTGCGATACGGCCATGGGGTAGTCGTAGTTAAGATATTACTTTATTTACATTTTAATTCCTAATGTATTAATCTAAATTATATACATGATATAAATTATATGGTTCAAAGATAAAAATTAATCTTAATTATATATTTTGTTGGAGAAAAAAGTTTTAAACACAATTTGTTCTATTGTAAGTAATGTGTTATTGTAAGTCAACTTTAAAGGGTAGACATGTGCTATCGCGGATATATTATTGTGTATTTTCAAGTAATATTAGGCATATACGCAACGCCACGTCACGCCACGGAAGCTCTCTAAAGGGACGTTTTTGCAGACTTTAGAAACATCGGTAACTGATTTTCAAAAAATGTTGTAAAATTATAGTTATAAATAACAACTTACAAATCATAACTTTTTTTAGATAATCCCTCTTTCTATTATCGAAAACTGTATAAAAATCTGTTAAGTAGTTTGAGATTAGCCCAAATAACCGACTCAATGCGGCAGAGACTTTGAATTTGTATTGGAATTGATTGATAATTATGACCATCGATGATAGTAATATGTTAATAGCTACTATTTGTTCAATGGTCAACTTACAGACTGCTACGGCTAAATATAGAAGTACTGAGGCGGATTTTAATGAAATCGGAAATATTATTAATAATGCTATCCAGACCTCGTCATCAATTGGTGAGTTGTCCACGAAGCTGTCATTCTAAAGGAGGACATTTTTGAATGATTTTTTTATACAGCATAAAAAGTCATATTCCTGCTTGATCTTACCTTATACTCTACGAACGCTTACAACACAAGCACCACGCCTGTCAGCAACACCTCAGATGCTTGCTGGTAACCTTACTAACCTAAATACAATAATCATCCATCAGTAATGCCTACCCAATAATAAATATTATTATTTTTTATTTTGAACTAATTTGTAACTATTATTATTTTCACTGTACTGTCTGTCTTTAGTCTGTCTATTTCTCAGTCAAATTGCACATATCATTACCCTACGTTAGTATGTTCGTTCTTCCTTTGAATTTCTAAATCTGTTCCTATTTCCATCTCTGCCCATACGTAAGTCCACACAAGCTACAGACATTTAACAAGATTCAAGAAATAATTCTATTAAAACGTAGTCATTTGAAACTTGAATTAAAACGGTACTAATACTATGTCGCACATGATAATTTTTTGTAATTTTTGCTATTTATATGTACTTTTCAGGTAGTATCGGTATAATACATGCATCGTTTGCTACGTTGGCTTTTCGTACCCATTTTTATGAGTAAGTAATTTTGAAAATATGTTTTATACTGCGAAGTATTACACTTGCATCATTATTTTTTATGGATTAACATTAAGCATGACGGCTTCTATCGCAGTGTGATGTTACTGTAGCATACAGTAGTTTGATGAATTTCGTGAGTCACAAATATGCGGTAACTTCCGTTTAGATAGTTTACAAATATTCGTTTTTCAGCTTTACACTCCCAACAACTTCTGGTGATCTAGTTCTGGTGCAATAGTCGAAAATTTTGATATGAAGCGACTGCCAATAGACCTTCAGAATCTAGAGGGAAGAACCAGACCTTTTCTTAGGTTAGGTTACAGACCCAGTATGGGTTTCCTCACGATGTTTTCCTTCACTGCCGAGCAACTGATAATTACAAATATAAAAATCCGAAAATACAAACAGAGTTATACATAGTACACTAGGATTCTAGCCAGGGACCAGTTGGTTCCTAGGTTAGTTAATTATCTACTAGATTGTTAGGTGAACTAAACAACTTAGGGTAATTTTAATAAGATGTGAAAGCAGAAAAGAAAAATTGATGAGGGTTTCCAAGCTACCTTAACTAATTCTGTGAATAAGATATGTGAGTACACGTTGTAATATGATTTGTGGCGAACTAGTGTTCAATGTGTAAAGTAGATGAAAGAATGAATTAGTGAATGGATTGCGTAAATTCGATATGTATAATGCTGAATACATATAATAATGCGTGGTGGGATAATGGTACATACTATGAAAGTTGAAGATGTTAAAAATATTAAACCGTCAATAGTACCTAGCCAGATTCTACCATCCGCAAGGGACTTGACGTAAAGTTGATACTCGTAGATCAGAATTCATTTTCTTTCTTGAAGAAGAAACTAGTGTCACATTTTTTGATAATCAATTTTAGTGTTAGTGTCGCATTCATTATTTCATCATTATTTCCGTATATTGCAGGTCTTCCGGAGCGGATTTGGCATATCCAGATGTGTTTAACTATTTTCAATATTCTTTATTTGCAATACCTGTCGCTATTATAATTGGTATACTTAACTGCATCTACCACATGTTTCTTATATATATGTAAGTAATTGAAAATTGATGTATTACGTATTAATTCATATATTTTTCTAATACCAATTCATATGTACAAAAAAAATTGTAAGAAGGTCATCGGTGTATATTTAAAAGGCAATTCAAAAAGTGTATCTCTTCAAATGTGTATTGTCGATAACATAATGCATTTTTGTAACACAACAAGCATGTAGTACGCCAGAAATATTTTCAAATTTGTTGAAAGGGTTTGCAGACGTTGACAAAACTTTTGTTATTTATTATTTAATCATTCATTCAGTATATACACGTATCTGTCAAATGTACAGGCAATCTTGTGTGAAACACTTAGTTTACGCACACTGACTGAAAAACAAAATTTGTGGAGATATCTGATCACTGCATTTTTGTAGTTGGTAATTGTGGCCACCGACGAAAGATGTTCCTGGCATCTTGTTAGTTTGATACATACAGTTTACGACCACATTCTGTATCTCATTTCTCATCTTGTATTACTCATGACATGAATCAACACCTGTCTGGAATATATTCTCTCTACGATCGCAATATATCTTATAGTACAGGTAATGCACGTATTATATACGCACCACATTAACTTTCTACTACTATTTTTGCTGCGCTCACCATAGTTCTTAGTGAATCAATACAATATGATAACAAATTTGTACGTAATACAATGAAATGCAATAATTGAGGTAAAGCTATGTAGATACCTCAAAAATCTACCTGTATCCAAACTACTTATTCGTAATCTCACTATAAAAGAAAATACTATATTGGAAAGTACCAATAAGTACAAAACATATGGCTCATTTCAATATACACATATTTATGCAGTAAACTTAATTATATTTATTCATTTAGGTGTGTTGGCAGAACAATGACAGCAAGTAGTATGGCTGAAGTGAGAAAAAGTATTTTAAATTATAAAAAGGATATGCCCCCCAAAGTTACTTCACATGAGAAGGTTTGTTTCCTTAAAGTAAAGTATGTAATCGTAGTATACGACCTGTGGAGCTTAATGGCTGTTCTCGGTGTTTAATTATAATTATGTTAGGTCAAAAGTGCAATACGATAATTGTGCTTAGGGGAAAAACTGAGTATAAAGTTCTGTTTGGGTATAAGTTGAGTATTTAGAGGCGAATATAAAATAGACACTTAGAGGAGAATGAATATTCGCCAATAAGCTGTTACGGAATTCTGAGATGACAGCTAGGATAGCGAAACATATTCCATATGTTGCAAGAATCGATTAGTTTCGTTAACCGTTTTACTTCACCGTCATCACAACAATAAATAAAAAAGCAATATGGCGCTTTCGAATGAGGGTCATTGCTAAAAACCTGGTCCCTGTGCTTTAAGTCATCACTGGTAATAAAAACTGGTCAAAAACTTTCGTCACGAGGCGTTGAATTATTTTGAATATTTTTACAATTTACCAAATACCGCCGAAGTCGAACCTATCTAACTGGACTGTTAGTCCAGGTAGACATACTCGTCAAAGACTTCGTGAAAGGTTTTTCCCATTTGAAAGTGGACTTTCAAATGTTTATACAAAATAATTATAATTTTACCCTTGTTTCTAACGAGTGCGCTTATATACCACGAGAACCCTTCATAAAAATAACACCTCTGCCCCCCACGTCTGTGGTATTTTGCTTCGAGTATAAATTGAAAAAAGAATTAATAAATAAATATATTTTAGATGTATTAAGAACTGTAAAAAATTGAAATAATGAAAAAGGAAATTCCATTTTTTCCAACTAATTAGAATAGCCAGTTTTGATACATGGAATGCATATTATACCAAGGTTCATTATTTCGCTTGGAATATATAAAAGACTAGCAGGTACCCGTGACTTCGTCTGCGAGGACTCTCGAATTAGGTTTAGAGTAGATGAAAAGTGTAGCAATAGACTGAATTGCAAGAAAGTATTAATGCATGAAGTATAATTCTATTTCAATACATTTTTATATACATTTTTTGCCTTTCCTGCCTTTGGTGAAAACATGAAGATTATGCGGGCTCGATACTATATACACATACAGTTACCCATGGAAGAAACAGTATCTCTCTTAGTGCACACCTGCTTTAAGTATTTGTCCTTGTGCTTTGTTTATCGTCCTCGCAAATGCTGTTTTCAGGGTAAACTGAACTCTTCTGATTGAAATGGGAAACCAGCTGGAATTATTGGGATTCGGGGAATCAATGCATTTTCTCCTTTTGCTATCCCTGTCATAAAATCATTGTGTTGCTCAGTTAATTCTATACTTTATTACTACAATTAGCTACTATGTAAAATAAATAAATCAATCTTATTTTTACCGTAGACTAATAAATAAATTTCAATGAATTTAGAAATATACAACCCGCTCCTACCCTATCTTAAGGCTGTAATTTCACTTTGTTTCATTAGTTTAAAAGATAAAACTATAGATAACAAAAGAGGGATACTTCTACTCTCCTAATTTGAAACATTCTAGGTTCCCAACAAAACTTCATAAATGCGAACCCCTACTTCACCCTCTTAGGTGTGGAATTTTCAAAATTCCTTTCTAAGTTCTCATCTATATATTAAAGAACCAAATACAAAAAGCATATATATTTGTATTTTTACCAGTATTTGTAGTAAATCTCCTATTTCAACCCCTTCAAGTTTTATTATTATGTAACGAAAGGTAGCCTATGTCCGTCGTTTAAGGTCTAATCTATTTCTGTGATTCATCAAATCGGGTTAGCTTTTAGACTTGAAAATAGTACTTACATGTAATATACACACTTTCGCATTTAAATTATTAGTAAGGATTAAGTGGGCATTTTATTGACAAATTTTACAATTATATAACAGGTTTTTGCTGAAAAAAACATCATAATTTTGAATTGAGCGCAGTTTAGTCCTCAATTTTGATTTGATAGAGACAACCAATTACTTTCAATCATTATTAGATAAGTTTATTTCATGGTGATAGATCATTTAGTTTAGAAGTTACACCTTTTTGTTTGCACAGCGACCACAATAGCGAACCATAATTTTAAAAATGCCATTGCAATTACATATTTTTTAAGATATGGTATTCGTCGACAAGATTAGGCATAGTTTCCCTCATTTGATGGAAACTGCAAATCTTAATACAAACTACATTTATTGCACCTCTGTACCCTATTTACTACAAATAAATAATTTGTATATGTACTTAATCCGTAAGAGCATTAATCATCAATATATTGTTTATTGCAGCTTACTGTAATCTTCCTGGTTTTCGGGTTAATACTCTTTTTTACCCGATGGACTAAATTTTTTAACATGGGATGGGCCACTTTTAACAGTGAAAATGGTTTACCTAGGTAAGTTAATATGGACCGTATCTATTATTGATCTATAATACCAATAAGGTCAGGAATACGACCTACCTGATGGTAAGACGGCGTCTATGGACGCGTCCTACGTCAGATGCCCTCCGGCCATCTTCGGCTACTTCTTAGCTTATCCATTTCCAAAGTTGTATACTTACTAACATGTCTTCATCATAACTTTACAATTTCCAAAGCCGACAATTTCTAACTTGTTCACTTGATTCTTTTTCTAATTTTATCTCTCTTACTACAATGAGGTATCGGCTAATTTTCCACATAAGAAATGAATGGAGATTCTACTTTTATTATTCTATTGAGGATGCATAAACAGCTACGGCCCGCCGGATGGAAAGCATTTACCGCAACCCAAGGAAGTTTGCAATTCCAGGGGAATTCTCACACGTTGCCGAATCCAGTAATTGCAGAGAGCTCTCTGTGGTAACCCGGCTCACACAGAAATACGTCATTGCCATTTCACCATAGTAGGTATTCTAAAGGTGGAGTTACTTCTCCAATCGGATACCGGCAATTCCACACCGCAGCTTGAAATTATTAGCATGAACGTGACCCGTCACCACCGCGCTATGAAAGTGACTAAATGGATAAGCTAAAATGAGGGCGAATTACAATTGGATTTTATAGGAAGTGGACTAATTAGAATTTAAATAATAATATAGAAAAAGGACACTGCAGAAATGGACAACTTAGGTATTATGAGACTGAAAAGATTTTGCTCGGTATTTACGAATAGTTAATACAATAATTGTCTTTGCGAATGTAGGGTTTATGTGGGGATTTTATTGATATTGTTACAAAATTATGTTAATATGATTTATTATTTATATATTATTATTTTTTTTACATTATCTTTGATAATTTGCTTTTGTATAGTATTTTCTGTTGTTCACAACACTTCCGCAACTATAGTTATTGTCTGCAACCCAGGAAGGCAAGTGTCATCTGAGATACAGTATTTCTAAAATACTAGTTCAGATGTCACACACCCATGTGCTACTACATGATCTTATTTCTTCCATCTTGTATAAGAAAATTTGTGTACATACTTAAGATTGTGATTGCTTGAATAAATTTATTATTATTTATTATTTATTTATTATCAATTTTTTTTTTAGTAACGACATCACTGCTTGCTAGTGATGTGGTTATGTTTAATAAAACAACTTTGGATGGTGCCAAATACAAACCAATATCAATCAAAATACTATTAAAAAAAGAGAATTCATATAAGAAAAGCCATAAACATATTTTTTTAGATGAAAATAGGATCTGCGGAGCTATTCATATCCATTTCATCTCCTTCGGCGTCGAGCTAGCGGTATATCCCTATACCAACACGTGCTTTCGACTACCAGTTCGATACTGAGCGGCATGATATGTGAATGAATAGACTGGCTTTAGCTTCTTAAACTTTAAGGATCATCTCTAAAGTGATGTCATGTCGTGATCTGACGAGCTCGGTGGCGCAGTGGTGAAACGCGCTGTTACGCTACTTCGACACCAACGCTCGTGGGTTCGATTCCCACACAGTACAAACATTTGTGTGCGTGAACATGTCTGTTTGTATTGGTCTGGGTATTTTCTATGTATAATAAGTATGTATTTACAAAAAAGAACCCATTGTCTAGTACCCATAACACAAGCTTCGCTTACTTTGGGGCTGGGTGGCGCTGTGTAAATTGTCCGACAATATTTATTTATTTATTATCTTACGAATATTATTATTTTTAGTATGTGAACTTCATTGTGGTGGCTCTAGTGATGTCTTTGACAATACATAATTATAACAATACAAAGTCTGACGACAATCGTTCTATGCTAAAATCAGCATCATCGCTTAGGTGACGAACCCCCCCAATTCAAATAACCCATTTAAATTGGCAGGGTCACTATTAATGAAAACGGAAGTATACTTTATTTTGTTTCTATTATATTATATACAAAAGGAAATCGTAAGGAAAAATATAGACTAACTGCCTAAAACCGCAGTGGCGCTAATTTGACCCGACTTAAGCGTATGGCGGCATAATTTTACGATATATTACTAAAAAAAAAAAATCGGCCAAGTGCGAGTCGGACTCGCACACGAAGGGTTCCGTACCATTATCTATAAAAACATCAAATAAATCACGTTTGTTGTATGGGAGCCCCCTTAAATATTTATTTTATTCTACTTTTTAGTATTTGTTGCTATAGCGGCAACAGAAATACATCATCTGTGAAAATTTCAACTGTCTAACTATCACGGTTCAAGAGATACAGCCTGGTGACAGACGGACGGACGGACGGACGGACGGACGGACAGCGGAGCCTCAGTAATAGGGTTCCGTTTTACCCATTGGGTACGGAACCCTAAAAATGAGTAAACCACGTAAACAATATCAATATATTTTTCCTTAGAAAGTTTGGTTCGGGGGTGGTCATGTAACTTCAGTAATATGTCTCAAGGAAAGTTTGTACATGAAAATGTTTATCATCAATTAGAAGATGATTTTATAAGAATCACCACAGGACAACAAATAGTTTGAAAATAAGTAACAATAGTTTTAATTGACTCCTCAATATGACAATCCCATGCACAATATAAAATAACTAGCTTATGCCCGCGGCTTCGCACGCGTAGATTTTAGAATTTCAGCAGTTTTACTTATTTTTATTTTACTTCTTATTTTTTAGTACAGTCGGCATAAAATAGTAACAGTATCAAATATCCTTATTTGTGTAGTAATGAAGATATGTCACGGCCTGTTCGGTTTTCATTAACTATTTGATACTGGCTGTATACACTCAAAACACCTCTCTATTCTCATCATTGCCTATTTTAAAAACATAAAAGTTTCAAGCCACTTAACTGGGTTGAAATTCAAAAAAATCTTTCTTATCTCTCATATGCATTACAAAAGGAACCTATTGGTGAGTCAGTGAATTAGACAGGAACTCCATTTCTATTATAGATTAGCGTCTCGTTCAAACACACTTTCAACCCCCTTTTCTCCTCACCTCACCTCGCTAAGGGTAGAATTTTTGAAAACGTTGAAACCAATTTTTTTTTGGATTCTAATAGAGAGTATCTATACAAAGTTTCAAGTCACTAACTTCAAAAAGTTTTCTGCTCCATACAAACTGTCAACCTCCTTTTCAGCCCCTAAAGGTGGAATTTTGAAAAACGCTGAAATTACTTATTTGACGTCTTGATTGAGAGTATATTTACAGTCTAAAGCAGCTCACTTTAAAAAATAATAATTTCAACTTTTAGTTCAAGAAATACTTTTGACCTCCATTACACTCTGGGTGGAATTTTTGAAACTACTTTTTTGGATTTTAATAAAGAGTATCTGTATAAAGTTTCAAGTCACGAACTTGAAATAATTTATCAACTCCATACAAACTGTCAAGCCCCTCTTCACTCTCGTGAGGATTATAAAAGTAACCTCTTTGCAAAATTTCAGCTTTCTAGGTTCAAGAGTTTGGCTTCGGAGTTGATGAGTCAGTGGATTAGTCAGGAACTCCAGTTTTATATATATAGATAACCGCCTTAGATTGTGATAACACATCCTATTGTAGGCAATTTCTTAATATTACCAATCTCTTAATTTAGTATTATGGAAAGAGATCTTGTTTCCATAAATATTTTTATAAACCAGCATACGGTCTGCCTGATGGTAAGCCGTCAGCCTAGTCTATGGACATTTGCAACATCAGGGTTGGTTGTTACTCGTTCGTTGCCGACTCTGTACTAAAAATAGAATAAATAATAATAATTAATCCGAATATTGCAACAAAATTTTTTTGATATAATAATCAAAGTGATCATCATCTACGCTACGTCGAAGTACGAATTAGAACATTTTTTATTTTTTTTGACCTATGTAGTTTTTTTTTTTTTTTTTTTTTTTAATAGTAGTCATATCCACAGGCTCTTTGGCCCGTGCCTTTGTTTGTTTGTCATTTTTTTTTTGTCAAATTGTTAGTTTTTTTATTTATCGCTCCGCAAGTGCGATTACAATAAGTGCCTTATTATTATTTTTATTTTAGTTTTTGTTTTAAGCAGAAAGAGGGACGAGAGACGCGGGCAGACCAGTCCCTCCGAGCGGCACCCGTTCACGAGTTGACGCAGAGGGCAGCCATCACCGTGTTCAACCATATTTTAGGGAACTCGATGACCCGCCCCCCAACACCGCCGCCCGTCTAGACATTTTAATGAGCACGACTGCTGGCATCTCTCATCTCTATCTCTGCTTTAGTTACTTTTGTTTCTTCCGGAAAGGAAGGGAGATGGCATCCCGGAGCCTCGCCATGACGCTCTTCCCCTCTCTCAGTCTACTGGTTTGGGAGGAGGAGAGACCGCTCTCTGGGTCTTCGGAGCTTTGGGTCAACTTTTTGATGACCTTCTCGTCTCTCGCCCTCATCGCCATCTTAAGGTTATAGTCCCTGATATGTTCCGTTGTCGCGGTCTCGGCTCGCTGGATAAACCGAGCTGTCGCGTCGTTATCGGTACAGTCTGTGTGGTATACACAGCTGTCCGTGTGTCTAGAGACCGCGACAACGGCATGGGGGACACTTTGGAGGAGGTGGGATTTTTTGGAGGTTGTGCGCACAATAATCACTGACTCGCACGTTAGTCCCAGTGCTCCATGTATGGTTAGGGTGCGGTAACCCGAATTTGCTCCATAGCCCTGGCTGATAAGGAGTGCCTTCTCAGCCTGGGTGTGGACAAGGTAAAGCGTGTTGTCCTGTTTCGGGATCCGTTCCCCTGTAAACTGCTTCAGCGATAGGGATTTAGTGCGAGTCTTGGCCGAGTATATGCCACTGTAGATTTCTCTAAGGGCATACGCTACGTCCTGTGGATTCCTGTACGTACAAAGGAGATTTTGGGAGATTGACGTCACAAGGTTGGGTCTGTTGACTATGTAGTTAGCCCCGAGTGGGTTGTTACTACGTCACTGGACTAAAGAGGCAGGCGTGAGGCGCCACAGCCTAGCAAAACTAAGTATAACGACAGCCTAAAGGCCCCCGAGAGGGGTCGAACCTCGGCTTAGGACGTCGTTGGGGAAAGTAATCGAACACGCGGACAATCAAGTCAGTCTTTTTTTTTTTTGACCTGACTATGTAGTTAGCCCCGAGTGGGTCAAGTCAAGTCAAGTCAGTCGTCACTGTGGTCAATACTTTATGAGCTACAAAAGAAACCATAGCGCGTTTCAATTTGGCTTATGGCGCCATCTCTTAGCAATAATTGGAACTAATCGAAACTAATACATATATATTTTATGCCTCTGTTTTTAACCCCCGACGAAAACACGACGGGGTGTTATAAGTGAGACATGTATGTGTGTGAGGGTGTGTGTGTGTCTATGTGATTCTGAGTCTTTCTGTGTCATCGTAGCTCCCGCACGGATGAACCGATTTAGATTTTTTTTTTTTTTTGTTTGAAAGGTGTATTAGTCGGGAGTGTTCTTAGCTATGTATGGTGAAAATTGGTCCAGCACTGAAATGAAAGGGCGAATGACGAACTGACTTTCTGGACTGTTGGGGAGGTTTTAAATTTTAAACAGTTAGATATTTTCTGCATTCGGGTTGCTCACTTGTAGACCGCAGCACATCCGTGCGCGCACGGCCCATTAGATAGAAGAGTTTCGACAGGCTCGAATCCGATAATGTAGGTAAAAATGAAAATCTTTTATACTTATTAGTTTAGAAAAAAATATTTTACATTTAGTTCATGACTGTCAATGAAACACCTTAATATTGAATTTCAATCAAATAACTTCAAAAACTTAAAGTTTCATACTAACTTTGCATCCCCGTTTTACCGCTCTTGAGGGATGATTTTTGAGAAAAATATTTTACTCGTGTTTCATGCCTTTCAATAAAGAACCTTCATGCTGAATTTCATTCGAATAACTTTAAAAACGGCAAAGTTTCATACTAACTTTGCGCCCCCGTTTAACCCGCTAAGGGATAAATTTTGAAAAAAAATATTTTACTCATGTTTCATGTCTATCAGTAGAGAACCTTCATGCTGAATTTCATTCGAATAACTTCAAAAACGGCAAAGTTTCATACTAAATTTGCACCCCCGTTTTACTCCCTTAGGGGATGAATTTCCAAAAATCCTTTCTTAGTGCTCCCCTATGTTATAAAAGGAACCCCTGTGCAAAATTTCAAGTTTCTAATCCTTATAGTTTAGGTCCTGCGTTGATATGTCAGTCAGTCAGCTTCTCCTTTTATATATATATAGATGATTTTTGAGAAAAATATTTTACTCGTGTTTCATGCCTTTCAATAAAGAACCTTCATGCTGAATTTCATTCGAATAACTTCAAAAACGGCAAAGTTTCATACTAACTCTGCGCCCCCGTGTAACCCCCTAAGGGATAAATTTTGAGAAAAATATTTTACTCATGTTTCATGCCTATCAGTAGAGAACCTTCATGCTGAATTTCATTCGAATAACTTCAAAAACGGCAAAGTTTCATACTAACTTTGCGCCCCCGTTTAACCCCCTAAGGGATGAATTTTGAAAAAAATATTTTACTCATGTTTCATGCCTATCAGTAGAGAACGTTCATGCTGAATTTCATTCTAATAACTTCAAAAACGGCAAAGTTTCATACTAAATTTGCACCCCCGTTTTACCCCCTTAGGGGATGAATTTCCAAAAATCCTTTCTTAGTGCTCCCCTACGTTATAAAAGGAACCCCTGTGCAAAATTTCTAACCCTTATAGTTTAGGCCCTGCGTTGATATGTCAGTCAGTCAGCTTCTCCTTTTATATATATAGATAACATTTATTTCAGAATAAAAGATGCTACTCTAGCCGCAATATTTGTGATTGGGCTGCACATAATTCCCAGAAGTTGCAATTTCATAAAACTTCTAAAAGCGAAGAGTAAGTATGTACTATAATATTTTAATAGGTGGTTTGGGGCAAGTTGCAAAAAGGATTTTTGTCTAAATATAATAATAAATAAAAGCCGCTAAGTGCCAGTCCAACTCGTGCACTAAGGGTTCCGTAAAAAATATTTTCTCAAATAAAATAGTTTTTTTGTGATGTAACTACAAATTTACGGTTTTCTGAGTTTTACTTTCCCTGTATGATTATATGACATTGCTTCTTACCAAGTTTCATGATTATAGGCCAACGGAAAGTACCGTATAGGTTTTGATTCTCGTGTGAACGTCAAAATATGCGTATAAACGAGGCATAAACAGCTGTATCTTTTGATTGCGTTGTCTTTGAATTTGATATTAATTTCAGCTTGATAGCTCCTTTTGTCCCTTGAGAAAAGGGTCTTGTCAGACGAATAGACAGACAGACGGACAACACCTTGATCGTAATCCATTGAGGGTTCCGTTTTTCCTTTTGAGGTATGGAATCCTAAAAACCTCCGCTTATTGGAGACAAAACCACACTTCGATTCATCCGACGATGCTACTAGGAAGAAAGTGGCCATTGGACTTGCAAGGAGTTTGGGAAATTCTTATCTATATACTTGTATATAAACGACGAGCTCAGTAGCGCAGTGATTAGTAATGCTGCTTTAATACCAATACTAATCGATTTGATTCCCACAAAGGACAAATATTTGAGATGTATGTGTATGAACATGTCTATTTTTATTGGTCGCGGTGATTTTAAGATAGGTAGGGTGCGTCAAAGTCTCAAAACCTCATCGCAACAGTAAACCGTAGTCAAATAACAACTCCCTGGTGGTATTCTTGTGAAAGTGTAAGATCACCAGTGAGCTTCTAAGGAGTAACTGTGATAGCCGCAGAGGTGGCATCGCGCGAGTGATACTTAATATTATGAAAGCGTTCATAGACTATGGTAACCGCTTTATATCAGACGGGCCGTATGTTTGTATGCCTCCCAGTGTTGTACATATTGTATACCTGGACTCGCACATCTGACGGAGGTGAATTATTCAATAGATATATTTTTTAAAAAGCTATTTAAAGAACAACCGCAATGGTAGCCATCTTTATCATTATATTTATAGTAAATCTGTTTTGAAAAGCTAATAATATTAGCTTAATGACTCTCCTGAACCTCACACAACGCAAAAAATGTTTTGCAGCCTATTATTAATTTTTTTTTTGAAAAATGATTATTTGGTTTAAAAAATGGAAAAAAATAGCCATTATTTGTGCTTCTCAATTATCCAAGTAACGTACTAATTGTTATTATTAACCATAAAGCTAGTAACTATAAAAGAGGTATCAAAACTAAATATAAATCGCAACCTGTAGCGTGTAAAAACACATGTGAACGTATGTAACGCGCAGACCAACCTTCGCAGGTACACTTAAATTGTCGAAGACCATATACCACAACCAATATTTTTTCTCACTTTTATCTAAAACTACAGTAATATTATGTCCTTATATAAGAAATTGACTCAGAAAAACGTACTGGGAAGTGTTTGATGGATCAGTGCTGGTGGCACATACTACAGCATCTTAAGATGTGGCCAGGCGATTACTGCAGATTTTTATTATCAACAATTGTAAACAATGACGGAAAAGCTCGCTATTCAACAACTGAGACTTGTCTATAGGAATATCTCCCGACACCCACCATACTCCCCAGACCTTAGTCTAACAGATTACCACTTTTTTCGCAATTTGGACAACTTGTAAGGAAAAAAAATCAATTCCGATGGGGCAGTCCAAATCCCCGTCAATGATTTTATTGATTCTCGCTACCACAATTTTTTCTGCAAAGGAATCAATGACCTACCTAAAAATGACGAAAGTACATAGATAATAATAATTCGAATGATTAAATATACATTCATATTTATTTTTCGTTTTACTTTTTCGCCAATTTCATATGTAAGGACGTAATAGTATTTTTTTTGACGACTTTGCTTAATTTTTTTTTTATGCTTTCAATTTAGGACTATTTCATTCAGGGTTCGTGGGACATAAATCTGCTGTGCTGGGTGTGCTGCATAATAATTATGTTGCTCAATTTATATTTCAGAACAAAGTGAACTACCGCCTGTAAAACCAGAATCTGGAATTCTTTTCTGGCGATTTGTAGACAAAAACATTAATTACGGATATTTCTTTCTATTTGGTAAGTATTAGTTTCATCTAATATTAACAAAAGATAAAGATTTAAAAGAGGTACTTCTCCAGATGAGCTACTTTGATACGCCATCAAAGTAGCTCATCTGGAGAAGAACCTCACAGAAAACCGCAGCCAAATAACAACTCGGAGAGTCTGTAGTGCAGCGAGTAAATGAGATTACCAGTAAGCTTCTTAAGGTGTTATGATGTTAGCAGTAGAGGGGATATCGAGGAGCGATACTTCAGGTATAGCAAAAGTTTATAGACTATTGTATCGACTTTAAATCAGTTGGGCCGAATGCGTGTATGCCTCCTTAGCAACGTAATCATTGTTTTTTATTTGTATATCATATTGACGGTAGTCACCTAGTACAGACTATGCTATATATTTGGCTACAATATTATTATTCATTTAGTTTATGTATTATCTACCTGTGGATACCGGTAAGCTCCTAAGAAGTGTCAATGTTAGCAGCAGGGGCGGTAAACCAATCTGTGGTGATGGCGGGACATATGCTTACATGCCTCCCGACGTTGTGTAAAATAACTGTGTGTAAAAAGTACCTTGTAGATTCAAATATAAAATCGCCACTAAACATTTTCATACTTGTTGCAGGTTGTGGTATAGCTCTTCATACAGTTGCTGTGGATGCAAAATTCTGTAATTGGATAAGTAACGATTTAGGAAAAGTAATAATTACAGGCCATGATTGGAATATGGGTTTATTCTTTGTATGTCTTATAACAATAGTCCTGGCAAATATCATGAGTGGAGTTGCTGCGATAAGTATCTGGATGCCATTCGTTCTTTGTGCGGTATTGATATTTTCACTTTTGTTTTTATTAATAACGCTGTATTTAAGACCAATTCCAAAAAAAAACGCTCTATAGGGCACTGAAGAATCATATTTATGTTTTTTGAGACATATTCTGTTTTTATTATTTATGTAGAATTAGTCATACTTTTGATTATTGCTATAAGTGGCCACAATAAGCAATAATTAAAATTTTGGTTACTTGTCATAGATAATAAATACAAGATATGTTTAAAAAAAACGTAAATATGGTTCTTCAGTGCACTATAGAGCGTTTTTTTAGAATTGGTCTTAAATTCAGCGTTATTAATAAAAACAAAATGAGGGCGCCACTTAGCTTTGTACACCCTCTTAACGACTTTCATCTATCAACAACAGCCGGGACCGACGGCTTAACGTGCTCTCCAAAGCACGGAGATACTCGAGATAGATAAACCCATCCATAGACAGGCTGCGGTCGACGTTGCTTAACTGCGTGTTCGGTTAGAATGACACGCGCAACGACGCCATGGGGCATTCACTATGATCATTACTGCACTGTAATTATTATGTAAAATTTAATGGGTGTCCTCAGCCCTGTTGGTTTATAAGGTCTAAAGTATTAAAATGTCCATAGTATCATAATGTATGTTTATTGAAAATGATCAGTGTATAACGTCCATGTCTCAAAATTGTAAAATGTTACCGTAGTGTAATGAATATAAGTGTACAAAACAATAAAAAATAAATAATTATTATTATTATATATAACGCAATAACTAGTTTCTAGAATATTTTTTCTTTAATATACAATTTTACGACAATTGTTTGGTAATACAATTTTGGAAGCTATTTATGTCTATAATTTTGTGAACAAAAATTTAAATTCAGCTCTATAGTCAGTATGCATTATGTAAATTTAGCGTAATTAGTGTGCGTTTAAGATATATTAAATGTGCCTAGAGAGAAACATTTCAGTCTTGTCATAGTTGAGTGTAATTAACCAATTTTGAACTTTTAGCTTACAGTCATGTGTGCTGGAAAAGTCGATAGAAAGTTTATTATTAGTTTTGTTGTACAAAAATCCACCCAAGTAGCAAAAATATTTTCTAGTGAAAGTTTTATTGGAATAAAATTTCGAACAAACTTTGTTTTTACGCTTAGCCACATTCAGTATTTTAGCATCGAGTGAATTAGCGGCGTGTTGCTTTAATATCACATAGAGAATGAAGATTTGACGGACTGTTAGTACTTTCCAATGCTGGTATAGTAGTTCACTTGAGTAGCGATAGTGGAAAAATGCGCTCACTTTTAAGATTGCTCTTTGTGCGACCTCAATTTGCTTGATCGTAGATTTAGGAGAGCCTCCCCACGAGGTTATGCAATAAGAAAGAAGACTGTGCTAAGGCAAAATATATTTTTTTTTCAGGGATTGAGCATCCATAACATGACGTAAATTTTTGAAAATATAAATTAATTTACGCATTCTTGTTGATAATAGTTCAATATGCTTTTTAAATGAAAGATTGTTGTCAATAATTATACCTAGGTACTCGTACTTTATTGAGGATACTGTCTCAATAGAGTTGCATGAGCATGGAGCTATATTTGTATTAATAGAGCATATTAATGTAATTAAATAGCAAAAATAAACGTAAATTACTATGATACTAGGTTAATACTTTAGGCGTAAGAAAGAAATAGACATATTGACAATATAGACATTTTAATAGTTTTGAGTTTATCAACCGAAAGGTCTCCAGCATATGTTTTACGAAAACGTTGAAAACACAAAACATTTGTATGCACAAGTCAAGCTTTGCACTGCACGTTGACTATGCACGATTGAAACAAACTTTTACAATGACCTGGAAATATTCTCCAGCTTATTTGAGAACCTAACAATTGTTTGTAGATCCACACAAATGTTTATGGCCACGCCGTTTTGTTTCGAATAAAATTACTAATTAGGTCAATAGTGTCGTGCAGCTGAAGTGATCACGATGATTCGCTGTCAAAGTCAAAATCTTTTTATTCCGTAAAAATGGCTACATTTGTTTGGAATCGTCACAATTTTTTTCCCTACCGTGCAGTTTATGACTAGGTGAGCACTGATAAAAATACTGGCAAAAAACTCAGGCATCCCTCTTTTGGTATCCAAACAAATCTACATAATTTATTAATTACATTATAATTGGATCGACTCTTGGACTCGACTCTTGGATCGACTGTATAGAATATGAGTGAAAATCTGACACGTAGTCGTAGTACTAACAGGCATTCGTAATTTTCTTTATCGTTCTAATGTATATGATGTAACTTTATAAATTCAATTTACAGATCACAAACAAGGATGCGAAATTAACTTTAAGGACTGCCACAGTAAGTTATTTGTAGTAACTTTAGCGAAATTGACAAAGCTTCAAGATTTTGTGAAGAGTAAGTGTCTGATGGCAATATGTTTACATATATTTTAAGGGATAAAGATCTTAGTGAGAGATTCTAATGTGGCCAATCCTGGCCGATATTTTTAGTAGAGAAGGTAGCGATTTCTTGAAGTACACAAGCGGTTTGCTAATCAAAGTCCATCTCACGTAAAGTAGATTCTCTTAACACTATACAATTATATTATTATGTATTCAGATTAATTCTATACCCAAGATGTCGGCAGTCACAAATGGCGGATTACACACATTTTTCAATCCCCCTCAATATAGGTATCAAATGAAAGGGCTTGACTGTTAAAATACATTATTTTATCATTGTTTGTAAATTATTTGTTATCATTATAAATAGGCTATTTTAATAAATAATTTAAACAGCTTGCGCAATAAGATTGCACTTGTGATACATTAAGTAATCCGTGTTGCCATAATAAAATTGTAGCATATTTTTGTAGCTCATCGAAATTAAACTATTTTTAACGGAAGTATCGCGTGTTTTATTTATTTTGTTGAAACCTGACGTTTCGAACGCTTTGCAGCGTCCGTGGTCGCAGGAAAGACTAAGGTGGTATTTGTCTTACATTAGTTATTCAATTATTACATCTACCGACATGGATGGATTAATCATATTCGAGCGTTCGAAACGTCAGGTTTCAACAAAATAAATAAAACACGCGATACTTCCGTTAAAAATAGTTTAATTTCAATGTGTAACAATCGCGAAAACCTAAGACAATACTATTTTGTAGCTCATTTTTTTATATAACATCGGAGGGCATACAAGCATAGGGCCGACCCGATGGAAAGTTGTTACCATAGCCTATGAACGCGTGCAGTACATTAAATATTACTTGCGTGATGCTTCCTCTGCTGTTAACACAACAACCCCTTAAGAGTTTAATGGTAACCTCACTAGTAGGAACAAAATAACCCTCTAGGGAGTTATTTGGCTGCGGTTTTCAGTGAGGTCAAACGGGCTACTTTGATCCGTCCTACTTCTCTAAAATACCCAGACGAAGACAAACAGACATGTACATGCACACAATTGTTTGTCCTGTCTGGGAATCTAACCCACGAGCCCTGGTGTCTAACCAACGTTATAAACCACTGCGCCACCGAGTTCGTCCAAGGTCAGTTAGGTACAATCATGAAAATAAATAATAACGGGATAACTAACACAATTTTAGATGAAAACGACCCACAGCTATAACGTCACTTTCATAAAATTGTTGTTACAGGCATCGTCATGGCTAGAGAAGTCGCACTTAATGGCCCTTGCTGTTGGGATCGGATCCTCTTTTGGATTTTCTTTACCATTTCTTAATACTCCTGCATACTTTTGCCATCACATCGGGCGAGTTCCTAAATCAAAGATGGTACGTATGTTCAATATGACGTATAATTGAGATGTGAGCAAATAGTATAATATCTGCCGGGAATATTTTAAATAGGGCTACGGTCGTAGTCCACCTGCTTATTTCACCTGGGTGGACCACAGCAAAAGAAAAAGTTTCTTGCCGGTGGTCCAGCTAAATGATGAGTCATATGCAAATCAAAAATGTCTATAGGCCATCACCTTTAATACTAATGATCGAAACCCATAATCATCAAAATTCATAAAATCACATTTATATTAATATTTGTTTTCATATATTTCTAAATCATAAGTTTTATTTATCCGCATTGGATTACAATGGAAAAAAATAAAAGGTAGTAGTGAAAATAACTGGTACAACGACCAGCGAAGCAAGCAGGACTGTTAAGTAGAACTGCGACCCTACAGCGCGAGAGCCGAGCGAGTGAAGCGAGCGTGCCGCGGTAGCGGCCGGCGAAGCTCCAGGACCGAACATTGCGTATGAAGGAAAAACTGTTTAAAAAGAAAGAGATTGCAATATTATTTTATATGTATTACTATAACTACTACTAAAGGTGGATCACCGGCAAGAAGAAGTCCACCCAGGTGAACTAAGCAGGTGGACTTCGTCGGACGTAAATGTTGGTGGATTCTTTAAGAATTCATTTCTAGGTACATTAACTAGTTCGTTATACCGGTCACACAGTACTAAGAACTAGTTATTATACAACTAACTATTATATAAACTAACTATATATATATATATATATATAGTCATGCATTAAATTTGTAATAAAATAATTTCCGTAGTGTAGCAATAATTGGCATCAACAAATGAGAGACTAGTAACAACATAAGCCAATTATGGAACGCCATAAAAGAAGTAGCCGATCTTAATAAATGCACTAATATAGATACTTTTAAATGCACATCCGTAGGTACTAAATTACCACTTCACACTTTTTTTTTATACAACGTCGGGAGGCATACAAGCATACGACCCCGCTGATGTAAAGCAGTTACAGTAGCCTATTAACACTTGTAATATATTAAGTATCACTCGCGCGATGCCTCCGCTCCTTAGGAGCTTACTGGTGACCTCATTCACACGCAGGAACACAACAACACTCTAGGGTGTTGTTTTTTGGCTGCGTTTTTCTGTGACATGGAGGTACTGTCCCAGACGGGCTGCTTTAATGCGATCTGCCTCTCTTAAAACACTACACACATGTACCCATATAAAACGCACATATTTAATAAATTAATAATAAATAATAACGTCAAATTCTTTCTTATAATGCTACATAAATACAAAAAAAAAATAGTTATTATGTCTAATTATGACAAACATTGTAATTTAGTTTGGATTCTCTTTCTCGATTACTTGATAAGAACGACACGACGACAGAAGAGCGAGCACTTGAGCGCTGAGATACAGGCTCCGACCCACTTCAAAGGCTCCAGTCTCGCGCAATATTTACATCATCTATTTGTCACCTATACTGTTATTGTGTTTATTGTGATGAGAAAATAAATGATTTTTATTTATTATTATTTCTTCTAAAGTCACGGGCGTTAGAAGAAATAACGATAATAAAGATTATTATTTTGTCTCTTTAAAGTTGTATTACGTTGTACATTAACATCCCTCTATTTCTTCTTATAGATAAATATGTATAAAATTGGATGAGTGCGTATATAATCCATATGAACTCTACAATGTATGGATTTTGATGAAATTTTTGACTCTTGGTCTATTTGACATTTGGGGCGTATTTAATACTAGCGACACGCTTCGTACATGGTACGGTGGATCTTGCACGGGTGATCTGATTACTATAAAACTTCACGGGATCGTCTTCTGGGCTAATCTTGCCTGAAGATTGCCTGAAATTTACATCAAAATCGTTCCAGCTATGTTAGAGTTTAT
This sequence comes from Pyralis farinalis, assembly GCA_947507595.1. Classification (NCBI taxonomy): domain Eukaryota; kingdom Metazoa; phylum Arthropoda; class Insecta; order Lepidoptera; family Pyralidae; genus Pyralis; species Pyralis farinalis. Next base: position 14,476,364 of record OX382269.1, on the reverse strand, counting down.
AGGGAAAATACATGTACAAATCCATTTTTATACATATTTATGTGTAAGAAAAAGAAGAGGGGTGTTAATATTGCACTTATTAAATAATAAAATTTCGTTAAAATTAAAGTAATTCTAAATTTAAAAAGCAAAAAGATTTATTAATGCCAATTCGGAGACATTTCGGAGATTATTTTGCTATAAATTTAATGGCCGCTAGTTACTTTACTAAATATTATTAATGAATATGTACAGAGGCAATTTGATTTGATTGATTGTCACACACTTCCTACTAACAGTAGTGGGTGGGTGACGGTAGGCGCTAGTTTGCACGAACTAATAACACACAAAGTAATTTCAAATTACCTGTAAATTTAACTATCACAAAATAACATCAGAATTTTTGTTTCAGTTTAAGTACTCGATTGCGTCTGGAGTTTTATGTTTAGTCGTATTATGGATCGCAATAAATTTTTATGCTCCAATAATTTTCGATCCCACGATTAAATCACAGACACCCATAGGGGTAGTAGCGGTACCAGAAACTACTACCGCAGCCACCGCAACACCCGAAGCTGCTCCCGAGTAATCTGGCTTGTAGGTTAATTTACATATATTTACTATTCATTATCTGTTATTTTTATTAACTTATGAGAAGCAATTGTGTTAAGTTGAAGTGTAATAAATTTGTGTAGTTTAATACAGTATCGCTGGAATAATTTATAGATATACATAAAAAAAATAAACATGTTAAACAACTTAATGCATTAAAAATACTTTATTCCCAAACCTTAACGAATAACTATCCTAACAGCCGGTGGCCTCAGCCCGGTGGCGCAGTCGTGAATTGCGCAACCCTTCGGGCAGACAATGTCAATCTTCAATATATAATGTTATAATTAATGTAACAATAATTCATGATCTTTTAAAACCACTTTCGTAAGTCTTCATTTTGAAATGTCTGAATCCTAAAATGTCTCCATTTCAAAACGACCTCAATGTTATCACAACTGACAATACAGGTTGTTATAACTGCAAGCCGTAAACTTATAGTAATTTCAGATTAACACTAATATCTTTTACTAATATAAGTTTCTATAATAATCAACTTTTTTTTACTCGTGTCAAAATTAACGAATGTTGTGGCATAAAATTAGATAAGTTTGGGGAAAATTATCAATAGGTACTTTATATTAGTTACTGGGCCATAAAATCTACCCTGCATAGGATGGGGACAATGTAGGATGACGACTTTTTAGGATCAAGACATTGTGATATGCAGATAATATAGGAGAGAGACATTTATAGGATGCAGACCTTCGGACTCCTTCCCCTGAGAGCTTCCTCGGGGAGACATCAGGACTTCTACAGTACTGGAGTCCTCCCAAGGCTGGAGAGACATCCGAACTTACTTTTAAAATTATATTTCTAGTAGGTACCTATAGTCAAGCTTACATTAAAACTATAAAAGAAAAAAGCATGTGTCAAGTATGACGAACCTACTACGTACTACTACCACAGCTTACAGTAGAGTAGTAACAGATGGTTCACATAAGCATGAGCTTGTGTTGAGTTGGAATATACCATACAAAGTATAAGTTAGGGTTCGTTCACACAAAGTCCGTATTTACAGGATCGTTTTAACGGATCCGTCGCTACTGTATGTAGTGTTCACATATCGTTCACACAAAGTTCAAATTCAAAGGGTTGTTTTAACGGATCTATCGCTATGAAAGTAGTGTTAATCAGTATCATGTAACTTGTACTTTGTATACCTAGATACATTTGTATATTTCAACTTGCAGCTCATGCCTATGTGAACAATTTGTTACTAGTAACTCTACTGTAATGTGAGGTACAGTCGATCAGGGTAACTTAAGCCTTCAATATAAAATTGGCCCAAAATTTCAAATGCATATTATTTATTAGATTTGTTTTTGCTATGATTTTTTATTATTTGTAAACATTATGATTTGTAAACATTGATTCTAATATATCTTCGTAAATGCTCAGATTCTGCCAAATAATTAACACCTATCATTGTTTGAGACGTCAGTTGCTTTATCTATCATTTCTTTCAAAAATTACGAGAGTTAATTAGCTAATTCTCATGATATTGCCATAAATATTGAACAGGTAAATTATTACCGGTTAATAAGGGTAACTTACATACTTACTTAGGGTAACTTGGCATGGGCCAAAGTTCAAAATTCTCAAAATATTGGGATGAGATATATTCGATAAGTGTGAAGAAAGGGCAGAGGAAGGAGACATAACACATGAAGAATAATGTGGTTTGGATATAGCACAGGAGGATTTTTTTTCTATAGAGACATACGAAGTACATGACGGTAGACTGGACCTTCAGATGATTGGTGATAATGTGATAAAGGCCGTGGCTCAGTTTTATATAATGAATGATACAAATATCATACGAATGCTGGATGACACTAATATTCAAAGAAATAAAGGTATTTTATCATATAAGACGACTTCCTGGCCATGGAATGGAATGGAAAATTTTCAAAGTTTAACCCCATGATATGTAGGATTAAATAAAATTTTAATTATTTTGATACTTTTTTCATTGTCTTAGCTATATGGTAAGTCAGTAAATCAGTTAAAAACGCATTGTTGACCAAAAAAATAAGATTGAATAAAAACTGTGTTGATTTTCCTATGGCAACAATTTATTTACCCATTTTAGTACTAATAAATGAAAACGAATGTATACATAAATATTGTCTATGGCTCTCAGCTGTAGTTTTTATGGTAAATATGCAGGCCAATGTTAGCAAAATGCTTTAAATAAAATAAAATAAGCAAAAACAACCTGCAATTGGGACCTGGGCCAATCCAAGCCCAACTCATAATCTAACATTGGCTCAGTGGTTAAATGGATTTTTTGAAACTATTTTCCTAGAGATTATTGGTAAATGAGTAATTTTTTTGGAAGTAGGCTACATAAAGCCACCATAATAAGTGTATCTTTTTGAGTAACGTATTATTTTTAACATTGGTCTAACTTTTATGTGCAAACTGGGCCAAAGATAGCCAGATTGACTGCAGTAGTACATCATAGTAGATCATTCATGCTTGACACAACATGCTTATTTCTTTTATGGTTTTAATGTAAGCTTGACTAGGAGATTTAAAATTATATTTTGAGTACTCTTATATCTCCTAGTCAAGCTTGGATGTTTGTTTGATGTTTCAAGTTTGGATGCCGAAACATACTTCCTGGCCGCGCCACCATTCAGTACCAAGACGTCATTACACTAAATAGTGGCTACCTTAATACTACTTTCTTTTGCCTATCAAAAAAAAAGATATCTCAAAAACATTATGAATGATTAAATTGATTAAAAGTGGTCCGCCCACGAGTAATTAAAATGAAAACCATATAATTAATTCACAGGTGCTATAGCTTACAAGAAGCTACCTTTTGTCTACCTTTTTGTTAAATTCGAATATGCCGTATGTCTTCCCTTGAAAGTTACAAGGCATTAATAGTGATCCGTCTTATTCGGCCAGCCACTTACTGATAATATTTTTTTGTTGTGAAGTTTTGGTTGAATGGAAACGTTTCTAATAGAAGATTTGACGAGAAGAGACCTTGAGCTTACCCATACGACCCGCAGTGAAGGATCACATTAGTCGTCTTAGTTCCAGAGTGTGTATGTCATCACCTTTATGACATTTCGAAAACCTTGCTCCTAAGGCGTTGACGTATTTTGGAAGAAAAGATGTGTCGAAGTTTCTCGAACGCTGCATAACAGTCTTTACTATACAAATTATATATTTATTCTGAAATCAATCAAAATAATATCAATCGCTAGTAGACTAAAGGTATCTTCTATCAGATACCTTTCCATTCAATCAAAACTTCATAAAAAAAATATTACCAGTAAGTTGGCTGGCCGAACAGCATACTTCCCAGCCGGTTCACTATTAACATATTGTAACTTTCAAGGGAAAGACGATACGGTATATTCGATTTTCCTTTTGGAAGGTAGACAAAAGATAGCTTCTTTTATGCTATAGTACCTGTGAATTAATTATATGGTTTTTGTAATACGGAGTAGCGCGGCTGGGAAGCACTACTCTGTGGCCGGACAATATATAAAAAAAAAGTCCCTCAAAAATATTAGGTATAATATTTTTTTTTCATTGGCAAAATAAAGTAGTGTTAAGGTAGCCACTGTTTAGTGTAATGGCGTCTTGGTACTGAATGGTAGCGCGGACAGGAAGTATTTCTCTCGGATGTCTCCCCAGCCTTGGAGAGACTCCAGTACTGTAGAAGGCCTGATGTCTCATTGAGGGAGGCCCTCATGGGAGACAGAAGTCCGAAGGCATGTGAAAAGCATGTCTCATGCTTGACACATGCTTTTTCTTTTATGGTTTTAATGTAAGCTTGACTAGGGGATATACAAGTACTCAAAATATAATTTTAAAAGTAAGTTCGGATGTCTCCTTAGCCCTGGGGAGACGTCAGTACTGTAGAAGTCCTGATGCCTCCCCGAAGGGGGTCCTCAGGGGAGACAGGAGACCGAAGGCGTCTATTTAGGGTACGAATGATCGATATTCATCGACGGTTAATCATCTAACCTCGATGTTTAGCGGGTAACCTCGTGTATTCTCGATTACATCGACGCATAGACGTATTCCAAAAATAATATCGGAACAATACACCCAGGCCATCTAACGACAATTAGGTATACTATATAGATGTTAATGACTAATATTGTTAATATTGTTGTTAACTAATGTTGTTGCACAGAAGAAAATAAGCTTCACACACTAAAAATGAGAACGAGCAAAACCAGTCGTAGGCATCGCTTATAGATTTGATTATATTTATTTCGAGAATAAATTGACATTTCACATAACTATTGTAATGTCAAAATGGCCATCATAGCGTGCCGCTACTGTAGTATTAGTTAAGTCTTCAACCTAGATGTCACCGATCAATGTAACCGTAATAAGCTTGACCAAATTTGAAGAAAGTAGTTATTGTAAATATTTTGCTGCATCTATCTTCAGTCTGTGAAAGAAACGTGTACAACATACACGCCGCATACTTACGCAACAAGGTGTGCATACCCGTTGAACTACCAAGAAATAAAACATGTACGATAATTAATACAAAATTATTTAATGAATCGATCAAATAATTATTTAAAATTGTAAGTGCAATGTCTTATTTTTAAATAAGAGTAACTTAGAATATGGTTTAGCTACAGAAAACAAAAACTATTTTTTTATTTTCTGAACACACAAAATAACTACACTAAATGTATCTTTGATTATTTACCTATCTACAGAGATCGCCAGAGAGAAAATTGCATGCAGAAAACGTGCCATTTGTGGACAAGTTTGATTGAATGACTGCTGTATACATCGTAATCAGTTGTGAGAGTGCATAAATATTACTTTTGTTTAAATATAATGACAATAATTTTAACATTTTATTATTAAATAATTTTGGAAGACAGACAAGCATAGTTCACGTGGTATAAAGTAGTTACTGTAGCCTATGTACATACGCTTGCAACACTGAGTCTCCTAACCTCAAACTGGTAACCTCACTCACTCGTAAAGAGACAATAGGAGTTGTTATTCGGCTATGATGTCTGTAAAGTGCACATATTTTACCCAATTGGGCTGCTATACGCTTCCTACCTCTCGTTACTTAGCATAACGCCTATTATCTATCGAAGATAGCTAGGACCCACATACTCTCCGAGGATGGAGAAACTGGATGAAACTAAACCCGGGCTGCAGTCGACGCTGCTTAATTCGTGTGTTCTCGGGAATTTCTAATTCGTGGTGCAGGTAACACTAGCAACAATGACCAAAGGTAAATTATCCCTTAGAAATATAAAAGAAATAATGTGTCAATGATAATTTTTACATTATAATTTTTATGGATTTTTACCAAGCAAATAATTATTTTTAATATCATTCACTAGATACAAAACATATGTACTGAATAATGTAATTAAATTAGTTAAGGTACATAATTAAAATATTAAACTCGTGTTTTTATTAAAACACGAGGCTTACATATTAAGGCCTATGCTTAATTTAATGTCTTCGCTTTACTCCATTTTCACGTTAGACAAGCAAACGTGATTTTATTTACTATTATCTATCATCTATACAATTGTATTAATATATTTTGATAGGTATTATGTCACGATGGTAACGATAACATAAGTAAAGTATTGCAATTCATAAATCCGAAAGAGATATTTGTCAAAATAAATTTCTTACGTTAGCATAGTATAGATATTAGAAACATGTTCACTTGTGAATCATGCATGACAATTACGTGCTTTACGTAAACAAAATCGTACATTAGAAAGAACTTAGAAACAATAACAGTTTGTTTAGCAACCAGCGATGGATTATACCTGTGGAATAAAAAATAATATTACTTGGTATTTTTTCGTCCTTGGCATTAGAAAAAAAATTGGTCTAGTATAGGTGTAAAGCATATAAAAGATAGGAAACGCTTAAATCGCTGTGAAATACAGATTTCACAGCATACATAATCTAGTTTATGGTCGTAAAGTTACATTTAATTCAAGATGAAAACTTTCTGAACCACAATACTGAATTCGCAAAAACTAGAATTTGCAAAATGTTGAATTCGAAGAAAACTTTTCCATTCGAATACATTGAAAACAAGTTTTTCTTTGCTTATCTAGTTTTTTTCATCAACTTAGCAGCAAAAGTATATGGAAAGGTAATTGAAAGGAGAATGAGGGTGAAATCTGATGAAATGCTGTGGGAGGCAAAGTGAGGATTTCGAAATGGCAGGGAATGTACGAATCAAGTTTTCTCGCTCCGCAATATCGTGGAGAAGCATCTGGCCGTTGACCAGAAGGTTTTCTACGGTTTTGTGGATCTGGAGAAAGCATTTGATAGGGTTATGTGAAAGGAACTGTGCGACATTGTGTCGAGATATGGGATTGATGGTGCACTGCTCCGTGCTGTGCAGTCCAGCTACAAGAGCTGAGAATTGCTCAACATATGTGCGAATAGATGGCAACATGTCACCCTGGTTTGATGACAAAATTAATCTCAAAAATGGTTGCATGTTGTATGCTATGCTGTTTATTCTGTCTCGATAGGATAGTCTACAGAGAATATGATCGATGAATATAGGAATATTGGCCGTACTATTGGCAGAAACACCACCTGAACTGCAATGACTGGTCACAATAACGAAAGTCAATTGTATGGAGAAAGGCTTACTATTGAATGCGAAGAAGACAAAGATAATGGTATTTGAAAGAGAAGAAAACAGAACCAATGTATGGGTTACGGTTGATGACGATGTGTTGGAACAAGTGAATGAGATTGTATATCTTGGATGCGCTTCAGCAGGGATTGAATGTACACCGCTGATGTGGAAAGACGAGTAAGTACTGGGAATAGTGTGAATGAAGCGTTGAGAAAACTTCTTGACAGTAAAAGCTTAAGCCAGAATGCACAGCTCGCAATACACAGTGCTGTGCTGATCCCAGCACTTACTTATTGAAGCAAGAGCTGGGTACGGTAGAGAGAGCATAAAAGTAGAATAAACGCGGTCGAAATGCGAACTTTGTACAAAATTTGTGGCGTAACGCTTGTAGACTATTTGCAATGATGATGTTAGAACAGAGCTGGTCTGAAGAGTGCCGGTGTTAAAGTAAGAAGAGGCAAGCTCTGTTGTTTCGTACATGTAGGAAGAATGCAAGAAGAAAGAATTACAAAACAGATATACAACGCGAAAGTAGAAGGATGTAGGAGCCGAGGAAGGCTAATACTTACCTACCATGACCAAATTAATCGTGGTTTATTAGAAGGTGATATCAGGAGCCTTAGAAACTAGTGATCGTGCGTAAGAAGAGCAATGTACGAGTATATTAGACAAGCGAGTGAGGTTTGTAAGGACAGAGTTATGTAGCGCTCGGCTCTCTCTCTGCTTACTATTTTTACCAATTAATTATTTATTTTAACAAACTTTCTGACAAATTTTTATCCAATGTTATAAGAATATTTTCTGTTATTCTTTTAAAAATATATACTTAATTAAATGTTATAAAAACATTTTCATAATATTTAGTTCTTTACAACATTACGGCTATATATGCCAATCACTTAATCTATTAGGCCTAAAGTATTTTTGCGAATAAGGGCTCAAAGAGAGTGCAGGAAGAAAAACTACTCCAATGCAGAGCTGATTCCAATGCTAGCGTATAGGAACAAGTCCTGGCATGGAAATGACAGTATAAAAGTAGAATAATATCGCTCGAAATGCGGGAGATCCGTGATACTTGTAGACTACATTCATAATGATAATGTAAAGAGTTTCTACCTACCTTACAAGGGACTAGGTGTAAAACAATAAATTGCGTAGTGATCCTCTTACAATTTGTTATTAATTGTTTGCTTAATCATTTTTAATCCATTCCGGCCTTGTCTTCAAGTCAGGCCATACAATGGGCGCCCAGTATGTCATAGCAAACCATGTTATTATTATAGTGGTGATAGTTGGTCCAAAACCCAATTTCATCTGCAATGGAAAAAATTTAATGTCAAAAACTAGAATTTCAGACCCCATAACATTATTTAAATTTGAGTAAAATCTTGTTGTGCCACCAATATCCCCTCCGCGTATTTCGTGCAAAGTTAATATTACCTTTTGAGCAGCGTACTTTACAAAACAATATAAATGTTACAAAATAATTTAGCAATGGAAAACATTACCATAGAAGTTGTAGGAATACTCGCAGCACTTTGCGCTATCAGATTTCCTGGAGTTCCGACAGGAAGCATGAAGCAATATGATGCAGAGAATCCAGTAGCGATGTTGTACCATAAAGGATTCCGTTGTATTTGTTTAGCCTAGAAATAAGTAATAAATAATGTACAACTAAATACTCATCCCATACAATGAGTTCAAAAGGCTCATCATTCAATCATCATTCATTCATTTAGCTGGGAGCCTACTAGCAAGACTTCATCCATAGGAGTTTTATTACTTCAGATACATTTTCAACGGATGATACTCGCGGTGATGTACGGCAATCCACACGGCCCCGATGTCCACTTGTTGTCTATGTGGTATTTATTTGACAAAAAACTTCACATAATCAGTAAGTGTACACAGTATGACCAACGAATTGACGAAGAGTCAATGGGTGACTTTAAGCAGTTCATATTTCTTATTGCAACCCCTAAATTAGTACCTAATTAAATCAGAATATGGATGCTTACAAGGTACTGCTAACGCACAACAAGCGTAAAAGCGGCGGGTTGTCACAGAGTGACTTAGTCGACGTGCGCATATGAACATCTTGCGACCGAGACGATTCAGTGAGACTAAGGTGTTGGTAAGTAATTTGGTTCCAAACATGAAATCTTTGTCCTCTTAAAATTTTTGGTGATTCTTGGCAACTGGCACCTCATGAAGTTACAGCCATATGTCATTGCGCCTAATTTTATTAGAGTTTGGTGATCTTTAAGGTGCGGTTACAGAAAAAAAACATATGTCGTTTAAGAGCAAGTTCACTGTGTCCAATTATCGGCTACTGTTACTGCTGTGAATCCGTGAGTAGGTATAACATTTTGTCCATATGATATGAATTAAATATATGTATGATAAAAAAATATTTTCATGAGTCACTGCGTAGTGCTGGCTTATCGATGGCATTAGGGTGCGAACGCGGCCTTGGACGGAAAATAATACTTTTCAAATGGCAGTTTTGTATTTTTTTACATATTTTGCTTTGCAAATTACATTCGAATAGTAAAACGATAGATACTCGTAGATAAACGATATAACGATCAACTAAACTTCTTCAGCTTTCCACTTTTGGGGATCGATTTGGTTATAGGCTTAATCGGTAACTTCGTAATCGGTAAGAACACAAAGTAGTTATATCAAATGGGTAATTTGACTTTCGCAAAATAACACCTGAATCTGATTAGTTATAATTTGGTAATGCCAATAAATATACCAATGATAAAAATTCTTCAGACGATCGTTAGTTTTCCGCCACGGATCATAGGTGGTAAAGTTCATACCCTTGGAAAATACTTGAAACATGTGTTTAATTTTACAAAGAAAGAAGTCTTAAAATAGATATCTAAATATTCAAAGGATGTATTAAAAATTTTACCAAGGACATGGCAATCGGGACAAATACATTCGCCACAGCAACGTTCGATGCAAAGTTTGTTACTAGAGTTACGATAACGATCAACACAAAGAGCACTGCTTCATTAGGCCAGGCGCTTAAAAATTGTAATGCTTCTCCAATCTTTGTATTTAGTCCACTTCTACTTGATGCAGTTGAGAGGGCAAATCCACCACCTGAAAATTATAGTAATTATCCGTATTCTGTATTTAATAGTGCAATATTATTGAATTACTCTTGATCATAGTAATAATGAACTAGGTACTATGATATATACAATAACAGTATGGGTATTTTAAAAAAACTAAAATATTTTATTAGTTATAACAAGGTGCTGCATGTTTTAATGCAATTACTACTAGTGTTGTAATTGCATGATTATTAGTGTAAATTTAATGTATTACTATGTACTTTAACAAGTACTGATCTCATTTAACAGAAAGCCTAATAAGAGGAAGCCAATTACGGTGAGAATTGCAGTTGATAATTGAGAATTTTGGACACAAGGTGAGTACGGAACATTACGAAAAAGCTCGAAACCTGACACTAAGCTGTCTATGCATTTACCGAGTATCAATCTTCAATCACGCAAGGAGTATTGCTATCATCTTGTCAGTTAGCCGTGAGCAATGGTATGCAGTGATATCAGCCTTAAAACTAGTTCAGAATTTAAGAAACTAGCTTTGCCACCCCATTTTCATCCATATGAAAACGAAAGATGTTAACACAGCCTATGTAGTAACAGTCTTCCGTGTTATTAACCCCACAACAATAAGTGCCATCATTTTTTTTTTTAAACTAAAGTGGTAAACAAATTCACGGCTTGACTCATGGCATAGTCTCATGGTAAGCAGTTATCAGGACAATATATCATTGATACGCTGCAAAGAGTATCTAGTCAGTACAGAGCATTTACAGGATGCCAATATTGATACCCATGGTGTCAGAAACATTAAATAAGGCTTCTATACAGGACTTATTACGATGATGATGTTAACAAATAGATCTAGAGTTATATATAAAATTACAGACCGAGTAAAAACATAAAGGAATAGGGCATCTCTCTGTTCAGAACCGACCAGTCCAGCACGGAAGTTATGGTTCCTTTTGGCAACTCTTCATATGCTGTAATATTAAAAATGTATAACTACCAATTAATTTTCTTTTGGGTTATTCCTCTTTTAAGGTACTTACTTACTACTGCTGTATTCTAATAATAAAAAAATCTATTCTAATAATAAAAAAGTATGAGTAGAAATTGCGCAGTAATAGTTTCCGTAGTCATATAAGCAAGTAATATGAATTTAAATACAAAGATATTTTTAATTTTTCACTACACAATTTTGTAAATCTATACAAAGTTAAGTTAAGTATCACTTATTATTATTACTTTAAGTTAAGTTGAAGTATCAGTTCGTAATTTCAAAATATATTTGTTCCGGCATAACCTCCAAAACGGCTGTATCAATTGTGACACTATCTTTTTTAATGACAGATAGCCGCGTTACGCGTTATAAGAAGTAATTATATTCTATTCTATTCCTATCTAATCTAAAAAAAAGTATTAGGGTTCCACGGTAAAAGATAAAACCCACGAAATTGTAAACAAATTTCAATTTCACGTGGAATAAATCGCAGCGGGGCGTTAGTTGTTAAATAGAAAACTTATGACCCAGTTGGAGAAAAAACTAGTTGAGAATGCGCAAGCTTGCATTGCCAGAGGAACACCTGGCTCGTCAATTATATAACAATTTAATTTCTTTTTTTAAAACTTTGTCGGCCATATTGACCATATTCCTTAAGAAATATGATATTGGTTTTTAAGATATTCCTATTCTACTTTATAATTTACCTTTCGAATCTGAAATATTATTATTTTTTAAATTAGTCTGCTATTTTGACCATGTTCCTTAAGAGAAGGTTTTCAGACATTCCTATTCTACTTTTTTATGCTGAATCCGAATCTGAAGTCAAAATTCGAATATTCGAAAAAAAGCGACAGACACACAGAGACAAACGCACACGCAGGCAAACATAGAGATTTCATATAGGAACTGTGTTCCTGAAAATGTTCAATTTAATATTACACGACATAATTATATTATACTAGCAAACCCGGCAGACGTCGTCCTGCCTGGAAAAGCAACGTCAGATTAAATTCAGTCTCAATATTTGATGACATACCGAGATCAGCGCCACCTACCGGGCCTAATTGTGTTTTCAAACTATCAAGGAACCCATTAATGTACACACAAAATTTCATCCAAATTCAGGATAAGTTAGGTGACAAACACACGTTCAGAAGATTTTTTTATACATATTTGTATGTATATATACGTATATACCTCTGTCTGTCTGTATGTCGCGATTTTGATAAAAACGATGTGTTAAACACATCCAATTTTTTTATCATAATCGCTTCGATAATGGTTTAGATTCACAATTCGACCCCGTAGATGAGTTACAAGACTTGGATTTAATTTCGGACAGAGCAATGTGTGTCGGAACTGCTAGTATTATTACAAAATATCTTTGCATTTCTGATTGCATAGTATTTTGAAACTCTATAAGTACTTGTACTTTAAATTAGTCTACTCCTCAAAAATAGGAAATACTATATAAAATTGCATAGCATTATAGTGAGCAATATACTCGTATTATCCTTTAAAACTACAAAGTTTATATTATATAGATCTTAAAGAAACAGGACGAGTGAGTCGCGCCAAGTGACTTTACTGCTATTAGGTATGTCATAAAATTTAGTACTAAAATATAAAAATACTGTTTTCCAGATTTCTCCCTTACTCATTCGATAAGAATTTGCTACGTTCCATAGTTCCTTACCTATTTGATGAATATCTACGTTAGATACATACTTTTTGCTTGAAAGTTCTTTACGATAATGGCTGTTGATGGTAGTAGAAGCATTAGGAAAGAAACCAACGAAGCCAAGCAGGAATCTTGTATACTGTAAAAAGAAAAAATACCTTTTAATACCACTGGTATGACAAGTGAGGTCGTAAGACCAAGTAAGGTCGGAAGGACACGGAATTCGCTGCCCAAGGCTAATAATTACTATTTGGCGTAGATACTGATTTTTACATGCAGCGATTGCCGTCAGACTTTCACAGACCAGTGAGAAAACCAGACCTTTCTCAGGTAAGGTCATCAATTACAAATAAGTTCATAAATCCGAAAACATGAATTTAGTGGTACATTAGATTCGAACCGGGGACGAGATGATCAATAGGCCGGTTCTTAATGCACGGAGCTATCACACTATAAAACATATCTCACGAAATTGAGCGTAAAGATGTTCTTTTATATTATACTCGTACATACTTTAACTTTTACTTAATCTTAGTGAGAATATAATAATTAAGCACTTTCTTTAAAATTATATATTAGCTCAGGGAAAAAGGTTTTCGTATTGTATTTACAAATTCAAGACATTTTTATCATAGTTTATTTACATTTAATTACAATATATATGTGCTATTTTGTTCGATAACTTGTGTGTGACATAATCTCATTGCTCCAGATATTTTGGGACTTCTGATCAAATAAATTAAATGTATTAAAAAAATATTTTTAAAAGAGCTTTTATTAAAAAAACCTGATCTTAAATAAGTGATTTTGTTATTTATATATATATATATATAGTATATGTATATTTTATCTCACTCACTCATCAAGCGGTAAGTCCCGGTAGCATCCACTATGGAGCCCGGGCTTCGCTATGATCATGATCCAAGATGTAGGGAATCCAGTTATTACATAAGAGCGACTGCCATCTGACCTCCGTAACCCTTAAAGGGACCCAGACAAGATAATGAATCATGATTACATATCCTGAAGACCTGCATGCGCAGGTATCCTCACCGGGAGCAAGTGGTAGCCGAACGCAAGTAAATTCTAACTACTTGTAAAAACAGAGTAGGCACCCGCCGGGGTTCGAACGTGGTACCTCACGCTTGTTAGGCATGCAGTTATATCGCGGGGCCACCACCGCTCCGTATAGGTGTATTTTATCCATAACTTCGCGCCAAATCCCTTCCGGGGTAGGCAGAAAGAACCGAGCTCCATAAGACGCAGTCCTTACACAATTCACTTTAAATATTTTTCAATTAGTTTATTGTTTAATTTTTAGTCTTAGAGTCTTATAATCAACATTGTTTATTTTCAAAACTTAGCAAATACCTTTTTAGTTTTTAATCTATTAATATTATAAAACTATTTACATTACTTATACCGTTATTTTTATCATTTACATTATTTATACCACTGATGTTATTTAGTTAGTTATAAAGATATATTACTACCTATTTGTTTTACATTTTCATTAAATTATTCATTTTGGTAGTTCAAGTGTTCAGTAACATTTCTCATTGTATTAATTTCAGCTAATGTGCGGGTTTTACGTAGTATTTGCCCTGATAGTTTATTGCAATCTAATTTATTGATCACAATACCGTTTAATGAGCGTACTTGGCATAGTGTTATGCACGCTTGACCAGTCGCAAAGAGATTCGTTTCTAAATATACTAAGGTATATTATACGGTTTTATCCCGTATCTTGTGAGTGGTTGATGCCCATGAGGAAATCAAGAGTAACATGCGCCTTTCAATAGTGCCATATTGAAGCAAAATCAGGACTATAAGGCGACACTTCTCCGCCAAGCTCTGTTGTCAATATTTGCAGAGTGGCTAAATATGTATATGACCTGGCGTACATGATGAAAATCCCCGCACCCTTTCTGTTGATCAATTCCGGCTGTTTCTTAGGTGAGCTATTAGGTTTCTTTCAGCGAGCTCGTGTAGCACTTAAATAGTTATTTATTATTTTTTTTGTATATCTAGACTTTTTGAAATGAGTTAAAACTGATTTATGGTCAACCCCTAGCTCTTCAGCAATGTCTTAATATGCCGATCTGAATCCACTTTTTTTCTAAAATGGCATTGATTTTATCCATAACAGGTCGACGAGAGCGAGCTTCATCTTTGACATCAAAATTCCCGGATTGGAAATACTTGTATCAGTTTTGTGCTACTCTTATTGACACTGCATTAAGTCCATAAACGTATGAGATTTTTTTCGGAGCTTGTATCGCG
Source organism: Pyralis farinalis (assembly GCA_947507595.1). Taxonomy (NCBI): domain Eukaryota; kingdom Metazoa; phylum Arthropoda; class Insecta; order Lepidoptera; family Pyralidae; genus Pyralis; species Pyralis farinalis. Next base: position 14,461,080 of record OX382269.1, on the reverse strand, counting down.
TTTTATTCTTGTTTATAATGAAACTTCAAAATACATCGAATTTCTTTGTTAGATTCACTGATTTTGGTGGATGTTAAAATAAAAGAAAAAAGACGGGAAACCATTTTTACTTTTAAATTTTCTATTTCTAAAATATCATCCTCAATGTTATCAAAACCAGTCAAATACAAACCGCACAATCAAAGAGATTTTACTGCAACTTATTACTTATAAAATACGAAAATACTTTTTCCCCGACCTTATTTACAATAACGTACATATGCTCTTGTATATTAATACCACAGATACACCAAAAGTATTAATTACTGTGAGCAAATTTCATATCGAGAACCTTATAAAAATATGTAAATTTATTGGTTGTAGAATATGTCGCGTTCCGCAAATGTCTTTTTTCTGGTAGTTCTCAAGTAGTGTGTGAGTAATATTTTCAGGAGACGGACTAAAAAGAGCTGCGCTGATAGCGACTGTTATACTATGTCTGCCATTCCCATGGACCTAAACCAAGTACCAGCTCGGTGGCGCAGTAGTTAATAACGCTACTTTTAACACTAACGCTCGTGGGTTCGATTTCCACACACGACAAACATTTGTGTGCATGAACATTTCTGTTTATCTTGGTGTGGGTTATTTTTTGAGATTTGATTGGATTTTATGAGAGGTAGGGCGCATTAAAGCAGCCCATCTGGCAAGTGCCTCCACCTCACAGAAAACAGCAGCAAAATAACAACTGCCTGTAGGGTTGTTGTGCGAGTTTAAAATAACAACTGCCTGTAGGGTTGTTTCCATTCCACCACACTAAAGATTTCAAAAGCTTCACCTTAGACATGCTCTATGCTTGATTGTTATACCATTATTGTGACACTTTTATTTCATACTTTCCTTTCACACGCTGTGTTGTTGTTTTATTTCATACTTTGCTTTCACTATATGACTTGTAAACTCCAAAAGCTTCTTCTGTCCCTTATATATATGTTGCTTAGTACAACAAATGCCATGCTAAAAAGATATACATTATACTAACAATTTTTTATTCGTGATACCAAAAGCCTCTATAACTTTGTCAGACCATCCTGGAAATATTTGTGGTGAACGACAAAAGAAAGCCACCATAGCTCCCCCAAATAATATAATTACCATCTAAAACAAATAAAAAATAATAAACATGACTTCTATTTAAAAATTATAACATTAGGGTTGGAAAAATAAAAGTGGAGTAAAAACAGGTAATACAGAAAAGTTGATTATTAACAAGCTTAGAATAAATCCAATCATAATATGAAAAAATATAACTTGTAGTAGCAGAGTAAGAATAGGCAAATGAGTATGCCAATAGCCAGTATTTTTTTTACTTATTAATGTGAAAGTGAGAAGCCATTTCGATTACGATATTATAAAACATTTCTGTTACTGAGCATATATAATGACGGTTTGTTGACTCTGTTGATAAAAGAGCAGCAAATAGTTATAATCTACACACACAACTGCTTCTTTACTGCATTGGGTACTCTACTTGATATCCAGAGAAAACAGTCACAGAAACCCTTAGTTAGCCATATCAGATTGTTATCTGTGCAGTTTATAGTAATAAAATGTGTCAGTTAATCGAAAATAAATATATTTTATCTTTATACTAAATACAATAATTATATATGAAGCAATAACAAGAAAATATTTGAAAAAACATTTTGTTTTTTTGATCAAGCATATATATTCTCGGGCTACATAGAGTCGATCCCAAAGTAAGTAAAGTTTTCCCCATGATTAGATAATTAGATAAATAGATAATAGTTAAGTAATAATTAATAGATAAATATAAGTAAAAAAATGGAATTCATAGTAAATACCCATGCTCTGCTCTGCTGCATGCATGTAATGTCTATGTTCATAGATGTTTGGCTAGTTGGAAAATGGAACCCACCAGCCTTGGTGCTAAAGTAGCTATCGCCAGGCATTCCACCACTGTCTTTTATTATGCAACATCGGATAAGCACACGGCCCACCCTATGTAAAACCGTTACGGTAGCCTATGAACGCATTATGAAAATGAAAATGCAATGTTGTATTGCGATAGTGAAGTTCATTGCAGTCCTGGCAGTAAACTATGCCTGTCTTGAAATTCACAACGAAAGCAATTTGAAGAAATTAGTAGGAGCATGAAGTTAAAAATTTATCTTCCTCTTTGGCAATGTGAGAGACAATGATATGATACAAAGGTATCCATAGCCTAAATTAACAATCATGTGAGTAATATAAAATACACATACAATAACATTGTGGTAATATATGTATTGATACTTACGAATTCCCAAAATGATAAATTACCCATTTTTTTAGCATCTCTTGTAATAATTTCCGTGGCTGCATCTATACCTCTTTTGTCTATATAGGCTCTTTTTGCTGCTGCACTCTTTGGTCTAAAAATATTACATTATCCGAATTGATATAACGATATAACTAAATAGCGACAGGGCATCTAGTGGTGTACCCTGATAATTAACAAACGTTTGATAAATACTCTGGAAAAGTTTAAAGAAATCAGCAGCTAAATAATTCCCTGCAGGGATGTTGTGTTAAGTTGGCACGAGATAAGTGGTTATATTAACAATAAAGCGGCAATGCGCAAGCAATACTCCTTTCATTGCAAGTATTGTCAGCACATGGTCAACTTCGTAGAAGGCATGTCATGTATTTGTTCGCCTATAAATTTAGTAAAAAGAAAAAAAACCGAGCGACCTATTCAGTAATGGCATATGATGTGTAACATCTGATATCTCACCTTCGTAAGAAGCAACTTGAATTAAATTAGAATTATAAATATTTAAGAAATGAGTATTAAAGAAATAATTGGTGTAATTTATTAATTTGTTTTTGAAGTTAAAATTTATTCTACGTGCTATGACAAGTAATTTATATCTTTTTCGGACTAAAACAATGTTTTCAAACGGATCTGATGTACAGAAAAAAATATATTGTTAGTTTACATCAGTAGTATGACCAATTACATACTTAGCTATAAACGGAGAATTCAAGTTAATATAATGAAACACGTATTGATTTGATTAACGCTTTTACAAATGCAACTAAGTATTCGTTCCTTACCATTGATATTAGTTTGTTGCCTGCGGTATTGTCTGCTTTGTTTTGAGTATTATAGACATCTTTTGTCAATCAATCAATCAAATTATGATAACAATGTACTTTGTAATAAGTTGTGTAAATATACTTATGCTGTAAATTATATTATCAATAGTCAACCTCACGGAAAATGGGCTGGTGCCATCGGACGGCCAACTCTACCACCGTGTGCGCTCATTAGTCAAATCTAACAACGGATTACACAGGCGGGGAAGTGCGCGCTGTTTGATTTGACTTCCGTCCCTTTTACGGAATGACTCCCACAGATTGCAAGAAAGCGAGAGCAAATGTGTTATATTAAGAAAAAACAGGATATATTTTATCCTTTGTCGGGCAAAGTAAAATGATTCCTTTAATTTGAGCAGTCTAACCGATTAATGTCGTTATTAGTTATACATTTTCTGTAAGGTAAAATTCAGGAATAATTCTATGGGAAAAATATAGCTTATTTATCCAATCATCATAATATTAGATTACTATCGCTTGTGAGCTGAATAATGTTGACGAACAAACATACGAACTCTATGCACTAACGCCTCGATTTGGTACGTTGAGCGAGGGCAGCAGGCGAAGTCACACAGTTAAAAAAGCAATTAACTGAGATAAAATTATAAATTTCTGTTACATTATTAGACATTATCTATACATACAGATAAATAAAATTGGTGTGTCTGTTTGTAAAATTAAAATAACCGCTTTTTATTAAATGCATATGGATGTATACACGGTATATATACTAAAATATTTTTATTACAATTTTTGTCTGTCTGTCTGTTTGTTCCGGGTAATCTCTAAAACGGCTGGACCGATTTTGACGGGACTTTCACTGGCAGATAGCTGATGTAATAAGGAGTAACTTAGACTACTTTTATTTTAGAATTTTTATTTATTTTTATTAATATAAATAAATAATAAAAAAATAACTATTACGCGCGGACAAAGTCGCGGGCACAGCTAGTTAGTATTAAAAAAGTTTTAATATGATAAGTACGAGGTCATTTGTGATACTTGAGATCGTACTGTATCATTTAAGCATTACGAAGGACCTCAACATCAATTATCGAGCGAATTATGGTGGCACGTTTTGTATTATCATTCTTCTTGGCGTAGATTTTTCCCTCCGTACATCAGATGTATTTGTTATGTTCCACTTAGTTCTTGTTTGGCATTATTAAGTGGAGTTTTGGTGTGATGAGTAAGTGATGGCTGCAAGTAGACGCGGTCCGTGGCTTTATCAACGGGGAGGTTGTGCACAACATTACCAGCCAGAAGCTCCACGTTTCAAGCCGCTGAAACTCACTCGTCACGTATTCCATTTGATCGAAGTTCAGCGATGTTAGATATCGATCGCTCCTTGCGTCACCACTCAACGGCAGGCCACTCGACGGATACTCAGTAGGTATTGACTATCAACCTTTAGCCTACTTGCAATTTCCTTATCAATAGTTTCGGTATTTTGGTTGGAGGGCTCGGGACGACTGCTATTTCCAATGTAGAGGCTAATAACTTTTGGTCGACTTCTTGAATCCTCTGTTCCATTGCAGAAATACAGGGTTCTAGGTTTTTATTTTTAATTGAAATATCAGAGTTTTTAATTAGCAGTGTTTTAATGTAGTTTCTTGCTGTCTGACAATATTTTCTAAGTCTCCAATATGTCTGTTCATAAATTCGATTAAAGGTTCTTCATAATTCAGTTTTGACTACCATTCTGATACTACCGACTGACGTCGGTTAGTAGTTTCTAAGAATTAAATCCCACGAGTCTCTCATTTTCGCGTTTTTCCTCATGATCAAAGTTATCAAGAAGAAAGAAGGATGAACGCCTCGTTAAGTTACGAAGCGCATTCCTCACAGCTCCATTCGAAGCCCTCGTTGAATGAACACACTGCACACTGCATGTTTTTTTTTTGTTTAAAGCGTACACCCCTGCCGTGGGCAAGGCACTGTTTACCACAATAGAAAATTTACACTCAATTTTTTTAAATCAATTTTATAATAAAATATTCTTTCATACATCATCTTACAGTTTGATTATCTAAAATTTTTAATTTTGCCCATTTGCACACTTTGCACACTGCATGTTACACCCACTACCTTTCAAGCTGGGTGATCTCTGAGTGATTTCTATTACAATTATTTCACTTTAAGAACATTTTAGTAGGGGATATTTGAATATTTACTTTTGAATTACAAGACATGACTACCTTCACCTGCCGATCTTACGCAGAATGTGATGTATTGATTCATATGTCCCATATCAACTTTTATCATTATAATGGAAATACCATTGAAGAGACTGATATTATATTAAACAAATTAATAAACAACAGAAACTAAAAAGAAAGTGTAAGAAGTAGGAAATTATGTAATTATTGGGTGATCTTAAATTACTAATATTTTATTTCCTCACAGTCGAAATGAAAAATGAAGTAGTAACACGGGAAAAATTGGGCAATTGCCCCTCGAATAGAGGAGGAATGCCCTTGATCGCTACGCTCTCTCATATATATCACCTAAATGAGAGTATAGTTGCTTACTTTCTTTCCTTGGTTAACAATATACTATTTCACCTCTTGGCATTTCACATGAGGCCAGTTCCTTAGACTTAAAGTCATACTAGTCCTCATATAACAAATAGATTATCGTTTATATTCATGTAAATTGTATTGTGTTATAAAAACCTAGCGGCAAATTATGGAGTGAATGATTTCATGTAAATCATGTTAGAATAGTTAAATATTTTACGTCCGTTCGTAATACTCGTAGAACAAATTCGTATACAATATAAATGAAATATAACTAATCGCAGCAGAACATTTCTTGTTAGTATAATTTCTATAAAACAGGACGTCTTTCATCCGAGCTCTTAAAATATAGATCTTAATTACCCAATCATATAATTTAATTATGCTTACCTAAATAACCCAAAATACACGATTGCCAAATTCAGAAACATAACAACCTCCATAACAATCATGTAAGGAATGGCAAATGCTGAGAACAGTGGAAATGACAGGTACTCTTGAGCCTTTGGATAATCACTGAAAACGATGAAAATATAACTACTAATAGATCACGACGCACTGTATTTATATCAATATCTCACAGCTAAAATAAACACAAAGGGTATAATGTACACCAATTTTTGTTTTTTAGATCCTTGCACTATGCATGAGAAATTAGTAACATTATTGTAACTAGGGCTCGTAATATTTTGATGATGTTTCTGGCAAACTCTGTACATTGAGGTAGTGCGATGCAGCGATTGGTCCTGTGTTGCTTACAGCTATCGTCTGATAGGTGCGAGCGACACAGAACTAATCGCTCTGAAATTCTAAGGGTGAGCCTTAAGTTCAACAGTCAATGTTCTTCGGCTTGAAATGATGATACTTAGTTTAATGTGCTCATATTGTGCTCATTATTTTCAATTTTATCGAGTGAAAGAGACTGCAAAGATAATAGTTTTTACATCACATTTATATACAAATTATCACAACACGCACAGAATAATTCAATCCAAGTAAAAAATATGGTAAACGTGTACCACATTTCTTTTTAAAAGGCTACTTACATTTTCAGAAGAATAAATACAAAAGATACATATGTTTTAACTAGACAACTGTACGACAAGATCTATATTTATTGTTGTAAATGTATAAAAACATTCAACGTCTTAAAATTAAAAATCTGATCAAATATAATGTAACTGCGCACTAATACTATGTATGTAGGATATTTGCAATGTATTTTAAATGTGTTACTTAGAAACATGTATCACTTTACTTACGTCATAAAGAGTCCCTTAAATACCAAGTTTGTCGCAGTTCCAACCAAAGTGCCTATACCACCTGTAACAGAATATTCCTCATGTTTTTATTTTACCAGCAATGGCTAAAATGTTATAGTTTTTGATCCGGATAAGGAGTAATTTCCTAACTGATCATGAGTCGGTAGACTGGTAAGAATAAGTTGGTAAAAGTATGATCCACATTTAAGCGAGAACTATGAATGAGTGCAGTTGTGAGTCACATATATATTTTTTCTAACAATTTTTATTCATAGTTAAAGTGTAATTATATAATGAAGAAGGAGACGTTACTTTAAATGAGTACAGTTACTGATATTTGTAATTAGTGCCACCTAATAAAATAACTTTTTGATTTACCACCACATACAAAAGAATTTTTGAAAATTACCCAGAAGTATATTATTCCTATCGTCATTCCTGTCGCTTCTATTGCATGTTAAAACGGCTACTTAAATGCTATCTTGTATTTAAACTTCTTTTAAATTGGAGAATCTTTAACTTAATTTAAATAGGATTTAACGTGTACAGAAATACAAGAAATACAAATATAATTTATATATGACTGTATGTATGTATGTATATCTTCACGCCAGGTCCCTTGCGGGGTAGGCAGAGAGAACCGAGCGCCATAAGACGCGGTCCTTACACACTTCACTCGCTTCTTTCACATTCATAGCTCTTTTCATGCACGCTCGCCGGTTCCTAAGGCTCCTGACATCACCTTCTGATAAAACACGACCAATTTGGTCATGGTAGGTTAGTCTTGGTCTTCCTCGGCTCCTACATCCTTCCACTTTCGCATTGTATATCTGTTTCAACATTCTTTCATCTTGCATTCTTTCTACATGTCCGAACCAACGGAGCATGCCCTTTCTTATCTTAACACCGACACTCTCTTTCAGTCCAACTCTCTTTCGTACGTCATCATTTCGAACGCGGTCAGCAAGCGTTATGCCATATCTATATGACTGATCTATGATAAATCTATATAAGTAATGACCAGCTCGGTGGCGTGGTAGTGAAACGCGCTATTACACTATTTTGGCACCAACGCTCGTGGGTTCGATTCTTACATAACACAATTATTTGTGTGCATGAACATGTCTGTTTGCGTAGGTCTGGATATTTTCTATGTACAATAAGTACGTACGTATTTGCAAAAATAAATGTATTTACGTATGTTTATCAGTTGTCTAGTATCCATAACATGAGCTCGGTTACTTTGGGAATAGATGGCGCTATGTAATTCATCCGACAGAAAAATATGAATAGGCAAAGACAAAATAAAATTTAGTTCAATACTTTTGCTCTCATGTCAGTTAATCGTTTTTCTTTTATGTTTAAATTCAATGAGTTTCACTGTTATCATTAAAAATAATTTGAAAAGATAGAAATAAAATAATGGAAACCTGCATACTCTTACAGTTCCTGTTACTACTAATTATCGTCGATTTGGACGAACACTAGTAATTTTACATATTTGTCAGAGACGAAACTAACGCTTGAGTAGCGATTTGTGGCCAATATTTTAAGAAGCAAGAACCAAGCGGCGTTTTATATATTTGCGGGATGTACCTAATTTTGAAATTAATATGATGCATCCAATTTTTACTATAGAGTTTTATTGACAATTCACAATTTTAATTTATTTAGACAACATCGACAAGCACGTAAAAATCTCTTCCGGTATTTTTTAAACCATGACAAATAGTTATTAACTGAATGTCTGTACTCTGTACTCGACTCTATTGGTGGAAAATTATAGGAAAAAAACCTTAGAAGATAATAGGCTGTAAGAATCATATCGAACAATACCATTAAAGAATATACGATAGACACAACAAACACAGAGGAACATTTGAGGCATCGACACTCTACTTTGATTTGAGGCCTAAATATCTCTATCTAGGGTTGCAAGAAGTAAAGTGTGTAAGGATCGATGCTTGTGGCGTTCGGTTCTCTCTGCCTACCAACGATTTACCTACGATTTAGCGTGAAGTTAGATAGATAGGATTGTAAATTTGGTATCGTCAATAATTCCCACTGCTTGTCTCTGAACAGAGTCACAAACCCCGATTATTCCCAGTTAAAGATTACTAAAAACTGAACGTGTGGTTGTATTGTAGCTTGCGTTGCAAAAATTTTTGTGACCAGCCAAATTACTGCTTCACCCTGTTTTTCCTTTGCCAACTTGCTCCCTTTGATCTACAGGTTACTTCAGAATTAAACTTCGCTAGAAATATAAGTATTTTTACTCGCGGCAACGGGAGTGTTCTAAAATTATTGTGTACATGCGTGTGTAGTAAATGCTTTTTTTTCTTACCGAGAATTTCTACTGCACAGATTCGTGCATAGGTGTGATTCAATCCCATGTAATAGTCCTCAGATAATCTAGCCAGACCATTTAACCACTAAGTTGGTAAACATGTATACGGCCTGCCTGATGGTAAGCAGTTACCGTAGCCTATGGACATATACAATACTAGGGGTGTCACTCGTGCGTTGCCGGCCCTGTAAAAAGGTCTTCACGCCTTTCTTGAAGAACTCTATTCTGTAGTCCCTAGGTAAAACTTCTCTGAAACCACACTATATGCGACCATTGCGTTTAAGTGTATGATGATGAATTCTCAGCCGTGGGCAAGAGCGGTGCGATTGTAAATCGAGGTTGTTGGCATCATATATCGAACAATTTCTCGAACTACGGAAATACAATTTCGTACAGTATTGTCTTGTAGTTACGATTTATGTATCAACTTTCAAGCCTCTTATTATTCAGGAGTAAAGTTTGAAATTTATTTATGAGTTAAAAGAACCGAGTAAACAAACAAACAGATGAAAAAGCGAGCTCATAAAAACATGGCAAAACTCTGTTAGTGGTCAGTACATAATAATATTAAGATAAATATAAAAATGTACAGTGATATCTACTCATAATTAGGAACAACCAAGTGGAGAAGTACCTACGCCTTCCAGAGCATTGTACCTAATTAGCAAGTATTCTCATGTACATAAGGTTATTCGCGCTTTTCCTCGAGTGTACGCAGATTTTTAGTCTTTAGTGAAAACTTGTCTGAAAAATTTATTATTGATTGTGAAAAGTTCTGTCACATTTTGGCCTTGCTGGAATATAAATTCTTGATTCAGTTTGTTTAATTCAGTTACTGCAAGTTAATTCAAACATTTTCCACTTGAGAATTCCATTAAGTCTAGGAAGTATAATGGATTTTCTTACCAATAGTCGCAGAGAAGGTAGTAATACAGAAATAACACGACATAATTTCAGTTGCACTTTTTTCTCCATCGGCGTTGTATTCGTACATAGTCATGAAGTTATTCTAGAATAATAATAAACAGTTAATTTTATTGCCACAACATAAAAGTAAATCTTACGTGTTGCTTAAAAAAGTATAATAGTAATAGTCAAAGTCAATAATAGTGTCACAATAAATTAAAAATGTTTCGAAACACATTGCCACATTTATATAAAATATTTGTAAGAGGAAAATCTCTAACCGCTTTTTTTGAAATTAAATGTGTCTTGATTTTGTTAAAAGCATTTTTTTTTATATATTTCCATGTCTTTTTAATATCGGATTTTATGGTGTAAATAATAAATTAAATGAAATAACCATATAATCAACAAGGTTTTATTAAACACAATAAATATAAAAATTAAATCGAGTAGTTATCAGAGTATTATAAGTATATACTAACATTATGGCTACATATAAAAGATCTGAACTGATGTTCGGATTGAAACATATACACAATGGACATTAAGTTTATCAAACAATGAACATTATATCAAATATATCTGAACATCGTCTTTATATTTGCTGTTATGCACTGGACGAGAACGGGGCGTGGAGAGGTTCCTTGCATACTAAAACTGCGATGATCGCATACATTTGTGTTCCAGATAAATTTTAATATATAAACTTTTAGTAAAACAATTTTTTAGGTAAGTTGGTGCCGTATATAGCATATTTCGCCTTTCACAACAAGCTTACCCCACAGGCATTTTTTATAAAATGACTTTCATAATCACAAAAGGATTAGAAAGATAGCTCAGTACTTTTACGACCATAAGTCTTCAGTATTTTCTTAATGTACTAGTTAATTCCTCGACTTCTTTTTAGAGCATTTTAATGAAAACTTGTATTCATGATTTTTTTGTTTAATTATCTACTTCTACGCCTACTTCTTAGATTATGTTACACACAGTACAAGTATCATTCACTTTATACACATAACAATGTGTAGTAAATAGTGTAGTGAATGATAGTTTTTCTTTGTTATATTTTAGTTTGAAGAAATAATTAATAAAAGGAAATATACTTACGTCAGAGAACACTTTCAATATAGCAAAATTTATGGGCACCATCATCGTCGTTGCTGCTGTGTTTGTGACCCACATAGAAACGAAAGTCGTCACAATACATATCCCGCCAATCAATCTAGATTGAAATAATTTTGTATATAGTAAACCGTACATGCATATATTCATATTATCATGCCTGTCTCCCATAGGGGTAGGCAGAGACTACGGAACGCCAGGTGCATCGATCCAAATATACCCATTTCGCTTCTTCCACACTCATCAACCTCTTCATGCATGCTCCTCAGTTTTGGATGCTTTTGATTTGGCCCTTTTTCAACACATCACCAATTTGATCTATGTATTGTGCGTCTAGGGCGGCCCCGTCGATATCTCCATTCATTATCGTAAAATGAATGGAGATATCATATAGAGATATGGAATAAATTTTTCACAGTCCATTATTGCCTAGATTAGCATTTTAAGTTGGGAGACACCACATAGGGTTACTATGCCAAAACAAAGCATAATAACCGAATCCAAATTAATATCTACTACCTTTGCCTGCGTTGGGACCCAGTTATCCCTTCCGGCCGACAATGTACTCATCAATTATGACTTCATTCTATGTTGTCCTGATCCTAGAAAGTCCGACAACCTAAAAATTTCTCCCTAATATTGTTTGCATTACCACAATGTCTTGATCCTAAAAAGTTGTCATCTTACATTGTCCCCATACTATACAGAGTAGAGTTAAATCTAAATCTAATTTAATTTTAACCTAAATCAACTCAGTGGTTGCATTAATATTATTTTTTTTATTCAGTTTAACGTTAATTATATTAATTAGTTTTGATCTAAAATTATCATATTTTACGGCTCTCATTTATAACCTGTCATTCCTGTATTATTAGTTGTGCCCATGTGATAACATTGAGATCATTTTAAAACGGAGACATTTTAGGCAGACACTATGAATAAATAATAAGTCAGGAAATGGAACTCCACTCAAAAAATGACCCAACGAAAATCGTGTGGCTTAAAAGTCGTATACACGCATCGTTTAGTCGATCATTTGTCACGCAAGCGAGCACATGTCAAATCTTTGTGTACGTTTTCATTTTTATCACTGTAAATCGACTAAAAATCATCATGACATCACTAGTAATAGTACCTAATCGTATCACGATTCTCCCTCTGGGTTGTGGAGGTCTGACGACGGTCGCTCCATATAATAAATCAGTACCTTCGCCAAATTCTTGGGCTTAGGTAGCAGGCCCCGCCAATTCTAATGGATTAGGATACAAAATAACGATAAGAAGACTGATTTTGATATGGAGCGACTGCGGTGCGACCTCCATAACCCAGAGGGAAAATTAGACCTTTTATAGGTTAGGTGACACGTATTTCAAAATTTTATTCCTTGAACGTGCGTTGTGTTTATAGTTGTACATTTTAATTATGAGATATGCGTGTCCATCGATGCGATTCAGGGACCACCTTTAACAGAGTGTATGTAACATTTGTGATTATATTTTTACAAATTAGAAGGTGAATTTACAAAATAGCGTAATAAGTATTATAAATTGTTGACACATTCAAAACCTCAAAATTCATATGTGATGCAATGGGAATTCAAATTTACTTCCATCTTATTCACACAAGTCGTGTGCAGACTAATTTAAATTATTTTTTTAACCAACCTTACGTGAGAGAATCCGATTAACCGTATAGTGGCGAATGCCAGCCGTTTGTGCAATCCAGATTGTTCCACACTGTATGCCAGCATAAGACTTCCCAAGAACATTATGATTGTGTCCTGACGAAATGAGGATGAACATTTATTTTGCATAACATTTATGTATAACATACAATGAAATTTAAAGAAGAAAAATGTATTTTACCGAATCTTAACGTAAATTTTGGTTTACTTTTTAATTTATAGTCATACAAGCTCATATATAGGTACGCTTTCAGCAAAGAGATTACTTAGTGCATTACGAGGCAATATAATATTCGTACAAAACAACTTTAGTTTAGTTAGTAGGATAAAAATATGTGCTGTACAGAGCCAAAGACTTTTGTTATGCAAGTCTCAAGTCAGATTGTACATAGATTAGGTACTGTGGTCACCTATGTGCGAGACTATCTGGATACCAGCTGAGACCTTGTAATTCGGTGCGAAGAATAGTGTGAAATGATCCTAGGCTCACACACGGTATTGAGTCTTTTAGTTTAAGGAGAGATTTTACCTCCCTTTGTGTGTCCGATTGAACAATGGGTAACACAACACATTGTACCGTCGAAAGCACAAAGGTAGGCAAAATCTCTCCTCTGAAGAGCTGTTTGATATAATACCAATAGCCTCGTTTTACAACTACACTGTTCGCCGACGACTATGAATTAATTTTCATACTGGAACCGCAGTGGTCACGTTCTGTACGGTTCCAAAGAAGTTTTCTACCGAGAAATCTTAATTTGTGGAATGAGCAACATGTAGAGGTATTCCACTATAACATAAGGTTATAAATCTCTCAAGAGGTAAATTGTGTCAATCTTCGGGGTTTTAGGATAAATTGAAGATCTCTTTCTATAACGGCAATTTTGACTGTTTTAGTGATTTTTTTAAGCAACTCTCGTCCATACTCACGGCCAGCTTAATGAAGCAAATTCCTGCTGATTATACAGTAAGATTGTGTCCAAGAAGTTTACAGGGAATCTATACTTATCCCAGTGCAATATTCTTACAATAATTTCCTTACTCTTAAATTGTAGAATGAACTCCCTGCCGAGGTTCTTTAGTGGGACATATGGTTTTTCAAGAAAGACGTGTAGAGGTTTTTGCAGGGTCAGCAAGAACAACCTTTGTGTTATAAGTATTTACCATCAGGCAGGCTATGTGTAAAGTTTACTATAAAATTGTAGAAGTTGACTAGATAACTTGTTAATAACATCACGGATATACACCATTATATGAAATCACATAAAAGATTCATCAAAAACAATTTATTGTTGACGTAATGATTGCGTAACAAACATACAAAAAATACAGTCGAATTGAGAAGAATCTCCTCCTTCTTTGAAGTTCGTTAAAAAGCACTATGTACGCACAATAGCAAAATGGTTTCTTGAACTTGTGCACACATTTTATTTAACTTTTCTTCTGTTACAGATGACAGACAACAGAATGATCAGAGCAGCAATCGCAGTTACGGTATTATTAAGAACTTATTAAAGCGGACGGTGCCAGACGGTGCTATTTCCCTCGATAACAACAACTAACAGAAACATACAAACTAGTATAGATCAAATGATGATACTCAATTGAAAGAAAAATGTTAAATGGCTAATGGATTCAGTATTTATTTGCTAAATATAATATCACAGACAATTTAATCTGTACTACTTTATCTGCTACAGATAATAGTTTCTGCGAGTTGTCAATCGGTTACGATCTGTATAAGATGGATGAAATACTCCAGTGGGCTGTTTGTAATCAATCAAGGTCTTGTCCACCGACATTTGCCGTGCGGGTTGCACCATATTCATAGTAAGTTGATTTGGTGTCTAAAGATTGTAACAAACTACTTACATTCCACTTAGGAGATGAAACTGGTATAATAAAGTACTTCTATTTAAAACTACTCACATTCATATATGCCTTACAAGTTTCATCACTAGTCATCACGCCCGATATAGGAAAAATGACAACCGGCAAAAATGCAGAGACGGCTAAAGGAAGACACTCAGTCATCCAAAATACAGCCATAATTACAAGCGTGTAGGCGACCCATAAATAAGGCTGAAAAAAAAACTGCAAAATTAGCACCAATAACAATACACGAATAAAATAATATTTAGGAAACTATGCAATTTAAGTAACAGCTGTTTTGGCTTGTGATTTAAGATTTAATTTAATATTTACGAGCCTGGTGGCTAAGTGGTTTGAAACGTTACATTCACACCAAAACTCGTGGGTTTGAAAAGAGGAAATATTTGCGTGAATGAACATGTATGTTTGTCTTGGTCTGGGTATTCTTAATAGAAGTAGGATACTTCAAAGCAGAAACCCCAGCCAAATTACAACTCCTTGGAGGGTTTTTGTATTCCTGTGTAGGTAAACTCTTGATGAGTTGCTATGTTAGCATACTTAATGTCTTTCATGGATTCATATTAGTTAATGAGACAGTGTTTCTTGGAATTAAAGTAGACTCCAAATTGTAGTAGTGTCCCACATAAATGAACTTACCAGTAACCTCAGTTCCACCGTATGCTGCCACATGTAGTTATGTATTAAACTGTTGATGGACTACTGCATCTTTAGTCTATTTCAATTATTTACAGAGCATTATACTCGTAGTGTGGGGAAAAGCAGCAGATATTGAAACAACCTGCTGATATTTACTGTTGTGTGTCATGGAGATACAAATAAATGGCTTATCTATCTATCTATCTAACTTTTAACGCTGAGAGAATTGTCCGCTCTATTTATAATATGGGCTTCAAGGAATCACTTAGGAAATTGTTCAAAGAAATAAATATCCTCACTGATACCTCTCAGTATATTTATGGAAATATAATGTATGTTTATAAAAGTATATGAAGTTTTAAAATTCTGTAAAAATCTTAGAAGCAGTAATAAGTTGCATATGACGGTACATCGGCTTGATAAAACTGGATTTTTTTTGTTGTAAAGTGCTGTCACTACAACTTCTTTGGAGCTTACTAATGACCATACTCACTCGCAGGAATACAACAACCCTCAAGGGAAGTGTTATTTGGCTGCGATTTTCTGAAAGGTGGAGGTACTTCCCTAGACAGACTGCTGTGATTCGTCTCTCTTAAAAATACCAGGACCACAGACATATCCATACATACAAATGTTTCGTCTTGTGTGGGAGTCGAACCCACGAGCGTTGATATCAAAGTAGCATTTCGAACCACTGCGCCACCGAGTTCATCAAAAAACATCATTGCTATTATTATTATATTGACATAGATTTTAATATAATAAGATTTAATTTAAGAAGTATTAGGCGTCTCTATGTGCCCGCGGGGTCCAGTGGTAAATAAATATTATTTGTCTTTTTTGTCGGTAACTACATCAAGCGGGCAGTATGCTCGTATACCTTCCAATGTAGTATAAAAGAGGCATTTTTTCAAACTTCGAGACATAACTTACGTATCGGGGAAATACCCCTATGTATTTTTTTTATTTTTGTATTGTCAGAAAACCATAATGCCGGAAATAGCGCACAAAAGTGGTAGTTATAGCAGGCTTGTATATATCTTGTTCATATATCTGTTGTATCTTATTTGTATACTTTGCGAGAGTCTGCTATCTGGACGAGGTAAAGTCCTGTGCTACAGGATTCATATCAGTTGAATTAAATCAGAAGATTTACAGACAATTTGACAGCAGATTCATAGCAGTTGAATTAAATCAGAAGATTTACAGACAATTTGACAGCAAAGTAATTTTTTAAATTTGATGGTTCCTGACATAAAATGAGTCCGTGTTTTAATGGAGAATGTCTATTCTTTATATAAACTCTTTTCGTAAAAGGGCGTATAAAGCTAAGTGGCGCCCTCACTTTGTTTTTAATAACAACGCTGAATTTAAACCAATTCCAAAAAACGCTTAATACTGTAGAACCATAATTTGTTTTTTTTAAACATATCTTCTATTTACTCGTATTATCTATGTACAAGTTACCAAAATTTTAGTTATTGCTTATTGTGGCCACTTATAGCAATAATCAAAATTATGACTAATTGTACATAAATAATAAATACAAAATATGTACATAAACATGGTTCTACAGTGCCAGTACTGAGCGTGTTTTTGGAATTAGTCTTAAATTCAACGTTGTTAATAAAAAACACAATGGGCGTCACTTAGCCAATGCTCCGCCTAATGAATAACTGTTATTATTTCTAGCTACTTACCGGTGTTGGTTCAGGTAGAACCACAAACAACGATATAATTGGCGTTATAACAATCAGTAGTCCTCGCCAATGACCAGCAAAGAAACGCTTCATCTTCGTGGCAAAAGATACTGGTGGATCTGGCGGACTCTTACTAAAATGTTAAAATTATATTTATTATCCGATTATACGTCGTCCAAGTACTTAATATTTATTATTAAGTACTTGGACGATTGAGCTTCAGCCGGCGCAATTCATTGTTCTTTATTGTGTAAAGTCGCCGCCTTGTTTCAGATACAGATATATATAAAGTTAAAACGAAAAAAGTAAGTTAGGACAAATTGCTATCTAAAACAGAAATAACCAAGAAAATAAATTGACAATGTTAAATTGGAACGAGTGCAGAAATTCAAATATTAGCCAGCTTAATCACAGCTGACACTAGATCTGAGCGGTGATAGACTAGAGGCTAAATAACCGGTCTGTGAACTGACTGGTTTGAATCCTGGTGCGGCCATGTACGATTAAATGAGTTATTTCGGATTCATGTATATATTTGTAATTATGACAGGAAAACATCGTAAGGAAACCCGCACATCTCATAAAATGTTTTTCGAAAGACATGTGACCTAACCTAAGAAAAGGTATGGTGTAGACTCTGGGTTGTGGAGGTCTGATGACAAATCTTTAAGGTTAAATAGTGAACCCCGTCAATCTGAATGGATTGGAAAACGAGATAACGATGGAAATAAGAACTGATATGACTAAAATTACATGTTAAAAATACCTATTCACTACCAAAATGACAAAAAGCATTCCGTTTAAAAACGTCTCTTTAAAGTGTATATTCGGAGCATATGCTTATATGGATGTGTGACACGGATTCTAACGATAAAGGCAGTATGAGGAAGGAATAAGCTTTTGAAATACGATGCTGGCCAAGAATGAAGAGGCTAAGCTTCAAGAAAAAGGTCACAAATTAGTGTCTTGAATAGAGGAGGAGAAAAAATAAGTTCGTTAATAATTATGGACAACAGAAGAAGAAATATGATGGGACACTTGATCCAGTATGACAACTTTATGAGAAATTTAATTGAATGTAAAGTAAAAGGAAAACGGGGACAGAGGACAGGAAGACAATGGGATAATTACAGGGAAAAGTGAAAGTTAAAACAGTCATATATCGAAGTATCAAACTGGTGGTATCCATTTCGGATGCAATGAACATGGATTAAATCAGTTCGTTTATTTGGAAGCTACCGAAAAAATAAATTATTACCTTCAGAAACAAAGTCTAACTGCACATAAATTTCCAGCCAAAGAAACACAGAGGTGGCAATACGCCAGCGATACTCGTTGTGGTACAAGATCTCACAGACTACAACTAACCGCTCCACATCAGGATATGTTTGTTTGGCACCCAATGTAGTATAAAGGAAGATGATAAATTTCCTGTAGACATCGAGTTACTTATTTCGTATTTACGAAAACGAAAAATAAATAAATTGTTCCACCAGTCTAGTTTTATCCAATAAGTATCTAGGCAGTTTTATTGAATAGTTTAAAATTCTTACTCGACATCCGTGTCCACTTCTTCCTCCTCTATCATATCTGATCTCATAAATAATTTGTTGTATTTACCAAAATAACAACTGTATATGTAGATTAGTTATTTTACGTTACTGAAAATGAAACCAGTCGGCCGTGCCTCCCCAACTAGTACACATGCTTCTAAATTACAAAATCTCGGCTCAATAGTACTATACCACGCGAAAGGAATTTATAGTGATTAAGCTGTAAAGAGACTTGTAATGTAGCGCGAGTGTTAGTTGGTGATAGTATGATTACCTGCTGTAATTATGGATCAGATAAGCTTATTGTGCAAGTTTTACCATAGATAAATTAAATAAATAAATTAATATTGTCGGACAAATTACACAGCGCCATCTAGCCCCAAAGTAAGCGAAGCTTGTGTTATGGGTACTAGACAACTGATAAACATACGTAAATACATTTTTTTTTTTTTGTAAATATATACTTATAGAAAATACCCAGACCAATACAAACAGACATGTTCATGCACACAAATGTTTGTACTGTATGGGAATCGAACCCACGAGCGTTGGTGTCAAAGTAGCGTAACAACGCGTTTCACCACTGCGCCACCGAGCTCGTCAATAGAAAAAGTTAATAGTAAATTCTTGCCTACAGATTCCTTCTGTGGCGTTTGTAAGTGGGTTTTTTGGGTTAAGGTTTTGTAGAATAGTGTTTTTGAGGTAAGTTATTATATTTTAAGAATCGTATCTTTTTTTTTATATACTACGTCGGGCATACAAGCATATGACCCACTTGATGTAAAGCAGGTGCCGTAGCCAATTAACGCTTGCGATATATTAAGTATCACTCGCGCGAGTTCCTCCTCCTCCTCCTCTGCTGCTTACACAGCAACTCCTTGGGAGCTTACTGGTGACTTCACTCATACGCAGAAACACAACAACTCTCCAGGGAGTTGTTACTTGGCTGCGGTTTTCTGTGACGTGGAGGTACTTCCCCAGACGGGCTGCTTTGATGCGCCCTACCTCTCACAAAAAAGAACAAGACAATCAGACATGTTCATGCACATAAATGTTTGCCCTGTGTGGGAATCGAACCCACGAGCGTTGGTGTCAAAGTCTCATCATTCAAATGTAACAGGTCGGCACTTGCTCAGTCTAAACATTTTATATTTGAACTATATGATTAATAAATATACGGTTCGCCTAATGTGAGACGGTTACCACTTAAGTGCACATGGGCTACGTATGCCATTATTACAACAACACAAGGACTGTTGTGTGTGATTTGTCATTATTGCTGCTAACGTAGCTCCTTGTCAGTGGCTTACTGTTGACCTTATTTTCACTATCCCACCATTAAGGAGACTCGCTGACCAAAACATAAAAACATTCAGGCATAGCATATTATTTCGCCAACGGTTTTATAAAAAATATAGTCTCCATTTGAACCGTTCTTAACATATTTTTTACTATTTCTTAGCTCCCTTTCTATTGATTTTGTACAATAGATTACGATTATAGTTTCCTATTTGGTTATAAAAAGGGTAAACACAAGGTCAAAGCTTTAGTCAAAAGTCTTAAGAGAGTCGTCAAGGCGCCATTTTCCTTCTATAAATTTTATAAAATTAAAATTCAATACTTACAACATCGTCGCAAATGTTGAGGTAACGGAGGAGTACTTATTAAATGAAAAACTATATGGTTATTAATCTTGAAAAGGAGCGCCGAAATACCAGAAGAATATTGTATTCTAATTATAATATTATTGTATTCCAAAGAATATATTACTCCCTGACGGGAGTTGTATTCTAATTCGTTTGATTGTATGGAAATGTCATTAGTTCTGGGAACGTCATAAGATTTTAAATCGTATCTCATCGCAGAAGAATAAATTCACTGGCCATTAATGGAATATCTCCTAATAAGTCGTAATATGTGGCATAGACAGAACATCCAATTATGTATACATACGAATTTGTCGCATTCGGCGTCGAGACTCTTGGTCCGTGGGGTCGGCTGAGGGAGGCTGCTGGAGATCCCCGCGCAGGCAGCTTTCTCGCGCGAAGACTTTCCTTAGCAATCCAACGTGGGAACGCTACCTGCGTTATGGGTACCTTACCCGAAGGACCCAATTTTTTAAATATTTTTTAATAGTTTTAGTTTAGGTAATTTTAGTTTGTAGTTGTATTTTTAATTACGATACTATTATTATTATATTTATATGGAAAATTGATTATGTGTTTATTTTCTCTATTTATCGATTTGTGGCTTTGATTTTTTTTTGTCTATTGTTTCACTCGCGCGAGTTCTGTAATCACGATGATAACTGAACAATATGTTCGTCTCCAAGTCTAAGGCTCTCTTTTATACATTCTTTATTGCATAACATTACACACAGAGTTAGTTACATTGAAAATAGTGTACAATGGTGAGCTTATCTCTTTAAGAGATTTCTTCCAGCTAGCCGTAGCGTGTGTGCAGTAATTTTATTTTGATCGGGAGTTACAAAGTTAGGCGAAATTAAATATACCTATATGTTCATGAATTTCATACAATAATTTATATGCTAAAATACGTACATACATACATATGAGATACATACACATATTCACATTTAAAATACATACATAGTCTTTAATAATATCAATACATATAAATAACTACACATATAAATATATATATTTTAAACAAGTCTCAATACGGTCATTTAAATCGTGAAAAACTAACAAACATACGAATAAAGAAATATACAGGTAAATCTAATAGTATGTTACGTGTAACTTTTAAATTATTTATTCTCCACGGATGTAAACTGCAAATTTAAAGTATTAGAGATCGGGTGCTTCTGTCTAGCTGTTCTCTAATTAATTTCATAGGTTAGGTCACACGAAATATATGGGTAATTGGGTAATTACTTGGACGTGCGGATTTTTCCGACGATGATTTCTTACCAACAGACGAAGAGAAGCCACTATGCTGATCCAATATAAAAAAAAAATACCAGAAGCTAAGTCATATGGTTGCATAGATAGGGAATAAATACTTTCGAACTTGCTGATTTGATTATTATTCGCCAGGGGTGTAAAGATACCTAGCTGGTTATGCATATATGCTGAAACCGTCGGTGGTACATGGTACATGTTTTATTTAATATTCCTCGTTTGTTTATATGATGTTTGTTTTTTTATTTTATCCCTTACCAGTTTTCACCAGAAACATTTTTCATTTTGGCTTTTAGGTATAGGGGTACGAGTATAAATAAGTAAGAAAAAATGTTATAGAAACATATATACAAAATAAATCGCTGTATACCAAATTTAAAGAATATTCAGTATTTTGTTAGGCTAGAATTGATGATACCGGACAGATACAAGCACAGATATATTTTTTATTATGTTTGGGCTCTATTAAGTAACGCATCTGAATACATTTCCAATAAAATCTCGAAGCCGAAAAAATCACTAATGCTCGCGGATTCGATTCCTACACAGGACAAACATTTGTGTGTGGATGTTTTTAAGAGAAGTATGGCGCATTAAAGCAGCCCGTTGCGGAAGTACCTCCACCTCACAGAAAACCGCAGCCAAATAACAACTCTCTAGAGGAGTTGTTGTGTTCCAGCTTGTGAGTGAGGTCACCAGTAAGCACTTAAGGAGTTGTCATGCTAGCAGCAGCAGAAGTGACATCATGCGAGTGATACTTATAAATATAAAAAATATATATATATAAAAATGTCTATTTGCAGTATCAGAAGTTTTGTCATGTAGAAATGGCTATTTGGAGTTTCCTTTTAGGCAAACAAATTGCCTGTATTAGGAATCTCCGCTCTTTGTATACAACAATGCTATTTACAACATTTTTATTTTTACCATATATATTTACACAAATATACTTAAATACATACACATACCCATCTATCTATACATATGTTTGCTTATGGTTACGGTATTTACTTATTACTTATCTATTTAATTAATATATTATCAAACTATATTCATTTTATTAAACGATACTTAATGTGTTACAAGCGTAAATAGGCTACGGTAACCGCTTTACATTAGATGGGCCGCATACTTATATGCCTTCTAACGTTGTATAAAAAAATCAGTAATAAAGTCGAACATTTTCTTCTGCATGCAAACGAAAAACAATACAATACATAATATAACCATGGCGGCCGTGCGGTTGTATACTAACCTTATAAAAACTTTCATAGATACATATCATTACACCTGTCATCCATTACGGTAGACAGAGATACGGAACGCCAAGTGTACCTATCCAAATATATCTCAAGAAAAAAATATCAAATTTCAAATTAAATCGTCGGTTCTGTTTCAGCATACAAAACAGATATTTAATATTATAAGTTCTGTAACTTTGATGTACGATAAGCATGGGAAAAGTACGAGTAAATTACAAATTTGAAATCGTGGTACGAAATCTCAATAATACAATAAAAAGTATAAAAAATATTTTGAAAATTATTAATTATATTATTATTATATATATATAAATCGTGGTACGAAATCCCAATAATACAATAAAAAGTATAAAAAATATTTTGAAAATAATTAATTATATTATTATTAAGAAATATTATTTGTATATAATGAAAATAAATACTTTTGGGTCGATGTCAAATGAAATGGCCTTAATAATGTTCAAAGTTAAAAATTAACTGAATTTCAGTCGAATTTTAACTACTAGACGTAAATATATATATTTCTTGTATTAAAATAACCCTACTGGGAAGTAACGTAACGTTACAGACGTCCGTAGCTTGATAAAAAATCCCTAAAAACTTTTGTATTGACTAAGATTACCACAAAGCTTCAGCAATGAGCTTTTATATTAGCAGCGATTATACAGGCAGTTTGCTACTCTGAATTAGTATTTCTCACCAATAGGCTACGATATTCATAACGTCGGATTGCTTGTTTGTCACCCGCCGTGATATAAAAAAAACCCGTACAGTATAGTCACTAGCTGCCATAAGGCCGCACGTAGGCCAGTCCCCGGCAACGAGCGTAGTTGCCCAGTCGCGAAGTATATTTGGCAGCGAAAAGTGCCCGCCCGCCCATAGTCGTCAGTTGGGCGGTATAACGCTCCGTAAACGCGCGTGCTCACTTACTCATCGAACAAACATCGCGAAAACTCTTTTAACGGCCAAAGAAAAGTTGTGCTTAATAGTGACAATTAATAAACATCATGTAAACGGATTGATATTTCGTGTTATGATTAAAATGACATAAAAGATGTTAAAAGTCATTAAATATTCGTGATAGCATCACCGTTCTGGCAGTTTTTGCACGCCTATCAACAGGTCAGTTTACATTTTCTCACTCAACTTCATTAGTCTTAAGATTATTTTCTTTACGAATTGATGGTACTGTTTTTGTCTTACATAACAAAATTTACATTAAACATTTTGTATGTTAAAAGTAGGCGAATAGCATTTGAGAATACTGGGTTTAATATGTAAATTAAAGTATTATATCAACTTCCCTTGTTTGTGGATAAGTTAGTGTAATAGTCCGAAAAATCTAATTTTTTTAAATGTTTATGACTCAAGTTCTCCTGTATAGTTCTGTACCATTTTTAGAGGATATCTCAGATGAGATGGATGATGCGTGTATGTATATCCGTGACAACGTAAACAAAAGTATGCGCTTGGTAATTTAAAAATAAGTCACTTTTTTCCCACGACAAAATGTAAGTATTTGCGCCTCGTCAATAGATAAAATGCTACCTCCTCAGTTCGTTAAATAATAGTATTGCAATTTAAATGGATTATTGTAGTTTAAGCATGCATTCTTTCCGGTCTTCTGTACTCTGTCTATATGTATGTCGAGAAATAACAAATTAAACCTATAAGATTCTTCCAGTTCACCTAGGACAGTGAAATAAAACAAAAATCAAGGTCTAATAGCACAAACAGGGATAAACTGGTAAATTGCTATTTTATAGTGACTTCTCTCTATTTGTCTAGTTTGGAAGAAATCCGAAATCAAAGCCCCACAAAACATAATGTATATGCATCATTAAATGCAGCAAGAAAAATGGCGTCCATTAGGAGTAGTAGGTGCAGGATTTTTTCTTGTACTCAAATTAACAGGTACTTCCTATTTTGTAGCTGTATCTACATATAACGTAGCTATACATTCAAAAATGAAATCAAAACTTATGGGAAATCTACAGTTTACTTCGGATCACGAAATTTAGCAAGATGCAATGACTCATAGTACCAATATGGAGAAAAAAACCGAAAATCACCATTTTGTAACTACACTTGACACCCTGTTCTGGATTTCACGAATTAAGATTTGTAGGCTACTCGTACTTAAGTTAACCTAGTTTGATAAAATTTTGCAAGAAACAAGGCATATTGTTGTTGTATTTGTTTGTATATCCATAATGAAATAAGCAAAAGTCAGCATTTTATTGTTTAATAGATAATAAAGCCAGTTTTAGTTCCACACTTGTCACTCGAAGGTAACAAAACTGCACTCATCTGCTTGACATTATTGGTTCTAAATCAAGTTGAGGAGAAAAAGATTTTTGATAAATAAAACTCTCGATACAATCTCCTGATTTGGATGATTATGATTTGTGTATTTGTAAGAAACTTAACCCTTAAGCGGGTGCGTGGTCATTTGTAACGACAGCAGTCGTGCGTAAACTTAGAGCCATAATAATATGATTTTTCAGGGATTTAAAATATTAAATTAATAATCTTTTTTTTTATTCCGACACACTATCTATATTGTATTTGCATCAATGATAGCTATAGTTTTGTTTTTATTTGTGTTCAAGTTCTTTTTTTTTACACAATCTGTCTTATTACAATGATAATTTCTCTCTGTGTGTGTTTCCTAGTATTAGCTCGTTTCCTAATCACTTTGGTAGGGTCCGCTGCCTAACTCTAAGGATTTGGTGAAGATTTTTTTTATGCAACGTAAATGTAAAGTAAGTAAAGTAAAGTATGTAAAGCAGATACCGTAGCCTATTAACGCTTGTAACATATATCACTCGCGCGATGCCTCCTCTGCTGCTTACACAGCAACTCCTTAGGAGCTTACTGGTGACCTCACTCACACGCAGGAACACAACAACCCTCTAGGGAGTTGTTATTTGGCTGCGATTTTCTGTGAGGTGGAGGTACTTCCCCAGATTCCCCAGTGCTTTGATGCGCCCTACCTCTCTTAAAATATCCAGACCCAGACAAACAGACATGTTCATGCACACAAATGTTTGTCTTGTGTGGAAATCGAAACGAGCGTTGGTGTCAAAGTCGCGTCTTTCACGACTGAGCCACCGAGATCGTCAAAAGATTTTAACTTTATCGCGATACGATACGACACGCCGTACGAGACGATAATCAGACCTGTCTGAGGTTAGATCACATGTCTTTTGAAAAATATCTTTTTTTTTCGTACGGGTTTTCTCGAAATATTTTTCTTCCCTGCCGAAAAAGTGATAATTTACATATGTACATAAATCCTAAAAGACGAATTTAGTGGTACAGATAAGTGTACTTAAAGCTATACACTTTCACCTTTGTACTGTTTTTGTGGCGTTCGTAATAATAGTTACAATCGAACTTCGAATAATAATAAAGTTGGTTTTTATCTATTGACACAAATAACATATCTCGAATTTTTCAACTTAGCAAGGCAATCTTTTTAAACCTCTAACTAGCTTTATATAGTAAAATATAATTAACATAACAAAATCAATGGCTTCATGAGACCAACTAAATAGAATCATCAACTAGAAGTTAGAAGGTACCTTCTGAATTTTGGTAACTGTACTCAGATTCACTCGTTTCCTTGTTGTTTTAGTTACGCAAGTATTGCACTATTAGTTAGCGGTCATCGAGTCATTTTTATAAAATGAGCCCTATTACAAACCTAATCAGATGATAATGCAAAAAAATAATACTTCGCATCAAGTGCAGCGTGAAGATTTTTCGACGACAGGCGCACGAATTGCTTCCGATGCCTGAACGATGATTTAAACAAATTCTATCTGTACTCTCCAGATAGCACAGAAAAGGGAGGTAAACAGCTTACTTCGTGCACAGAGAAGCCGCGAAATTAATTTTTTATTGCATGTATTTCATCAAGTCATCCCTGACAGCCTGCTAAATATATGCGATAGAAAATATCGATATTAAGAATGAAAATGATTCGAATGCGGTGAATTCGACGCATGGAGGTACATTTCAATTTGTAGTACGTAACTCTTGGTGCATAATTCTGACTCACAATGAAACATTTTTTTTCTGCGCAGTAGGTTAATAGTTGCTGTATGAAAAGCGGCCCCGTAGCTTGTGGCAGGTCCCAACACAAAGGATATGGCTCCCACTTTATCACACCTGTACCATTTAAATGCAGGGGCCGTTTACAGATCCACTTTAAATTTCTGGGATATATCCATAACATTTCTATGACACAAGGCTCAAAATTACGAAAAAACTGATATATTATGCTGAACTAATATACACATAAAACTTGCGCAAAGTGTATGTAAATAATATAATAAAATATACAGGGCTATTCAAGTCTCACACTTGTTTAAGTCGGATTTGTATATATATTCGGATATATTGTTAATACAACGTCTGGTGGACATACACGAATACGGCCTACCGTATGTAAAGCGTTTACTGTAGACTAGGATCGCTTGCAATGCATTTCTTATCACTCGTGCGATACCATTTCTGCTGCTAATACAGCTACTCCTTAGGAGCTTAGTGGTGATCTCACATACACGCATGAACATAAGAACCCTCGTTTTTATTTGATCGCGGTTTTCTGTGAGGTAGACGTACTTCCCCAGAAAATTCAGGCCAAGACGAACTTGTCAAATATATATAATATGTATAATAAAATATTTAACTTGTATCTGTCCTAATTATTTTAGATTTTTCGCTGTGCAAATTTTGGAGAAACAGAGAAAATTTCTCATTATTTTTATCGGACTTCGATAATTCCTAAAGACAATACTAGTTCGAAACATCATTCCAAATTTCCTGTAGTTTTGCACATAAACCTTCATCAGCAGTAATCATTTTAAATTACGTTTTGATAACCTTAGGTACAAACTTCGAAGATACATGGCATATTATGTAACACATGGACGGAAGGGCAGAGTATACAGCAATCACACACTGCACGGCGAGCCTATAGTATAGTATAGCGGTATCAGAACTACTCTGTCACTCTCTTTCTGCTAAAGCAGTGTCTTTTCAATAATTAAATAATAACTTTTGAAAACTGTGGGAACTACAACCAACAAACAACCCACCGGGAAAGTACTTCGCCGATCGGGTCGCTTGCTTATGGTACCTTGGCTTTCTTTGGCAACATCTCGTTTGCTAGTTGGCAATGGGAGCAGTATTTGACTTTGAATGTTTTTCAGTACTAATTAGTCGTTCAAAGAGTTACAATATTGTAACAACTTCTAACAACGATATCTTTGTGTGTCTATGTTTACCATATTAATACAGCTCATGCCGGTGCATCTACGAACTTTAATATGGCATTAAGGTCCTTTGAAACATATAAGCATGTGCTAAATAAGTATTTTTGAAAATAAACAGGAAACGAGTAACAGATTTGGGGACAATACCTAATGTAATATAATACGATGTTGTTGTGCTCATCCAGAAAATACAAATGACTTAAATGATATGACATTGTGTATCTTAGATACAATAATTCAGCTACAATCAACATAGTATTCCTAAAACTTTCTTATTTATTAGATACATATAGTACAAAGAGACTTTGTTGTTTAGGATAGGATAGGATATATAGGAGTATTTAAAAAAATATAATGTAACTTAGGAGTACATTATAATTTTCAAGTAATCGTTTTTATATAAATAATGTTCTATACCGTTATAACAGAACAGAATTTTAGAGTTTTAACTATTTACGAATATTAAACAATCAAGTTCTAATTCTTAACAATATCCAGCTTCTCAATCCATTACAATTGGCGGGGTTCGCTACCTAAGTCTAAAGATTTGGCGAAAATACTTATTTTGACATGAGCGACCGCCGTCAGATCTCCAAACCCAGAGGGAAATCCAGACCTTTCTTAGGTTAAGCCACACGTCGTTATTATATAAAATTATTTGCAATTTTGCATGATACGGTTTTAAAATTGAGTGGGTTACTGGTTTGATGGGTGATTCATTCATAATACGTCATAATGTCACCGTCACTCACAACACACATGTCAATCTGATGACATTGACATCTGTGTATAATCTAATAGTTTTAAAGGTATTTACACACGATCAAGTTACGATCACAAACATTTGTAAAAAAGAGTGGTAAAAGTTGTAATAATTTTAATTTCTTTTTAGTGCTTCGTTGTAGAAAGTGAGTGACAGAATAGACTTGTATTCTCAGGTATTGTTCGGTTAATTAATGACGTTGTTAAAGTGTATTTTGTCTTATACTTTGATTAGGATCAGCTGACGAGTGATTGGGGTTGGTCTGTTGACTTGTATTATTTTATTTTAGTTATTTATTTTATTACTTATTATATATTGTATACATTTATTTATATATAGTGTATTAGTTCTATGCTACATTTACTTGATGAACAACCAGAAGACGAATATTTCTCTCTGACGTCATCTTCCGATACTCTATACAGTTTAGATAGTTCAATAGAAGACACTTCTCTTAGAGGTAACGTAGATAGAGAATTGTCATCATATGTAAAAAAAATCAATGTTGCTCACATCATGCTCAGAGTATTGCTGCGCACTATGCTGACTTCCTTACTACTTTTACTAATAGTAACATTCAAGCTGTATTTGTATCCGAAACATTTCTAAAACCCAGTCTTTCATCTTCTTTATACCCACTACCTGGATTTAGATTAATGCGGAATGATCGTACATGTTCTAGACAGGATAGTTCTAGTCGAATGGTTGGCTATGGCGGGGTTGCCATCTATGTGCGTAGTGAAATACCTTGTCAAGTTCTCTCCTTTTCCTCCCCTGAGTTTCAAGCGCCGGAATATCTCTTTTTGGAACTCAATATTTCTCATAGCAAGGTTCTGCTAGGGGTCTATTATAGTCCTTCCTTGCATGTGAACTACTTCAACTCTTTTGAAACAGTGTTATCTGATTTGTGTCCACAATTCGATCACGTTATCATTATGGGAGACTTTAACACATGCCTCATTAAGGATGACCATCGCGCAAGGAGAGTGCTGTCTGTGCTTGAGTGTGTCAATTTACATTGTCTTCCTCTTGGTCCTACTCACTTTCCACACAACGGCCCTCCTTCACTGCTGGATCTAATTATAACTTCTTCACCTGAGTTAGTATCCACTCATGGCCAGTTTAATGCTCCGGCTTTCTCATGTCATGATCTTGTGTTTGCTTCATTCAAACTGCGTGCTCCTAAGCGAAAGCATAGAGTTATTATGGTGCGCCATTATGAGAAAATGGACCTAAATGCACTACGAAATGATTTCTCCAGTACTGATTGGGAGCCTGTTCTTTCAGCAAAGGATGTCGATTCCAAGTTGGAGGCCTTCAATTCCATACTCAATTCTTTATATGCGAAGCATGCTCCTCTTACGCCAGTCCGGGTCAAGCATTATCCTGCTCCTTGGTTGACAACTGCCATCAAAAGTCTCATGTCTAAGCGAGATAGAGCTAAAATTAAGTTAAGACACGATCCTTCTGAGGAAAATCGTACCACTTATGTTACATTGCGTAACCGTTGCAATAGAGCGGTGAGAGAGGCGAGACGGCATCACATTCACTCTTCATTAGAAAATTGTTCACCACATCAAATGTGGAAATTTCTTCGTAGTATTGGTGTGGGTAGGGATCGGCCCAGGACGGATAGTGATTTAGATCTTAATAAGTTAAACAAGCACTTTTGTACACCTCCGGATGGCATGAACCCTCTTATTAAAAGTGACACACTATCTCATTTATCTAATTTACCTCTCCCTAACCATGCAGAATTTGATCTTGGGGTGATTACGGATATTGAGGTCATTAAAATTATAGGTTCGCTTAAGTCCAGAGCGGTTGGGGAGGACGGTATTTGCCTTGACATGATTGTTCTGGTAGTTAAAACAATTGCCCAAATTATTGTGGATATTCTAAACTGCTCTCTGTCTTCGAGCGTCTTTCCGTTGCTTTGGAAATTGTCTCATGTCATCCCTCTCCCAAAAAAACCAAACCCAACCTCCTCCAACTTTCGCCCGATATCCATTCTTCCCTTTCTTTCGAAAGTCTTGGAGCACTTTGTACACCAGCGTATCTCAAGTTTCCTGAGGGAACACAATCTCTTGTCTCCATACCAGTCAGGTTTCCGTAGCGGTCATGGCACGGTATCAGCCTTAGTGAAGATTACCGATGACATCCGATTTAATATTGAACATAAACAATTATCCATCTTAGTCTTCGTCGATTTTGCTAGTGCCTTTAATTCGGTTGATTTCGATGTTCTACTCGGTATTCTTCGAACTTTTAATTTTTCGTCTTCTACATTGGCCTGGTTCCGGTCCTACTTGGTGGGCAGGCGTCAACTGGTTAAGGTTGCTGACAGCCGTTCGGACTGGGCGGAATTTTATCTCCTATTCTATTTTCGCTATTTATTAATAACATTGTTTCCTCTCTTGACTCTTCTTTTCATCTTTACGCTGATGACTTACAAATATACACGTCTGCATCTTTCGAAGAATTTTCACACGCAGTCCGCGTCATCAACAAAGATCTCACTTCTATTGCTGAATGGTCTTATAAGTTCGGGCTTACTATTAATGCCACTAAATCTCAAGCTATTATTGTGGGTAGCCCATACTTTATCGCAAAAATTAAGAACATCAATCACTCTAATGTTGTCTATGATGGTAGTATAATTCCTTACTCAACCTCGGTTCGGAATTTAGGCATCACCATGGATGAAACTCTTTCTTGGGCCCCTCAAGTCAATGAGGTTAGTAAAAAAATTCACGCATCGCTGCATTCCCTCAAACGCCTCCAAAATTTTCTCCCGATGGCGACAAAGATTACGTTGGCCCGGAGTCTCTTACTCCCCTTACTGGATTATGGCGATGTTGCAAGTCTCGACCTTTCGGAAGAATTACTAGATAAGATGGAGAGACTTCAGAATGCGTGCATTCGATTTATTTTCGGCCTACGAAAATTCGATCACATCTCAGAGTTCCGAAAACAATTGGGTTGGCACTCTATCAGGATACGTAGAAATATTCATCTGATGACGTTTCTTTATAAAGTGTTATTTTCACCTAATTCTCCATCTTACCTCCGTGATAATTTTCAAATACGGGATATCGATAGTCGATTACGTTCTTGTGATAGTCTTCGGCTGGATATTCCACTCCATTCCTCTAAAACCTACTCTAATTTTTTCACGGTCAAGGCGGCAATGCTTTGGAATTCGCTCACCACCCATGTAAAACTGGCTACGTCATTGGATTCTTTCAAGGCTCATCTTCTCAAATCTGTCAATGCAGTGGATTGAGCTAATACTCCTTAGTAGCTAATGTTCATGTAATATGTGTAAAATTACTATGTATAGCATTTGTTTTACTGTTAAGTATGTATATTGTTTATGTATGTATGTGTATATATGTATGTATGTAATTAGGTATTTATGTATGTGGGATTTATATATATATATACATATGTATATATTAATCTATTGTTAATTATTCATATTTCTCATTGGTTTTGCCCTCGCCACTCTGCACTAAAATATCTAATCACTCAAAGGTTGGCTGGTAGAGATCTCTTATAGAGATAAGTCCGCCTTTGTTCATTTATAATTCTATTTTTATGTTTACTGTATTATATAAAGAAATTACAAACAAACAAACGTCTTTCTACGAAATATAATTTCTTGAACTTATCCTTACGATGTTTTTCGTCACCTTAAATATTTAAGTTCATGCGATAACAAATATAAAAATAATAATTTACGCGGCGCATTTATTTTTAAAACTTTTGACATAAATTTAATAAGATTAATTGAATATTATTTTCCAGCACATAAATACGTTAAGTAACTTCGAAATAAATTGAATCTTTATCGGAGAATATCTCATTTCCTTCAAGCTTACACTTAACCGATTTAGAAAAGAATAAGTGTATTTTAGGTCTATGTTACTCATTGCATGTTGTAAAATGATTTTGAATAATTATAATTTTTCTTGGAGTGCCCTATTTTTTTCGTAATTTGAAGATTGATTTTTGTAATGTGAAATTACGACTTCATAGAAATTCGTTTGTAAGATTTTTTAATCGCTCATAATTATTGTCCTTATAATGGCCTGTAATAGTTATCATTCATATGAGTACAACACCTATTAAATATCTGCCATTCTTAAACACCTTACATTTTTTGATTGATAAATGTTATAGCGACGCTATGATAGCGAATAAAGTATTTTAGAATCCTCTTCAGCGGGATATTAGGATAGCAACGAAAGATAAGTCACGATTTTTAATCGCAAAGAGGAAATTAAGATGATTTGAGGATGCTTGACGATTTTATTGACGTGTTCTTGTCCAGCACGAAAGACGCTTGAAGTATCTACCTACAACTAATTAAGTATTGTTGCATTAAAATTGTACAGAGTATATAATGAAAAGCTTCTATAGTCCATAGTATATACTTACGGTAGAAGATTCTAATGAGACACGTGAAATATCACTTCCTAGCTGTCAAATATTCATTGAATTGTACCTCAGTGACATGTGTAATCCATGCTCTCAATTTTAGGCGAAGTTATTGTAAATGTCCCAAAACTTGAAATTCATATTTAGTAGATATGTTAATGTATCATAGGCACCTTAATCGTTGTGTATCATTTTTGTAATATTCATATATGTAGGTATGTCCATTGATACGTAAACATAATTTTGCGCTCAATTTTCTTTCGACGTAGGTATCTACTAATAGTGCGAGGGCTGATTTTTTTACTGTGGGTGTAACTTGACGTAACCTAACCCTGACTGAATTTCATCTTTAATGCAATGGAACGACATTTCTAAGTGGCACAGTTCTTTTTACTTAACACAAATCTTATTTATGCAGTGGGTTACTTTCTAATTTTACACCCTCATTGCGCAAGTCCAAGTTGCAGTTGATAGTGCTTTTTAGTTCTGCAATATTGTTCAAAATCTTGACACGGCAGTACGATTTACAGTTAGTAAAGTTACAACGACTATTGTACTTTAAAATAAGAAAAGAATAAACGTGAACGTTGACTAGAAATATAATAACGAAATGATTGTAAACACATCCAACTTTTATTGATTTTTATTGAACTTGTTTGCAAATAGGCATACGGTAGATGTAAAGAGGGACGTGACAAGCAGCCCAACTGGAGAAGTAACAACTTCACTGAGGATTGTTTAATTTCTGAGGATGAGTGAAGTTAGCATTCAGCTCGTGAGAAGTCGCTGTAAAATATGGTTTACCTAATGTTGGAGGCTTTAAATGCTTATAAAATAATGAGATTGGCGTCTACCACTCCTTCAATGTTCATGAAGTCAACTGTAAATATTTTATTAGCATTAGTGCTAAGGCGATCTCACTAATATAATATAATCAATAGAGATAAAAAATAATATTTATCATTGGACCCTCGCAGGCACTTAGACATTATATTTTTTAATATAAACTTATTGTATCTTATTCAATTCTCTTACTTTATTATTTTTCTTTTTTAATCTACTAGTATTTCGGAATGTCCAGGAGACGGAGAAGAAATGGCGAAAGAAGCTTGCCAATATCTCTGTTCAAATTATCAATTACATATTACAATAAATTTAATGTCAGCATCTCAGCACAATTAAGTAAACAATTAAATATTAAGAAAAGGTTGCCTGTACTGAATGATTTCCAGACATCTTTGTCACCTACATATTCATCAATTATATAATCACACTTTTTATAGAGAGTATTTTTGATGTGTTTTTGAACGTATTGTCAGAAAAGGAAAGAACAGTTTCAGACAATTTATTGTATAATCAAATTCAATTTGCAAGAAAAGACCTACCAGCCCTAGCAATTCGATATCCGCAAGGGGTCAGCCTTTTCATACGGCATGTCTGATAGTAAGCATTATTACCTACCTGAGCTAGAGCTGGATCTAGAAAAATATACAGCGGTATTGTTTATCATACTTCAGCAATAAACAAGCATATGGACATTTACTCGTGCATAGCCACGTCTGTTGCAGATGACGCTTAGCAAATCCAAATTTATTATTATTTGCCTAATAATTAAATACGCTCAATTGTAAAGCATGTGCAAAATTAGTAGCAGCTTCAAAGTGTTTTATTAAGAAACGGTGAATTATTGCCATCTTTAGCCTAAAGAATTTGTCAAACGGCAGGCGTGATGAGGCGCGACTTTGGCGTGGTGAAATACTGGCGTGTATTTGTCTTGGTGATATATATTTTTTCGATGAACTCGCTGAGTTTACCTGCATGAAAATGCACGGCGTAAACCACCAGAGATATTTATGTACATGTTATAAAATACGCACAAAGACACTTAATATTTTTGTGCTAACCGTACTCCTGACTTTCTTTATTAGTAATGCATATGCACGAAGTCCGCTAGTAGGTTATAATGACGTGCATTTATCTGTGCAATTCTATTTTAAACTAATACATTATTTATTTATTAAACTCTAAGGTAAAATGAATAACAATAGCTGTCATGTAATATTTGATGGATTAAGCAAGCAAGAGGAAATCCTGGGTAATAGCATCCATTACATACATGCATCCGTTTTAATCCATCATCTAAGTGGATACTATTACCGTCTAAGTACCGAAATCTTTATTAAATTTCTGAAGCTTATGAGAAAGGTACCCATTTTTATTTTTTTAAAATACATGAGACCCGGTTTGGATTTATCTGAAACTGATTTTGAATATATTATAATATTTGTAGTTTCTTAGAGATCATGAAATTTTCTTTTCTGATTATACAACATTTGTAAGCTACCTGGTAGTTCGTTTCTACACTGAATTTTATCTTCAATAAATATTCAGGTTATCAGTATATCAGGGTTTTTATTACATTACACATAATTTATTGTCAGTGTTTATTATGTCACCCGATTCTTTTGTCTATTTATAGTATAGTCAAATTGGAAAGAGATATCGATGCAGCGACCGTGTGTAATTATACTATCTGCACCCCATGACTTTCTTCGCACGTATCCCGGTATCCCCTGGGAATCCCTTTTTTTTTCTTATAAGGCTTGTGTCATGATGTTGAATAGCCTATAACCTTCCTCAAGAATTGGACTATCAAATACATTTTTTTTTCTAATCCGCCTAGTAGTTTCAGAGATTAGCGCGTTCTAACAAATAAACTCTTCCACTTTATGTTATAGTGTAGATTTAGCCGAATCATTTCGGGCTACTATAACTCTACCGCCCTTACTAAGAAACTAATAGTCCTTCATACTTATAATTTCATTTGTTTAATAAACCCCCATTATATGTTAGAATTAAAAAAAATATGTATAATATTTTACAGTTCTTGGATTATAAACATACCAAAATTGACATTTTCGACTTTCTGACTATATCTAACTCCTAAATTGAAATTTAACACTAGGATAAATTATTATGCATATAAAATGAAAAAAAAATTATAAGTTTGGTATTAAATTAAATTACTTAGTGCTTAAAAGTAGTACCCAATATCAGGATTAACTACTTATAAGTATATATATTATTGACTATGCTCAATTTAAAATTATACGTCAGCTGCTGAGCTGAATGCCGTGAAACTTAAAATAGCTCCATCTACGATTTATAGTAGGTACATAAGACACTTTCAATGTTGGTACGAGGAAATTGAAGTCGCAGGCAGAGGCGGCTAGTTTAATATAAAGTTTTACATTTTACCTAGTTAGAAATACTCCGGTTACTGAAAATGAGCAACTTGTACATATTTTATACAATGTGATGCATACAAGCATTTGGTCCACCTGATGTAAAGTGGTTACCGTATATGAATAACGTAAATAATATGAACGCCTGCAATACATTATATGATGGTCGCGCGGTGCGATCTCTGCTGCTAACATAACGACTCCTTGGGAGCTTACTGGTAACCTCACTCACTGTCAGGAATACAACAACCCGCCAAGGAATTGTTATTTGACTGCGGTTTTCTGTAAGATAGAAATACTTCCCCGCATGGGCTTCTTTAATGCGCCTTACCTCTCTTAAAACACCCAAAGATAAACAGACATGTTCATGCACACCAATATTTGTAATGTGCGGGAATCGAACCCAAGAACCTTGGTGTTAAAATATTTTTAGTGACACAAGCAATGTTAACCTCTCCACTACGAAACTAGTCATTATTAAATTATGACAAATACTAGTACTAGCTTTTACCCGCGGCTTCGCTCGCATTGATAAATAATATTTTTTTTTAAATAAAAGTTTAGGATACTTTTATTAAAAAAAAAATATATTTATCAATGCGATGTTACTTCTGATACCCCCAAGAAGATGTGTACAAAGTTTCATGATGATCGGTTGAGTAGTTTTCGCGTGAAAGCGTAACAAACAAACGGCCATTCACATTTATAATATTAAGTACGATTGTAAACAATTGTAAAAAAAATGTTTCTTACGACATTTATAACTAATTACGTAATTCCGTTGTCGGAGTTCACTTCTAGCGGTCCTCGCAAATTCGTCCGTCTGGAATTGGAATTTGTTAGCAATTTCACGGATAATAAAAGAAGCCTAAGTTATTAATTATAACATCAGCTTTTGAAAGTTTTGTCAAAATCGGTCTAGCTGTTACGGCACAAACAGACAGACCGACTAAAAAAATCATTTTTTGGTATAAGTGCCGCGCGTACATTCATATGCATTTAGTAAAAAGCTGTTACTTGGACATTACAAACAGACTTCTTTCTTCTTCAATTGTATTTATTTGTATCTATGGATAACTGCATGTGGGTGGCAAACATGGTTAACATAGGTATCTAGTAAATCCCCCAAACACAGCGCATTACACAGTTGATAGAACATTAGACCATTCAGATGTAACTAAAGTATCACAAACGATGCACGATACAGTCTTTAATGGATGTCAGTAATAATTTCTTACAGCTCGTCTCCGAATCGGAAGCAAGATGCCAGCTGAAGTGACAACAAAGTAACAAGCCAAGGTTCGTTACACATTTGAAACTAACCAGATAATGATTAAATTCAGTACGTGGGATTACTTTATCAATATTTATCAATGTGGACATTTCATTGTTATTTCCACGATATAAAGCTGTAAATTTTATTCCATGTCACTCAGATTAATAAATGCGCACGATTTATTGACTAAAGGAATACAATGCAATAATTAACTGTGCACTCAGCTATAATAAATCAACGCACACCTAGCTCCCTTAAAATAATTTATTATCATCTATACTGAAGCACTATAAAGTGAATAATACTCATTTATAAAACTTTATCATCAAATCTGCTTCCACTCGCCAAACCCTGCAGGATAGATGAAGAGAACAGAACGCCACGTAACTCGGTCTATGTCGGTCGGTAAAAAAGAACTTTGAAATTAATGAAGGTTTATAAAACCTTACTCGAGCTTCATTAATTTCAAAGTTCTTTTTTAGGGTTCCGTACCCAAAGGGTAAAACGGAACCCTATTACTGAGGCTCCGCTGTCCGTCCGTCCGTCCGTCCGTCCGTCCGTCCGTCTGTCACCAGGCTGTATCTCATGAACCGTGATAGTTAGACAGTTGAAATTTTCACAGATGATGTATTTCTGTTGGCGCTATAACAACAAATACTAAAAAATAGAATAAAATAAATATTTAAGGGGGCTCCCATACAACAAACGTGATTTTATTGCCTTTTTTATAGATAATGGTACGGAACCCTTCGTGCGCGAGTCCCACTCGCACTTGGCCGATTTTTTATACCAGGTTTTAGGGCGCCTGATATTAACTATTGATAAAACATATCCAATTTATTTTATACTAGGTGAGTCTTAGTAGTTAGTCTTTCATCGGCTCCTATACCCTTCCACTTTGCGTTATATATTAGTAAAAGTTGCATACAAATAAAATTACAACATTTAACTATTCTGCCCTGTTCCAAAACGTAGCCAATGATGATCATTAGCCCACAGGTCTATTCGTACTAATATGCAATTGACAGTAAACAAACTGGGAACTGTTGGTTACATTATACACGTACATTTACTAAAGTACTTCTAATACCCAATCGGATTATATCTACCATGGAAGAGTGGCACGGATAAGCGATAGCAGATAACAGTAGCTACTGTAAGTGTTAGTGATAATATCAGCTGATTCGAAGATATGGATCAGAATTATGTAGTAATATAACAGCGTAACATTAGTAGACTATTGTCTGTCTGCCACCTTAAGAGTCAAGCTCAATGTTCATAGTAAGTTTTTCATCCGTAGTAGTATACGAGGCGCTAAATAGAGATGGGATACAATCGTTCCACTATATCTGGAATAGGCTGCATTAGCAGCAAATTATAACTGATAATGATAATGTTAGGTGATTCGAAGATACTAATCAGAATTATGTCATACTCATTACCATGTAACATTGGCACACTTATTAGTGTACTAAATAGTAGTTATGTAATATTTTCATATTAGGGTATGCCAGACATTTTGATGGTTTACATATTAAATTAAGAATAAGCTGTAAGCACCTCAATAATAAATCGTAAATAAATAAATATTGTCGGACAAATTACACAGCGCCACCTAGCCCCAAAGTAAGCGAAGCTTGTGTTATGGGTACTAGACAACTGATAAACATACGTAAATACATTTTTTTTTGTAAATACATACTTATTATACATAGAAAATACCCAGACCAATACAAACAGACATGTTCATGCACACAAATGTTTGTACTGTGTGGGAATCGAACCCACGAGCGTTGGTGTCAAAGTAGCGTAACAGCGCGTTTCACCACTGCGCCACCGAGCTCGTTAAATAAAATATAATCAATAGTTTGATTATAGTTAGAGCAGAGTCCTGCACTTGATGTGTCCTGCCAAATAGTTATATGATAGATAGATATATCTTCACGCCAGGCTCCTTGCGCGATAGGCAGAGAGAACCGAGCGCCATAAGCACT
Source organism: Pyralis farinalis (assembly GCA_947507595.1). Lineage (NCBI taxonomy): Eukaryota > Metazoa > Arthropoda > Insecta > Lepidoptera > Pyralidae > Pyralis > Pyralis farinalis. Next base: position 14,421,125 of record OX382269.1, on the reverse strand, counting down.
CACCGGTTCCTGGTTGAGGATATTCTTCGTCTTCTCAGTGTTTTCCCGTTTCCTAATCTAATTGGATCAGCGGGGTCTGCTACCTAAGCCTAAGAATTTAACGAATATATTTTTTTACATGGAGCGACTGCCGTCCTCCACAACCCAAAGGGAAAACCAGACCTTTCTTAGATTACGTACACATAATTTCTTAGATGTGCGGGTTTCTTCACGATGTTTTCCTTCACCGCAGAGCAACTGATAATTACAAATATTCATGAAGCCGAAATCATGAATTTGGTGATACATTCCAGGATTCGAACCCGGACCCGTTGGTCAATAGGACAGTTCTTAATCCACTGAGCTATCACTGCTCCTTAACGTGAGTTAACGAGGTTATTGCGAAATTAGAGCCATGATAGAAGACAAGAGTAGATATCAATATTTGCTATGGAGTATCTTAACCTTTTTTTATTGGGAAATGACACGTGACAACCAGTAACTAAATGATGTGTAGATATTAATTGTGACGATTCCAAACAAATGTAGCCATTTTTACGAAATAAAAAGATTTTGACTTTGACTTTGACTTTAGAATTTAGAAAGGTCTATTTCAGTAATATTACGAAATATTGTATTTAACATGACATCTTGTTACGTCTAGTATGTCCATATTGAAGATACATTTTCGTTTTCTAGTTGGGTCTCTGCAAAAAAACGAATGCAAAGTAATATTTTCCTAAAGGGTTATTGTGGTATTGTCTGAGGTCACCGGAATCTCCTGAGTGAAGCTGCCTTGTAGCGGTAGAAATGCGCAAAGAGAAATTTTGTTGACTATTCTAGAAATGGTAACAGCTTCAAATTCGATGGACGCCTTGATATTTCCCGCCGCATGTTGTATGAGAAAATCTATTTCATCATCTCAAACACTCAGGTGTAACTTCTCAACTCACTTTCATTCTCTATCTGGTCGAACAGTAGCCCGTTTTCAGCCCGTCCGTGGAAGTACCTCCACCTCACAGAAAACCGCAGCAAAATAACAACTCCCTTGAGAGTTCACAAGACAGTTGTTGTATTTCTGCGTGTGAGTGAGGCCACGAGTAAGCTCCTAAGGAGTTGCTGTGCTAACAGCAGAGATGGCATCGCGCGAGTGATAATTAATATATTGCGAGCTAATAGGGCACGGCAACCGCTTTCCATCAGGTGGGCCGTATGTTTATATGCCGCCCGACGTAGTATATAAAAAAAAGAGCTAGAAAGTTCAATTGAGAGATTTCTTGTATATATATTTATATATGCATGTATATATTTCGTGTATCTCGGAATTGCCTCCTAACCATTTGGATAAAATTATATTTATAGATAATTTTTTGTTGTTTAACTTTCCATAGGTCTCTACGTCTGTAATAAAGATTCACCATCTACATAAGACTACTACTCCCACACGTAGGCATATGTGGATATTGATCATGGTTAAGATTTTTTTTCGAAACTTGCGTGCTATCTGATTCCATAAAAATTCGTAATTAAAACATATCTACTGAAAATCTACTGAAAATATTTCTCATCTTATTAATAGATAGTTTGACTAGCAGTTAAAATGTCAAGACAGTAAACAGTGTGACTAATGTAGCATTACGATATCACACATTTCAGTGACTGCCTACGTTTATTTGGCTTTAGTCCATAACATTTTAAAGTTGACAATACACAGACTGGCGAACGCAGTCGAACGCTATTAGAGCATATAGTTCGTTGTGTTTTTATAACACGAGCCAGAATGCATAAAACCTGGTTGGTAAACACATATGTGAAGGTATACTGCTAAAACGCTTGCCACTGCCCAATTTGAACTGAAAATAACCCTGAATACCATCTGTTGGAGAGTTTTCGAATTTGTGTCAAGTTTAAATGCTTGATATGTACAGTTATCACTATCCTATATACTCGTATATACCTTATAAAATGTAATGGAAACTGTCAAATTAAAAAGATTTTGTTTTTATTAAATTTTGGCATGACTTAGGTTGTTCAGATCGTGGTTTATTTTAATTTCAATTTTTATCATTATAATATTGCACGCTAAATTTTCGTTTCTCTTTGGCATGGTTAAGTTGAAGTGTTAGTATGTTTGTAATACGTATGTGTGTTTACGCGTTAATCTCTGGAACCACCAGTCGGATATGAAAAGTTATTTTTGTATTGGATACCCTAATGTTTGACGAAGACCGTAGGATATTGACACACGATACGACGCTTAAAAGCTGATTAATAAAAATAAAGTAAGTAAAAGTAGTTCTCATGGGAAACCGGGATACTTAAGGCGTAGTCACGGGCTGCAACTAGTATTTTATAAAATATCAAGTAAGGGACTTGGCGTGAAAATATCGACACTGTTTACCACAAAAAAAGTAATACATCTTCACCAAAATTAATATAATCAGCTCTTGCATTTATACCCCTCGAGTCTCGTCTACTTACAAAATCAACTATAGCCTACGAGTGATCTTCATTCCATCGGTAACCTACATTATTTGCAGGACACTTTCCAGCTGTTTCAATAGACGGGAGTTGAATTGCCAGTGTCGTTCTAGTAACTTGGAAGACTGGTTTCTACCAATGTCCATGTCAATATTGTAATTCTAGTAGATACTGATCCCCGCTGTGATAAGTAAAGATTGATTATGATAGCGAATGCAGGCGAATATGCATACTATCCAAATGTTGGCGAGTCGCCAATATGCAGACAGTCTAATTAACTTCAATAAATGTCGAGTGGCTAGGAATGACTACTTTACGATCATTGTAGAATAGTTATACATATAATTGTACATTATGTCATATATATTGTTCTGCGTTGAGCAGAGATAGCCCAGTCAATAAAGAACTAGCCTATTAATCAATTAGCCTCCGGTTCGTATCCTGGCGTAGACATGTACCACTAAATTCGTGTTTACGGTTTTGTTTAAATTTGTAATTATCATATTCTTGATGGATTAGGAAGATTCGCGAAAATTTGTGAGGAAATCGCACGTACATTACAGTTCGATAGACTAACCACTAACCCAACCTAAGAAAAGTCTGGTATTCCCCCTGAATCGTGGAGGTCTGACAGCAGTTGCTCTATGTATAAATCAGTATCTTTACAAAATCCTCAGACTTAGTAGTAAATTCTGCCAATCATAAAGACTAAGAAGAAGATATTGTTCTTGGATTTTGATTTTACTTTAACGTCTTGTACACCTAGTGGAGTTGGGCTCTGTTACCATATTAACATAACTGGGGTGTTATGTTATGAGCTAATAGAACGAAGATATAAGTGATCATGTTGAAAATAATTTCACTTTAGCATATATTGTCTTTCGAAAAGAAGATATACTATTCTACCAGTTAATTCCATTTCCAAATTCTTAAAAAAATACTGTTATGAAAGTAAATGTATGTATGTTATTACACGCCAATGTCCGAAATAAACATTTTTGTTTATTTTTTTATTAATTATGTGACAATCTACGCATTCATAGAATTATACGTCATGCTGTATAATAGCTATAAATAATAATCTACAGTTTAGATTCTAAAGTATTTTACAATATTTTAGATACCTGCAATTTAAAATGATGTATTTATACGAGATAATTTAAAATGAATTAAGAAACACAGTAATTGATATCTTGCATGATGTATTTCTACAACTATTGTTGTATGTATTTATTTTTTTGTTTATTTGATTTTACTGCATATATACTGTTTAATTTCTTGATTATGGGGAGTAACATAATAGCCACCATGTACATATACTAAATGGCGTCGCGCAGCGCCTGGCTTTGAATTTACTTTAAACTATTTTACAAACGTTAATTTATAGATAATTATTACTAGCCTTGTATATGGCAGGATATTATTAAATTATAAAACATCAAAGTTTAGCAACTCTTGAAGGGTTCTCTGCATAAAGCTGCATCAAATTATTAAAATATAACCATAGATCTATTAGTTAGCCAGTTATTATGCTCTTACAAGTTGGTAAGTCAGATTCTAAGGAAGCACTTAAGTTTATTCGTTTGCATTGTAAACGTTTCAGTCCGGTAACTGCATCAACTACTTCTTTGGCCAAATGTTTTTTGCGAATTATTTTTATCTGAAATTGTATAAAACAAATAGCATATATAATAAACATTCAATAAAGAAAAAACGGGTTGCACTCCGGGAGTGCCGGCAGAAGTGAAAACTTGAACATTAACGTTGTGCATTTTTGAATATTTTGGAATGGTTAGGGAATAATTTCGCACGAATTGCTTTATTTATCAGTATAAATTTACTATCATGTATGTATTAAAATACAATATTCATTTATTGCGCTATCGTACACAAACATGACAATTTATATTACATTAAAAATATAACACTTCAGAACTATTACAATTATTTTACATTAAAAAGTTTAAATTACTCTCGCAAGCGCCCTGCGCCGCTTAAACCAAACAGCGATGTTGATAAACTACGTTGAACGAAACGTGTAAGCGCCAAGAATTTCATGGCGCTTACAACGTTTTGGTCGCGAGAAAGTAATGCTCTATGAACGATCTAGCGCTTCATGTTTTAATTGTTTAATTGGAAGTAACTAATGTTTTAGCGCTGCAGCGAACTTAAGTTCTTATTCTCACCAAAATCTTACTATCAGGGTCACGTGTCTTAACGCGAGTTTAACATTTTTTACTCATCCCAAAAAGCGCACAACGCTGCTAAAGAAGTTTTCACTTCAATAACCTACCTGTTTGATAACGTGCGTACCGTATCTTTAAAATGTAAAATTTACATAAACTTCACGTCATACATGGATCCGACACACGTGTTACATCATGTGGGTCGGTACGTTATAAATAGTTTTAACCTATCTACAAAGTAATTAACTTTTTGCTTTTATCTTTCTGATATTTTTTATATAGAGTCAGGATGCCAACAAGCATATTATTATATAAGACAAATCTACACTAATGTATAAAGCTAAAGAAGTTGTTCGTTTGTTTGTTTAAGTGTTGTGTGAACGCACTAGTCTTTGGAACTAACCGTCGGAATAATTGTTTTTTTGCATTTGATAGTACAAGCTTGAGAAAGGTTATTGGCTATTCAACATCAAGATATAATCCTTAGATACTGAGGAAAAATAAAGAAAGTAGAAAAGCGGTTCCTACGAGCTACTGAGATACGCGCGGACGAAGTCGCGGTGTGCAGATAGTACCTATATACCTAGGTACATATATATTTGTTGCGCATACCTTGCTGCACATTCTACCTTATATATAATTAAGAATTAGATAGTATTCTGTGTGAAACTGTCTTACTGAATTTCTGTCTGACCGCTGAGGGTGTCAAACGCGTTTAGATGCCAAGTTTGATAGGTCACTGAACAACTAAATACAGTGACTAATGTCTTTATACTTTGTATGTACTCGGTATGTTTTCGTGTTCAAAAATAATTTAAACAATTTAAACAATTTATTGTATAAAATTGTTTCATTTATTTTTGATTGTTGATGTTGTTTTGTTAAAGAATAATTTATAATATTGAACTTTCGCGGTTGTTTGTATCACTCTTGCATCTGCGGGACTTTTGAATTAGGAAAATATAAAACATGATAAATAATAAAATATAAAAATATTTGAAGATAATGTGTAAATAAGGTGTAATTTTTCGAAAGGCATAATTACAGACATTTTAATTTGTTGGTATATGCAGTCGCAATCGCTGCCGTCACAAAACCTGCTAAGGCTAGCTCTTTTGCGCATATCCACTTTCTGAAACAGAAGATTCAAGCAATAACTGCTACTACAGGCGTTCCGCCTTTCTACGAAGCATTTTCGGACGCTGCCATTGTAACGCGGTCCAGCATATCGCATATTTTTTATCTCAATCTATCATGCTGTTAACGAACTGAAGAGAATATTGTTTCTGTGTTTCTTGTCTTATATATAAGAATCTCGTGTCATGGTTTTTGTGGTCGTAATCCTCCAAAACGGCTCGACCGATTTAATGATTTTTTTATGTAAGTATATTTGGTAGGTATGAGAATAAGTTGTAAAGTATATTTCACAAAAAAAATAAAAATAATCTAATAGAACAATAATCAATAACAAATAATTTATAATGGCAGAACAACGTTCGCCGGGTCAGCTAGTCAATTATAATAATTTTCTCAATAAAAGCCTTCATTTAAAGTTGCTAAGGAGGCTTGTTAACGAACACTTAGCAGCAACTTCTTAGTTTACTGGTGACCTCACTCACACGCAGGAACACAACAACCCTCTAGGGAGTTGTTATTTGGCTGCGGTTTTCTGTGAGATGGAGTTACTTCCCCAGATGCCCATTAAACCGAAGCAGCCCTGCTTAAATGCGCCCTAACATCCAGTCCAAGATAAAATTTATTTAGTTTAAATTTCACTTTCCTGTATTCTAGTTGCGCTACAAGCTTTTGTAGTTATTTGTGGCTATATAAGTAGATAGTTTTATGCAGAATTTCGATCAATTTATTTTATTACATTCATCTACATAAGTAACATTCAGTACAGCCCTTGCATAAAATTATTATTTTCGTTTTAGTAAAACTGAATTTTTGAATACAAGCTTGCTTTTTGCTTTTAGCTTTTTGGTGAATTTTTAGTAATGCATCATTATTGCAAGATATTTTTCCTGTCAATTTCGAACTATCTACTTCTTCGATAAGCTACATCTACTAACAGGGCAAATTAAATATCAGTTTGTAACATTTTTTTTATACAACGTTGGGAGGCATCCAAGCATACCACCCGCCTGATGTAAAGCAGTTACCTGATGTAAAGTAGGTAGGTACTCTATGAATAGTTGTAATACATTAAGTATTACTCGCGCGATGCCACCTCTGCTGCTAACACAGTAAATCCTTAGAAGCTTACTGGTGACTTCACTTACTCGCAAGAACACAACAACCTTCATGAGAGTAGTTATTTGGCTGCGGTTTTCTGTGAGGTGGAGCTACTTCCCCAGACGGGCTGGTTTAATACGCCCTACCTCACTTACCAAGACAAACAGAAATGTACATGCACACAAATGTTTATCCTGTATGGGAATCGAACCCAAGAGCGTTGGTATCGAAGTAATGTAACAGGAGTGTTTTTTTTTTGATGGGTTGTAATTAACAAATTTTACTTTTCAACCACGTGTAGGTGTGTCTAGCTATAGCTATAAATATGACAGTGAACCAATTACTTATTTGGGGTGAAAATGACTCACTTCTTCTCTCTTCTCAATGTGAGTCAAAGCAGACCTCACCTGGACGTGATGCACCCTGTTAATTGACAAACGATATTCTGGCAAAAGAGAGCTTTAAACATTTTTATAACAGCTTGTAACATTTTTTTTATACAACGTCACGTAAGAACACAATAACTGGATAACTAATAGATCAATGGCTATATTTTAATAATTTGATGCAGCTTATAAGATATACATCAAAAGAGAGATGGGAAGTATTTCCACCTTACAGAAATTCGCAGCCAAATACCAAATGTTGGGTCATACCGAACTTTCTACACGTGAATAAGGTTTTTTCTTACATCGTCGTGAAGCAAACAAGCATACTGCCCGCCTGATATAAAGTGGTTCTCTAGTGTATAAATGCTTGTAATACAGAAAGTATCACTCGCATGTTGTCACTCCAATTGTTTACACACGCCGCTGGATCTTATTAGTATTAGTATTTTTACAAGGACTGCTATCGGAAGCATGCCTTGACGAATAATACCCACTATATATATTTATGGTAGTTTGCCTGAAGGTTGTATAACAAACAATACATATATTCTGCCCACCTTTTAGTATAGTTTTCACCAACTTTCCTCAAACTGATTCAGCATCTCCCTTATCTCACCCGGCCTAGTTCTATATCATATTTTATTCACTTTGATCTATGGAAATATTGCCGATATGATTTAACTACTGCTATGGCGCTACTGAGGTAACATTTTATCTTTTAAGAATACTATTACGATTAATTACTAGGATAGGTCAGTTAACTATATATGTTTAGTCATTTAATTTAAAATTATAAATAGTTAATAGATTCAAGCGGTATTATTCGGTCATGAAAACTTACGCCGACTGACACCCACCTGACTGACAGACATATTTCATGCGAACAAGCGCCGGACCACTACCATAAGTAGATGCATGCAACACGTGTCGCAGAGATGACCAGGGCAGTCCAGACAGCAACGGTGGCGGGTGCATGTGATTCCTGTTTCAGATGGCGGGCAATCGCGGAGACGACAGCAGGGGCGATGGTAGGGACGCCATGCATCTAGTAACGGTAGTGGACCGGCGCTAGTTCGCATGAAATAATTGGTGTTTCCAACACACAAAACAAGTTAGATCAAATTCCATGTATAGTTATTTTATATATAGCTAGTTACTGTGTCAACATTTCTTATTTGCTTAATCTGTTTACTAAATGAATTTGTTTATTCAAGTCGTGAGGAGGCGTCAGGATGCCTGGCGGCGGCGTCTCACCGTCCGAGGGCATTATTTCATCAGGCTATGACGTCTTTATTACCACATTTTTTCACTTTACTCAAATACTTCACTTGTTTATATTAAACAATATTTTCTTTTGAACGTTTAATTTTCAAAACACTAGGATTGGGAAGGCATGTTTTCCACGTGTTGATTGAAAACTAGTGGCAATCAATACGTGGCAAATACCTGTTCTTTTTTATTTTTTTATACAATTTCGGGAGGTAAACAAGCATACAACCCACCCGATGTAAAGTGATAGCGTAGGCTATGACCGCTTGTAATACGATTATCTATATGTTGCCATCTCTGCTAACACAATAATTTCTCAGTAGCTTTTTTTATATTAGGCTATTTTGAGTCAACCGCATTAAATCTTTGACACTCGATACGAATTAGAAGTCGCTAGGTGCGACGTCTGGTTGTTCACAAGTTCTACTTTTTTGGATGTATAACTAATATTTATTTGCCATACGTAAAGAAGCATAATCAAGGTACACGAGAATGCGGCTTCTCGGTGGGTTTTCTCGTATTTGATTAAAACCAATGGTTATAAAAATGGTGATGTACGTCACTTTTTTGATCTTGCATGGGACCTTGTGATTATTGGGGCAAAGAGAACTTGAATGCAATTATTGATAATAATTTGATGATTCTAGACTGTAAGTCTAGCCACTGGGTTTTAGCAACTAGAACCAAGGTGAGGTATTTTTTGTCTGTCTAATATAGCGAAGGTCCTACCACTACTTTATACCTATAATACATTTGTTTTTATAAAAGTAAACGACGTTTCTAGTGGATTGTAAAATATTCTGTGAACGTTAGCATACTAAAAGGACTGTATACATTATATATTCCTGGTGATCTCACTTACATTAAATCGCAATCAGGCTGGTAATTTGCTTATTGGCGAACCGACCTAGTTTAAAAATAAACTCTCGTACGAATTGGTAGTAGGACCTAACTAATTCTGTTCACCGATGGTTCATCAGCCTATTTGTATAAAAAAAACAGCAGTAGCGAACAAAAACTTTGTGAAAATAAACACTGCTGGCGTACACTGACCAGACATTTTTATATTTAGATAACAGTGTTTTCGTTACGTAAATACTTTCCATCGCTGTGATATTTCCTGGAAGCCACGGTCGCACATTATTTATAGCTTTATCTTGTAATTCAAATACGAACCTATCATATGCAATAATTGATTTGCTTATCGATTTGTCAAAAACCATTAAATGGTATGTGATCATGATTTTACTACTTCAGCTGATGACGATTTGCAAGATTAAAGGCAGAGACGTATTGGTGCGAAAAATGTGTTAGGAGACGAATGGTAGCGGTGTTTTACGTTATTTTGTTTCGTTAACAACTGATGTAGTGAAATGCTGCATATGTAGCCAAATATCAATAGTATTCCTTACTAAACTTTTGGTATATTGTTCGTAATCTATATGCTTTGAGATGCTTTTTATTTTATTTTATGTAATAATTTTGTATACGAATCTTTGATTTATTGTATTCTGTTAAGTCGATGCTGTTATTTTGCATTGAAATCCAGGGCTGGGGTCTCGTGGTGGTCTCAGTATTAATCTCTGTTATCTAGGCTTTTTTAAGGTCACTTAAATAACTATCTATCTGTTCCGTACATTGTCTTTTATTATTCAAGACAAGCGATAGGCTCTCACTTCCGGTAAAGTACTACTAATTTTCTATTTCAAACCCATAACGTTTTAGGCCTCTTTTAAATGAGTATTGCTCAGAGGGAAGGTAAATTAATATCGGATTAAAATTTAAAGCGTCATTCACGTAGGAGCAGCCATATTTATGAAAATATTACAGAAGTCAAATGTCAAGCACAAAGACTATACATTTTCAACCGTAGCCCCATCTAGCGGAAATACCATGAAATATTTAATGTCAATGTCAATGTGCAAAGAAAGTTATAAATTATAAGCAGAGAGTGCTGGTGGATTTTCTCGATTGAGTTTGTAGTTCTGGTTTACCTGCGTTTGAAAAGCACAGTGCTTCATCGTTTGTGATTGCTTTGGGGTTTATTTCGAAATCAAAAATAGTCTTTATTTTAATATTTAATCTAGATCCTTTGCGTCATCGAACATGTGTCGGAGTCGTGAATTGCCTATAAACTAATTATCTTTGAACAATATTATTCTGATTCTGAAGACCGGGATTGCTCTCTGCCTTATACATTCGGGCTTAATCAAACTTTCCACTTAAATAGTAGCACTTCGCCATCTCGAAATACTCACGATGGGATTACATTACGGATAAGCTGCGGCCGTGGCGGGCTACCGCGGAAAACAAAACGTGTGCGAAGCTTACGTCACAGGAGCACGTGAGCATTACGCGGGGACTAAACGAACTGATGCGCAGGTTAAGGGTTCCGCTATACGAGACAGATATTTGCGCCGGCCATTCCTCTCTCATGACGGCCACCCGCTTCCCTCTGACGTCATGTGACTCAGTTTCTTTTAATTGCGCGTAAACATAACAGCAGTGCGGCAGAATTTGCATTACAATAAATGGAACTCTAGATACATTCTCTAGAACTTAGATTTACATACGCGTATTTTACTTTAATGGAACAAAGACGTACAATATCACGGATGAAAAATGTATACTGATAAAAAAGTGATCCGGCAGATATAGGTATCCAACTTATATATTTCAGAGTTACTTCTACGGTAAGAAATATTTAGTAGTAGGGGAAACTCTGAAATCAGGAATAAATCTATAAGAAATACGTGGTATTATTAACGAGAAATTCACTTCCAAACATCACATACCTACATGGTGAATTGTGTGATTCTCTGCATAATGTCTGACATATTGACTACCGGGTGGACTGGTTAGTGTTGAATTCCGATGTCCTACTCTTGTGGGACGTAACGTCGTCTTCGACGTACTTAATATATTTGACCGATGATCATGAAATTTAGCATAAAACAAAATGATATGACGTTTTTGAATTTTTTACTACACTTGTAGAAAAAAATTAAAAATCCAAAAGTCGCCGTAAATGCTATCTCTCATACATTTTACATGTTTATCTATGGTTTGGTATGTTTTGTCTACTTCTATTTTTTAATATCTTCATTTACGTGCATAATATTAAGAGATCTACGATAAAATGAAGACATAAACATTGTTCAACCAATGATAATTGTTTTCACCCATATTGAAAGTTTATGGAAACATTTCATTGTATGTGTCCGAAACTTTTTTCAACCAATGATAATTTTTTTCACCCATATTGAAAGTCTATGGAAAGATTTCATTGCGTGTGTCCGAAGCGAATCCAAAATTTCCCATCTCTCTTTGCCTATTGAAAATACAGAACAGCGATTATATGCGATTACAATTTTAGTGATGACATTAAAACGGAACGATGGCATACCTATTAGCATGAACTCGTAAACGCCGGATGACGTCACTGGACAAGTAGGGCGACTGAGATGTAGCGTAGATATGGCAAGACGGAATAGGAATTAAAATAAAAAACTATGATTCTCAACTTTGAAGTATTATTGTGTAACAATCATTTTTATAGTTACTCCTACCATTTATATCCAAGGTATTGAGAGGTTGAACGACTGTAGCGTAGGTACTGAAAAGAAAATAGTTAGGGGCGGAAATATCATGACACTTTGAGCTCTATTTCTTTTCAGTTAACTTACCGAAATTAAGCTTAAACTTGTAATATTTTTTAGAATGTCAGGAATTGTGGACATTCATTAATGTCACCAGACCATTAATGAATGTCCACAAAAATCATCGGGAGGAATTTATGATTCGACGCATTCAATTGTACCTACTGCATTATTGACAATTACGCTTAGTAATATATAATACGTTTGCACAGCTTTTTATTACACCACGTGAAGAGACTTACGAGCTACTTGGAGATCTTTCAAAACGAATAAATAGTCACGTTATTCTTGCTGTGGAGCGCGTCTCTCACTCGACGTTCAAACATGGTGATCTCACATCGTAAACGTCGGTAATTTTATCAAAAAACGCCGAAGTACGTTGGTTGATGTTTTGATGCTTCCGCTTCTGTCGCCAATCATCGTCGCTGTGTGGTTTTTGCCTTCCATGTCATGTCGAAAAAGTTGGGCATTATGTTACCTATTTCGATACTGTATGCAATTACTGGGTTAGCAATACATGCAAGTATGTCGTGTCCGTATCGATAACAGCAAAACCAATTTTGACTGATATTGTTGGGAGCGAAGTTATTGATCAATCGAGATAATTCTCGATTGATCAATATCTACTACTATTAGGTAATGATCGTCATCATCGTTATCTTCTTCTTTATGCCAAGTCCTAGAACATGCCGATGGAGTGCCACATGACTTTGTCCTTATATTCCTTATTCTTGACGTTTCCTGACACTACCTTCTAATAAAACAAGACTATTTTGGTCGTAATAGATGGTAAGGAAAAGACTTTCTCTTATGTTTTGTACCATATGTGATACATGTTGTAGGGAAACATTTTATTACCGATCGTCCTACACGTAGTTATGCCCTGCCGGCCACGTCCATAGCTTTGACCCTTTGACAAATTCCTTCATTCCGGATTATACCCCTTCGAGAAACCCCTAACATAGTTTTATTCATCGCGGGCTGTATTTACTTTTGAATATTACCTGTGGAACAAAATTGATAAATATCTGATATACCACTTGATAATATTATTATTTGCTTAAATATATTATATATATTGTCATAAATATATTGTATAATAAATCAACGATTTCAAAATATATTATTATTGCTTTTTCCCCAATGATTATTTCCAAAACATTTATAATTAAAAAAAAAACGGGTTGTACTCCGGAAGTGCCGGCAGAAGTGAAAATTTGGAACATTAACGTTGTGCATTTTTGAATATTTTGGAATGGTTAGGGAATTATTTCGCACGAATTGCTTTATTTATCAGTATAAAAGTACTATCATGTATGTGGTAAAATGCAATATTCGTTTATTGCGCTATCGAACACAAACATGACAATTTATATTACATTAAAAATTTAACACTTCAGAACTATTACACTTATTTTACATTAAAAAGTTTATCGCTCAGAAAAATCAACTTTCATCCATAATTTCAACGACTTTTACCAGCATCATCATCGCCAATCTCTAAAACTCAAACACACCGCGTCGGTTAAATCAAACAGCGATGTTGATAAACTACGTTGAACGAAACGCGTAAACGCCTACAATTTCATGGCGCTTACAACGTTTTGGTCACGAGAAAATAATGCCCTATGAACGATCTAGCGCTTCATGTTTTAATTGTTTAATTAGAGTCAACTAATGTTTTAGCGCTGCAGTGAACTTAAGTTCTAATTCTCACCAAAATCTTACGGTCAGGGTCACGTGTCCTGACGCGAGTTTAGCATTTTTTACTCATCCCAAAAAGTGCACAACGCCGCTAAAGAAGTTTTCACTTCAAAAAAGACTATGAAAAATTAATAACATTTTATTTAGAAAAAGGCTCATAGCGCGCGTATGGCGTATAACCTTTTTTACCAGTCTACAATGAAGATTCATGTTTCTATGCCGCAGGTTCAATGGGAATGGATAATATTTGTCAAAGCTTTTGGTCATCGAAGATTGAGAAATTTACATGATACGATAATACTTTGAAAACATACATAATAAGTACCAACAAATAGTCAACTCCGCCTTCTCACCTCCACCTTTTCCAAAAATCCTGTCCCGGATCGCTGCCGTAATTCCTCACAAGCTTACTGGTTACCCACTTACAGGAACACCTCCAAGGAGTTGTTATTTGGTTATGGCTCTATGTGATTAAGAGGTACAGCCCCAGATAGATTGCATTGATTAGCCCTACTTTAATGGAACTGAAGAAGAAAGACCAGTAGGGAAATAAAAACAACATGCAAATTTAGCTGTAGAGTCATACGAAAGAGGAAAAATAGAAAACAAGGGACAGAGAGGATGAAGGAGGCAAGTACAGATGAAACAGAAGATAAAACGATTTTTTCGTAGTAACTCACGCCGAATTAGGGAAGATTTTGTGTGTATCTCCAAAAAGTCAGTATTTGCAATATACCATTTATTAGAATTTACACGCTAGCACGACTGCGAGCAACTATTAATTGACTTACACAAATACAGATCTGTGAAGCTCGTAAGGAATTCCTGTGTAGCAAGCATCCATACGCTACGGTAACCGCTTTACATCAGGTGGAATGTGTCACGACGTTGTATAATTGTTGGTAATGTAGTGTGGTGTGTAAAATGGTGATCGTAGCCTATAAAGGCATGAAATGTAGAAAGTATCGCTCACGCATTGCCTGACCCCTGTTGCTAACGCGGTGTGAAGTGGAGTTACTTCTATGGTTGAGATGCTTTGATACACCCTACCTCTGTTAAAATATCCAGAATGTTCGTCCTGTGTGCGAATCGAGCTAACAAGCCTTGGTGTAGCATTAATATAATATATTTTGTCATGAATTTTCATCGTCAATTTAGCTGAAGTCAGTCCATCCGTAATCACCTAGAACTCGAATGACATATTAACGGCAGTATTATGGAATGTTTCCATGCAATTTCGTGACGAGTAATAAAGTAACACATCATTAATTTCGTTCATATATTTCTTTTGGATGGATGTAGAAAGACGAGTGACTGCAGGGTGAATGGAGCGTTGGGTAAACTTCTAGGCAGTCGAAATCTAAGCCAGAAGGTACAGTTCGCTGTACACAACGCGATGCTCATCCCCACGCTAACTTATGGAAATGAAAGGAGTCTTACCTCATCAGTACGAACGGGGTCAACAAGCGTTATGCCACAAATTTTGTGCAAGGCTCTTGATCACATTCGTAATGATGCCGTAAGAAAGAGAGTTAGTCTGAAAGAGAGCGTCTGTGTTAAGATAAAAAAGGCATGCTCCGTTGGTTCGGACATGTAGAAAGAATGCGGGATGAAAGAATCATGAAACAGATATACAATGCGAAAGTGTAAGGATGTAGGTGCTAAGGAAGATCAAGACTAACCTACCATGACTAAATTGGTCGTGTTTTATCAGAAGGTGATGTCAGGCGTCCTAGGAATCGGCGAGCATTCTTGAAAAGAGCTATGAATGTTAGAGAAGCGAGTGAAGTATGTAAAGACCGAGCCTCATGGCGCTCGGTTCTCTCTCCCTACTCCGCAAGAGCCCTGGCGTGGACATATACATACATACGTATACATACATATACATAGCTACTTATAACAAAGGCGCACAAAAGTTCTAACTACCTAGGATATCATACAACTATAAGATTTTTTCTCCCAGTATTTAGTTTTTATATTATATTTAGTTTCATGTATATTATCATAGAATAACTATGATAGAATACGTGGAACTTAATATAATATAAAATAAATATTTCCACATAAAATATAGTTATTTGTAATTATGGTTATTTACCAACTGATAAACGTAGCTAAATGCATATTTTTTAAATACTTACACACAGACAAAAACTAAATATTCAAAGTCTTCTGATTTAAAACAAATAATGATCAAAAACATGCCAAAGTTTTCAATAATGATTATGTTTGAATTTCGAATGGCATCGGGGCGACTATTAGCGCAAAGGAAACACCTAATCTATGACATACAGACATGTTCATATATCCGAACATTAGTCCCGTGTGAACATCGAACTTTGGCGTTAAAATAGTCATTGATAGTCCCTCTATCACCGGTGTCACATTATATTTTATTTTTGTTTATTAAAATACATGGACATTCCTATCTAGAGTACGAAGGCTTTTAAATCAACATTTCTGTTTATATAATTACAAATCCAAGCCAACCAATAAACAACTTTCATTACATTTACAATCGGCGAAAATGTGGCGTAATATACACAAGGAATATTCGTGAAATTATGAACCTCCTCCTTTTTTCTGAAACCAGATTGTAATAACGTTTTAATATATAAAACAAAACAATGTCTGAATTCTAAAATCACGTTAAACAAGAAAGTCGCTTATCCGTACAAGCAAATTATCTCAGTTTTCTACAACGAAACGTCCATGACATTGAGTTAAAAATAAAACAGAGAAAACATCGTGAGCTTGAAAATACAGTTGAAAGACAATAAATAATGTTGATCACAGAGATGCCAAATTTACAGTTCTCTGGTAAAATACTCGGTTACAATTTGGTTTTCTATGAAGCTATAATTTCAATAAGTGCTTTGTATAACGTTCACGGAATGAGAGACTTGCCGTGACTGAGCGACTTGCTAGGGAATATGCAATTTATTTCATTTTTATAAGGTGAATATTTCTGGTGACTGAAATACGTTTAGTTTTTTAACAAAATACATATAACACCACATTAAAGTAACATTTGTTAAGTATACAGTAATATTGCTTCGAATAGAGGATACTATGATAAATACCACCGATATAAAACCATTAAATAATGTTAGTGTTCACCCCCATGGTCAAAATTCGAGTAATTGTAGTAAAGAGATTGAAAGTTTGAGGAAAAGTTAAATAAATATGCATGCTTCAAACCTTTTCTTCCGCTGTTTCTAATTTTTGAAGTGAAAACTTCTTTCGCGGCGTTGTGCACTTTTTTGGATGAGTAAAAAATGTTAAACTCGCGTCAGGACACGTGACCTTGACCGTAAGATTTTGGTGAGAATTAGAACTTAAGTTCGCTGCAGCGCTAAAACATTAGTTACCTCTAATTAAACAATTAAAACATGAAGCGCTATATCGTTCATAGGACATTATTTTCTCGCGAACAAAACGTTGTAAGCGCCATTAAATTCTTGGCGTTTACGCTTTACGTTCAACTTAGTTTATCAACATCGTTGTTTGGTTTAAGCGGCGCAGGGTGTTTGCGCGAGTGTGCGTGTGTGTTGGTGTTTCAAAGATTTGCGATAATGATGCTGGTAATGATGATGGTGAAAGAGTCGTTGAAATTATGGATGAAAGTTGATTTTTCTGACTGATAAAATAATTGTAATAGTTCTGAAGTGTTAATTTTTTAATGTAATTTAAAATAGAGTAAATGTTTTTGTACGATAGCGCATTGTATATCTGTTTCATGATTCTTTCATCCCGCATTTTTTCTACATGTCCGAACCAACGGAGCATGCCATTTTATATCTTAACACAGACGCTCTCTTTCAGACTAACTCTCTTTCTTACGGCATCATTACGAATGTGATCAAGAGCCTTGCACAAAATTTGTGGCATAACGCTTGTTGACCCTGTTCGTACTGATGACGTAAGACTCCTTTCACTTCCATAAGTTAGCGTGGGGATGAGCATCGCGTTGTGTAGAGCGAACTGTGCCTTCTGGCTTAGATTTCGCCGCCTAGAAGTTTACCCAACGCTTCATTCACCCTGCAGTCACTCGTCTCTCTACATCCATCCAAAAGAAATATATGAATGAAATTAATGATGTGTTACTTTATTACTCGTCACGAAATTGCATGGAAACATTCCATAATACTGCCGTTAATATGTCATTCGAGTTCTAAGTGATTACGGATGGACTGACTTCAGCTAAGTTGACGATGGAAATTCATGACAAAATATATTATATTAATGCTATACACCAAGGCTTGTTAGCTCGATTCGCACACAGGACGAACATTCTGGATATTTTAACAGAGATAGGGTGTATCAAAGCATCTCAACCATAGAAGTAACTCCACTTCACACCGCGTTAGCAACAGGGGTCAGGCAATGCGTGAGCGATACTTTCTACATTTCATGCCTTTATAGGCTACGATCACCATTTTACATTACATTAAATGAATATTGTATTTTACCACATACATGATAGTACTTTTATACTGATAAATAAAGCAATTCGTGCGAAATTATTCCCTAACCATTCCCAACCATATTCAACCATATTCAAAAATGCACAACGTTAATGGTAAAGTTTTCACTTCTGCCGGCACTCCCGGAGTGCAACCCGATTTTTTTTTATTAATAACACTAAAGCTTGTTAATCGCTAACAAAAATAAGAATATTGGTTGACTTACAGAAAATAAAAACGTACTTACTGAAGTATTTTGTTTTTACCTATTTACATATGCATAATGCTTTTGGAATATTTTTGGAATAATAAGTATAAAATTTAAACATACTTTTTTCATTAAAATGGTCGAATAATAGCACTAACCCACACGGCCGTTAATATTAGTGCACTTTGGTCATTTTAATGGAAGTTCGTTGGTGCCTTTGCGGCGAAAATCCTGGAGACGGGAATCAATGAACTCTAAAGGCGTTTTTCATAGCTCCGTAAATTTTTATATTTTTTCCCGTAAAAAGTTGTTAAAATATTGAAAAACTATGAAAATTACGACTGGAAACTCTCTATGCAAACTAGGAAAGTTTATAGTCGTAACTCATTTAGTATTGAGGCGATACAATTTGCAGTTGTCGGAAAAATTGAGTAGACTAGAACGCTTGACAGTAAGATTCTATGTCATCATTTACAATTCTTCATATTACACCCCTGCAGAATTGTTTTGCTACGCCTGAAGAAGCTGAAATGAACAGAGCCGGCCTGAGTGAGCCACGAAGAGTTTTCATGCATTTTGAACATTGTTTTGCAGCCTGTTCTGTATATTCCTCCTCTGTGTGTTTATACGAGTACTATAAATCACCTGACAAATAAGCATACGTATTTTTGAATTAAACAATTTTGAAGGGAAGTATCGCGTGTTTTATTTATATTGTTGAACAAAATAAACAAAACGCGCGATACTTCCGTTAAAAATTGTACGTTAAGCCGTCGGTCCCGCCTGTTGTCGATAAATGACAGTCGTTAAACTAAGTCAGTGGCCCTCGTGCGGCTTGAAAACACTGGCCTCCGCCAATCCGCATATCAGCGGCGTGGTAGAGTATGCTCTAAACACCTTGGTTGAAGGGAGGCCCGTATCCCGGCAGTGGGATGAGTAAAGGTTGATATGGTGTATGTGTGTGGACATTTTGTTACGTATCGACAGCGACATTTACACGTGGGTGGCATTCAAACGTGTGCTTATAGTTCATAGTTATAAGTGAGGCGCGCTTTATAGCTTGCTTGTGTATACTCGTGGGGACATTTACTTGACTGGCATATTTTACCGCCTGTATTATGGTGAGTGCTCTGATGAACTGTTTTCCTTTATCCCACCGTCTCCCTTCCTAATAAAACCACACGTACATACTTGCGATCTCATCATTCCACTGTTGAGGACATTTCTTCTCGTACTAAAAAGGCAACACCTACCTCTGTCGTACTATTAAAAAGTGGAACGCCTTGCCTGCGCATGTGTTTCCTCCTTCCTACAATATGAGATCCTTTACTGACAGGACACTGTAGTCCTTTGTCAGTTGCCGCTGCAATTTGGGCTCCTCTTTTTGCTTACCATTAGGCGAAGCGGAGCCACTACGCTGAGCCAATATAGAAAAATATACTCCAAGTTTCCAATATACTTTATAAACAACTAGTTCTTACCCTTCACCAGGTGCGCTCATAGTGAAACATAACGTAATTTCCCGTGGGAATGGGAAATTTTACCGCGATGAAAAATATCACTTTCGGGTCCTCCTACTATCTCCATATAAAAAATTACATCAAGTTCAAAACAAACACAGTTTCACATTTCTAATACTAGTGTGGATCCTAGTAAATACTGAAAAGGTAATTAATCTATACAGATAAATAAAAAGTGTCTGTTTGTAATATTAAAATAACCACTTATTACTAAATGCATATGGATGTATACACGGTACATATACCAAAATGAATATTTTTACAATTTTTGTCTATCTGTCTGTTTGTTTGTTCTGGCTAATCTCTGAATCGGCTGGATCGATTTTGACGGGACTTTCGCTGGCACATAGCTTATGTAATAAGGAGTAACTTACGCTACTTTTATTTAAGAATTTTTATTTTTCATTTTTTGCTAAATTCCACGTGGACGAAGTCGCGGGCACAGCTAGTAAATAATATTAAATAGACATCTTACTTACCAAACTTACCAGAAGGAGATATTGTACAAAAGTCGTATGCGTAGGTACCTCTGTCATACCTATTTCTACCGCCAATCAGCTATATGTATATAGGTGTGTTTCGGTTTGAAGGGTGAGATAAGTAAAGAAACTACTGGGTATTGTGACGAAACATCCTTAGGTCACAAGATTGGCAGTGCGCGAGTAATCCCCGTCCCCGTGATGTTGCGAACGTCAATAGGATGCGGTGACCGCTTACCATCTAATGCGGGCCGCATGCTTGTTTGCCAATCTAGTTTCATAAAAAAAACTATGTATCTTATTTATACATTAACATATCTACCACAGTTTATGAGGACTCACAATAAAAAAAGAAAAACATACCTATTTTCCAAAATCTTGAATGGAGCGTAGACAATTAATATATTCCCTCGTTCTTAGATTGCGCAGTTTTCATCCTCGCCGTCTTTCTCCAGCGGATATAATATTTTGTAAATAGACTTTTAGGTATACAAAGACTTACCCGTATATTTGAATTTATGGCAAATGAGAGCTTGACATCTCCACCGAATGTTCACGACATTTGAATATAGCGACACGTTCAAAGGAAAATAATATTTCGCAGTACAAATAACGAAATATTTTTTTATCCCCTGGTGTAATATAAATATTTAATGTATTTGGAAATATATGTCATGAATGCTCTAAGACTTGGAATTAACACCACAGGTCTGTATTACTTTAAACATGTATGCTTTGATTTAATTAAAGTTTACATGTTTTTTTGACACATTAACGAAGCATTTGATCCTAAGCTTACACACGGTATTGAACCCTTAAGTTTAAGAAGAAATTTTGCTGTTGGTGATGTTCTACCGATTGTACAACGGGTTGTGTTTTGAAGAATTGTTCGAAGTGATGCCGACAGCTACTTTTTATACCACACCGGTAGCCGATGACGAAGAGTTCACCCTCACACGCTGGAACCACAATGGTCGCGTACTGTGTGGTTCCAGAGAAGTTTTCTTCCGAGAACTCTCAAGTTGTGCAATGAACTCCCAGCCGAGATTTTCTCAAGGGGCAAAGAGTTCTTCAAGAAAGATGTCCAGAGGTTTTTAGAGGGTCGGCAACACATGACATTCCGAGTGTTGCAAATGTCCATAGGCTATGGTGACTGTTTACCATCAGACAGGCCATATCATTGTTATCCAATTTAGTGGTATATAAAAAAATCAAAGTAGTTTAGCTTTGACATCATAATAATATTATCTTTGTTCTCGAAGCCAACCATCATAATAATAACACATCACTTTAGCAAATAATTGTTCAACTATAATCACTACATATTATAAAACAAAGTCCCACGCCGCGTATGTCTGTCTATTCGCAATAAACTAAAAAACTACTAAACAGATTTTCAAGCGGTTTTCACCAATAGACAGACTGATTCTTGTGGAAGGTTTAGGTATATAATTTGTGTATAATTATTGTGGATAATTAATAAACGAAACTCTATTAAGTAACTCGACCGGGAAAATAACCTCACGGAAGGCCGCGGCTAAATAACAACTCTCTGGAGGGTTTACGTATTCTTGAAAATAAGTAAGATTATTAAGTAGCTCCTAAAGAGTAGCTGTATTGGCATGGCGGCTGCCAATGTATAAGCGATAATTCTTATATCGTAAGCGCTTAATTGCTACGGTAACCACTTTACATTAGGCGGTCCGTACGATTGTTGGCCTCCGAATGTTGTACAAAAAAGGGGTTCAATTTCCTTTGTTTCGGATAATCGTTTTATAATATAATTTTATAGACCGCAAGTTCTTCTCTTCACTTACCTTTCCAAGGTTTGTCTGTCAAATATGTAGAATTTATGCCAGCGGAGATAGGACTTATTCAATTTCTAATATATTTTATATTGCGATCTTCGACCATCAAAATGAAATGTGGATAATATAATAAACTATAGCATGTCTTAAGCTATATGAAATCTAAAGCCTAATGCGTATTACGTATAACAGCTTCTATGTGTGGTTTTATGGCAATTAATATATTAGGGATTAAAATATGAAATTGCCGATTTGTACTGAAAAATTAAAACTCGTTTTTTTTCTAAGATGTAACGTATTTATTTAATCAAAATATTTACCCTTATTATCTATACATTGCCGCCATTTAATCGGAAATTTATTTTATATTATTTGAGATAGAACTCTGGGGATCTAGATTCGGCAAACTGTGTGAAAGCATCTTGTACTGCCTCCTGGGAAGGTTTACCACGTAGAAAATTATCCAAATCACGAAAAAAATAGTAGCCAGTTGGAGCAAGTTCTGGCGAGTACGGAGGACGACGTATGGTTTCTAACTGCATCTCCTGTTACAATGGTTTCTCGTGCAGTGTGAGGTCTTGCGTAATCATGGAGCAATAATGGTGAAGATAGATTCACGAGTCGGGGCCGTTTCACTGCTAGTTTCGCCATCATTGTTCGAAGTTCGGCACAGTAAACATCTACTGTTATTGCTTGCAATGCCTTTTTATTGATACGTTTTGCTTTAGGGCACTGTTGTGGCGTTTGACCTGGGGTCGGCTATTTAATTTTTCGCTCATGAGGCACCCATTTTTGATATTTTTTTATCTTATTAATTTGAGTCAATATTGTAGGTTAGGTAACGTTAAACCATACCACTGATTGCTGGGTAGTTTGATTCAGATCGGCTTCTACCATCTCCTTCAATTCAGCGTTATTCACCTGAGTAGGTGGTCTTCCACGTTCGTTCTTCAAGTTGAAGTTTCCATTACGAAATCGTTTAAACCAAAAACGCACGGTGCGTTCATTATCAGTCTCCTCTCCAAACGCAGCATTAATATTGCGATCCATTAGTTTCATCGTTACCGCCTAATCTGAATTAAAAAAAAAACAATTGAAATTCGAAAATCAAATGTTGCACATTTTGTAAAAGAATGATGACCTTATAGGTATTATACGAAAAAGTTTTCCTCGATAATCTCACACCATGAAGGTTTAACGTCAATTCAAAGTATCTATTACCATAAAACGGCAATTTCATACTTTAACCCCTACTGTTTACGCCACTTGGTGTACAATACAGATTACATTACCCAATTAAAACAAACGATGCTAATGGTCAATGAGAGTCTTGCTTACTTAGGTCAAAGCTTTAATTGGATAGCTATATGATAAACTCTCTGGATTGTTGCTGTGTGTTTTAACCCTTCGAAACCCGGGTGGTCGAATACGACCGCGAAATGTATGGGAAAACGTATATAACGGGTTCTGACTGCTCAAGAGAGGTAGGGTATCAAGACCTATAGAAGAACTACCTTCATCTTACAGACGACTGCGGGTGAGATAAAAAAGATGTTTCCTAAACATCGTGATAACAAAAAATAAATTATTTTTGAATAAAAAAAACTGCTTTCGGGAAACACCCAGGAACTAAAAAGCGAAAAATAATTTGATCACAATTACGTACGATTTTTGGTGTCGATGCCAGTATACTGATGTTATCAATTGATATTATGCGGCTGGCACCGACTCTAAAAATCGTAAGTGATCGTGTTCAAGTGTGCGGTGTAAATAAAAAAAAAACCGAGATGGAAAGTCCTTTATCAAAAACTTTTCCTGTAAGGAACCACAAACCAAAGCATTATCTGCGTATATACTTTCGTTTTTGTTGATTTTCTCAGAAATATGTCTTTATGTATATAGTAGTTATAGAACTTTTGATGAAGGGAACCACAAATCAAAACATTATCTGTGTATACATTTTTGTTTATGTTGATTTTCTCAAAAAGTGCTGAATAAATTTCGATAAAATTTATGTGGGATGACCTCTGAAGTATGACCTACCAAATAAAATAGAATCATCAAAATCAATACATAGTTGACGGAAGGATCGCTTAATAAACATACAAAAATGAAAACAGGTCGAATTGAGAACGTCCTCCTTTTTTGAAGTCACTTAAAAAGAAGTATGCTCCTCATTATGGTACTCGTAACTATGTTGAAGTAACTTTAGCCTAGGGAACAAACACTTACGACAACATGGGCAATACTTCCTTGCATAAATTTCTACATAGTATAAAACAATGTTGCTTCCCGCCGTCTGTCCCTCTGTATTTTCGCTCTGATCTTATAAACTAGGCAACGGATTTTAATGCGGTTTTCATAAATACATAAAGAAATTCAAGTGGAAGGTTTATTCATACAGTTTAATATTCTTTTGTGTTAATTTATTGAAATATGACGATAATTGTTCAAGATGTCGGAAGAAATCAAGCCGACTGAGAGCTTTCATCGAAAATGTTGTCTTATTCTTTTAAAATATGATAAAATAATGTACGATGGAATTTTTCCTCTTTATTAGGACTACAAAAAAAGTCAGCATTAGTCTATTGTATACGGATAGCTTTCTATAACCGCTATATATATAATAAATGTTGAGTGAGTTGAGTGTTTTTCACATGGCCACTTTTATGTCACACTTACGAGAATAACCTTTGAAGAAAACAAGCTTGTATTGTCTCATGAAAAAACAGCTGTAAACATTGTATATAAAGACATCCTCTAATATAATATATAATAATAGTAATACTATTAAGCGAAGCCGGGGCGAGTCCCTAGTGGCTAACAAAATACAGTCACGAGGATAACAAAAACCCTAACATATGCTCCATATGAAATTGTAGCTGTTACGATATCCAACGCTATTGTTTCTCTGTCACTTAACCCGTTCACGTCGTCTGTATTAATGTGATTTATTCTTAGGTATTGTGTGTCTCCCACGGAATGACATATTCACAATATATGTTGTGGGCGTATTCTCGACGATAATGGATTCAAATACGTCTTCATCAATATTATTAGTAAAGGATTAAGACGTGTGAACAAATACGGGATTCAATATTTACAGTATTGTTTAGGACAATATATATTTACCGGGAAGCGAAGTGAGTAGGGAGGTATTGTGTTATTATAATTATATATAATTCGTAATTGTTTAAAACCTGAAACCACACTCCGGTTCGCTTCCCACACAGAACACCTATTTGTTTGCACAAACATGTCTGTTTGTCTCTGGATGTGTGTTTTTAAGATAAGTACGACGCATCAAAGCAGCCCATGTTGGGAAGTGTCTCCACCTCACAGAAAACTGCAGTCAAATTATAATTCCCTGGAAGGTTTGTTTGTTCGTTTATTGCATTATTCATAATTGTTGTTGTGTTCCTGCATGTGAGTGAGGTCGCCAGAAAGCTCCTAAGGAGTTGTTATCTTAGCAGCAGAGGTGGCATCGTGCGAGTGATACTTAATGTATTGCAAGCTTTAATAGGCTACGGTAACCGCTTTTCATTAGGTAAAAAAAAACGTTTAAGAAAATCAACTACTCAAGTACTCAACTATAGTTGAAATAAAAAAAAAAACTTTTGCATAATTCCTTTAAATCAAACCCAGCCTCTGCACTCCAAAACATTCAATTTGCTTCTTAAGAAAGCTAGTACCAGCGGTAACTTGCTGAGAGTTGATGTCACAAAAGTCAGGACGATGGTCGCCATTTGGATCAGCTATATTGAATTATCGGTCTCTCTGAACTACCTTATCACGACGCGGACTCCTGAAATGACATTATTGGTTAAAACCTACTTAACCTCTAAGTTGTCAGTCTTCATGAAACTGGATGTGCAGTATACAGTATTTGATGTTGATTCGAATTCAAATCTATTTAATGAGACTAGATGTAGTAATGATAATTAAGGATGACAATATTTTTTAACAAGTTAATTACAAAACTAAAAAGTCGACTGACTGTGAAAAAGGCACTAAAAAGATGTAGATCCCCAGTTATTGAAAGTTGAATGGCATTTTAGTCACAATCTCACTCAATTATTTTGTGAATTAAGAATTAAAAAAATATTAAATAACACAATAACCTGGCAGTTGTTATTTAGCACCTTCTGTTAAGTGGGGGGGGGGGACTACCTCAGCTGCGTTGCTTAGTGATACCCTGCCTTTCGCCAGAACCTCGTTGGTTCACAGGGTGTAGCAGTTGCAAATGAGATTAACTTTAACCCTTCGAAACCCGGGTGGTCGTATACGACCGCGAAATGTATGGGAAAACGTATATAACGGGTTCTGACTGCTCAAAGTCTAAAAACGACAGTGACATGAATGGCTTACATCCTAAAATTACTATCGTATCGGCTGCGGTTTCCTGTGAGGTACTTCCCCAGACGGGCTGCTTTGATGTCTCTTAAAACATCCAGACCAAGACAAACAGAGATGTTCATGCACACAAATGTTTGCCTTGTGTGGGAATCGAACCCACGAGCGTCGGTGTCAAAGTCGCGTCATTCACGACTGAGCCACCGAGCTCGTCATGCATGAAGGCATGCTCAGGCATGAAGTAAATAACCTATAGTGCACACTAAACGACATGATTTTGCGTAGTAAATAAATTCATCGGTACCGGTCGGTAAGTAAAGTAGAACGCGCAGTTCTTATTGGCTAGTTTACGAATCGACTTCGCGTTACTATAGGCTTATTGGTAAAAATGCACTCAAATTAGTCAATAAATTTGAATTCCTGAGGTAATTAGACCTACTATTACCAAAACACAACGTTTTGGTGAGTGAGGGCCTTCACGCGACGTTAAGTGTTTTTTTAGTTAGTTGGTGTAGGTAAGTAAAGGTAAACGCCTTACATTAGTAACTGATTTGACTTCCTTTTGATGGGAATCCTAGAATTAAGACGTATAATTTGACAGGTAGTAGATTATTATTAGCAACTTAGATATAGATAGAATCTTAAGGGATTTGAGAGATATTAGGTTAGTTGTGGTGGAATCGATTTTATAATTTTTTTAACGATTTAACTACTAAACATTTAGGAATTGTTTTAAAGCAATATTAATAAAATATGTTACTGTGAATTGTTTCAGATCGATAGACATGGAGACGGATAAAATGTCAACTGCTTCCTCAGTGGGGGCAGAAAGGCGACCCCTGATGCAAGCTCTGGTTCTAGAGAGACGCATTCTCTTCGCCTGTACAGTTCTTGTCGGCCTCTGTACATTTGTGTGGATCACAGCCGTCTGTACAGAAAAGTGGGTCCATATAGAAGGAGGAAATGGTAAGTTGCATCCAATTATACAAAAATAAATTGCTTATCCGCAATGGCAAAATCCCATAGTGTCTCCACCGATTTAAGTATCTTAATTGGTTCGTACTTTTGGAAAATTATTGAGAAGGTAATGAAGAAAAACATGAACGAAGTCGTGAAAGGAACCTTATCACCAGTAAATTAGGATTTAGCGTAAAAATGATAGAGGTGATAATATTTATATGACAAATTCTTATGAATTTAAACCTGGAATATATCTGACTTTGTGTATTGTCGTACAAATTACACAGCGCCACCTAGCCCCAAAGTAAGCGAAGCTTGTGTTATGGGTACTAGATAACTGATAAACATACGTATATATATTTTTGTTTTATAAATACATACTTATTATACATAGAAAATACTCAGACCAAGACAAACATACATGTTCATGCGCACAAATGTTTGTCCTGTGTGGGAATCGAACCCACTGGCGTTGGTGTCAAAGTAACGTAACAGCGCGTTTCACCACTGCCACATCGAGCTCGTCAAATAGTATAAAACGCAAATTTTAGTCCGAGAACAGACTTTATTTTATAACACTTATAATTTTATACTACGAACGTAATAGTTTGTCATTTCATAATTTTTTAAACTTGCCTGAAAGACGGCTGTCTAAATTTTTTTACACACAATTTATATTGCAAACAAACCTGATAAAAATATTTGCTTATAAGACTCGTGTTTGGTGCACAAAATTTCCCCTAAGGATTTGCTTCAGTAACAAAAGTTAAATGCTGTTACTTATTTGTTACTTATCCGTAAACGCGTCTTCATAAAGTTTAATTTTTCAACAAAAATTTTTCACAATCAATCTCATTCCTACGCACAATTTTTTTATTATATTTCGTATCAGACGACTATGTTTGAGATGGTTGAGTAAGATATTACATATAAATATTATTTTTTGTATACAACGTTGGGAGGCATACAAGCATACCACCTGAAGTAACGCAGTTACCAGTAATGAACGCTTACAAAATATTAAATATCACTCGCGCTAGTCACCTCTGCTGCTAACACAGCAACTCCTTAGGAGCTTACTGGTGACCTCACTCACGCGCAGGAACACAAAAACCCGCTAGGGAGTTGTTATTTGGCTGCGGTTTTCTGTAAGGTGGGGGGTACTTCTCCAGACAGGCTGCTTTAATGCGCCCTATTTCTCTTATATCATTATTGCTCTTAGAAATAAGAAGTATGATATAATATCTCTCTATTTAAAAAAAAAACTATAATATTGAAGTGGTATATGCATAAATGAATATCAATTTCTATGTCCAAAGAAACCGGTTATGTGCGAGTTTGACTCGCGCACGAAGGGATCGCTACTATTATCTATAAAAACGGCAAAAAAAATCACGTTTGTTGTATGGAAGCCCCCCTTAAATATTTGTTTTATTTTAATTTAATTATGTATTTTTAAAGTGTAGTGATATAACCTAATATTCTGTGAATATTTCAAGCGTCTACCTGATGTTATCAATATCGAGCAAAAACGAGCAAAAAAATCACGTTTGTTGTATTGGAGCCCCTTTAAATATTCATTTTATTCTGTTTTTTAGTATTTGTTATTATAGGGCCAACAAAAATACATCATCTGTAAGAATTTCAACTATCTAACTATCACGGTTTATGAAATACAGCCTGGTGACAGACGAACGGACGGACAGCGGAGTCTCAGTAATAGGGTCCGTTTTACCCTTTGGGTACGGAACCCTAAAAACTGTACAAAATCCTCGAGCGCGAGCCCATTTCGAACTTGACAGTTAAAAAAACTTTTAAAAAGAAACTTAAAAAGAAATACACCGACGTCGACGAGAGCACATTTTGCTATTTATTGCACTTTTAAATAATTAAATATACCTAAATATTGTACATAAATAAGAAACGCAAAACCTAGATTACCTAGAGACACGGTGGTGAAATGATGGTAAACAAAACAACTTTTCAGAAACTCGATGGGATTGCTGGTCCAATCGAACACGCAATTTAAGCAGGGTCTGTTGTAGCCTGTCCATTGAGCAGTCAGAACCCGTTATATACGTTTTCCTATACATTTCGCGGTCGTATACGACCACCCGGGTTTCGAAGGGTTAATGGATTTGGTCGTCACGAATTTCCCCATGTTTCGCAGCGAGAACAGTCGGGACCGAATAGCTTAACGCGCCCTAATGTTAGGCCATCAATCCTGGCTGTTCTTGGTAGATGACTATCGTTAAGCAAACAGAGGTAAGTCGCTGCCCGACTGGGGAAGTATATCTACCGCACAGAAAATCGATACTAATTAACTCTTTGGAGGGTGGTTGTATTTCTGGGTGAAATTACCGATGAGATCCTAAGTAGTACTGTGTTAGCACCTGTGACGTCAATGTGCGAGCTATACACCTTATGCAGTGCTCACGGTTCTATAACAAACTTCCCAGCAATATAAGAGAATTGTCAATAAACAAATTTAAAACTACTGTTAAAGCCAAATTGTGTAGCAGGGCATATTATAAAGTATCTGACTATATTAATGATAAAAATGCCTGGGAGTGA
Source organism: Pyralis farinalis (assembly GCA_947507595.1). Classification (NCBI taxonomy): domain Eukaryota; kingdom Metazoa; phylum Arthropoda; class Insecta; order Lepidoptera; family Pyralidae; genus Pyralis; species Pyralis farinalis. The sequence goes on along the minus strand of OX382269.1, from coordinate 14,390,855 downwards.
GTCGATCCAATTATAAAGTAATTAATAAAATATGTAAATTTGTTTGGATACCAAAAGAGGGATGCCTGAGTTTTTTGGCAGTATTTTTATCAGTGCTCACCTAGTCATGAACTGCACGGTAGGGAGAAAAATTGTGACGATTCCAAACAAATGTAGCCATTTTTACGGAATTAAAAGATTTTGACTTTGACTTGACTTTGACTTTGACATAGCCTATAGTTGTGCGATGTATACTTGTTTGTATCGCGACGTGGTATATAAAAAATACCTGCCCATGGTGCACCCTGCTACTTAACAAAGAAAGCTCTAACGAAAGGGAGGTACGGTGCATCAAATCAGTCTGACTGCGGATCTCTATCTCAAAGAAGACGGAACCGAATACAATTAACAATTCTGGAGGGGTTTTTTTTGTCCGACAAATTACACAGCGCTTCCATCTGGAATTATTTATACACATTTTCAGGAAGACCCTTCCTATATGAAATCTATATGATTGTCTGTGTGTGCATTTGTCTGTGCGTTTATCTGCGATTTTTTTAGAATATTCGAATTTTGACTTCAGATTCGGATCCAGCATAAAAAAGTAGAACAGAAATGTTCAGAAACACCGTTCCTATCTCTTAAGGAACATGCTCAAAATGGCCGACAAATAAAAAAAAATTGAATTGTTATACGAGTATAATTGACGAGCCAGGTGTTCCTCTAGCAATGCAAGCTTGCGCATTCTGAACTGGTTATAATTATGATACATAGAAACCACCCAGATCAACACGAACAGACATGTACACGAATCGATCCCAGGAGCGTTGATGTCAAAATAGCGTAAGTAACTACTGCGTTACCGAGTTAATCTGTTGTTGTGTTCCTGTGAATAGGTCAATGAGATTACCAGTAAGCTCCTTAGGTACTATTATGTAAGCAGCTAGGGCGGCAATGTCCGACCACTACTACTTGTATTGCAAGCATAGGCTGTAACTACATTACACGAGATGAGCAGCATGCTTGTTTGCCTTCGGACATTGTATAATATATATTATACAATGTCAGTTCTCTCTGCCTACCCCG